>BTHU01000003.1:16322500-17522500 GCA_036184795.1 Tokudaia tokunoshimensis
GATGAGGCGGAATGTCTGTCACCCCAAAAGCTAGTCTGGAGGCTCTTGCAATGGGAGGGGAGCACACAGCACAGCACATTGGCTGAAAATGGAAATGGATGTGTGGAGGAAATGTTTTGTAGGTAAGGGCCTTGCTTTCAAACTTGTCTGCAAAATCCTTGGGACAGAGCCATGTACCTATCATGCATAGCGCATGGCTTATTTTTAGTATGCATTTACATATAAAGTTGATTCGTAGTCCTCGACAAACACTTCTTTCTGAAAAAAAAAGTTTGCTGGCTGTTGCAGAGATACAATCTCCATTTAAATGGCGTCCATCCCACTTAGCCTTGGTGGTTGGCCATGCATCTTAAAGATAGCCTCTTCTACCATGTTTGAATAAGCAGCCCCTGACTCCAAAACCAAGAACAGCCCAGTGAGATTTCACCATGTGTCCCATTTGGCCAAAGCTAGAATCTGTCTTGGCCCTGTCACTAGTTGACCATCGGCTAAGTAATATCTTTGGCAATGGATCATGTCTAGTATATTTATTACATTGTTTGCTCAGATGTATATTGGAGGCATACCATAATTCAAGATTAATAGAAGGTAATATTGGTGGAAGGGGAGAAGAAATGAGTCCTTTTGGGGCACAGTGCAGGAATGCTTCCTGCTTAGGCGAGCGTCATTATAAAGAGAACAGGGTCTGATGAGTATGTTCTTGCCATAAGTGGTCCTGCTGAGAGGTTAGTTCTAGATTTAGCTTAGAGGAAACTCAGAGACAAAGTTTCACTTGTGAAAGGTCCCATAAAATATGGATCTAGTGTGGGTCAAAGTGAATTATTCCTAGCAGAGCTCAAGACAACACTGGGAATTCAGTAGAAAAGCATAATTGCTTATGGAGTGTCTTCAGAGCAAACCCGAGCAGCCACTGTCTGTGTGTGAGAGACTTTGTGTGGAAGACTTCGTATCCCAGCACAGCTCTCATTCTACTCAGCTTTCTGGGCCAAGTGGATTATACACTGTCTTCAGTCAGTGGCTTGGGATGAGTAAGAGGTAGTGTTTCATATAATCCCTTGAAATAGCTGCAGAGTTGCTGCGTTGGTGTCTCGAGACATGGCTGGTTTGGGAGACCTAGAGTTTAGAAATTGGAAAAGATGTGACCAAACATCTGTGGTGAACACAGAGAAATCTTCAGATTTTTTGAGGGAGTTTTTCTGAACTTTACAATAGACCAAAATTTGGTTTTAAGTTAGAGCAAGAAGGCTACATAGGAACCATATTTCTTTTAAATTACTCCACACTATGAGATTACATGGGGAGCAGATGAAAGTGGAATAATGGAGTTCAATACACTGTAACTCAAGAACAAGGAATTGTGTTTGGCAGGACTTTTGAACATTTTGAACATGTCTAAAAGCCAGAAACAAGTGCCTGGCCTAAACATTAGGGGATTGGTTATTTGTTCAAGCCCTGCTTCCTGCTTTGCAAAGGAGCCACAAACAAGGGTGGAATGGGTTACATGGAATGCATTCAGTGCTATGAATCTAGTTGAGACTGTGCAGTGGTAATCGTGGGTGTTTACTATTACTATATCATCATGATATAGGCCAAAGCTTGGAGGCAAACTACCTTAGAAAAATAGGTTTTTCCACATCTCTACTAGCTATAGGAAGAAACAAAGGAAAAAACCAAATCTTTTCAGGGGCGTTTTTAGCATGACCATCAATAGCACAGCCTTTAGCAGGTAAGGGACCTCAAGCAAATCCATCAGGTTCTGGGACTGTAGACCTCAGCCATATTTGTGGTACTCTTTGAGAGAGGTGGTTGTACGCTGCTCGTGTTGTATTTATGGTGGATCCATTGTAACCCATTGAGGAGCAGGAGTTCTTTGAATGTACATATTTTACTTTAGAGCAAATGCCCCCCTCCCCCAAGAATGAAACATTTACTGGCTTCCAGGCTTAGGTGATGGTTACACAGTGTGGAAGGTAGAGTAACAAGGAGGAAACTAGAAACTGATTTAGTTTCCTTTTCCTTTTCTTCTTTCCATTTCTTCCATGGTTCTTGGCCCACAGTTTTCCTATATGTCAAACTACTACAGTAACATCTGTCGTTTGGTGAGCACTGTGCTTAAATGCATCAAGACGTATCAGCACATCTAATCACGTTCTCTATGGTCAAGTATTTTTTTTTTAATTTAATTTTATTTTATTTTTTTAATTTACATTCCAAATCACTTCCCCTTTCCCGTTTCCTCCCTCCCCGAAAGTCCCATAAGCCCCCTTCCCTCCCTCTTTTCTCAAGTATTTTACAAAGTAAACACACAAGACAGAGTCACAGAGAAGTAAAAACATTTTCCCTGAGGCTGTGTAGTTAATGAATGAGTAAGAAATGGGAGCCATAAAACCAAAAGCTGCTAATTGCTACCCTGTGATTGATTTTCAAGAGCTACATTGACTTAACTACCGGTTGGCTGACAGACTTATCTCTCCATTCCCGCTCTGTTTACCGTTCATCATAACACCTTTTACCTATATAGGACTTTTATCTCCTCACGCTGACACATGACATTTTAAAACTAAATTCTGTTTGCTTTCCAAGTCACCATTCACGTCTTAGGTGGACAACAACATCTGCCGATTCTAAAGGGAAATGATGGAGAGGTGATCGGTGTGCAGAGGTCAGATTTCTATCCCTAGGAACACGCCAAGAACTTGGCCTTATTTTTCTCAAAATAGTGCTTCCCAATCTATCCCAGAACCCCAAAGATCCAGATCCACCTTGACTATGGAGAACAATTGTTCAGAGAGCAGCAAGGGAGAGGAGAATACACTTAGGTTACCCCTTAGGTTACCCCTGAAACTAAAAGGTTTTACACACACACACACACACACACACACACACACACACACACACACACACTAGCTCAAGCGGGCACACACACCGAGCAATCACAGATTCTATAAATCTATTTAACAAGAAAGGAGAGATCTAACTGGAAGTAAAGCAGAACGAAGCTGGAGAAGTCCCTATTGAAGATCAATGACTAATGAAAAGTTCAAGGTGAGATTCTGTCAGCAAACACATTAAGTATCTGCTGTCGCCTAGAACTGGGAAGCAGCCGCAAGCACGAGGGGTGGTTGCCTCATTTTCCTTGGGGAATAGAGTTTGTCAGGGATGATAGACCAGAAAGAAGCATCCATAAACCTTGGTGAGTGTTCCAAAGCTGTGCGAAGCAGAAGTGTAAGAGCCAACAAGATGGCTTCTCTGGTGAACGTTCCTGCGGCCAAGTCTACCATCCCAACTTCAGTCTCTGGGACTCACATGGTGGAAGGAGAGAACCAACTCTGGCAGGTTGTTCTCTGACAACCCTACTGGGATGCACTTGTGCATGTGGACTCCCCGAATACACTAAATAAAATAAAATGTAAAATGTGATCAATTCAAAGCTGAACTCTGAAGGACTGTTAGAATTTGTCTAGGCAAATGTTGGGAGAATAAAGACATAAAAATACTACATGAAAAGAAAGGTCAAAATATCTTAATGATGTCCAGTGCCTCTCCATGTTCTGATTAGCAGAGGTCTAGAAAAAGCTCACTGAGCTTCCACCAGAATAAGCTGGTTCTATTTTTGTGACATGCTCTACAGAATACTCCAAGGTTGCTTAGCGATGCCACTCTATGATAACTTGATAGAGAAGAGGATGTGTCTGTGTATTTTTATTTCACTTTGCCATTGACACGGGTAGTAATTCAGCTGTTCAGTAAACAAACCTAGATGTGAATGAAGCAAAATAACAGAAGAAAATCATGATGGAACACAGCAAGCCAAAGCTATGTGGCAGAGCTTACACGAGCTTTCAACACCAAAGGTCAGAGCTTCTTCAACCCTACAGTTTTACTTCCACAATAACATTGTATTGTAGGATATATGGATGAGGTGTAAGTTCAGGATACAACAACAGGGGAACCAAGATCAGACAGTCTCAGTGTGTAGCATCTTGGTGAGCATTTTCAAATGAAGGGGTGAGTACTGGACACGAGGTGTTCCTTAATCCAGGACTTAGCACTCCTGTAGCTATATGCTTAGGGAAGAGATTGATGCTTCTCCAAACCCAATGCCCAGCAGAGGTGTTCGGGCAGTGTGATTGCACAGAGAGTAATTTAGAAAGTAGATCATCAGAGGCAGCAGGAGATGCTGTGTGCATGCATACGCTAACAAAGAGAATTGGGGTGACATAGAGAAGAAAGGATGCTTGCCTGCAAGGATCACCCGTGGGAAGAACAGAAAGAGGCTGTGTCCTGGCTTTGCCTGCTCC
Source organism: Tokudaia tokunoshimensis (assembly GCA_036184795.1). NCBI lineage: Eukaryota > Metazoa > Chordata > Mammalia > Rodentia > Muridae > Tokudaia > Tokudaia tokunoshimensis. The sequence continues at coordinate 16,326,802 of BTHU01000003.1, forward strand.
TTCCAGTCACATTCTTCTCTAAACAACAAAGGAAACATGCATGACGGGTTCCTAGTAACAGTCCCCACTCTTCGTGGCCAATGAGAGATATTAGCACTTGACAAATAAGTGTGAAAGCAAGAAAATCAAATGAGAGAACACAGAGTAAATGGAGACAGTTTCTCTTGTACCATCAACAAGCAATCACTATGAAATCAACAGAAAATCTCTGATGACTTAGTAACCTGCTTTTTCCTAAGCAGTGAAATAAAGAATGTTTCTAGGGTAAGCATCCCAGAACCTCCTGTCCATCAACCATTTGAATCTTCCACCCTCCCTTTGCTTCTGTTCTCTAGGTAGTATTTCCTATTTTGATAACAGAAGAGCAGCTCTTCTTTCCAGCAACTGGCCATTTATTATCTTTAAAAACTAGCTGTGTGCATGGATAGGTGGCTCAGTAGTTACGAGAAGCTGCTGTTCTCACAGAGGGTCTTGACTTGGGTTGTATCCCCAACTCTTGGTCAGGGAAGTTTACAAGCACTCCAGTTCCAGGGCATCTGGTGCCTTCTCCTGGTGTCTTCAGGGACCTGAGCACACATGAACATAACCACACAGACCCATACACACATACCCTTTAAGAATGAAATAAATCTTTTTTAAACTACTTTTTAAATCCTCCCCAGATTAACTGTCTTAAAAATTCTCTTTTAACTACTGAAATGGACACTTGAGTGATAATTGCTCTTGATGAAATCTCATAGTGCAGAGCACTGTTCAGCTGTGCGTCCCTTATCAATTCAATCACTTTTTTAGAGCATTATTTTAAAGACCCAGTAGGCCTCCTTACTTTACTTTGATAACAACATCTACTATTTCTGCTTCAAAGACTATCTCTACTGTTAACATGCTTGTGTGTCTCTGGAATTCCTGTTTATCTTCCCTTGTCAATTCTCATTCACCAGCTGACCCAAACTCTCACTCCTTATGGCTTTGGCTGCCCCTAGCTGGCACTTACTAAATGCTGACAAATTTACTCCATTCGTTTGGATGTTAAGGTTTTCAGAATATGATCATCTAATGATCTCATTCATGCTTACATCTGTCTGTCTGTCTGTCTGTCTGTCTGTCTGTCTGCCTGTCTATCATCTATCTGTCTGTCTGTCTGTCTGTCTATCTATCTATCTATCTATCTATCTATCTATCTATCTATCTATCTATCTATCTATCTATCTATCTATCTATCCATCCATCCCAGATATCAGTTCAAACACCTACCTACCCATTTGTCCATCAACATCTGCCACAACAGTAGAGCTTGAGATCAGCTAATTCTTTCTCCTGGCAGCATTTGAAGCTCCTGTCTTATACGTAGGAGTAGGTGCTGTATGCAAGGTTCCTCTTCTGGTATCATTCTGCCACAGACTTCCTAAACCAGGCCTGACATAGAAGAGCAATATGTGACATTCCTCTCTCAAAGCTTATGTTTCTCTGGCGGAAGCTAATGGGACAAATCATCAAACCTCCGCCCCATAAACTTTAGGGAGACAATACACTGAGGACTCTTTTCAGTTAACCCTTGAAGACTGATGGAATAATCTATAGGCAAGAAAGCAGAAGATTCATCCTATAATAGACATGGCTCACTCAGAGGCACAGAGATATAAGTGCAGATCATCGAGGAAGTGATGGGTCTTCTTGGCTTAGACACAGTATTTATATTTATGGAGGTAGAGCAGAGGCCATGGCATCAATGAGAACCTAAGAGGTACTGTTATGTTCTTCCCACTATGAAGTCCATAAATAGCCAGCATGAAATTTCTAAGAGCTGATAGAATTAACCTTGCATTTCAAAACCAATGTGGAATCAACTTACATGGAAGAGTCCATAAGAAATGGAATCTTATTTCCAGATTCCAAAATGACTTCTTACATGACATGGGATGAGTAGATCTCTTCACAGCATTCCATAGAGTGTCACGAGAGTCACACTTCCTGATATTAATTGTATTTAAAGGGAATGTGGCACTCTAGTTATGTTAGAGAAAGAGAGACACCATGTATTCAAATGATAGCTGTCTTATTTTTAAAAGTTTTCCCACAAAAGTAAGAATTCTGGCCCAAGGACCTACAATATTTTCTCTTTCTCCAACTGAATTGTTTCTTCTAAACAATTCCCTGAGATTTCTCCATTGATTAAAGTGAAGATTTCACTGTGGGAATCCTTGAGTTTTAGCCAAACACAGATTACACTTTGGATAATACTCTGCACAGTGAGACGGAATATGCCTACTCTTGTGTATCTAAAAATGATTAAGAGGCTCTGTCCTGGATGTGAGATCCAGAATGAAATGATATGCATTAGACACAAAGCAAAGAGGTAAAGTACCACCCGGAAGGAAAAAAATATGGGTTTCAACACGGGCACGACTGTAGGTCTCTCAACAATATGATAGGGCAGAAAAAGCTGCTTGTATTAAGATCCATGTCGGACTCCTACAGAACTCAGACAGTTTCAAGTGTGGGGAGATTGGCCTGTTCCTGGGCAGGTCCTCAAGGCAAGGTCCTGAGAGATCAGAAATGTTGATGATTTAGCCTTACTGTGTGCTCTTCATAATGAATTCATATTGTCAGTGTGTTTGATCCTCAGGTAAGCTGTTTTGTCTCCTGGCACTCTATCAAATTTCCGTTCTGTTGAGAACTGGGATGGGAACTATGGAGGGGGGTGTGGAGTAGAGGGAGGGGAGAGCATAGGTTATTCCTCTATACCTAGGAAATGCTAATTCCTGTTTTTAAGTATATAGGCTAAGAAAAGGCTCAAGGGAGTCTAGGACATCAAAGAATTCTTAAAACAACTTTTTCCCCCCATGATTTAAATGAAAATGAGGCAGACATATATGGATTAAATTTCCCCTTCCTGTGCCTGAGGTTTCAAAACTGGGGGCAGGATTGGTGGCAGTAAAGTGATAGGGGGTTATCATCAACAATTCCACCATGCTGACCCTGAGCACACTGACCCATGATGCCATTGTAAGCAGGCTCCCATGTTCTCTCCCTGGCACATGCATTCATGCATGTACGCCATGTGGTGAGGGAACAGTCTCTCCACAGTGGATGATTTATGCAGTGTGCCAAGAGAGAAATAGGCCACACCAGCCTTGAAAGCACTTTACTCTGGCTGTTTTTACTCATGAAGGACATTTTGTCCTGTAATTACTCTGTCATTTCTTAGGTGAAATTCTGAACAGGTTTGCACCTTCTATGTTGCTAGAGCACTCTGTCAGAGCAAGTCTAACCAAGTTGGACTTTGCTTTCAACCTCTCCTTATGAGAAACAAAGAGGAAGCAGATACTGTAAAAGGTATTAGCACACAAGGGAAGGAAACATGTGTTAGTACAGAAGAATTAGGTAAGAGAAAAAATCATAAACAATATTCCTGTTTCCTCTTGGGATCTCCAAACACTTACAAAATATATTGCATTAAGTTTTTAGGTTCCTTTCTGCTTGTCAATAAACAAGCATTATTTTGTATCTATCTGTAGCAGAAAAGATGGCTAAAAATAGTCATCACTTAACTCAGAGGCAAAATAAGCTAGAATTACAAGGGATGTAAATTAACTAATGTTAAAAGTGTCCTTTGGACATCTAAAGAGGATTGTAGCATTGTTATTGCTAGCTAGGTGTTTCTGATACATTTTTCAAAGTTAGGGAATTAAAAAAAGAAAAGTTTTATTGCCTCGAAATAACTTGGAATCTTACCATTTCAAATGCAATGAAAGTATGTGATACTTTTTTTTTTCTTTTACCCAGATTAACCTTTCAATATGAAGGGTAGATCACTGTAACACATTAAGGCATGCCCTACAGGGCATTCCTGGGCTGTATTAGAACGAATAGTGAGCAGGCTTTTCATCAACTTAACAGCGATGATGTTTTGCTCTCATGAACTGTTCACAGTTTCGATACTGTCCTTTGGAGAGACATACTTATGGGTGAGTGGCCCATGCACTGTGTGGTTTGTGTGGTAGGGAGCAGGCGTCCCGTCTCTGCATGTGATACAGGCACTTCACGAATTCCTTTCAGGACCCTTCTCCCATAAGGTTGTGAAACCACAACCATCATGGTTACCAATTCATTTAGATACAAGCTATAGCAAACACCCACAGGCCACCTGCAGGTCGCCCCTGCCAGGGAGCTACACTGCTACTCCTGTCACACCGTTGCTCAGGAATTTCTGGTAACTTGAACTTGTGAATTCAAGCACCTCAAAAACTACCCTGGAAGTCAATCCTTGGACTCCTGGTGTTCTGTTCTTTGGTTTTGTTTTTGTCTGGAGTGTTGATTTGTGCTTGTCACCATCTTTGGTGGTCACTGATAAGCCTAACCGGTTATTTTATATTTTGAATATTGTCTTTGAATGAATGCATTGGTCTCTAGAATCATCCAGATTAATATCTCTGCCTCTCAAGTTACGTGGCCACACACTCAGCTTAGGTCACGCTGATTGTTTCCCAAAGCTGTTACAACAGGCCTTGATGTAGCGTGAAACCCGTGACATTCCATGGTATAGGCATGTCTGAGCATCTTACTGGCTACTTCCTATTAGTGATTCAAGAACGTGTTGGTCTATCTGTGAGGCATCTTTTAACCCTTTACCCCTGGCAAAATTAATTGGTGACTCTTCTACAATCCCTTAGGCAATGTCTTAGTTTTATTCTTATTGAATGAAACATTCTGTCTATGTAGCTTTGGGTAACCTGGAACTTGCTGTGAATAGTTCATGCTAGTCTTGAACCTACAGCAATCCAGCCTTTCCTATGTTGAGGTAATAGACATGAGCTTGGGTCACACTGGGGAGTAGCTAGTGTGGGAAGTCTCTATTGGAAGTAATGGAGTATGCTTACAGGCAGAAGCCTGGCCAAAGCCAGAAGGTAGGAGGCAAACAGTGAAGAAATCAAACTCAGGATGTTCACTCATAATATACTTACCCAGGATGTACAACACCCTGAGTCTGATTCCCAGAATGACAGAGGAAAAGGTGTGGGGACATGTCACAGGAGTTTGCTTCCCTGAAAATATGAAGTTTTTTTTTTCTAAGTGTGATTACAAAAATCATAAAAAGCACTGAAAAAACCCCAAATTCTTAAAGTTTGAAAATATCTCCAAATTTTAAAGCATGATATGGCATAAATAGGCAGAGGAAATCTTTTAAACATTATTTTATATATAACCTTGGTGTATAAGGAATCTATACAAAAATAAACAATATGACTCAACAAGAAAATACAACTTACAGAGTGAAAGGCAATTTGGAAAGATTAAACACTACAAACACACACACGTACACACACACACACACACACACACACACACCCCACATACTATACCTCTGGGTTTAGTCACTGAGAAGGAACACACTAACAGAATCTGTTTAGAGAATTATGGAGTGTTCTTTGGCTCGTGTGAATGCAGGCTTGGTTAGGGCAGCAACTGCTATCCATAGCTAAAGTTTTTTCTTCCTTAAGAGAAAATTGTCACTTAAGAAAGGCCTTTTATGTGATGAAAGTGGGCTCACCTATATTACCTGAGATGATATCCTTCTTAATGTCACTTGAATCTGAGCTTTAATCACTTCTAAAAATACCCTCCCAGCACCATCTGGTAATCCTTACTGTAGTTCATCTCTTGAAAATGTGTCAAATATGCATTTCTGACTATTGTTAATCTCCAAATAAAAGCTCAACAAGTCATATTACTGCCTCATATGAAAATATTATCTGAAATGTAACTGAAAATCACCCTACACCTTTCCTCAGAGGATACAAAATCCTTGGGTGACATTTTCTTCATTCTTCTCCTTTGATAAGTGCTAGCATCCATTCAGAGACATAAACTGTCTGAAATAAATACTAAAGCAATGAAAAGATGTGGAAAATAAAGTTGCCATGCATGTCTCTACAGTCACACATGCTAATATGTATTTATAAAGTAATAGAGAAAGATATGTCGTACCACGTGACTTCATGGTGTCTGCCACTGTGGCGAAGGTATGTTTGGTGCTTATGACTGCCGTCTCCTAAATTCCACCCCTCATACTTCATTTTAATCAACTTCCTTAGGACTTTGTTGATTCCTCGATGGATGGCATGGTTCAAGCCTTCCTTCCTAAAGAGTCTAGGACATCATCAGTTTCGACCAGACAGTGCAGTATACCTACCAGATCTTAGGTGGAAATATACATTTTTGAACTCTGACCCCTAAACCAAGAAAATATAAGTCTGTTGGAATAGCATCAAAATACATGATAGTGACTCACCAGGAGAGTCATTGCTGGCCTCATGATTCTTGAATGTGGCAGAAAGAGCATCCTGTGTTGGATACTGCTGTAAAGCATATTGGCCTACCAGGGGATGCAGCTTCCACTTTAACCAGTGACATAGCTGGGTTTCCAAAGACTGTTCAATTGTTCTATGAAGCAGCTGATGAGGAATAGATAGGAGGTATGGTTGTTTGAATAGTTATGGTCCCCATAGACCCCTGTGTTTGAATGCTTGGCCCATAGGGAGTGGAACTCCAACAAGTTGGAGCAGATATGGCCTTGTTAGAGGAAGTGTGTCACTGTGGGGCAGGCTCTGATGTCTTCTATGTTCAAGCTTTGTCCAATGTGAAGCACAATCTCCTTCTACTGCCTTTGAAACAAGACGTAAAACTCTCAGCTCCATCTTTAGCACCATACCTGCCTGGATGCTGCCATGATCCCCACTTGATGATAATGGACTAAACCTCTGAACCTGTAAACCAGTCTCAATTAAATGATGTCCATTATAAAAATTGCCTTGGTCATTTTTCTTGTCTCTTCACATATTGGTCATATTGTCTCTTCAGAGCAATAAAACCCTAACTAAGACAGTTGGAAACATGGTATATTTAGCCAGTGGGTCACGGAACAGAGTACACTATAGCCCTTCCTGTGCCACAGAGTGAGTTAATTAATCCAAAGCAACGTACAGTGGGATCCTACTCTATAGAACATTCACAAGGTAAAAACAGCATTGTGAGCATCTGAAGACTACATTTATCAAATCCATATCCAGAATTAATATGTGTTCTGGTAGGAACAGAGCTGGTCCCCACAGATGGTAAAAGAACAGCCCAATGGAACATATTCGCCATCAGAGAGATGACTGATAACTCCAGGCAACATTATAAGGTCAGTGACATGGAGTTGGTCTCCTCTCCACACAGTATGGGAACCATGTTAGTGGTTGTAGGCATCCCAGTCTTGGTGAGCCTTGAGAATATGCCCCCACCTTGTCATTTCAAGTGTTCTACTTTAAAGAGAGAACACACATCTATGACCTTCCATTGTTTACATTTTGAAGGCTATACCATCTAATTACTGACAATATTTACTGAAGCCTATATAAACATAACCATATGTACATAATTACAGGTATACACATGTATATTATCAACCAAGGGAGATAATTTATGTTGCTGATAGATGTCTTGGAATGCTAGAATGGCAACAGTAATGCAGGACTTGTGTTGAGCACTTAACTCCCTCCCTTTATAGATTTGCTGTTTAAAAGTTTCCTAAACTTGTAGAAGCTATTAGTACAACTCAACAGATAAAAGAATAGGAATTTAAAGACTTCTTTTCAAACAATATCCCCAAATTAGCACAGAAGTGACCGAATACAGCAAAATACCATTTCTCACCCATAATGACTCATCATGTCCACTCTTGGACACAGTGATTCACCCAAGAATAATGTGGTGTAAATTAAAGTTCTGAAATCTCCAGTGCCCAGTTGTGTGACCTTTCCAATGTCATTTATATTCGTTGACCTTCCATACTGGATTATGTAGTCTATATCTTTTATTATCAGTCAATCCTGGATTTTTAATCATTTTGTGAACAGGAACACTGAAGTCAGATGTGAAATTCTATCGACTTTCTTTGTAGCTTTTTAAGAGGCCAAGTGAGAATGTTAAAAACAGCAGATAACAATTCTCAAAGCTGTTCTTATAGATAGTTTACATGGAAATTAATATCCTTGTTTCAAAGCATAGAACTCAACATGCCAACTCAAGAAAATCAATAATACTTGAAGGGATTTTGCTGAGGGGATTAAAAAGATCTCCTTCTGAAAGACAGGTGAGTGAACCCCAATACTGAGAACTCACTCAATCTTGTTAAGTCCCATTATACTTCTCAATAAAACTATTGTGTTGGGGAAATACTTTAAATGCCCCCACAAGCCTAGCATTCTGTCCACAGAGACCTTCAGGATTCTTGGGCTAAGACCACTGTCTCCCACCTTTCTATGACAAACATGGAGAGCCTTACAAGAAAATCAGTCACCCAGTTGATTTGGGTTCATTTCAACTGCAGTATTCAAATGCCAGTGTGCAGCTCTGTCTGCTTTTCTGAATTGAATTGACCTCACAGTGCTGTAAAAATGTATCTTTCATTGACTTCAATGCCAACCACTTAATCCCTGGAAATTAATCGAGGGAGTTTGAGTTTGAATTTCCCTGGTGTTATTGGCCTATGGAAAACCTTGTTACTTATGTCTTCCTTTTGTGCGTTACATCGTTACTTTTAAGAGATCACCAGAGCCATCTCCTGTTTCTGTTAACACTCCGAAAATCCAAGTAGGTTTACTTCTTAAATTGCTAATAACCTTACCCACTCGGACAAATTATCAAGTATATGGACGACAGTTGAACACAAACTCATCTTATTTTATGAAGGCAAAAAATATAAAAATACCAAGATTTCCATTTTGAGAGTAAAAACTGCCAGAGCGAATTACTGGGAATGCAGTTCACCATGATGAGATGCCATAAATTATACTGAATATTTCTTTGTGTAGGTATTTGGGCCTGTATGCTCTTATTGATGAAGCGCAGTCTCCTTGTCTCTTTTTGCTTAGGAGGATCAACAATTGTATTACCCTGGAAGAGAATTTACTTCTATTAGCTGACGGCAGCACTCAGACAGAAACTCATATTGTTTTGTAAGAATTTTAACAGAAAATAAAAGTTCCCAGAAGAAAGTCTTGTACCCCGAACAGACTGTTCCCTCCCTTAAGTCCTTTTGGTCTCTCCTACGGAAGAGCTAAGGATGGTCATTTAACCCAAGTTAAAAGTAGGAACCAGTGTAGAAAGCACACATAGCCACGGCACAGCAAATGCGAGGCTGCATAAAGATTCTTCCCAAACAAAAGTCTGGCAGAACTCAGGAATCAGAACAGAAGGTAAAGCGGAGTTCTCCCAGGCTGCACTGGAAGCTCTCGAAGCGTGCTGGATGAAGCCCCACACATTTCTTCCCGAGCGGGCACGCATTTTTGGCAATGGAAAAGTCCTCTGTTTAGGTTCCGCCATTTGATTTTTTCAAGAAATTGCGGTAGTATACAAAAGTGAAAAAGAAATCAAGACATTTCAGTTCCGTATGTTTGAGGAAGAGACTTCAAGACTGACCAGCTGCATTTCCACAGAACCTGTTTGAAAGCTTGCAGGGGAAGGCTCAAGAGTTAGGGAGGAGAGCCCCCCACCCCCCACCGTTAGTCACTCTGTAAAAGATTAATCCTAATGAGCTCCTTTCTCCAGGCGGGCACACCCAGGCTTTACCTCACATACCTGCGATTTCTCAATGTTTAGGCCAAAGTGTGTACACTCCAGTGCTGATAGACGGCATCTTTCCAGAAACCATTAACCACAGTATTAGCTGTAATCACTTAGTTAGTTTAAGGAATGAGGCCGAGCGGAGTGGCTCAGCTTCGCTGTGGAAGCAGTTTTCAGAGGGGGAACAAAGCAAGCACGTTGATGGAACTCAGGTTTCTTAAACCAGAAGGAGAAGCCAGCTTAGTGTCCTCTCTTTGTTTCTTCTTTACTGAGTGGAGGAGTGGAGTGGCCACCACCTCATCCTCTGACGCTTTGCTGGTCATTCTGCAGCACACTGTGCCAATAACCTAACTGATTTCTACTCTCAATGGCAGCCACTATGAAGGAGTATGAACTTCTTTACTCAGAGTCAGACTCGGGCAGATTCAATTTCCTGATGCTGCCGCCGGCAGACCCCGAGAGGACGGCTGCACACAGGGCGACTCTCCTGATCCAGGAGACAGGGGCAGTTAGCTACTTCTACAGGGCGACCCAGCATGATCCTCGCACATGGAGGGTCTCACTGTGAACCGTGTCTAGGATAAGAGACTATAGGTGATGCCATGAGCATACCTCTACAGCCATGATGCTAAATTTCACTTCTGTTCTGGGACTGCTCTGCCCTATTAAACCTAAAAAAAATAAATAAATAAATCCAGAGATTTCTTTTTATATTTTATTTTTCTCTTCCATCTTGGAGACGGTTGTGACTCTTGGAGCTGAGAAGGTAAGAGAGTAACTGAATAAAAGAGCCACAAATCCAGAGAAGCAACAGAGGGTCCGAAGCCGGGAGGAGTTACATCTAGGTGCTGGTAGCATTTGATCTGAACGGATGCTCAAAGCAGCCCATGGCTGACTAATTGTGCACACCACTGTATGCCCAGAGCAGTTCTAAGACAGGTGAGCTTCCCAAACAGACCAGCACAGTTCCTTACCTTAAAAGGCTTGCATTTTCGTAGAGAGCAGAGCAGCATTAGCTAACAGCACTGCACACTTCCGATCACACTTTAGCACGAAACAAAGTGCCTTAGCCTTCCCTAAACCGTGTGATTAATTAATAACATTTCCTCCACTTTGTTGACAGGAAATTTGAGGCTCAGATAAAACAAACTACTTTGTCTTATTCCATATAACCAATAAATGGACAGTCTAGGAATCACATCCAGACCTTCTGAACTCTGGGGTTCAGATTGTGGTACAGTAGCTCTCTCGGGACACAGTGGTTAGTATGAGCATCTCACTGGAAGATGAGGAAGAACTGATTCCTTCTAGTTTTACTGGGAAGCTGCTCATGGACTCTCAGTTGCTCCACTGTCCAGGTCTGTTCTAAGGCTTTCTGTATGCTCACTATGAGATGATTGGATGTTATTTGAAGAACTCTGAAGTTCTCTCCCACCTGTCTGACAGTCTGACTCAAAATTGCAAAAGAGGCTTTAATGGCAGACTGCTTACAGTGATGGTCTGTGTACTCCAGCATGAGAGCTGGCAGTTTCTATATGGCGATGGAAAAAGTAACACTTTGGTTAAATTAAGGTACATGTGAACTTAAGTTTAAAAACTGATGCTTAACTAAGTTTTGGGGATGTTTCTAGTTGCTTGGAACCACTTAAAAGTAAGGGTAGCTCTTTTTTTTCCCTCAGCACTAAAATATATAGATATTAAGCAGACATCAAATACTTCTAATAAGATGTTAGTGTCTGAGCTTTTCTATCATTTTTAAACATATGTGGAATTTGGGGTCTGAGGAACGGCTTACTGGGTACAAGCATTTTCTAGACAAGTATGAAGACCTATCTGAGTTTAGATAATTACCCATACCCATGTAGAAAGCTGGGCATGGCTGAAGGAGCCTGTAGCATCACCACTGGGGGTGGAGGTAGGCAACTTACAACAGCGCCCCAGCCAGATTCTCTTGTCCAAACAGTATGCTTATAGCACATTGAGAGACTTTCTCAAGACATTGGGACAAAGAGACCAATAGGTTAGAAGAAAAGATCCTAACGTCTGTGTCGGCCTCCAGATAACACAGGTATGTGTATGGACAAGCATATCCACACACTCACATCCACGAAACAATACATACTCCTCACATACATACATACTTGCATACATAGAAACTACATAAACAAAACTTGTGAAATAAAATAAATATTAAACTTGCAGATACATGAGAAAATATGAGACATCATTTTAATGATATTTTTATGGTCTTATCATAGGTAGAATAAGTAAAAAGTAAACATACTTTTTGCTTATTTTTATTTGTTTTGAATGTGGTTGCTACACAATTTTAAATGATTTACTTGGATTGTATCATATTTCTTTTGGACAGTGCCAGCTTGACTAAGGACATATTTTCTGGTAAGTGGTCTACTGTATGAGACCATCCACTGGAGTGTACTCATCATGGATTTGGCTATGTCTATTGTGGATCTGTTTCAGTGCTTGCTATGTGTCTATCTTCCATGGAGTGCAATGCACCCTTAACTGACTTCTTAAGTAAAAACTACGGAAGCCCTGAGCAGTACAAGGAGCTCATTACTGCCATTTACAGCCATGGTTCCCCTAGTCATCTCCTTTGCTTTTTCCCTCAATCCTTTGCAGGCATTAGAAAGGCTTGATTTGTATTAATCAACCTTTTTGTACTCTCATGATTGTGTGTTTGTGTGTGCATGTGCGTGTGTGTGTGTGTGTGTGTGTGTGTGTGTGTGTGCAGCTTGTGCGACACACATCAGCCACGGCACCTGGGACAAATTTTGGATGGCAAAATGCCATAGTCTGCTTCTTTGTAGGGTGATCTTGTCACCAGAGCAACCCCAGTCAACTGCTATTTATTCTCAACTGTGTACTGAAGATTTCTGCTACATTATGTTGATTCTGTTTTAGTTGCTATGAAAAGTCCTTTGGTCAGTATAATTTTATCTTCACAGTATGTTTCCTTTTCACTTTCTTTAGTTGCTCTTAGAAGGTTCTTTGGTTCTTTGGTGCTCGGATGTCTTACTATGATGTGCCCAGGACTAGATTCCATTGTACTTATCGTGTTGGAGCTAGCTCAGTCTGATAATTCATCGACATAGATTTTGGAATTTTTTTTAATTATTTCAACACTGCATCTTCTCCATCCTCTCTATTCTATTCTTCTGTTCTCCTCTGGATATCTCCTTTTCATATTGCCCCACTCAGCTTTTTATGCTGTATTATGAGTCATTTCCAGACATTTATTTTCCTATTTTTTAATTCCATCTTTAACTAGATCTAATTTTTTATATAAATAGACATTTAAATTTTTATTTTAACTACTGTATTAAAAAACTCACACATTTAATTTACATTTTTCAATACCTGACTAATCTCTCTTAAATCCACATGATAGATCTATGCCATAGAGATATCCATTTACATACACAAATAAATATACATTTATAAATAAGTATGTATATAAACGAACAAGTACTATTCTTTTAATCATCCTTTCATTCCATTTGAAATATTTGAGCATTTAAACATACTTTATAATATATAGATTTTTTTATGTAAGGATAAGTTATGAATAACCCTCTGCTTCCTGTGCATAATGACTCCCATTTATGAACAGTCTCATTCTATATTTTGGAATTTCCAAGCTGGGAGTTAATTTTGAATTGAGACTTCTTGAACGAATCAGTTATCCACTGAAGTTTTCCTTTTCTAATACTTTGTGTTTAAATGCATGTAGTATCCTGCTTCAGATTGATAAGGTACGAATATTCACTTGGTACGATCTGATTCATGAATTTGAAAGTACTTTTAGGGAAGATACAAGGCTATAAGTTCTCAAGTACATAGCCCCTCCCTACTTAGAATTTGTATTCACATAGAAAACAATCTGTGTTCTTTTCCTGTACAAGTGGGAAGCATATTTAAATTCATACTGTCCAGTCCCAGGTTTATGAAGAATCATCCTTTCCATCTTAGGACATCTAGGTCTTGCCTCCTGTTTCTCATCCCTGAGAACAGTAATTCTCTTCCCTTACCTGGTATCTCTGAAGAGGTACTCAAACTCACTGTACTGCCTGTCAAATTCCTCGTTAGTTTAGAAACCCGAAGTTTTCCCTGACTTTCTTTTGCTTTTCAACCTTTTCAGTTTGAAAATATGCATATATATTTTAAGTTTTCAGGTTATCTACCTAGTCCACAAAATTAGAGAACACAGGGATTCCCTAAATGTCCATTTTCACAGATTCCTAGATACCATGTGAATAAAAAAAGAGATAATCTCTATACATTAACTTGTCTACTTCAGTTCTATGACCAACTTCTCTGATGCCAGCTTCAAACTGTTGGCTCTGTTGGTACATGTGACTACTTATCCATAAATACACATTTATTTGTGTATGTAAGTGAATACATATATAAATACAGACACGTCACTGCTTGTCAGTTCCTGCTTCTGTCTTGCCCAGCTGTGTTTCTTAATTATTTCTTGGGACACTCAACTCAGTTTACAAAGCAGTCTGAATTCTCAGTAGACAGCAATAATATCTACTACAGTCCGTCCCTCTGCAATTTAGTCATTCACAGTCCTGGTCACTGAGCTCTATATTCTGGGTATCACTAAGCAGATCAAGACTCACAGCTCTAAAAGTATCCCTTGAGTTCCCAAGTTGTTGCTTGCTTCATGATCCTAAGTTTGTAGACTAGGGATCTAACTAAAAATTGAACATTATCATCAAAATCACTGTTTTGAGTGACGTGACCATAAATCTAAATTCTACTCTATTTCTGACCAGTGACTCTCTTTGCAAATAGATGAGTTTTTTTTACTAGATCACAGTAAAAGTCAAACACTTCCAAGTTACCTTCCAACTGTAGTTTGTATAGATTCTCCATCAACATGGGCTCCAGATTGAGTTCCTCTTGGAAAAACTATGCATCTGGTATTCCACGTTTGTTCTAGCTGTGGTCTTTAATCACTATCCCCTGGATAATTTGTCTATGTTCACGAGCCACAACCAACTATTTTTATAAGATGACTATCTTAGTTCAGATTGACCGATGATTAAATAAAATGATTAAGTTTTTGTAAACAATACCTTTCTATAAAAGATTGACCTTAAAAATATTCAGCCAAGCTAATCATTTTGATATTGATTTGTGAGGCTGTACCAAGTGTTAGTCACAAAAGCGGAGATAAGACATCCTTTCTCTCTGGATTTTCATTATTGTTCCCACGGTTGTTTGGATTATGCATGCCTAATTTTCATTCTTTTGTTAGTGAAACTGAAGTAACAATAAGAACTCCACAATAAAAAAATGACCATTTTAAATGTACAGTCTCGAAATCCAGATATTCTCAATATTTTAGTAATAGGACAAAACGCTCTTTTCAGTTTTCTATGAGTATAGTACAAGGTGAGAGAAAAAAAAAACCTCCATAAAATTAGCAGGAGAGGGAACAGAGCTGGTGAGAATATGAGCTTGGTGCCAATGCACATTCTTTTTTTCAAGAGGATGTGGGATGAGCTGCAAGAAAGCAAGGGGATGAGGAGAAAATTGGAAGGAGATGCCGAAGGAGTCGTTGAGAGTGGGAAGACATTGTCTATCCAGAAAGGCTGACAAGGACTGGGGGGACAACTTCAATTACCCAGACAAAGGCACTGGGCAAACATTTTAAAATGGCAGAACAGAACAAAGTTCTTGCTTGGAGGGGACTGTCAGAGGGAGTATTTGGTAGGATTTTTTGGCAGAATTTATTCAAATGGTTCTTGTAAAATTTATTTCTGGAATTTGGAATTGGAAAGTTGGATGTAACATAATATTTAAGTAAAAATAAAAGTATGTAAAATATACCAATAGCAAAAAAAAAAAATAATAAAATGTAAAGTCAAGTCTTACATAACTTTTAAAACATTAATCTTATTTTTCCTCAGGAAATGATTATAATTCCAGCCATGACTGTACAAGAGATTAATTTAAAATTTAAAAATCTTCACAGGCTCTAATTATCCTTAATATTCTGGAGATAGAATGTGGTTTTGTGAGCGTTAGAAATAAAAATAAAGTATGTAGCACAATGGTATCAAGTAGAAAACCAGCTGAGTCTGTTTTAGAGAAGTCTTAATACCTCCTAAACAGCACTCATAGAGGAAACGTGTGTCTTAACGTGTTGGTCATATTCAAATCCATTAGTCATATTCAATACGTTTTAAAATATCAGTATATACTTAATAAATGTAATTCAGAAAAGGCTGCTGATTTTCACTTCCCTAATCTGCAAGCCCTCGGTGCTCACAAAGAACACCACAGTCTCCTTTCACTTCTGGGCAGAGATTTAATAGCTGTGAGCTTTGTCGTGGTCTCATGTTACTAAGACTTCATTACTTTTCCATGCCACTCTACAGGACACTTACTAATATACTATTAAGTATTATCATAAATAATTAAAACACAACTACACCCGACAAAATGAAAGAACAAAGTGTATTCTGTATGGCAGTCAACTTGTATGTGTATGTTGGCTGGAGAGAGGCAAGCACATATTTTAAAAATAGAAAATCAATTACTGAGAGACCTTAGTTGGACTGCAATGGGCCTACCTCTCATTAGTGTGAGTTAGTGAGGTCTGTTCCTGGCTTCTACCTACCAATTAAATCATAGAGTCATTATATTATTAGTTAATTGAAAAATATCTCTCTATATGTATATATATAAAACAAGTGCCAATGAAGCTGTGTCTTCACGCCAGTCTTGTCCACCTTGCCACACCCCCACTCCTGGCTGATTTGGTACAGCCAACAGTTTTGCCATTGGTTTGCTTGTGAGAATTTATCATCACATTAATTGGCACATCACATGTGTCTGGTAGCAATGCAGTATGGTCAGCAGTCAAGGAATGTGGTTCAGGATGTATTATTATATATCATATTCTCTTTCCTTGGGTAGTCTACCGTATAGATGAAGAATCAAGGTATGAAATGACAAAGAGAACAAGAGGAAAAAAGACATGCGTGATGGCAGCTCCATGCAATGACAAACAGAAGCTGAAGTCTAGGTGAGGATGTATCCTTGAGGTCTTCCAAGCAGGATTTGGTCTGCAGCCCTGCAGAGTTCAAAGCCAGGGGACCTGTTTTGAGGTATGCAAACAGACCCGTGTCCACAGCATTTTGAAGATCTGGAGCAAAGTGAATGCGGGGAGCTTAGATAACTAGGAATAAACATTCAGCAAAGTAATAAGGGTTGGCCAAAATTAACATGTGTTTGTGGTGTGATTTACTCCAATTTGGATAATAGCCAGGCTTTCTTGGCGGGTCCCATGGAAGTGTACTTATTTCTCTGTTGTTATGAATAAGCTCATTATTTTTGAAGGTAAACAACTTAAGTCACATGACTCTCACTTTGGATAATCTCTCAGAGTCCTCAGTATTTTCTGCAGTTACAGGTTGGGTCCTCTCATGCAGTTGTACATTCAGAACAAGTTCCTTCTCTTAGCATGGGTGCCTACATCCTACCTAACTTCAGCAGCATTTTAAACCTTTCTTCCCTAGTGAACCGACATCTAGATGACATCTGCCCTCCATCCTCCACCCCCAGCTTGACATGTAGTCACAGTGTTTTTGATTGTTAAGAATGCAAACAATTTGTTTTACCTCCTAGCTTCATGTGCTCTGTTTTTTTAAACCCACTGAGTCGTCTTAGTATTGCCTGGATGGGCATGGGCATGGGCATGGGCATGGTACCGTCTACTGCCTCTCAGGAATCACCTCCCTGAAGAAAAGGGATACTACCCCCTCTACCTCTACCAGCAGCCATCAATGGGCAATACCTCCTTGGTTGGGGGTGGGACTTGACAAGCTCCTCCCCTTTCCATGAGGGGATTTTTGTCTGGCTTGATCGCCTGCATGTGCAGCCACAGTTGTGGGGAGTTCATATGCTGGCACCCAGTTCATTAAGATCCCACCATCGCCACCTTCCTCTGAATAAGTACGTTGTGGGGCTTTAAAGATGGTTTAGCAGGTAAAACACTTGGTGCTCTGCTAGAGGAACAAGCTTGGTTCTCAAAACCCACGTCTAGCAGCTTATGACCCCAGGTCGCTCCTGTTCTAGGACATCCAACACCCTCTTCTGGCCTCCCTAGGCACTCACATATATATGGCGTGAACTCACACAGAACTACAATATACATAAACAAAATAAAGATCAAAAAGACATCAAAAGGCATGGTGATTGCATGCCTTAACCTTAGAATTGAGGAGTCTGAGGCAGGAGGACTGTGAATTTGAGACCAGCATGGACTCCATAGCTGTACCTGGTCTCAGAAATCATAAAGAACAGTTTGTTTCTTTCCGTGCTCCCACTGAAATGCTCTAGTCCCTCCTCACCTCGTTTTGCACAATTATTGCCCACACTTTCCTTAAGTCTTGGCTTGATGATTATTCTCCTAGGAATGCCTTCTCTAGGACCCTCCCACCACCACCACCACCTCCACCCTAAAATGAGTGAAGCTGACTCATCTATGCCCACTCGGCACATATAATTAGCCTTCGCATTGCTTAGCACTTGTACTCTTAATTAGTTTATTTGTATCTTTATCTGATAGATGCTTCTCCCTCAACAAACTGTGAACTCTAAGGAGACAGTGGGGATGTCTGCTTTTCTACAACATCCAATCCCTAGGGGTTAGCTTGGCGCTTGGCTTGTAGTATGTGCTCAGTAAACACAAGTGAGTAAATAACCAAGTGAAAGAACACAGCTCTCTAATAATGATGAGGTCTTAGGTTTTTCCTTTCTTCCAGGCTTAGCATCCTTTTCTTAGAGGTTTTGTATTATTTCCTACATGCTACCTTGGGCTTCCATCTCCTTCAGTGCAGCTGTATATTTTCAATTGATTTTCTTACCTAGTGGATGAGAGAGTGGTAACCACTAAGCAGAGGGTTGCCTCCAGAAAGTCTTGTACTGTCCCACTGGGGGTGGGTGACATCTGAGCTTCAGAGTGTGTACCTACTTGTAGCAACAAATCAGAAGTGCAAAAGGGTCAGGAGGCCCTAAAGTGACCCTGTATGTGCAAGTGCTCTGGGCTTATTCTCTGCCTCTTGAAAGGATCAGTGGACATTATAAGATTGTATTTTATTTTTCTAGATCAACACATGAAATTTGAAGGGAATTGGTGAACTGAGGGGATGGCTTAGTGGGTAAAATGGCTGACATGTGGGAATCTGGGAACTGATCTTCAGAATTGATGTAAGACAGGAGAAGCAACACATCTTTACATTTCCAGCAATCCTACTGTGAAATGCAGGTGGAAGAGAATCCCGTGGTCCTCATGAACTGGCTGGCAATAGTAAACTAGAGAACCAATCTCAGGCAAGGTGGAAGGTGAGGCTTGATATCTGCTGTTATCCTCTGATTTCTACTCCTGCGTGATGGCATGTCGTGCCTGCACACACACACACACACACACACACACACACACACACACACACAAGA
Organism: Tokudaia tokunoshimensis; assembly: GCA_036184795.1. Classification (NCBI taxonomy): domain Eukaryota; kingdom Metazoa; phylum Chordata; class Mammalia; order Rodentia; family Muridae; genus Tokudaia; species Tokudaia tokunoshimensis. The sequence continues at coordinate 16,345,912 of BTHU01000003.1, forward strand.
AATAAAGGGAGTTGAGTTCTACTAAAAAAAATGAATGCTATAATAAAAACAAAAACAGTGGTCAAAGAAGATCTCCTAAGTTCACTTAAAAGTTTATCAATCAGAATCTGGTTAGATAGGTAATGACGCTTACTTCCAAGCCAGACGACCTGAGTTCAATCCCTGGGACCCACATGGTGGACAGAGGGAACTGAATCGAAGAATGTGTCCCCTGACTTCCATGGGACACTGTGGCATATATACATACCCTCATAACAAATAATAAATTTACCCCCACCCCCAAATTTTAAGTTGTCTATTCAGGTTTTCCCAATAGAACTTCTAGTAGTATGACTAGATTGGATATTCCTCATGAGTTCATAACGGCGCACTGGCTTCTTGTCTTTTCTTTTCTTTTTTTTTTTATTTTCTAAGTTTTTTTATTTACATTCCAAATGATTTCCCCTTTCTCGTTTCCTCCCTCCCTGAAAGTCCCATAAGTTCCCTTCCCTCCCTCTGTTCCCCATTCAACCCCCTCTCGTTTCTCTGTCCTGGCGTTCCCCTACATCCAGTCTTTCCAGGACCAGGCTTCTTGTCTTTTCTTGTAGTGCACACATCAAGGAGTTCTTAGCACCCTCACAGAGAAACGGCATTAAGGGCACACACGGCCTTGGACTCGTTCATCCTTACTGCAGGGAAGTGGACCACAGTGGTGGAAACAGAAAGCCATGGCACAGACAGTCACTGTGGAAATGGAGGAAATCAGCAACCAGCAAAGACTCAGGAATCATTGAAGTCATAGCTTCTTTCCCTGTGGGTTTCCTCAGTCAGAGTTTACCCAGTTCTTTGCTTCTGCCTGTTGCAGGTCCCAAGCTAGAATTGGTGGCCATGACCACAGGGTCTCAGGGAGAGCAGAGGGCAGACTGCTTCCAACAGCCTCAGCTGTAAGAATGCACACACTCTCCCAGGGGGGAGGTAGCTCAGCCAGCCAGGGCCTGCTGGGAGACTTGTTTCCAGTCCTCTTTAGAGTTGCAATAAAATGGTAGAAAGTAGTTTTGAAATCTCCTTTGAGCTGTTTTATTGTCTGTTCCCTTTGCCACCAAAGGGTAAAGTTGATAAACTGCTAAATAATCAACCTTTGTATATTTCATTTGAAAACTTTAAAATTTTAAATACTCACTTTATGGGCCTGATAAAGCATGGCGGGGGCTCAGTACTGTCCTCATTGAACGCCTGTGGTGGGTGGATGGGATATGTTTGGTTTAATAGCACGCTGAGGGGCGCTCCCTAGCCTGGATTATTGCCCCAGTCCATGACTCACTGATTGGAGAGGGGAATGACTCCTGGGAAAGCAACAATTTCACATATTTCCAGGGAAGAGGCTGGGCTCAAGATAGAAGTAGAATATAGTCTTCCAGTGTTGATTGGGCAAATGAATCATATTTATTGGGAAAGAACTGCACAGATGGAAGTGGATACAGATGAGTGTGGGAGGAGCCCAGCATCATAATCATTTAACACCTAGGGATATTGATTCATTTCTTTTAAACATAGAGATTGGACATTAATTTCTATTTTGTTTTTTTAATCCCAGTGTTCTGTGTAGTGCTTGGTACATATTATATGCTCAATAATACATCCTTGTTTGATCAACACATAGATGATTAAATAAGACAACTGGGAAAGCCTCAGATGGAATGTGCTTTTTGCTGTTTTAAGGTTTCTATCATGAGTGTCTACTGTGTGACCGGGACTACAGCAGTTCATAACCTCAGAGTTCTGCAGGGTGTCAGCATGGTTATTTTCCCACTGGGGGAGGGACGGCTTTAGGGTTCTGGAAGTTTCTTTCCTTGTGACAACATGGCAGACAACAGCCCTCATATACAAGTATCTTTTTCATGAATGCCAGATTCCAAACTTCTTCCTCCTTTTGTGTAAAGACAGTGGCCAAATGGAATTAGAGACACGGAAGTGTCCAGTTGGACCTCTTCTCAACTCATGTGTCATTAAGGTCTTTGTTTGCTAGCTAAGGCTGTATTTGAAACAACCATAGGTTAGGGATTTAAGAACTGGGCCCAATATCGTTTACCTCAAAACATATTCTTTCTTGTACCATGAATACATTTGAAAGTTGAATTGTATACTGCATTTAGAAGTTTTATTATGTAACTATTCAAAGAGTATCCACTTATGATATGTTTACTTATACATCTATATCTATATCTGTACATTTATTTTGAATGTCAACAGATTCAAAAGTCATAGGTTCTAGACTCAAGTATACGCATAAAACAGAATTTCCTTTGAGCTAATAAAGGGAGTTAATACATAAAGTTTTTGAGGAGATTGAAGCTCTAGCTCTTTGAGTTTCTATACTATTGTTTGAGACATGTCTTATGAGCCTTCTGTAATGCTGCATATTTAAGTTAGACTCTCAGAGTATGATAGCAGTTGAGTCCAGTGAGTCCTTTTCTTTAAGGAGTTCAAGAGCTTAGACTGCCTATTTTTAGAAGAGCAACATTTTAAATTCACAGGCTTTAGACCCATGTCTGTTTTTCTGATGGGTTTCAGCAGTTAACATAGCCTTGATAACCAAATTCTTACTACTAAGCCTGACATGGTGGTATACACTTTTAATGCTATCATGCAGGAGCAGAGTCAGGGAGAGCTCTTCGCAGTTCCAAGACAACCTCCTGTATACAGTGAGTTCCAAGACAGCCAGAGAGACCCTGTCTCAAAAAACAAAAGTTAAAAATAATTCTAAATAATAGTATACATTTGTATTTTTATATGAATAATATTATGTGATAATAAATATAATTACAGTGATTCATATTTATAAAAATATGAATTTGAGAAATGCTGGATGAAATGGATATACTGGTTTTAATATTACTTTTTTGAATTTGTTAATGTGTTCATCTTCACTTTTATCTTTCTGTAAACATTTCCCTCTACCTATCAGCATCAGTGTAACTTAGAACTCAAAAATTCATCCATAAGCCGGGCGGTGGTGGCGCACGCCTTTAATCCCAGCACTTGGGAGGCAGAGGCAGGTAGATTTCTGAGTTCGAGGCCAACCTGGTCTACAGAGTGAGTTCCAGGACAGCCAGGGATACACAGAGAAACCCTGTCTCGAAAAACCAAAAAAAAAAAAATTCATCCATAAACCAGTGGCTATATATAGATAAAATAATTTTAGGCTATCTGGCAGATATTAATAAATATATGGAATATTGGTTTTATAAAGACACAGAGATGGACTAATCATTCTTTGGCACAGTGTTTCTCTCTGTTACCTTTCTGTAGAGGCCGATCAATACATGGGATGAAGGCAGCTTAGGGAGCCCGGAAGATGAGAGCATTGGGGTCTGTTTTACTTTGGTTCCTGGGAATGGACCGTGTACAGTATGCACTGGGAGATCATGTAAGTAGTGACAAAGTTTATGAGTTATAAAATATGTTAAGTTCCTTCTTGTTACTAAAGGCTCCAGAGAAAGCTGATCTTTCCCACTGTTCTTTAGGGTTTTTATGTGGTCCCTTTATTTTCAAGGTCTGGGACTGAAATTTGTCCTTGTGGTGTCAACGATGCTGTGGGGTGATGTCTGGCTATGCTCAGGGCTCCAGCACTGCTCTCACTTACAACAACCACTGAATTCTGAGGGAGGATGTAACCCCCTTGGAGTGGTAATAGGTAAAGCTCATGAAGTCAACTGATGTTTGAAACAATTTCATCATTTGAGGGACAGTTTTAAGTTGGGGTTGGGGAGCCCAAAGGAGGTATTTCTCCTTTTTCACCTAACCCAGGGGACCCTTTACCATTCAAACTGCCACAAGCCTTTAACCCAGAATTGGGGGACTGTTGGAGCAATCTTTCAGGGTACAGAGGTGCCTTGTCCTCTCAAGCAGTGAAGGGCACTGACTTCTTCCAACCTCAACGGGAGAAAATTATATCTTCTTTAATTTCTCTCCTACATCCTACCTTCATTTCTGAGACCGTTCAGTTCTCTGAGGCTGTAGCCAAAAATCAGGAAAGCTTTCTCCCCATCCCCACCCCCAAAGAAGAAAAGATTTCCATTTGACTGAAATACCATTCAGAGTGATTGATTTTTAAGCTCTGAACTCAGACCTAGAGCCTAAAATTCCAGTCTCTGCCAACTGGGCTGGGATTTGAAATTATAAGGACAGACTGAGTTTCAGAGTTGGGATGTTTTAAGCAGAGGGGCAATTGCTTTTCTCACCTATCTCTTGAGAGACGGAGGAAGGGAAACATTCAAGAATTAAGAAAAGAAATTCTACAGCATTTGAGTCACTGTTTCTACCTCTGCTAGAGGCAGAATTTCAGTTTGCATTTACTCCGGGAAACTTTGGTGAGGAATTTAATACATCTTTTTGGTAACTGTGAATTGTTTGAAAGGAGAGTTGGAGAAGACAAAATAAATAACCGAGCAACGAAAGCGTACAGCCCCAGTCACTTTATTAAGGCTGGACTTGTTAGCTCTAGGTAGGTGTCTGAGAGCATAATGGGCCTATTTAAAATAAGCAAGGCATTTCCAGAGTGTGACTCAAAGGAATTGGTCTACTGGAAAAAATACCTTTTGAATATTGAATATTCTTCAGGAAACAGTAAGCACTGACAATGGCATCAGGACATTAGGAAATATAATGTTCATTTTTTTTTTGTGGACTGTGGTTTTTAACGGATGGACTTGTCCAAGGCTTACTTCTTCTTTCTCTTCCCCGCCCCCCCCCACCTTCAGACATGCGGAACTATTTCCTTGTGTGCCATTTTAAATAAAAGTATTTGTAAAGGGAACACAATGTTAAGAGAGATGTATAAATAAGACAAGTGCTAATTGCAGTGTCTAAAAGGAGACTCCTCATGCTGCAAATCGTGCCGTGACTGCTCACACAGAGAAAGGGACAGTTACCACCTCGCAGTGTGCCTTCCATCAAGTCACGGGGTATAAATCTGGCCTATAAATGATCAGGAGGTACTGTACTGTGTAACTTGTACAATGTTCATAAAAGAAATTAATGAACAAATAGATATTCTCTGATGGATGAACGGGTTAGAGTGTAGCTTGCAAAAATAAATAAATAAATAAATAAATAAATAAATAAATAAATAAATAAATAAATGCCTTCTGCTTTAGTTGGCAAGGGATGGCACAGAGGTGACATTTCTTTGAATAGTGTGCTTGGTCTCACAGAGATTAAATGCTTAGAGAGAAATCTCAGTTCCTGATATGACAAGTTATGCCAGGAGCCAAACCCTTGTGGCTGTCCACAGGGGTCTGCTGATGGCAAAGGGGGTAGGGCTAGGCTATTCTCTTACCTTCTGGTAACAAAGCCACAAACTTGGCTGACATTCTGAGACATAAGTATTAACTGATATCTATAGTCAGAATAGAACTTATCCCCCAAACTAAAAGATCTATGAAGAGGGATGACCTTCCTGATAGAAGCACTGGATTAACAAATCTGTCAGTGGATCCTGGCTTGGAGTCAGCAGTACAGAAGCCCCATGGGCTGTCATGGCTGAGATAGACATGGAACAGATAGCCCTGGGAACCACCTTGGCCAATGTTCATTTCTTGCCAGGGATCTAAATGATTCTGTAGCAGGAGACAGCCACCACTCTGAATTTTGAGCATGCGTGTTAGGCCATGAGCAACTTTGCCACTGATGAGTGTGTTCTACTATTCCCAAACAGGATTACAGGTATCTCTTGGAATGACTGGTTTCAAGACTCCATGAGGGCATTGGGATCCACATATGTTCAAGTCCTTCACATAAAATAGCACAGGGTTGTGAATAACTCATATCCATCCACCCGCATGCTTTAAATCATTCTTGGATTACTTATAAAACCTATTGTATTATACATATCATGAACATAGTCATATTGTATTGTTCAGGAAAGAATGTCCAGAAAAATACTGCATATATTTAATAAAATATTTTTGATTTGCTTAGTGGGGCAGAACCTGTACATTCAGATGGAAGGCTGTATTTCTACTTGTTGTTGCTTTTGCATCTCCATCTTCCATCATTCTCATTCCCTTGGACCCACATGCTCTTTTTTTCAGCCATGCATCCTGACCCATCCAGTGAAGTGCAATCCAAGCTTCACTGCCCCATGAAGTTCCCCCAATGCCCACCCTGTAGAAGTTCTCCATAGAACCTGGTTACATATGAAACCCATTTTTCTCAAAGGTGTTACTTTTCTTCATGTTCTCCTTCAAAGTAGGCCTAACTCCTTAAAGGTCAAAGACGATTATCGAACATAAAGATTATTCCTCATATGAACATGTAAGAAAGATACTTTAAATCTTTCTTTAGGGGATTTGCAACCCAAATTCTAACCCCTTGCTTTGTGTACAAAGTTGAAAATGATCACTTAACATGCATTTTGTCATTTTAAAATATGACCGAGGACCTTTAGCACTTGCATGTTTTAGTCTGTAGCCTTTCAGCAGTATTTTCTGTTGAGCAGATGTTCTCTCCTATTCTTGTTGGCAGTGCGTGAATTGAACTTCCATTTGTCTGCAGTGAAAGTTTTGTCAGACATTTTAACAACTCCTTGTAGTTAATGTAATTCCACTATAATTGTATTTTTTAAAAAATTGTAGACTATCAAACGGGAATCCAATTTATCATTTATCAGTATTAATACTTTAGCACCAAAATAACATAGCTCACACATATAACTTTGAATTAGGAGCTAGGCATAACCAGATGACACTATTAAAGCCAAATAATGGCCAGGATGTGATGTGAATCACTTGGGATGAAGTACGCTGTGCCGTTCTGGAGATGGTATGATGCACAGAAAAAGCAACCTTAAAATAAACACGTTTTGAAATTCTCAAAAACTGTGGAATAATCCAGCCAAAAAGTGACTTTTAAAATGGGAAAAAAGAGTAGGTCCACCTGGTGTTGTGGCTGTAAGATCAAATCCCCCAATCTGCCCAAGGTTTGAATAGCAACACATCTGACGGAAGCTGGGCGTGCCTTCCCCTGCTTCCCATGTACTGTATGATTAATGTAAATTCTGAATTCTGAAGAAATGCACACAGTCCTCCTGTCCTATAGCTGTTTTATGTAACATAAGGTTGCCCCATAGAATGCCGACTGAATTTAAAGACAGAATTGCAGTTTAATTTGAATTTTGGATAAACAACAAAGGAATGGTTGGTTTATGTTTTCCCTGAAAATACGGTATGTGACCTATTTACCAAATGATGTTTCAGTTTTATATGAAATCACATTTTAAGTGGGAATCTTCTAATTTGGAATTTATTGGATAATTTGTAGCAATTGAGAATAAGTTTGTCTGTTTGTACTTGCTTACACATGTGCCTGATGGGTGATGTGTTTGAATGGTGCTAGTCTCTTTCAAATTTATAGTTTCTTTTTTATTATGTTGAGATAATTTAAGAGGATATAACCTCCTCTTACACTATTAGCTTTTAAAAAACCAATTGTTATTATTTACCTTTCATCTATCTATCTATCTATCTATCTATCTATCTATCTATCTATCTATCTATCTGTCTATCCATCCATCCATCAATCCATCCATCCATCCATCCATCCATCCATCCATCCATCCATCTATCTATTTATCTATCATCTGTCCATCTATCTATCTATCTATCTATCTATCTATCTATCTATCTATCTATCTATCTATCTGGTCAAAATTATATAAATATAACGTGATGAGTGTGCTTTTTTGTTGTTTTCATGTTTAAGATTCTAGTGCTGACCAATTTTGTTGGATAAGCAATTAGGAGTCATCCCTGGGAGAAGATAATTCCTCCTTTCTTGAAAGCTTCTGCTTGGTAACAGTTAAGAGAATAGACAAATGGGACCTCATTAAATTACAAAGTTTTTGCAAGGCAAAAGACACTGTCAAAAAGACAAAGCGGCAACCAACTAACTGGGAAATGATCTTTACCAACCCTACATCTGACAGAGGGCTAATATCCAATATATACAAAGAACTCAAGAAGTTAAACTCCAGAGAGGCAAGTAACCCTATTAAAAAATGGGGTACAGAGATAAACAAAGAGTTCTCACCTGAAGAATATCTAATGGCTGAGAAGCACCTAAAGAGATGTTCATCATCCTTAGTCATTAGGGAAATGCAAATCAAAACAACCCTGAGATTCCATCTCACACCAGTCAGAATGGCTAAGATCAAAAACACAAGAGACAGCAGTTGTTGGCGAGGATGTGGAGAAAGAGGAACACTCCTCCACTGCTGGTGGGATTGCAAGCTGGTACAACCACTCCGGAAAGCAGTCTGGAGGTTCCTCAGAAAACTGGGCATGACACTCCTGGAGGATCCGGCTATACCACTCCTGGGCATATACCCAGAGGCTTTACCTGCATGCAATAAGGACACATGCTCCACTATGTTCATAGCAGCCTTATTTATAATAGCCAGAAGCTGGAAAGAACCCAGATGTCCCTCAACGGAGGAATGGATTCAGAAGGGACACAGTGAATCTAATTGAAGCCTTGGACCAAATGGATCTAACTGATATATATAGAACATTTCATCCTAGAGCTAAAGAATACACCTTCTTCTCAGCTCCTCATGGTACCTTCTCCAAAATTGACCATATAATTGGTCACAAATCAGACCTCAACAGATACAAGAAGATAGAAATAATCCCATGCCTCCTATCAGATCACTATGGAATAAGGGTGGTCTTCAATGGCAACAAAAACAAAAGAAAACCCACGTACACATGGAGGCTGAACAATGCTCTACTCAATGATAACTTGGTCAAGGTGGAAATAAAGAAAGAAATCAAAGACTTTTTGAAAGTTAATGAAAATGAAGGCACAACATACCCTAACTTATGGGACACAATGAAAGCAGTGCTAAGAGGAAAATTCATAGCCCTGAGTGCCGCCAAAAAGAAACGGGAGACAGCATACACTAACAGCTTAATGGCACACCTGAAAGCCCTGGAACAAAAAGAAGCAAATACACCAAAGAGGAGTAGAAGGCAGGAAATCATCAAACTCAGGGCTGAAATCAATCAAGTAGAAACAAATAAAACCATACAAAGAATCAACAAAACGAGGAGTTGGTTCTTTGAGAAAATCAACAAGATAGATAAGCCCTTAGCCAGACTAACCAGAGGGCACAGAGATAGTATCCAAATTAATAAAATCAGAAACGAAAAGGGAGAGATAACAACAGAAACTGAGGAAATTCAAAAAATCATCAGATCCTACTACAAAAACCTGTATTCAACACAACTAGAAAATCTTGAGGAAATGGACAATTTCCTTGACAGATACCAAGTACCAAAATTAAATCAGGATCAAATAGACCATCTAAACCGTCCTATAACCCCTGAAGAAATAGAAGTTGTCATTGGAAGTCTTCCAACCAAAAAAAGCACAGGTCCAGATGGTTTTAGTGCAGAATTCTATCAGACCTTCAAAGAAGACCTAACACCAATACTCTTCAAACTGTTCCACAAAATAGAAACAGAAGGAACACTACCCAACTCGTTCTATGAAGCCACAATTACACTAATACCAAAAGCACACAAAGATCCGACAAAGAAAGAGAATCTCAGGCCAATCTCTCTTATGAATATCGATGCAAAAATACTCAATAAAATTCTTGCCAACCGAATCCAAGAACACATCAAAACGATCATTCACCACGATCAAGTAGGCTTCATCCCAGGGATGCAGGGATGGTTCAATATAAGGAAATCCATCAATGTAATCCACTACATAAACAATCTCAAAGAAAAAAACCACATGGTCATCTCATTAGATGCTGAGAAAGCATTTGACAAAATTCAGCATCCTTTCATGCTAAAGGTCTTGGAAAGATCAGGAATTCAAGGCCCATATCTAAACATAGTAAAAGCAATTTACAGCAAACCAGTAGCCAGCATCAATCTAAACGGAGAGAAACTTGAAGCAATCCCACTAAAATCAGGGACTAGACAAGGCTGCCCTCTCTCTCCATATCTTTTCAATATAGTACTTGAAGTTCTAGCTAGAGCAATTAGACAAGAAAAAGAGGTCAAAGGGATACAAATTGGAAAGGAAGAAGTCAAACTATCACTATTTGCAGACGATATGATAGTATACATAAGCGACCCAAAGAACTCCACCAGAGAACTCCTACAGCTGATAAACGACTTCAGCAAAGTGGCCGGATATAAAATCAACTCAAGCAAGTCAGAAGCCTTCCTATACTCAAAGGATAAGCAGGCTGAGAAAGAAGTAAGAGAAATAATACCCTTTACGATAGCCACAAACCATATTAAGTATCTTGGCGTGACGCTAACCAAACAAGTGAAAGATCTGTATGACAAGAACTTCAAGTCTCTGAAGAAAGAAATTGAAGAAGACCTCGGAAGATGGAAAAATCTGCCATGCTCATGGATTGGCAGGATTAATATAGTAAAAATGAGCATCTTACCAAAAGTAATACACAGATTCAATGCAATCCCCATCAAAATCCCAACTCAATTCTTCATAGAGTTAGAAAGAGCAATTCAAAAATTCATCTGGAATAACAGAAAACCCAGAATAGCTAAAACTATTCTCAAGAGTAAAAGAACCTCTGGGGGAATCAGTATCCCGGACCTCAAGCTGTACTACAGAGCAATAGTGTTAAAAACTGCATGGTATTGGTACAGTAACAGACATGTAGATCAATGGAACAGAATTGAAGACCCAGAAATGAATCCACACTCCTATGGTCACTTGATCTTTGACAAAGGAGCTAAAACCATCCAGTGGAAAAAAGATAGCCTTTTCAACAAATGGTGCTGGCTCAGCTGGAGGTCAACATGCAGAAGAATGCAAATTGACCCATCCTTATCTCCTTGCACTAAGCTCAATTCTAAGTGGATCAAAGATCTCCACATAAAACCAGACACACTGAAACTAATAGAAGGGAAACTAGGGAAGAACCTTGAACATATGGGCACAGGGGAGAATTTCCTGAACAGAACTCCAATAGCTTATACTCTAAGATCAAGAATAGACAAATGGGACCTCATTAAATTACAAAGTTTTTGCAAGGCAAAAGACACTGTCAAAAAGACAAAGCGGCAACCAACTAACTGGGAAATGATCTTTACCAACCTTACATCCGACAGAGGGCTAATATCCAAGATATACAAAGAACTCAAGAAGTTAAACTCCAGAGAGGCAAGTAACCCTATTAAAAAATGGGGTACAGAGCTAAACAAAGAGTTCTCACCTGAAGAATATCTAATGGCTGAGAAGCACCTAAAGAGATGTTCATCATCCTTAGTCATTAGGGAAATGCAAATCAAAACAACCCTGAGATTCCATCTCACACCAGTCAGGATGGCTAAGATCAAAAACACAGGAGACAGCAGTTGTTGGCGAGGATGTGGAGAAAGAGGAACACTCCTCCACTGCTGGTGGAATTGCAGGCTGGTACAACCACTCTGGAAAGCAGTCTGGCGGCTCCTCAGAAAACTGGGCATGACACTTCCGGAGGATCCGGCTATACCACTCCTGGGCATATACCCAGAGACTTTACCTGCATGCAATAAGGACACATGCTCCACTATATTCATAGCAGCCTTATTTATAATAGCCAGAAGCTGGAAAAAACCCAGATGTCCCTCAACGGAGGAATGGATTCAGAAGATGTGGTATATTTACACAATGGAATACTACTCTGCAATTAAAAACAATGAATTCACGAAATTCCTAGGCAAATGGTCAGAACTTGAAAATATCATCCTTAGTGAGGTAACCCAATCACAAAAGATCACACATGGTATGAAGTCACTGATAAGGGGATATTGACCCAGAATCTCAGAATACCCTAGACACAATCAGCATATCAATAGATTTCTAAAAAGATGGAAGGAGAGACCCCTGGTCCTGGAAAGACTGGATGTAGGGGAACGCCAGGACAGAGTAATGAGAGGGGGTTGAACGGAGAAAAGAGGGAGGGAAGGGGGCTTATGGGACTTTCGGGGAGGGAGGAAACGGGAAAGGGGAAGTGATTTGGAATGTAAATTAAAAAAATAAAATAAAATAAAATTAAAAAAAAAAAAAAAAAAAGAAGATGTGGTATATCTACACAATGGAATACTACTCTGCAATTAAAAACAATGAATTCACGAAATTCCTAGGCAAATGGTCAGAACTTGAAAATATCATCCTTAGTGAGGTAACCCAATCACAAAAGAACACACATGGTATGCAGTCACTGATAAGGGGATATTAACCCAGAATCTCGGAATACCCTAGACACAATTCGCATATCAATAGATTTCTAAGAAGATGGAAGGAGAGACCCCTGGTCCTGGAAAGACTGGATGTAGGGGAACGCCAGGACAGAGAAACGAGAGAGGGTTGAATGGAGAAAAGAGGGAGGGAAGGGGGCTTATGGGACTTTCGGGGAGGGAGGAAACGGGAAAGGGGAAATGATTTGGAATGTAAATAAAAAAAACTTAGAAAATAAAAAAAATAAAGAAAAAAAAGATATGAGTGCCACTACTGAACCTTTAGGGACATCTTGCAACACCCATCTTTGGTATAGTTCATAGGCAGCACAGCTAGGTAGGACTATTGACTGATTCTCTTCTTTGGCAGTTACCTTGCACTGTCTGGTACTATGGAAGAGGTTCTCAGATTAGACCTACTTTGAGTTATTAGAGTCCTGAGTCATAAGTGTGTGGTGTCTTCAGCAGTAGGGGCCCACCCTTAACCCCTGAGAGGCAACCGAGAGCAACAGCAATAATCTTTATTTTGGGGGGGCCGTTCTTAAGCTACCCTGACCAACAACTCAAATAGAAGTGTCTCATGCCTGGACTTGGGGTTTTGGGAACAATCTTTGGCTCTTGTGAGAAGCTTTGTCAGACCAAGTAGTGTAACTATACTTATATGTAGGGGGAATCAGATCATCTTTTACTTGACAAAGTCATAGGATTTACTTCACTATTAGACTGCTCCAATGATTATCTTTGAAAATTAAACCAACAAACTTTCCTAAACGTTTGTGCCTTCTCAGGAATAGGTTATGTCTATATATGCTGTTTTAGAAGACTACTTCATAATATTTAAAGACAGCTATGTTGTTTCAGCCTTGGCCATCCACTTCTATATTTTCCATGTTTTGTTTTGATTTTCTTCTGGATGAGGAAAATCTCCGTGTTTTAAAGCTGCCACCCACAATGCCTTAGTTTTGACTATTCTTCTATCTCCATACTGATTCCGTTTCTTCAGCCACTGTATTTTCTATCAGTCATTTTCCACTGTCCCCAAATGTTTAGAAGGTCAGCTTAAGGGAGGAAGGATTTCTTTTGGCTCTTGGCTTGAAGAGATACATCGTTCATCATTTTAGCAAGGCATGGCAGCATGAGACAGCATGGGGTTGGTGTATGTTTTGTATGTCCATTGAACAGGAAGTAGAGAGTAGAGACAGGAAACAGGGACTGCCTTTAAAGAGAAGGACTTGACACCTTCCCACCCCATGAGATCTACTTCCTTCAGCTAGGCCTCCACCTTCAAAATATTCCACAACCAAAAAAGCTTCAGTGGTACCACCTGGGGATCTGGTATTAAAACATAGAAATTTTCCAGATGGGAAAATTTCACCTTCAAACCCTAGCATGGACCTTCTAGGGACCAGGTACTGTTCCAGACTTGGGAAAGTGGTTAATAAACAACAACAACAATCCTGGTTTTATACAATTCAAGTCAAAGCAATGAAGATTAAAAAAAAAACCTAATTGACCAGGTTGTGATTAGTAATCAGAAGACAAGCAACATGAAAGAAACAGGGCTGCTTTGATAGAGCCACAGCTGAGGAGACACCTATGGAAGTACAGGTATTTGATGGCTGAAATAATTAGTGTCACTGTCAGTCTACTTCCTGGATCCCGTCTGAACTCTCCCTGACTCATAGTAAATTAAATTGGAATGTGGAGGTGTTGACCCACACAATCTACATTTATTCACCACCATTCATTTGTGCAAGCATATTTGGTAACTTTCAAAGTGGCATGCAAGCACTAACTTGGAAGTGCCCTGACTCTATGTTATGTGATGCATTAGTTGCCTCCCTTTGTGACATTTTCCAAGGATGCTTCTGATTACTTAGTCCATATGCACAAGAGTGTTGATAGTCCTTAAAGAGGCTGCAGGGACCCTTTTCCTTACCCATTTCCTTTCTCCACCAATGATGACACTAAAGTTCTTGGGAAATAACCTTAGGGTGTGTTCCTTTACTCAGGAATCTTCTGGTTATTCCTGATGGATACATTTTAACCAGAGAATCAACAATAGCATTTGTCTCCACCTGGTTCTTATGACTGGTTGCAAAGTTCGAAGCCAGTCAAGGAGATAACAGTCCCTCACCCAGGAGATCTTTACATTCTTTCATTTAGGCACTGAATGAATCTCTGTTCTTTCCTGGAAATTCTGAACACCTAATCTTTAATCTGGTACATCACTAGACTACCTTCATAGCTTCCTTCTTCTGCCCCATCTGCTATAAGCCAGTAAAAATTCCAATTTCTCTCTTTTCCAGGATTCTCTTTCTTTTGTGTACAGTGGTTGTTTTAATCATATTGATTGACAAGCCAGTATGTATCTGAGATACTGCATCATGTTCTGTATTTAAAAAGTTCCTCAAAGCTTAGTTTCTTTGCAGACCCCGCTTTTAATAAAATGTTTCTCCAAAGTTACATTTGTGCATATTTGTTCACAGTTGCAAACAAAAGTATGAAGTGATAGGAGAGAAAGCCCTCCATTGAGTGAGAAAAAGTGAATATTCTATTTAACTTCACACTGTGAAGCATAAAGAACTGTCTTTCTGCTGAGGATCCTGATCTTTCGCATTAGACAGAAGCTCAGTAGATGCTGCTTAGCAGACACCCACTAAGCAATTCTGTTGTAGCAACTAACATTAGTAAACAGAAACTAAACAACTGTGTTGATCTCATGACTAATGGCACACTGGACGAAAGTGATCTGAGGATTCTCCCAGCCCCACCCAGTTCGTTTTCTTTTCTGAATTATAAGCTAATTTTTACTCTAACTCATTATTAGGATGAAGAGCCAGGTACCTTCATCCTAATGAAGATCACAGGAATAAGCCTCCCAGAGGCTAAGGCTTCCATTTCTAGAAACAGTCTTTATATATATTGATTCTTCTGCCTTCCACTGATTTTATTCTGCTTCCATGGATGCCCCCTGAAACCATTCTGTGGTTCCCTTCTTTTCTATGTGTCTTCTAGATTCTACTAAGGCAGTCTGGGCATGCATCCAACACCAGGAAATGAAAACCTCTTCATGTAGTCAAGCTTCAGTATCACATACCAGCCATTAAATGCTGTCTTCCCCACCCCATATCCCAATGTTAGCATATATATACACACTGTCAATAGGCCGCTCCTTTCCTCTTCCCTACCCTAAGGAGGTGTTTATATCTGTGTGGGACATTTAAGGAATTCCAACCAATGGGCTTTGGCATGGAGTGAGGGTATCCCGGACCCAGAGCAGTCTCCATTGCAAACAGGAACCCAACACTACCTCATCACAGTTCTAGCTGTCTAACTCCATGCCTGACTCTCTTGAAACAGGTCATTCTCAGAATTATGGGGCAGTTTGATAAGCTGGGATATACTAATTTATTGGCCATTTGAAAGAGAGGAAATTTTATTATGGATTACTCTGCTTTCTTGAAAATGTTTTCTTATAATTAAAAACATCTGGAAGGCATTTTAATATATCATAAACAAGAGGAAATCCAAAGCACGTGACTTCAAGAAAATGATGCAAAAGGATTCCTTGCCAAAATTTACTGTAATCTGTTTTTCTTCCCCAGCCCTCCCGCCCTTTTCATGTGGGCATGTGGAGGTGGAATATTCAAGAAGGAAGGGCAAATGAGACAGTATTGGTGATTTTACAGAGAAAACACTTATTTTAAAATTACTCCACTGCTGGCTTTGCCCAGTGTTATAAGACATTACGTACTGGCGGAGACTCTGAAATAGTCATGGTTTCTTTACGAAAAAGAAAACTTAGTCATTTTTACTGGTAACTTTATTTCTGAAATGGGCAAATAGCTAAATAAACACAAATGAAATTAGAAGATTGTAATCAGGAGATCAGAGGTAGAACCAGGGTGGGAATCTCTTCCAGGGTGAACTTAGATAAGGAACAGACTGTCTGCTCAGGCTACACCCTACTGTCTGTGTCTGTCTTCTGATTGGATAACAGCATCGTAAGACCAACCTATGTCTAATAGCAACCACCCAAAACTCATGATGATAAAATACTTCAAAGGTTTCCTAATCTGTCTTTCCTCACATGTGGAATAATCCAATGTACAGCAAAAAAATTGATAAAACTTGCAGGTCTCACTTTCCTCCTCCTCCTCCTCCTCCTTCTCCTCCTCCTCCTCCTCTCCCTCCTCTTCTGACTCCTAACCCTGTCAATTTCCCTACCTCCTTTTCTACCTTCTATTTGTTTTCTTGAAACAAGGTCTCACCCTACCCCAGGCCTGGAGTTTATGATGTAGCTCAAGCACCAGGCTGATTTCAAACTTGCTACAATCTTCTTACCCCTGCCTTCCAAATGCTGTGACTCCAGATAAGAGCTGCTATGCTCAGTTGAAGACTTGATTCCTAAACATGGAACTATATGGAAAATACTCATGAAGTGCTAGAACTGCATTCCCTACAATCATGGTTAACAGGCCACCCCACCCCACATACTTGAACTCCATAGAGTGACCCTAACAGTAACAGTGTGGCCAGCGTTTACCTTATTTGGCTTCTAACTCTCAAAAGCACACTTAATAATTCCATGAAAATAACAATGTACTTTTTTGTTTGGTGTAGAGTCAACCTTAAGTATATAAATAGTTTATAAAAGCTCATTGTACTGCTATAAATCTATAATTACACAAAGTGTATGAAAGAAACAGTAGCATTTTATATAATGCAGGAACCTCTTATTTTCCTGGCTCCATTCCAGGTTGGTGCTGTGGGGAAATTCAGAGTGAAACTGTGTGCAGATCCTGACTTAAAGTCATAGCACACTACTCCGAGATTTGTGCTCTCCTCTAGGATATAATGATAACACAACCTTTATTTTCTGTGAATTAACGTAGATAATTCATATACAAATGGCTTGAATGATTTCCAGCATATGGCAGAGTATTGATTGATACTAGTATTATTACTGGTGCTGTTGTATCCATATTATTATTGTTCGAATAATTCCAGAAAGAACCAGCTGGTGACAAGACATTTTGTCTTTTATGCTCATTCTCTTTGCGTATATTTGGGAGATGGATATTCTACATTGTTTCTTTTCTTAGCAGAAAGTGGCTCAATTGATTTCATGGTCAGCACTCCCTCCTTACCCCGTGTAGCTCTGTAGAGGTAGATGCCGACTTCTTTCTTCTGGGCTCTAATGTGGACATACGAGAAGGGACAGATATGGCCCTACTTCTCTGCCCCAAAAGAGAGCAGGTAACTTTGATATATCTTTGTAGTCGTTTAAAGTCAGAGATTGTGAGAGCTGATACAGACAAGAAGTATGTGGCACAATCATTTTACTGGACTAGAAAATCTTGAGGTTCATGTCTTCCTCAACACAGGGGTATGAGGACTGACAGGCTGAGAAGGTCATTAATGTCAATGGTAGGAGTGGAAAGAAACAGCAGAGATGAAAGGATATAACCTGCCCTCTCTATTTGCTATTTCTGTATCAATAGATTCAACCAGCCTTGGATCGAACACTTAGACTGACCATGGCAGTGCCTAGAATCAATGTTTGTGAGGATGAAACAGGAAGATTGAAAAGTTCTGATCAACCTAAGTTACACAGAGAGATTCTTTCTCAAAAAACATGTATAAAGTATGACAGTCCCCCATAAACCATTTTCATTGTATTGGGCATTTGTCTGTACAATGAATAACAGTCATCTATACACTATTTGTATTGTATTATCATTTGTTAGGGTTAAGAAGTGACTTCATGTGCAGGTAGGAGTGGATTACACACACACACACACACACACACACACACAGAGGCACTATGCATATGCAGTTTATGTAAAGACTTGAACAACTGTCAATTTAGGCATTCACAGGTATGAAGTCCTAGCACTGACCACTCTTCCACCCTGTGGACACTAAAGGACAATTGTATGCAGCTGCAATGTGAGAGACGGAGACAAAAATACCAGCATTTAGAGCTCTCTCTCTCTCTCTCTCGCTCTTGCTCTCTCCATATATATATGAAATATATGAATAAATGTATATGCATATATACATATAAGTACACAGACACACATGTATATGTGTAAGTACACACACACACACACACGCACACACACACACATACACACACACTCGGAGAATACTTCTTTACAGAAAAATATCCTGAATCTGTTCTGGTAATTGGTATTCCTATAAGCCCTATTGGGAAGCTTTCATTTTCCAAATAGTTGAGACAAACTATAAAAAATTTGGAGGTACCTGTCAGCAAGTGTTTGTTGGCATCCACCATAGTGTCTGGGTTTGGCGGCTGTATATGGGATAGAACCCCAGGTGGGCAGTCTCTGGATGATCTTTCCCTCAGTCTCTGCTCCACACTTTTTCTCTGTATCTCCTCCTATGGATATTTTGTTCCCCATTCTTTTTTTAAGTTTTATTATTAATTTATTTATATGAATTCACTGTAGCTGTCTTCAGACACATCAGAAAAGGACATCAGATCCCATTACAGATGGTTGTGAGCCACCATGTGGTTGCTGGGAATTGAACTCAGGACCTCTAGAAGAGCAGTCAGTGCCCTTAACCACTGAGCCATCTCTCCAGCCCCTTGTTCCCCATTCTAAGAAGGACCAAAGTATCCACACTTTGGTCTTAACTTCTCATGAGCTTCATTTGGTCTGTGAATTATATCTTGGGTATTCCAAGTTTCTGGGCTAATATCCACTTCTCAGTGAGTGCATAACGTGTGTGTTCTTTTGTGATTGGGTCACCTCACTCAGGATGATATTTTCTAGTTCTATCCATTTGCCTAAGAATTTCATGGATTCATTGTTTTTAATAGCTGAGTAGAATTCTATTATGTAAATGTACCACATTTTCTGTATCCATTCCTCTGTTGAGGGACATCTCGGTTCTTTCCAGCTTCTGGCTATTATAAATAAGGCTTCTATGAACATAGTGGAGCATGTGTCCTTATTACATGTTAGAGAATCCTCTGGGTATATGCCCAGGAGTGGTATAGCTGGATCTTCCAGTAGTACTATGTCCAATTTTCTGAGGAACTGCCAAACTGATTTCCAGAGTGGTCGTACAAGCTTGCAATCCCACCAACAGTGGAGGAGTGTTCCTTTCTCTCCACATCCTTGCCAGAATCTGCTGTTGCCCGAGTTTTTGTTCTTAGCCCTTCTGACTGGTATGAGGTAGAATCTCAGGGTTGTTTTGATTTTCATTTCCCTGATCTGAGAGGCTCTGCCAGTACCTGACAAATACAGAGGTGAATACTCTCAGCCAACCACTGGACTGAGCACAAGGTCCCCAATGGAGGAGCTAGAGAAAGGACAGAAGGAGCTGAAGAGGTTTGCAGAGCCATAGGAGGAACAACAATATGAACCAACCTGTACCCCAGAGCTCCCAGGGACTAAACCACCAACCAAAGAGTACACATGGAGGGACCCATGGCTCCAGCTGCATATATAGCAGAGGATGGCCTTGCTGAACATCAAAGGGAGGAGAAGCCCTTGGTCCTGAGAAGGCTCGATGCCCCAGCATAGGGGAATATCAGGACAGGGAAATAGGAGTGAGTGGATTGGTGAGCAGGGGGAGTGGGGAATGGAATAGAGTGTTTTTGGAGGGAAAACCAGGAAAGGGGATAACATTTGAAATGTAAATAAAGTATCTAATAAAAAAAAAGTTGGAGACGGGGAGCAATGTAGAGTACAGTGAGAACTGGAATATATGATCTCTGCAGACCCTGGCCTGGTTGCAGAGCAGTGACTTCTCTGAATTTCATGTACCATCTCTCAAAGATGGAATGATACAACCTCTGTAATTTTCTAACATGAAGCATCAATTGAATTATGTAACCTGCTTTGAGTTTCTACTCACTACAAAAAGAAATAAAATATAGTCAGAGTCATTGTTAATATCAGTGTTGATTTATTTTAAGTATCTAGCAGATGGTATGCCTATTATTATTGGCCACTGTTATCATTAAGACAGACAATGGACTTAATATGGAAATGTCACGTCCTGTAATAAAAACACAATTAATATCTATTATGAATTCATATATGTGTTATATTAGTTTGTCTTTCTTTATTAACGATAGAGATAACTTTGGAAAAGTTTTAAAAATTACTTTGTCTACCAAAATTGATACACACTGGAAGTTTTAATTACATGCTATAATCCAAGAAATTGATTAAAATAAATGTAGACACTTTAGTGCTTTCAAAGATGACAGCCAACAACTTAAAAATTTATGCTAAACTAATGTTAAAAGTGTGTGTGTGTGAGACTTATTACAACACTACATCTGAAGTAGATGATAGTTAGGTTATATTTACTACTCTTCTGACTTCTTTGTCCTCAATAGGAACATGAGATTGCAGATTAGGTGAACCACAACAGACTTTTATTTCAAAGGAAATTACAAGGCTAATTTGCATTGACTGGTTTAAACAAGAGTCTCCCAGCGACACTAATCTGAGAAAACATTACACAGAGACAGAAACGAAAGGATAAGGCGGCCAAGAGAATGCCCATTCATATTTCAAAATCCTGATCTCTTGAAATGGATGATCAAAGGTGTGAATTGTTCTTACTACTTCATTTTGACACTAAATACGAAACATTATATTTCTGGAAGATATTCTTTATAGGAGCCTCCATGAGCCCAAACACAGTAATTGCTAGTCAGGCAAAAAGCATCGGAACATATGAAGCCTAGCATGTGCCCTCTCATGATAGAGGAGACCTGAGATTTCATCATTAATAGGTCTGAAAGGAAATCATTCTATCAAAATAAGCAGTAAACTATAGACAAATACTAATATTTAATAAAAAAACAAATGCTATTTTGAGCGAAACCTATGAGGAAGTGAAATAATATGTTCTTGTATATAAAGAGCATATTAATACCAGTTTTAGCAATTTTGTTTAAGCTCTGAACTATTATCTGTAACGTTCATGAAATTCAGAAATATCTTTTTCTCATTTTTGATCTTTCTTCAGATCATAGTTCCTACTCCTGTAGTTTAGCAATTTATATTATGCTGTAAGCTAATATATGTACATACATTTTGAACAGGTATTTAGTTTTTACTAGTAGAATAATTTCCAGATTAGAAACTATGACAGAGAGGAAAGAATCTCTTGACCAAAAGCTAAGAAACAAACAAATCAACAAACAGAAATCTCATAAAATCTCTCCAGAAATAAAGCAAGTAAATATATTAAAAAGTAATTTATGATCTTTCCTTTTAATCTTATTAACTTAAGGATGCCTGTCACCATGTAATAGACAAAGAAGGGTAAGGAATATTTGGTATGTAATTCAAGCTGCTGGTGTTAACATATGACTATTGTAAGAGGTCATCAGTAAATTTTAAAACAGTGCCCGATTACTCTTTCTCTGTGCTCAGTTACTGATGCTATCTGTAAAGCTATAGTCAAACTCTGTAAATAAATAAACCAGTAAAGCCCTTGGGGAAAAGTCCTTAATCTACAAGACAGTGATTTTATAGCTTAGAGGAAAATAAACTTTAGGAAATAAACTTTCATGGAACAGTTGTAAGAATGGTAGAGAGGCCTACAGTGTTGACCAAAACACAGTGTTGTTCATTAACTTATTGGAACAACATTGAGCTAAACAGGACATTTGATTCACTTTGGAAAGTTAAATGGAACTGGTCTCTAGTCTCATGGATCATAGAGTCTAGGATCTTATTCCGTAAAGTTTTTCCTTTAGTCTCCAGACAATTTGGATCTTAACTCATCATCCATTGTAACAACTGTCTGGGTTATAAAGAGCATGGGCATATCTGATGGGAAATAATGTTGGGAAATAAGATATGAGTTCCAAACAGAAACGTCATCTAACTAGCAGCTCTTACTTTCTCAGTGAGTACCATTAAACATGAAGGTATAAAATAGAAATCCTTTCCTTCATAATAATATTATTAATAAAAAACCTGAATTATCCCTTGATATCTTTTTTACAGGATATATGGTCTGAAAAACGCAAGTTTTCTCATTCAAATAGTTGTTGAACACAGCTTGACTTTGGGCTCCTTAATCTCAAGAAGAAGTTGCTATGATTCAGATATGAAATATACCCCCAGAAAGCACATATGTTGGAAATTTGGTTCCTAGATGGTGTACTCACCACTAAAATATGATTGGATCATGAAGACTCAGACTTAATCAACACATCGAATCCACTCATGGAATCATAACTGAATGGTTGCTTGGTTTCTAGGGGAAGTTGTGGGAAATGGTAAATGATTGAGAGATGTAGTTCTGGGAGGTGCCTTTGAAGAATATCTTTGGTACCTGCTCTGTTTCTTTCTGCTTTCATGTAGTCAATTAACAAATGCAGTTCTGCAGAGATTTCTAGTTCTTTGCATGATCCAGGCAGCAGCAAGGAGCTGAGGGTCCTGACCAATGTGATGAGAACAGTAAGGCTTATTGAAGTAGAATTGGAGAAGATTATGGCTGATCTGGATTCGAATTAATGGCACTTAACATTTGGAAGCAAAAAGACTCTTCGAGCATGGTTAGAGATCGTCTTTGTCAGGATTAGTATAGTGTCCTTGTCCAGTGGCTTAAAAATAAGAAAAAGATGGGAGAAATAATCACACAAGCATTAGGTAGAATAATGGAAAGGTTTTAAGTGATCTATAAATTATAAAATGTGACAGCTGGATGTATTTAGGAAAATGGAGGAAGAAAAAAAGACAACCAAAAATTATGGCTATGCTTTAGAGTCAAATAATTAGAATCATGGCTTGAGTATTGTCAAGTATTCAAATTTGAGTAAGAAGGAAGAACTATAAAGAAGAAGGGATGAAATCAATAAATGAGAAAAAGTGAAAGAAGGAAAGAAAGAGGAATGGAGTAAAAAGGAAGAAGTGGCAGAAGGGAGGGAGAGAAAATAAGAAGGGAAGAAGATGAGGTTCCACAAGATGGGGATGGAGGGTGTTGGTAAAGGAGACAAAAGGGAAGGTGAGGCAGGAGGAAGGGGGAAGAAAGGAAGGAAGGGAGAGAGGAAAAAAGAGAGGAAGGAAGGAGGAGGAAGGGAGGAATTAGAAAAAAATAAAGCTCAACATTAGTTTTGTCTGACACACTCCAAAAAACACCTGGGAAGAGGGCCTTGACACAGAATCATCTGGCATAGGTTGGCCTAGCCACATCTGTGAAGTATTTGGCTTTAATTGGGTTAATTAAGTTGGGAAGACCCACCCTGAACACCATTTCGTTAGCTGATCCCTGGACTGATAAAACAGAGAGTGAGAACAGTCATGAGTCTGTTGTTTCCTTCTGTCTCTGGACATAATGTGACTGGGTTTTCTTAAGTTCTTACTGCTGTGACATCTACACAATAACAGAGTATAGCTTAGAATAATGAACTAAAACCAAGCCCTTTCTCCCCTAAGCTGTTTTTTGGTTAGAGTACTTTTTAAATCATAACTACAGAAAATGAGCTATGTGGTGACTAATTTTATGTCAACTTAATATAAGCTAGAGTCTTTTGAAAGAGAGACCCTCAGCTGAGAAAATTACCCCTCCATAAGGCCTGTGGAAAAGCCTGCTAGGGGTCACTTTCCTGATTGATGATTGCTATGGGAAGGCCCAGCTCACAGTGGGTGGATTCCACCTCTGGGATGGTACTCCTGTGTGCAGTAAGAAGGCAGATTGAGCAAGCCACATGGAACCAGACAGTACACAGTGTTCCTCCAGGGCCTCTGCATCAGCTTCCTTTTTTGCTTGAATTTCTGCGCTGAATTCTCGCAATCATTAGCTGGAGTGTAAGCTGAAATGAACCTTTTTCTCCTCAATTTGCTTTTGATCATAGTGCCTTACTTATCACAGCAATGGAAGCCCTAACGTGGTCAAGTGAAGATAGTTGTAGTATTTGCTATCATCTCAGATTCACCTGGAAAAAGAAAGAGTCTCTTGTGGAGCACTTAGAAGCTAGTATAAGCCAGCTATAGCTCGTCACTACCAGAAATAGAGCCTATGACAGGAAGAGAAGATGGAAGGGTCATGAGAACTTGAGCATAGGACACATTGAATTAGAACTGACTGGTGTATCTAAATGACAATAGTCATCCAGTAGTTACACCTTGTGAGGTTTAGCACAGTGTAGGAGACAGAAATATTGATTACAAGTTATTTATGCATAGAAAAATATTCAATGTTCATTGGATTTGCAGAGAGAGAGGGAGAGAGGGAGGGAGGGAGAGAGAGAGAGAGAGAGAGAGAGAGAGAGAGAGAGAGAGAGAGAGAGAGAGAGAGGAGACAAGCACCTTACAAAATACCTATATTTAGCAAATCAGTCCACTTTATGCTACTATAGCAAAATAGTTGGAAGCATGGTGCTTTATTAAAAAAGATGAGGCTTATTACAGCTCATGACTTTGGAGATTCATGAGTACAGTATCCAGCTTTGTTCTCATTTCATTTTTTGTTGCTGGGATAAAATATCCAGAGATAAAGCAACTTAAGGGAGAAAGGATTTGTTGTATTTTGTTTCCAGGTTAAAGTCCAGTGAAATGAAAGTGATGGAAAAAAGTAAAACAGATAGTCATATCAAATCCCAAGCCAAGAGCAGAGAGAAATTGATGCATGCATACTTAGTGCTCAGCAAGCTTTCTCAGCTAATGCACAGAGGATTACATTGCTCCCTTTCGGGCTGGGTCTTCTCACTTCAATTACAGCTATAACATAACCCAGAGGCATGTCCAGAGGCCAGTTTGATTTAAACAATCCCATCCTTCATTGGCCCCCCTCCTCCCAGGTGTTCAAGGTTGTGTCAAGTTTACATTCAAGCTGACCATCAAAAGCATCCTGTTATATTTCACAGTGAGATGTCTAGACATGTACTGAACAAAACGAAGAGACCACAGGATGAGATTACAAACAGGAGAGCTTTGGGGAGAGGCTTGCTCTCCATAAATACAGTCTCTCATAGGATCAAATCACTCTCTTAGATTATAACTCACCCCTTCTTCCCTATTGACATAACCATTCCCTATAGGCCCTACATTTTAAAGTACTCCCACCTCTCCACATTATCATAGTAGGAATCAAATTTCCATCCAATACACAAGCTTTCAGATGACAAAATCTAAGCCACAGCAGAAGATGGAGACAGAAGAGCCAGATTAGAAAAATGAACTGGCAAGATGAGAAGCCACAAGAGGGCTGCGTTCTAGAGACCAAGAGGGGAACAGAACAAACAAAATGCTTTAAAAGGACTTGGTTAGGGACTGGAGACACAGCTTAATGTTAATTGCACTATGGATTCCACAGAGAACCTGGGTTCAGTTCCCAGAAAGTCACATCAGGCAGTTCACAACTGCTCGTAACACGAGTTCAAAGAGGTCTTGCCTTCTCCTCTGGCCTCCTCAGTCATATATATATATAGGCACTAAGACATAAATATAAAATTAAAGTCAATGAATTTTTAAATGTGTGTGTGTGTGTGGCGGGGGGACAAGGAGAGTGAAGATCCTGGGTAAAGTGTTATAAAGGGTGGTAGAGAAGTTGAAAAGAGTGAAGTTGAAAGAAAAAACATCATTGTTAAGACAGGTCTCCAAACTGCTTGCCCTGTTACAACTTGCCTGGGAGAGGCAGTCTCAGGAGTCATGGGATGGGAGAGACTTTGAATGCTTGTAAATATTCCCATTTCCACCAAATATTTTGGCAATCGAAGGAATAAGGAAAGAAGAAAGGGAAGCGTCCTTGAGAAAAAAAAATATCTTGGGGGAAATATTATTATTATTTCAGTAGAAATTTAGCTACAAAATAGAAGAAAAGCAAATCCTTGCAAACCTCACCAGTAGCAAGAATGGCTTGATTCCAAAGTCGAATCTCGCAGCCACTTAGGGACTGACCCTTGGGCTGTGGGCAATTTGCTACAAGCCTCACTTACTCAGACCACTTGGGAGAGGAAAGACACTCATGGACAGCTGTGACCAAGCAAACAGAAGTAGTGGAATGAGCCAGCACCAGTCACATGGGGAGGCGGCAGGGCCTAGAACAAAGCATTTGTTTCATGAGAAGTATGAAGGCGGGGAACAGGGAGGCTGTGCCAAGAACAAATATCTGAAAAAAATACATTTTTCCAGAATGACTTGTGTAATCCAACCAATTTAAAGCTGAATATAACAAAATTGTCCCCTGATTCCACAGTTCTTATTTCCTGCCATTCTTCATATTTCTGTTTTCCCTGGACCAGATACAGTCTTTACTTCTACACGTACAGATTCTACTCACATTACCTTACTCCTACCTTCCTGTCTTCCTAGACTCACTACTCTCACCAAGTTGCTCAGATAGCCCATAGGTTGTATTATGATTGTTCTTTATTAAACAGATAACACAGCATGATAAATATCTATTAAATTCATATTATAGGTGAGACACATACACACACACACACACACACACATACACACACACACACACACACACACACACTATGCCTGTGAGCACTGGCTATCCACACATGAGTAAGGATTATCCTTTTGCTTTGTAAATCTGCCCACTTTACTTGTGTACCATATTAAAAGCTACTTTAAAACAAACGAATGAAAGCCCATTTTAAAATTGAGCTGGAATGTAAAACAGGTTGTTATTGAAGGCTTGTGCATGGAAGCGATTGCATGACAGAAGATAAAGTATAGTATATTTTTATTTAAAATCACTTTGCTTATAAAAGTAGTGTTTGGAGAAAAGGAGTGCCTCCTCTAAGAGAGGCATCTGGAAAGGACTGGAAGGGAATAGTGGTTTATCAGTATCTTCATTTTCTCCTATTAAAAGGTTAAGGCTTTTGAAATAAATGAACTGAACCTCTCCCTATTCAGCCAGAGGCATCCATTATATCAGGCATGATTAAGATTATTAAAGCAGGAATACAAAGAGAAAAAAATGTCATTATTCAAGGAAAGACTTTAAAAAAAATCACCAGTGTGTAGTGAGACAGGAAAATGTGAATTAAGATTTGTGGTCACTGAAAAGGTTTTTTTTTTTTTAATGAATTCAAAGAATGACTGAAATATATAAATTAAACATTGGAGGGATGAAAATATGCTTAAATGTGAGGGAGGAAAAATAACTAGATGTTTGGAAACTTCAACTTCAGCCAAGAAAAAGCAAAAGGTGTTGAAGAGTGTTTGGTCCTGAGCACATTCCTGAGAAGGGAGGCTAGCTTTCAGACTGAGTGCCCTGCCTTTGGCCTTCTGCTTTAGGAGAACTCGGGAAGGAAGAAGAAGGTGGCAGGGTTGAGAAGACTCTAACTCCCAGCACCGGATGGTGCATGCAGACGTTCAGGAAGGTGACAAAGCTCTGACCAGCCACACCATGTCAGTAAGGATGATGTTTGGAAATCATTGACCTGCACTGAATCAAAGACAGGGACTGAAAGAGTCTTCTCCTGTAACTCACACCAACTCCGGGGGGTGGGGGGAGGCAGCTTAGAGTGGAGAAGGGGCATTTACATCCTAAGGCAGAGAGGGAGACTTGGCAAGAAGAGACCTACAAATTCTCCTGTGACTCTGGAGATCCAAGCAGGTGATTGAATTGCTACAAGGTTTGGACAATGGGTCCACCACAGTGAGGCTAGGGACAGAGGAACAGAAGCTGACAAGATCTACTGACAGGAATCAGTAGAAGCTGACAGGCAATAGCAAAAGCAGAGCAGAGTAGGTATAAGCAAGTCAGTAGAAGTCCATTTCAGCGGTGTGACACCTATCCTGACAACCCCACAAAGGCAGAACATCTGGCAGTGACTCAAGAGGCTAATGCCAGATGCTGGAGGCTAAAGTTTCCCCAAGTACCATTGTCCATTCACAGGTCAACAAAGGCTCAAAGGATTACTTGGAGCCTTCTGTCCTTGCTTTTGCAGGGGTGAAGGGATCAGGGATTGGGAGTTGAAGGGGGTGGGGGTGGGGTTAGAAATGCTCAGGTGAGCCCATGCTCCACCTCAGTAATAGGAAAGGAAGCTGGGACAGTAAGCAGCCGATAGAGTGAACTCCAATTCTGTGTTCCGTGCACCAAGTTCAAGTTTGGAATGCTCATTATTATGTGGGATTCAGAGCTTGAAGGTTGAAGCTGATCATGGTACATGGGCAGAGAGTGGCAACTGTTTGTTTTGTTTTGTTGTTTTTCTTCCCTCCCCCCCCCACATACACCCATTTTTGAATAACATACATTTTGTTATCAAAACTAACTGGGGAAGAACAAAAGTCCTGGGAAATGTGGTTTTTCTCAGATCATTTTTAGGTTGCCATGGAGATCTTCTGTCCTTGCTAATCTTGCAATGAGAAGAGTAAGTGAGGAGAAAGTCCTCTCCTTTGCAGGACGCAGTAATGCAGTAACGAAATGGAAGGCAATGGCAGCCGGAGATTAAGCAAGGCAGAATTTCCTATCCTATCCTATCCTATCCTATCTTATCCTATCCTATCCTATCCTATCCTGACCTAAGATTTAAGCAGAGTTAAGACCACACAGTGAAACTGTTTGGAAATGGGACAAGTCAAAGAACTTTTGGCACAGAAGTGTCAAAAATAAGAAGTTTATTTTCTAAATCAGAGTATGATCAAGTGAAAGCCAATTGGATAAGTTAGCGAAGCATCTAAGAAGTTTTGCTTGTTTGAAGATTGCCCTAAAGCTGCATTCTTTTTGTAGATCCTGAAATGTATAAATTTTAGCACTGCACTTAACACTATTTTGGCAAATGTTTCATTTTATGGGAAAAGGAAAAAAACATACCTGAGTATGAAATTCAGTTTATGACTGGACAGTCCTCATGGAATGGGCACATATTCATAAACCAAACATCACCAGTACCATACTGGTAGTTTCTTATAAAGAAAATACAATCTCAAGGGTGAGCTGCAGAGTTGTAATGGTGTAAGTATTATGTAGGAGAGACATGGTTTTATAAGTAATCTATATAGGAGAACCAGGTTATTGCAAAAGTTCAGGGAATCTGCTCAAATTTGAGGGGATTTTAAAATGAGAAAAATAAATTACTCCATGGAATTATTTCTTTCTGACTGACCCATTTTGATTCATTGAAAATGAAATTGTCGAATGAGCAGTGAGGACCATGCATTTACAACTGCCACATCTTTCGATGCATTTGAGAAAGTCATTCATATTTATTGTCCGATTATTTTCCTTAAGAAAAGAAGGATGCCATTTCGTAGCTCCAAAAACAACACATAATTCTTCAGGTATCTTCATTCTCAATAGCGAATCTATTAAAATAACTTGGTCAGTGTGTCTTTCTCTTATTTCCCTATCCCACTTCCCCACCCTTGTGAAAGGGGATGAATTTTATATGTTAAACTTCTTCGTGATAGAAATATGTTTTAGGTAAATAAACATGGAATCCTATGAGGGGAGTGTGGAACTCAAAAGATAATGAGAAGCTAGGAACCATCTACAGCGCCTCCACCTTCACATATTAATGGAGGGAGAAAAGGAAAGACACTGATCATAGATTTTTCTCTACCAGATCTCATAGAAAACTTCTTTGTGGCTTTTCTTTTCTTTACTTTACTTTTCCTTCCTTAAAGATTGATTGATTGATTGATTGATTGATTGATTGATTGATTGATTGATTGATTTATGTACATGAGAACACTGTAGCTGTCTTCACACACACCACAAGAGGGCATCAGATCCCATTACAGAGGGTTGAGCCATGTGGTTGCTGGTAACTGAGCCCAGGACCCCTGGAAGAGCAGTCAGTGCGCTTAAACGCCGAGGCATCTCTCCAGCACTGTAGCTCTGTTTTCTTATTTGTAAACACTCATACTTGCCACAGTCCACAGAGAGGAGAGATCTCACTCATGGTTGCTTAAAACTTAGTTGTTGCTGTCCTCCTACAAAACACTGAAATATTCACGGAATCTCTCTCATGATCATGTATCCCATGGGTAGGTTCCATGTCTGCGGATCCATCCTAAAGATGAAGGTGACTCAGAACCCAGAGAGAAGAACCATGTTTCTTCTTTTATTTTTTTTTTTTTTTTTTTTTTTTTTTTTTAGAATTTTCAAATGTATGCTTATTTTTTTTTTTTTTAATTTTATTTTATTTTATTTTTTTAATTTACATTCCAAATCACTTCCCCTTTCCCGTTTCCTCCCTCCCCGAAAGTCCCATAAGCCCCCTTCCCTCCCTCTTTTCTCCGTTCAACCCCCTCTCATTACTCTGTCCTGGCGTTCCCCTACATCCAGTCTTTCCAGGACCAGGGGTCTCTCCTTCCATCTTTTTAGAAATCTATTGATATGCTGATTGTGTCTAGGGTATTCTGAGATTCTGGGTCAATATCCCCTTATCAGTGACTTCATACCATGTGTGATCTTTTGTGATTGGGTTACCTCACTAAGGATGATATTTTCAAGTTCTGACCATTTGCCTAGGAATTTCGTGAATTCATTGTTTTTAATTGCAGAGTAGTATTCCATTGTGTAAATATACCACATCTTCTGAATCCATTCCTCCGTTGAGGGACATCTGGGTTCTTTCCAGCTTCTGGCTATTATAAATAAGGCTGCTATGAATATAGTGGAGCATGTGTCCTTATTGCATGCAGGTAAAGTCTCTGGGTATATGCCCAGGAGTGGTATAGCCGGATCCTCCGGAAGTGTCATGCCCAGTTTTCTGAGGAGCCGCCAGACTGCTTTCCAGAGTGGTTGTACCAGCCTGCAATTCCACCAGCAGTGGAGGAGTGTTCCTCTTTCTCCACATCCTCGCCAACAACTGCTGTCTCCTGTGTTTTTGATCTTAGCCATCCTGACTGGTGTGAGATGGAATCTCAGGGTTGTTTTGATTTGCATTTCCCTAATGACTAAGGATGATGAACATCTCTTTAGGTGCTTCTCAGCCATTAGATATTCTTCAGGTGAGAACTCTTTGTTTAGCTCTGTACCCCATTTTTTAATAGGGTTACTTGCCTCTCTGGAGTTTAACTTCTTGAGTTCTTTGTATATCTTGGATATTAGCCCTCTGTCGGATGTAAGGTTGGTAAAGATCATTTCCCAGTTAGTTGGTTGCCGCTTTGTCTTTTTGACAGTGTCTTTTGCCTTGCAAAAACTTTGTAATTTAATGAGGTCCCATTTGTCTATTCTTGATCTTAGAGTATAAGCTATTGGAGTTCTGTTCAGGAAATTCTCCCCTGTGCCCATATGTTCAAGGTTCTTCCCTAGTTTCCCTTCTATTAGTTTCAGTGTGTCTGGTTTTATGTGGAGATCTTTGATCCACTTAGAATTGAGCTTAGTGCAAGGAGATAAGGATGGGTCAATTTGCATTCTTCTGCATGTTGACCTCCAGCTGAGCCAGCACCATTTGTTGAAAAGGCTATCTTTTTTCCACTGGATGGTTTTAGCTCCTTTGTCAAAGATCAAGTGACCATAGGAGTGTGGATTCATTTCTGGGTCTTCAATTCTGTTCCATTGATCTACATGTCTGTTACTGTACCAATACCATGCAGTTTTTAACACTATTGCTCTGTAGTACAGCTTGAGGTCCGGGATACTGATTCCCCCAGAGGTTCTTTTACTCTTGAGAATAGTTTTAGCTATTCTGGGTTTTCTGTTATTCCAGATGAATTTTTGAATTGCTCTTTCTAACTCTATGAAGAATTGAGTTGGGATTTTGATGGGGATTGCATTGAATCTGTGTATTACTTTTGGTAAGATGCTCATTTTTACTATATTAATCCTGCCAATCCATGAGCATGGCAGATTTTTCCATCTTCCGAGGTCTTCTTCAATTTCTTTCTTCAGAGACTTGAAGTTCTTGTCATACAGATCTTTCACTTGTTTGGTTAGCGTCACGCCAAGATACTTAATATGGTTTGTGGCTATAGTAAAGGGTATTATTTCTCTTACTTCTTTCTCAGCCTGCTTATCCTTTGAGTATAGGAAGGCTTCTGACTTGCTTGAGTTGATTTTATATCCGGCCACTTTGCTGAAGTCGTTTATCAGCTGTAGGAGTTCTCTGGTGGAGTTCTTTGGGTCGCTTATGTATACTATCATATCGTCTGCAAATAGTGATAGTTTGACTTCTTCCTTTCCAATTTGTATCCCTTTGACCTCTTTTTCTTGTCTAATTGCTCTAGCTAGAACTTCAAGTACTATATTGAAAAGATATGGAGAGAGAGGGCAGCCTTGTCTAGTCCCTGATTTTAGTGGGATTGCTTCAAGTTTCTCTCCGTTTAGATTGATGCTGGCTACTGGTTTGCTGTAAATTGCTTTTACTATGTTTAGATATGGGCCTTGAATTCCTGATCTTTCCAAGACCTTTAGCATGAAAGGATGCTGAATTTTGTCAAATGCTTTCTCAGCATCTAATGAGATGACCATGTGGTTTTTTTCTTTGAGATTGTTTATGTAGTGGATTACATTGATGGATTTCCTTATATTGAACCATCCCTGCATCCCTGGGATGAAGCCTACTTGATCGTGGTGAATGATCGTTTTGATGTGTTCTTGGATTCGGTTGGCAAGAATTTTATTGAGTATTTTTGCATCGATATTCATAAGAGAGATTGGCCTGAGATTCTCTTTCTTTGTCGGATCTTTGTGTGCTTTTGGTATTAGTGTAATTGTGGCTTCATAGAACGAGTTGGGTAGTGTTCCTTCTGTTTCTATTTTGTGGAACAGTTTGAAGAGTATTGGTGTTAGGTCTTCTTTGAAGGTCTGATAGAATTCTGCACTAAAACCATCTGGACCTGTGCTTTTTTTGGTTGGAAGACTTCCAATGACAACTTCTATTTCTTCAGGGGTTATAGGACGGTTTAGATGGTCTATTTGATCCTGATTTAATTTTGGTACTTGGTATCTGTCAAGGAAATTGTCCATTTCCTCAAGATTTTCTAGTTGTGTTGAATACAGGTTTTTGTAGTAGGATCTGATGATTTTTTGAATTTCCTCAGTTTCTGTTGTTATCTCTCCCTTTTCGTTTCTGATTTTATTAATTTGGATACTATCTCTGTGCCCTCTGGTTAGTCTGGCTAAGGGCTTATCTATCTTGTTGATTTTCTCAAAGAACCAACTCCTCGTTTTGTTGATTCTTTGTATGGTTTTCTTTGTTTCTACTTGATTGATTTCAGCCCTGAGTTTGATGATTTCCTGCCTTCTACTCCTCTTTGGTGTATTTGCTTCTTTTTGTTCCAGGGCTTTCAGGTGTGCCATTAAGCTGTTAGTGTATGCTGTCTCCCGTTTCTTTTTGGCGGCACTCAGGGCTATGAATTTTCCTCTTAGCACTGCTTTCATTGTGTCCCATAAGTTAGGGTATGTTGTGCCTTCATTTTCATTAACTTTCAAAAAGTCTTTGATTTCTTTCTTTATTTCCACCTTGACCAAGTTATCATTGAGTAGAGCATTGTTCAGCCTCCATGTGTACGTGGGTTTTCTTTTGTTTTTGTTGCCATTGAAGACCACCCTTATTCCATAGTGATCTGATAGGAGGCATGGGATTAGTTCTATCTTCTTGTATCTGTTGAGGTCTGATTTGTGACCAATTATATGGTCAATTTTGGAGAAGGTACCATGAGGAGCTGAGAAGAAGGTGTATTCTTTAGCTCTAGGATGAAATGTTCTATATATATCAGTTAGTTCCATTTGGTCCAAGGCTTCAATTAGATTCACTGTGTCCCTGTTTAGTTTCTGCTTTCCTGAACGATCCATTTCAGAGAGCGGGGTGTTGAAGTCACCCACTATTATTGTGTGCGGTGCGATGTGTGCTTTGAGTTTTAGTAAAGTTTCTTTTACGAATGAGGGTGCCCTTGCATTTGGAGCATAGATATTCAGGATTGAGAGTTCTTGATGGTGGATTTTTCCCTTGATCAGTATGTAGTGTCCTTCTGTGTCTTTTTTGATGACTTTGGGTTGAAAATCAATTTTATCCGATATTAGGATGGCTACTCCACCTCGTTTCTTGGGGCCATTTGCTTGTAAAATTGTTTTCCAGCCTTTTACTCTGAGGTAGTGTTTGTCTTTGACACTGAGGTGCGTTTCCTGCATGCAGCAAAAAGCTGGGTCCTGTTTACGTATCCAGTCTGCTAGTCTATGTCTTTTAATTGGGGAGTTGAGACCATTGATATTAAGAGAGATTAAGGCATAGTGATTATTGCCATCTGCCATTCTTGACGCTATCTTTATGTTTGAGTGGTTATCTACTTTTGGGTTTGATTCAAGAAGGTTATTATCTCATTTTTTCCAGGGTGTTGTTTCTCTCCCTGTATTGGAGGTTTCCACCTATTATCCGTTGCAGGGCTGGATTTGTGGAAAGATATTGTGAAAATTTGGTTTTATCATGGAATATCTTGGTCTCTCCATCTATGGTGATTGAGAGTTTTGCTGGGTATAGTAGTCTAGGCTGGCATTTGTGCTGTCTTAGTGTCTGCATGAGATCTGCCCAGGATCTTCTGGCTTTCATAGTCTCTGGTGAGAAGTCTGATGTGATTCGGATAGGTCTTCCTTTGTATGTTACTTGGCCCTTTTCTCTTACTGCATTTAGTATTCTTTCTTTGTTTAGAACATTCGGTGTTTTGATTATTATGTGACGGGAGGTATTTCTGTTCTGGTCCAGTCTGTTTGGAGTTCTGTAGGCTTCTTGTATGTTCATCGGCATCTCTCTCTTTAAGTTAGGGAAGTTTTCCTCCATAATTTTGTTGAAGATGTTTACTGGCCCTTTAAGTTGCAAATCTTCACTCTCATCTATACCTATAATCCTTAGGTTTGGTCTTCTCATTGTGTCCTGGATTTCCTGGATGTTTTGGGTTACGCGTTTTTTGCATTTTGCATTTTCTTTGACTGTTGAGTCGATGCTTTCTATGGAATCTTCAGCACCTGAGATTCTTTCTTCCATCTCTTGTATTCTATTGTTGATGTTTGCATCTATGACTCCTGATTTCTTCCCAAGGTTTTCTATCTCCAAAGTTGTCTCCCTTTGTGATTTCTTAGTTGTTTCTACTTCCTTTTTTAGTTCCTGGATGGATTTGCTGAGATCCTTCACTTGTTTGTTTGTATTTTCCTGTATTTCTTTAAGGTATTTTTGCATTACCTCTTTCAGGATTTCTTCCTGATGACCCACGTTCTCCTGCATTTCTCTGAGCGATTTTTGTGTTTCCTCCTCATGGGATTCCATCTGTTGATCCATCGTCTCCTGCATTTCTTTAAGCAGTTCTCGTGTTTCCTTTGTAAGGGCATCTAACCGTTGATTCATTTCTTTAAGCAATTTTTGTGTTGCCTCCTTATGGGCATCCGTCTGTTGACCCATATTCTTCTGCATTTCTTTATGCAAATTTTGTGATTCCTTTGTGAGTGCATCTACCCGTTGATTCATCTCGTTAAGTGATTTTTGTGTTGTCTCCTTGTGCGCCTCCATCTTTTGATCCATGTTCTCCCGCATTTCTCTAAGCGATTTTTGTGTTTCCTTTGTAAGGGCTTCTAACCGTTGATTCATGGTCTCCTGTAACTCTTTATGAGATTTATTTGTGTCCTTCTTGTGATCCTCTAATAGCATCATGAGAAGTGATTTTAAATCCAGATCTTGTCTTTCGGGTGTGGTGGGGTATCCAGGACTTGCTGCTGTTGGAGAGTTGGGTTCGGATGGTCCCACATTACTTTGATTACTGTTAGTAACATTCCTACGTTTGCCTTTTGCCATCTGGATACCTCTGGTGTTAGTTGGTCCTGCTGCCACTGGCTGTTGGTTGGACCTCCTGTGAGCTTGCAAAGCTATTTCTGCCCCCCCTGGATTACCAGGATTCCCCTGGCACCGATTTCTGGGGCCTGCCTGCTCCTGAGTGACTTTGGAGCCCTAATGTGCTTTGCCCCAAGTGATCTTATATTGGGGAGGCCTTGCACATCTAAAGGCTCAGCCTAGTGGATTCCTGGAGCAGAGGTCGCCAAAGGGAGGCTGGCAGGCTCCTGCCCTGTGCAGGGGTGTGTGATCTCTCCTGGGGGGGGGAGGGGGCGTCCCTCTGCCAGGCAGAAGTCCCACAGCAGATCTGGCGCGCTGGTCACTGCAGATCAGCCCAGCACCTGGGAGCAGGTTACACACAAGCTGCCTGAACCCGAAGCGATATTATGCCTGTCTGTCTCTGAGCCTGGTGGTCCCAACTACCTGGTCACTGGAGCAAAGATGGCGGAGGGCACTCTCCGTGGCGCTGCTCACCCTGTGGTCACGATGGCCCGCCGATCTGGCACCCAGACGACCACAGCGCCAACCCGCCCTCGGGCACAGAAGGAAGCCCCAACAGGCCGTGTCCCAAGTGATGTTATATTGGGGGGAGAGCCTGGGTACCGGTCTCTCCAGCGCAGTCCGCGGGAACAGAGGTCGCGGAAGGGAAGCTGGCGGGCTCCCTCCCTGCGCGGGGTCCCTCCACCAGGCAGAAGGTCCCACCGCGGAACTGGCGTGCTGGTTACTGCAGATCAGCCCAGCACCTGGGAGCAGGTTACACACAAGCTGCCTGAAACCGAAGCGATATTATGCCTGTCTGTCTCTGAGCCTGGCGGTCCCAACTACCTGGTCACTGGAGCAAAGATGGCGGAGGGCAGTCTCCGTGGCGCCGCTCACCCTGTGGTCACGATGGCCCGCCGATCTGGCACCCAGACGACCACAGCGCCAACCCGCCCTCGGGCACAGACGGAAGCCCCAACAGGCCGTGTCCCAAGTGATGTTATATCGGGGGGAGAGCCTGGGTACCGGTCTCTCCAGCGCAGTCCGCGGGAACAGAGGTCGCGGAAGGGAAGCTGGCGGGCTCCCTCCCTGCGCGGGGTCCCGCCACCAGGCAGAAGGTCCCACCGCGGAACTGGCGCGCTGGTTACTGCAGATCAGCCCAGCACCTGGGAGCAGGTTACACACAAGCTGCCTGAAACCGAAGCGATATTATGCCTGTCTGTCTCTGAGCCTGGCGGTCCCAACTACCTGGTCACTGGAGCAAAGATGGCGGAGGGCAGTCTCCGTGGCGCCGCTCACCCTGTGGTCACGATGGCCCGCCGATCTGGCACCCAGACGACCACAGCGCCAACCCGCCCTCGGGCACAGACGGAAGCCCCAACAGGCCGTGTCCCAAGTGATGTTATATCGGGGGGAGAGCCTGGGTACCGGTCTCTCCAGCGCAGTCCGCGGGAACAGAGGTCGCGGAAGGGAAGCTGGCGGGCTCCCTCCCTGCGCGGGGTCCCGCCACCAGGCAGAAGGTCCCACCGCGGAACTGGCGCGCTGGTTACTGCAGATCAGCCCAGCACCTGGGAGCAGGTTACACACAAGCTGCCTGAAACCGAAGCGATATTATGCCTGTCTGTCTCTGAGCCTGGCGGTCCCAACTACCTGGTCACTGGAGCAAAGATGGCGGAGGGCAGTCTCCGTGGCGCCGCTCACCCTGTGGTCACGATGGCCCGCCGATCTGGCACCCAGACGACCACAGCGCCAACCCGCCCTCGGGCACAGACGGAAGCCCCAACAGGCCGTGTCCCAAGTGATGTTATATCGGGGGGAGAGCCTGGGTACCGGTCTCTCCAGCGCAGTCCGCGGGAACAGAGGTCGCGGAAGGGAAGCTGGCGGGCTCCCTCCCTGTTTCTTCTTTTAAAAACAAATGGTTTTTAAACTAGCAGATGCAAAGTACTCATAGTGGATTTCATTATTAAATTTTCATACATGTATATAACATATTTTGATCATATTTACCCTCCGGGCTCCCTGATTCCCTCTCTTATCCCCTTCCACTCCTAAAAATTCCCTTCTCAACTGGTCCCTCTTCTTCTCTCATGCCTTTGTTTGGGAATGATGCGGAGAATTTCATTAGGGCTGCTTCCAGAAAGAAGTATGGGTGAGGGGTTTGAGAGGCTGTTTCCAGGAGTGTGAGAACCTTAACAATGGCTACACCATTGAAGAACCCTCTCCCCATTGTAAGGCTCTTTATGGCAAGGTGTTGACAAACCCAGGCTGTGCAGACTTCTGCAGGCAACCCTGCAGTCAGACCCATATGTTAGCCTTCTACACTACTCTGTGCCCCTTTCTGCCTCTTACAGCCTTCCCACCTGTTATTCTAAGATAGCTACCAAGTCTTGAGAGACATGTTTCAGGTGTCCCATTCGTAACTGTGCACACAATGCTCATTTATTCTCATTTAGACCAGCCCTTGCACCTACAGTTACCTGCTATTAGAGAAGCTTCTCTGAACAGGCTGATGTTAACACCAATCCACAGTAGTGAGCACAGTCATCGGGAAAGCAATTCAGTGGGCATATCATGCTTGTAAAAGATGACAGCGGCAGCAGTTTCCCGATTAAGGACTATGGCTTCCCCAGATGCAGGTTTTTAACCAGGTTTACAGAACCAGATATGAGTTCCCTGCTGTGGAGCAGGCCTCAGACCCATCCAATTAGAAAGCAGTTGGTTACCCCTATAGAAGACTTGCCATGATTGGACAGTAGGCACATCTCGTCTGCCTGGTCAGTAGCGCTGCACACAGGGTCCACAGGTAAGGGAGATTGTAAATCACAGTTCTGCCGGTGTAGTCTGTATATCTCTTCTGGCATTATGATGCCTATCTAGTAGGGAGAAAGTTCCCCATACATTCCAGCTGGATTATACCCAGTGACTACAGCATATGTATTAGAATAAAAAAGTAGAAATAAAAAGAATATGCAAACAGAGAAAACTAAAGTTTTCAAATGTGTGTGTGTTTTTTTTTTTTATGCTTCAATGTGAAGGTGCTAATATAAGCTCCTGAATTTATGTGCCTTTAGGTCAATGTTGAACTTGACCTAAAGTCATTTAATTTGGCATTAAGCCATTTTTTTTGTTTAATAGCATAGTATGTTAACTATTAATGATGTATTTTCAAAAGAAATGCAAAATATCAGTCAAAGCATCACTGTGAATTTTTTTATATGTGTATTTGAAAGGGAAGGGGAGAGGAGCAGCCTAAAATACTATTATCAGTTTCTTAGCTGCAGAATAATTTGTGATATTGTATTATTTTCTTTCTAAATGTTCCTGAATTTTACAAAAAGCCTGTCACATAACTCTCCACTTATTTTAAATCAGAAAAGATAAGTGAAGAAATAAATCAGAAAAGAATATTAAAAGTAAAGAAAAATTTGGTTCTCAAACATCATATCCATTATATCTTTTAAAGTTTATATTTTAAATCAACTTATTTTCATTAAATATTTTTATGAAAGTACAAATGAATATCAGAAAAATTTTAAAAACTGGTGTTAGATACTACCCCTGAATCATGAGTAATATAAATAACACCTCAGATTTTTATAGAGATCTACATTTTTCAAAGTAGTTATATATGCACACATCATCTGCTTCTTCTGCCTGCTCAACCTGTTTTTATCATAGAATTAGAGAATCTGGCTTGGAAAACCCTAAGAAGCAAGCGATTGAGATCCCTCTTGTGTAACAGAGTTTATTATAACTTACTGAAATATGCCCTTCAACTATGTTTCCAAATCTCCCAGCACCATGAGACATTTTTATTTTCTGGATAGTTTTGGTTGTTATAAAGTTCTACTTGCACAGAATGAAAATAGACCCAAATCACCCGAGGTCTACCTTCATATTTCATTGGGTACAATGATGAATAGTATCCCCAATCCTGAGGTTCCATTTATGAAAGAAAGAGATTCCATTTATGGGAAGATAGCTCCCATCAAGGGAATGGATTCTCTCATCCAATCATTGGACTGAGCACAGGGTCCCCAATGGAGGAGCTAGAGAAAGGACCCAAGGCGTTGAAAGGGTTTGCATTCCCATAGGAGGAACAACAATATGAACCAACCAATACCCCCAGAATTCCCAGGAACTAAACCACCAATCAAAGAATACACATGGAGGGACCTATGGCTCCAGCTGCATATGTAGCAGAGGATGGCCTTGTTGGTCATCAAAGGGAGGAGAGGCCCTTGGTCCTGTGAAGGCTTGATACCCCAGTGTAAGGGAATGTCAGAACAGGGAAGTGAGAGTGAGTGGGTTGGTGAGCAGAGGGAGGAGGGAGGGAATGGGGGTTTTCATAGGAGAAACCAGGAAAGTGGATAACATTTGAAATGTAAATAAAGAAAATATCCAATAATAAAAAAAGAAAGAAAAGAAAATTGCAGTTCCACAGATGACCTGCATCAACAAATCTGAGAACCTTACACATATCAGATTTTTAGGTCTTTCCAGAAAAAGCATAACTGAAGATAAAGTCAAGGAATATCTGGTTTACATGAGTTTACTTATTCTTGGGAA
This sequence comes from Tokudaia tokunoshimensis, assembly GCA_036184795.1. NCBI lineage: Eukaryota > Metazoa > Chordata > Mammalia > Rodentia > Muridae > Tokudaia > Tokudaia tokunoshimensis. The sequence continues at coordinate 16,386,448 of BTHU01000003.1, forward strand.
TCTTGATATGTGGAAGGCAGTAAGTGTATTTTTGTATGTGATGTGCACATTTATGTAGAGAGAGACATTTGCCAAACACACATGAGTGGAGGTCAGAGGGAAAGAATGTACCATTCTTAGACTGTAGCCCACCTTGGTGTGGAGACAATATGGAGTTTACTCCTCTACTGGTCAATATCATTTTTAACCTAGGAGCTCCTCTATACCAACATTGGTCCTCTTGTTAAATACCATTTATTCAACAGCCTTTACTTCCTATGACAGGACCCTACAGACAGTTATGGCTGTCAAAGTGATTACCATGGTGTCTGCAGGGAACAAGCATGAACCAGCAATGTCCTAGCAGAGAAGCATATGGTTTAGTTGGCTGAGAATGGTTCACCTTCTCTGAATAATGATTTGGCTCTTGGTCTTTTACGACCTTGCTTTGAGAAGCAATGTCATTTGGAGGTGCGGTGGTATGAATATGAAAAGTTCTCTATAGAGTTCTGTATTTGAAAATGTGGTCCCCCACCTGCTGCACTGTTTGGAAAGGTTATGGAACCTTTAGGAGGTGGAGCCTTGTTGGAAGAAGTATGTCACTGGGGGCAGATTTGGGAGTGTATGTTCTCATGTCATTTCACTCTCTGTCCTTAATGTTTATGGTTGGAGATGTGATCTTTCAGCATCCTACTGAGCTGCCTGGTGATGCCTACTCCCACTTCCTCTATAATTGTGTACTCTTCCTGTGAACTGTAAGCCCAGATAAATTTCTCCAAAACATGATTTTGTTCATGGTGTTTACCATAGCAAAGAATGTAACTAATATGAAGGTTTGAGGATTATAATGAATGCTAGGGTTTTGTTTTTTGTTTTTGTTTTTGTTTTTTTTCTTTATTAGAATGACTCACTCTTAGGATTTCCCCCATGTTTGGCTTCAGTGACTTTCAGACACTTTACACATGTTACTTCACTTTTATTTGATGAATACACACTGATGTTTTGTTGTTCTGATTTTACTGTTTTTTCTGTTCAGAATTTACGTAACCCAAACTTCATCATTCGCTAGTGAACAATGTGATAGCAGTACTAATAATGTGTAACCACTACTTGCGTTTAGCTCCAAATACTTTAAGAACTCCAAAAGGAGAGCCCATATCCATCTCTAAGCAGTTACTAGTTCCACGAAGCACTGCTCTCTGCTCCGTGAAAAATTTTGATTTCTCCTTTTGTGTTTTTTTTCATGCATACTCACTCTTGTGTGCACTCCTCGTGTGTAATCATTTGTATGCTGCATGATACGTGCTTGCATGTATATGATGTGTGTGGAAGGAGCAAGCTTGTGTCCTGGCATGAGTATGGAAATCACAGGACAACCTTGATATATGTCCTTGCTCTATCTTGTTTGAGGCAGGCTCTCTTATTTGCCACTGCAGACAGTAGGCTAGCTGACCTGTGCATTTCCAAGATTCGCCTGCCGTCATCTTCTATCTTGTGTTGGCACTACAGATTATTGCAACCACATCCAGCTTTCCAAGGGTTCTGTAACTCGAAGTCAGTTCTCATGTTTATTAAGGAAGCACTTTACTAAATGAGCTATCTCTCCAGACCCAGTTCTTCCTTCCTAAATGACTGGTTTGACTATCCATCATGGTAAATATTCTACATTATAGGTAATGAATATCACACTTTTTATTGCTGTCCCAAATGCAACTTATATTTTGTCAAGTGTAGCAAAATATTTTTATAATACAGCATAAATTGTTTTAATTACAAATGTAATATGCATGTGCTACAGTCATTTAAGTGTCATATAAAAGAGAAAGGTGAGAGATTTACCTGTGTGGCTACATGTAATAACTTGACACATAGCTCTTCAGATATTTCTTGATTCAGTTGCATGCATATTACTGCCAACAAATTCTATCATATTAATAATTTCATTACATAAATAATCAGCTTTACCACTTGATCATTAATATTATGTCATTCATTCATTCATTCATTCAATACTTATTGAGTGCTATCAAAAACCAAAATTTTTTAAGAAATGAGGATTTTGAGGTAAGTAAATATCATGCCAACACTTGTCAGACTGTGATTTGAAATAATTATGTATCATTCTGTCAACTAGATTTGCCATATTTTAATACTATTTAATCTATTTCCTATAAGTGGTCAGAAGGAATTCTTTTACCACATAATAACAACTTCACTGAGATGAGAAGTATTCATTTATTGGTTTTATCACTAAAGGTAGTTTTTAAAAGAATCTGTTAAGACACAATCACCTAAGCTATGTTTTCAAAACGTGGAAAGTACACCAATCCTTCTTTAAAAGACTTCATAACAGAAAAAATTATCAAAATAATTAGTCTTCCTGACAGGAGTGATAGCCATTCAAATGGACAGCTGACCAATGAATACACATAGAAGCTATTTAGAAAAATAGAAGCATAGAAGTTTATGTATGTTTACACTCTGGTAAGCTCTATAGGAATATCTTATCCTCAACTCACTTAAATCATTTACTTCCTTGTGTGTGTGTGTGTGTGTGTGTGTGTGTGTGTGTGTGTGTGTGTGTGCTGTTTTATTTTACTTTTTAAGAAATGTGCAGCAAATATTTGTGTTTTTCATTTACATATCTGGCTATGTAGAAACCCCAGGGAATGAATCATTCTGGATAGTTGAAAATTTTAATCATTTTTGATGGAAATCTTTCTAAAATGGATTTCACACTCCTCTGCCTTCTTAAACAGAATGGATGGAATGTAATTAATCTTTTTTTGATGACTTGGTTTTATCATTATGAACATTAATGACTCTGCTGTGCCATCCAGAAATGATGCCGGCGACACCAACTGTGGTGCAGAATTGTTTGTGGTCCTTTCACTCTCTCTGAATTTGTGTGCCTCGCTCATGTTCTTCCCTGACTGGTGCATTAACTGACACCACTCTTGCCACTGACAGGGAAACAGCTCCACGCAGGTGTGGAGAGGTGAGCTTGGGTGGAGGAGAAAGCTATGTTCAAATCCAAGCAAGCTCTTGGCTGGGAGGCCTATTAACTCTCCAGCCCTCTCCATTTGTAAGATGAGCACTGCAATCCACCTAGAAGAGCTATAATAAGCATTAAGTGATAGTTCACACTCATGGTGAAAAATAAACCAACTGTTACTTCCCATCTTCTACAATGTGCTTACAATTATGGAAACACTGCTTCCTGACTTCACTCCAGTGTCAGCCGGGCAGTTGAGCTGATAGCATTGTGTTCAAAATCAATCACGTAAGTGTTTAGCAGATGAGACTCTGCATGTTCTGTTCAATTTCTTATAGATATTGTGTTGGTGCCTGTTGGAAGCCTACTATGCTCACTGGTTCCTTCTTGCCTCCTAGCTGAGAGAGTCTGTTTCCGGAAAATAGAGATGCGAGGACATGGTGTTGGGGAGACATGTGCCTTAGGTGTTGGGTGTACAGGTTCTGTTATAAACTTGATGTTTTTATTGGTTATTTTATTTATTTACATTTCAAATGTTTTCCCCCTTCCTGGTTTCCCCTCTGCAAATCCCCACCTCCTCCTCCTAGCCCCTGCTTCTATGAGGGTGCTTCCCCACCCAGCCACCCACTTCTGCCTGGCCTCATTGCCCTAGCATTTCCCTATGCTGGGGCATCCAGCTTCCACAGGACCAAGGGGCTCCTCTCCCATTGAACTGGGGTTAGCCACTATGAAGTTGATTTTTTAAAGATCATAAAAAACATGGGTATGATGAATTACATCCAGATTCCCAACACAGGCAGAGAGATTGGAAGTTCAGGGCCTGCCTGAGGTATACAGCAAGGCCCTGTCTCAAAAGACAAAAAGAAGGGCTGAGGGACAGAGACGGGCAGATTCCAAAAGCTCACCATTCATCCAGCCTAGCCAAAGTGGTACACGCTTAGGTCAGTGGGAGTCTCTGTATCAAATAAAAAAGTTAAGGAGGGATAGCAGAAGATACAGAATGTACTGCTTGGTCCTGTTCATGCTTGGGAGTACACACCTATACACTCATGTGTGTGCATCAGTCTTATACAGAAAAAATTCAAGCTGACACCAAAACAAGAAAGACTAGAAAAATGAACATTATTTAAAAAAAAATAAACAGCTTATAATTACCAAGTAATTAACTCCTGCTAATTATGTTTATAGTTTCCAGTGGAAAAATAGCCAAAAAAAAAAAAGACAATGCACCAATCAAACGAACCACAGAAGCCCTTTCAACATGCATGTTCCCCTTTGTTAGATCAACTACAAGATAAAGCACAGAAAGCAGAACATATACAATGCATTATTTTTATATGTCCTTTAGAGAAGGGGAAGCAGGAAGGAATATAATTAAATGCAGGGATCCAGGGAAATCTTTCAATTTTAAATATAATGATCAATGGAGGCCCCATAGAAAAGCTGACATTTGAAGAAAGGCTTAAAGGAGAGGCCTTAGCAGAGTTAGTGTCTCCAGAATAATCTTTTATGAAGAAAAAAATAGAAGAAAGTAGTAAATTGCTGTGTTCAAGGAACAGCAAGGAGTCCCAGTGCTGGACCAGAGCACAATGCCAGTCAGCTGGTGGTAAGAGCAAGGGGCTTTGGGGTATATGACTGAGATGACTGGTAGACTTCATATGAAAAAATTAAATACACAGTAATCTTAAGTTTAATTGTCCTGATTAAAAGATAGAGATGGTCAGATAAACACAGACTTTTCTCATACCATAAGAAATTCAAACTTGAAATTCAAACAAATTTAAAGTTAGAGTTGGAGAAACAAATTAAGATCTAAATAAAAGTTCTCAGCTTGAGAAATGAGAAATTGTTGGAGAAAAACCAAGAACACTATACCTGCTTTCTTGGAGACTTTACTAAAATTGATGGAAGTACAAATTACTGATATCACAAGAGACATCACTACAGACTCCACAAATACAGACAGGAAAATTGTCATAAAGTATGAAAATCCTACTAAATAAGAAGTATAGAACAGAAACATCTTCCTGTATGAAAGAAATCGGTGTGTAATTTCAAATCTATCTACCAACTGTTATCTCAGTTTGAGTGGAAAAGGTCATTCTGTAACTCACACGTGAAGCCATCACTATTCAGTATTAATACCATATACTAGAAAATATAATACCTAACATAAACAAAACTAGGATGTTGTTGCTAAAACCAAACAAGTGCAATGGAAATAAAGAAACTATAAGGTTAAACAAACAATAAAACACCCTTAAAACAATATACTAAATAAAAAAAATTAGTGCCAGGTGTGATGGCTCATACCTGTAATCCCAGCACTGAGGAGCTTGAGGAAGGAAGGTTGGTAGGAAATGTGATTCTTCAATAGAAGTTATGATATTTTACTACTAACCATCCACAAACTTACCTTGAGATGTAATAGAATCTGAGCTGGAATTCTGGAGAATTTTTAATGTCAAAAAATGGCAAAATGCAATGAGCCTAGAAAAGCCTGTGGAACTTTCAAATGAATGAGTCTGGAGAAGTTATGCTAACTGACTTCAAGATATTGTTATAAAAATCAAGTCATTATTATAAATACAACTAGTGTGGTAATCAGAAAGACAAACAAACTTATTGATTTTATGGAAAGATAATTTAGAAACATTTCCACCCATGTACGTTCAATCAATTTTGACTCAGGTGCAAAAAATGACTAACTAGAAGAAGAGACGTACTTTACCTAATAGAACTCAATGCTGTCAATAAACAAGCATTAATGTACGCCTCTAGCTCAAAACATAGATAAATATAAAAACCAAATCTGTGAAAGTTTTAGGGAAAAGAAAAGGGAAACATAATAATTTTTTGTGTGTTTGAACAAAGATTTTTTAAGCATTTTAAAAGTTCAGTATGTGAAAGAAAATAATTGAGAAGTTGGACGTATGTTAGAAATTGTTTGACAGCACTTCACAAGAATAAAATATAATGTTGCACAGACTCAAAAGACTGAAACTCAATAATAAGAAAACAAGCAACCCAACCATGGATGTGCAGAAAATATATAGATAGGTAAATAAAGATTACGGCTGGCAAATAAGTGCAGGATGACCCATTGAACATTATTGATTGTTAAGGTAATTAAAAGGGAAAATAATAACCTCATATAATCTAAGTACTTTATAAAATGTACAAAATCAGAACGAGCCTTTTGTGGGATGTAAATGAATAGAGTGCTCTCTGAGATGCTTGGTGGACATTCTATTTCTGTAAACCTACCCAAAGAAAATGAAAGCAGAGCTCCATATATAACATATATCAATGTTCACAGTGGTCTCCTTAATCAGAGTCCACACCTACAAATAATCCATATGTCCATCAATAGGTGAACAATGCCCATAAATTGTGCTATGCCAATACAAGAAGTGAGGAAGGTGAGAGGGAAGGATACAAAGGGGGGGGGGAGGAGAGAGAGAGAGAGACAGAGAGAGACAGAGACAGAGAGACAGAGAGACAGAGACTATCTCAGAATCCATGTGCTGTGGAAAAGAATGCATGTTATTCTTATAAGAAAATGTATTGTATAATCCTAATTACATTGAAAAGTAAATATTGCAATATAACTCATAATAAGGAAAAATATAAATGACTTCTGGGGACAGGTGTGTGGGCAGAGATGGATGTGTAAGATTATTTATTTTGTGGCAGAAGGAAACTGTCTCAAGTGTTGTATGTTTCCACTATCTTGACTTGGTCATGATTTTATAGTGGTATACTTGTGTCAAAGTTAATTGCATTTTATATCTTAATTACATACAGTTTACTCTGTAGCTGTTAAAAATTAAAATTAGAACATGAGATGACATATAATAAGGAAGAAAAGTCTAAATTTACCTTGATGAAAGACATTTTAGAGCATTAAAAATTGGGCAAATAATTGAAAAGCACTTTTTTTAGTACCCAGGGATGAAGGCATCTGTGACTCACCGAGTTGTGGAGATAACTGTCCTGAGGATGGCCGTTGTCCACAGTCCCCTTGCCTATGGAGAAATGTGGTAGACAGTTTGTAAATGCTGGATGGGGATAAACAGGCTACAGGGCTCTGTTTAATCTAGCTATAAGGAGAGAATTTGTTTGGACTACTTTGGAGTCTTTGTAACTTTCCTATAGGGTTTCCTTTCTTTCTCCTACCACCCACTTTCTTGAGTAGAATTCTGAACACAGGTTGAGTTCTTTACCGTGTTTTATTTTATAGGGGAGTACTTTAAACATACTAATCCTCACTCTCGTTAACACGTAGTTTCCCGCCCACCAGGTCCTGACATAAGCACCTTAGTGTCTCTATTCCTTACTTTTTTTCCAAATTATTTAAATTTTATGGACCACCAGTCTTCATGCTCGTGCTTTCTTAAGCACATTAATGGATCCTGTGGCCCTCTTCCCACTTAGCTCCTTTTGTACCATTATGGAATGGTACAAAATTGTTACAATGTACCAAAATGGTAATCTTTTGTACCCATAGGCATGGGATTCATCACCCACATAAGAGTAGTGAGAAAGTAGGCTGTTTCTAGTACTTCTTCCTGGGTAATAATATGTTTTGTTACCGGTGAAAATTTGTATCTTCGAGATCAGAAATTAGGTCTCTGCCTTTGTCATTCACATGCAACAATATACTTAATGTTTTTGTCACCTTACTCTACCACCTTACTTGTTATTATCTCTGGACTCAAAAAACAGATGTCCCACTAAAAATGTAGCTTCTTCTAGGATTGTACTATAGCATGTAAAATAAGTGTCTCAGAATCAGAGAACTGTCAGGGACTACCTCCCTCCCTCCTATACTTCCTCTGGTTTGTTTGGTTGGTTGGTTCAGTGTGGTTGTTTGGTTGTCTGTTTTTTGTTTTTGCTTGTTTGTTTGTTTTTGTCCTGGGTTTGTAACCAGGAATGTCCACCAAATCACTAAGAATAGAGGTTGAAGGAATTGTGTCTGAATTTTGAAAATGGCGTACTTTATGTGGCTAGGGAAAAATCGACTTTTTATTCTTTAAAGAATGAAGCATTTGCAACTCGCTAGTAAAGAGTTTGGGGGTCCTCTCAGAGGGGACTACAAATTACCCAGGTTCATCAGGAACGCCAGGACCCACATTCTATGCAGTCCATCCTCCTCAAATAGCTTTCATTACCTCCCAAGTCCTAAAACAAGTCGCTCTCATCTTTTTCCATTACAAGTTTCACATAATTTATTGTGCATAATAAATAGTTTGCAAGAGTTGGGTTTATGAATAGCTTGAAACAGGTTTTCCATGTCCAAATCAAGCTGCCATAGTAACCACTTTTCATTTCTGCCAAACGTATGGTCTTTTCTTTCTTTTTTTTTCCCCTGACTTGAAATATGTTGTTAAAAAAATCCAGAATTATTCAGGAAAGTTGATCAGGTTTCATTACAATAATGAATTCATTGTTAGGAAATGCTCATTTTAATCTCCTCTTAAGTGACTCTTTGCGTTAGGAGCATCAAGTTGAAAAATCTATCCTTTTAAACTGTGGTTTCCTGATATTTATCATAAAAATAAATTAAACTACAACCCCCCTTCCATTTCTCCATAAAACTTCTCTGCTCTTCTCAAAGAATAGAACTAGAAGCAAGTTCTGAGTTTGGCCGTGAGCCACCACTTTTAGCATCGCACAGTTGACATAGCTTACTGTGTGTGCACCTGCCAGTCACTCACCTCTAGTCAGCAAACAACAGAAATATGGGCACCTAGGAAATCCCTGAGCTTTGTGTCCATTTTCACAGAAAGGTCTGTGAAGGCTGGAAGAGGCAAGTGTGTCCCGCCAAACCAGGAAAGCTTTCTTAATACATTTACCCTTAATTTTTCCTTTCTGAAATTTAGAACTAACACACTTCGGTTACCTATCTCTTCCAGATGGCGCTTAGCTTAGAGAAAGGACATTATTTATTAGTTCATGTTGTAGTCTATAACTCAGAGACAAAGAACAAAAACAAAACAAAACAAGACTGTGTGTGTTTTTAGCCTTTCTTATTAAAATCTCATGCTTTGAAGTTTCTTTATGTAAAATGTCCATTTTTTATAAGTACGTTCTTCAGTTCTTCATATTGTTACATCTCTAACATAACTTTAATTCCTTAACAAATTCTTGCAAATATTCAACAGATGTTTAATAAAGAGCTACTACTTTCTGTTATATCATAAATGTTCCATATTATTAAAAGTAGTATCTGCTGTCTATGACCAAGGTTGGTTGGGGAAAAGTATATTAGGTGTGTATACTCTGTGGACCCCACGATGCCTGTGAATGGAGCTCAACAATTTTATAGACCACAATATCATTTGGCAATGTCAAAAGTTTGGACATCGCTGGTACTGGATTGGTTATTCTAGGCTCTAAAATCTTGAGTGTCTCGGAGTGTTCAAGGAACAGGTTAATACCAGTTCTTGGAAACTAGAGGAACTCTAGTTCTCTTTGTAATGTGAACTGGAAGCTTTAGTACTTTCTGTTTCCATTGACACCACCAAAGCAAGACAGGTCCTCCTGTCTAGTTCACAGGTCCCAACTCAGTCCTCGATGCTGAAACAGTGACTCTAGCAGGAAGTCTAATGTGCGGTTCATTCCTAATGGAGAATAAATGAGACAGTTCGAGTGTTGCACACATTGGGTCACTCCTAGATATTAGGAGAGTTGGGACAGAGGGCAGTGAGTCTTGGCATGATTGGCAATATGTACTTTGTATAACTACAGTTAGAGTTCTATAAATGAGGCACCTTCGGTACTGGGAAAAATGTACTAAGTACTGTGCTTAGTACTTTTCACAAGTTAAATAATCTTTCTGGAACAGAGTCTAATTCAATAGATCGATGTTTCCACATTTTCTATTACAAAAACAATACAACACATTTAAAGAGAGCAATACTTAAGCAATAGGGCCAAAGTCAAAAGCCTGGCTCCTTCTAACTAGCCAGCCTTTAATCTTTCAGTCCTCTCATATCAATTTGATAGATTTACATGGAGCTGGAGTCTGATGTCCTTGCATTCACCAAACAGCTTTCAGTGTTGAAGTCTTTATGTTGAAGATGTGAGTGGATGAAAGAGTAATCAAGTTACCTGAAAATTATTTGGTTAACTAGTTCCCCTGCCAATACTTAGTTTTTAACAACATTCTAACTTGGAAATGATAGGAAATGAGGTCCATATATATATATATATATATATATATATATATATATATATATATATATATATAGTGTCTTCCTATGTGGGTACTCATGGAGTTAGACATACATGAAATTATAATGTCATTACAATGTTCTAGTAGTAGATCATAATGGATATTTCTTGTGAGTGTTCTTGTTTAATTTTCATTTCTGCCATAAAACCAAAGTAACTTTAATAAAGTTTTATTTGGGCTTGTAGTTCTAGAGGAGGTACAGTCCACCTTGGTGGAGAGCAGGGCATCATGGGGCTAGTAATCAGGAAGCAGGCTGATCACAATACATCCACACACAGGAAACAGAGAAGGAACAGGAAGTAGAGCCCGGCTATAAAACCCAAATCCTAACCCTAGCCCTATTGTTGTGCTTTCTCCAACAAGGATCCACTCCTAAAGTTTCTATACCCTTCCAAACTGCAGCACTGACTGTGGACCAACTGTTCAAATATGTGACCTATAAAGAATCTTTTACATTCAAACTATAATAGCATAAGACCATCTACTGCTTATTTCTTATTTCTTTGGAAATTTAAACATGGAACAGAAATAAAACATTAGTACATATAAAACTAACTGACTGGCTGGATACTACTTTGTAGACCATTTCTTCTGGATGGTCACCAAAGTAGACATAATATCCATGTCTCTAATGAATGAATTTTTAGTGGACAAATGGGATTTCCTCTAATCTCTTCTCTAATCAAACGATTAGAAGTGCATGGGGCTCTTGGGGTTTGGGGATGCAGTGCAGTGTAAGAGGTTTCTAGGAGAGCAGCAACTTCTCTGCAGAAGAGAGTCACACTTTGAGCCAAGCATTCTAACTCATGAAACAAAAGTCCTAGATCATGATGCCAGCAGGTAGAAAGGATGGAGGGAGATAAAAAGGTTTAAAAAGTAAACTTTTGCTGGCCAAGTCTTATTTACATTCTTAAGTTATTTTGTCACTTTAAATAGACAAGGTAGAGACTTTTCATGAGGAAACTTCTTTCATTGCAATTAAGTCCTCAGGGTTAGCATGTATAAGTTCTGAGAAAAGAGTGTACTGTTCTTTTATGTAGTAGTTAGTCTTAAATGTAAAACTTTTATTAACAAGCTAGCATTAATTGTTTCTTTCAGGCTAACTGTGAGAAAGGAACTTCTTGAGGAAATGAGGATCTCCCTGTATGAAGGAGAATATTCCACATGACCCTGGGCTTCTTGGGACTGTGATGAAGTCCCAAGAAAATTGGGTGAAAAAGTTATGGTTCCAAACTTGATTGTGTTCTTGTTAGTCAGGATGTCTTTACAAGCATTGCACAGGAGTTAAGGTTGAATAAAGAATGTAAAAATATCCAAGTTTACACTAATGGATGAATTAATTAGGATGTACTTCTCCACTCATGATAGAAACATGTTCAGGCCCCCTCACCATAAGTTCATTTTTAACTCCTCTTTATAATCAGAAAGGATGTGCTTCTCACTAATTCATCCAGTTTGGCTTCCAAGAAGATCTGGCACAATAATGAAGACTCATTGTCTGAAGTGTGCACAGAATGTACCCAACTGGCTCAGATGCTAAGTGTCCCTGGGCAGGAGAGTGAAATTTCTCCACTTGTTAGCCCAGAGCTGGAAGGAACTGATTGTGACCATTGACATTCCCCCAGCCTGCACATGACTCGGGCGCCTAGTTTTGGAAAGAGAGGGAAGGAGAGGCATGGGAAAGAAGGGGAAGATTACAGCAGAGAGTAAGACAAAGTCATCAAAAATCAAGAAAAAAACTGACCCAGATAATGACTATTAAGTTAAAATGATCGGACACATGAACCCTGCCCCAGCACACACAGACTGTAGGGCTTTAGAAAATAATTCCTGAGTGCTCTTTGTGCAAGACTGAATACATCCAAAAAAAATGGCTACAACTTCCTTTGCACAAATACAAGTCAGAGGAACCTGGAGAATGATGGGAGGAATATTTTGTGGAACAAAATATTTATTCTTGGTTCACTTACGAGGATATCAAGACAGCAAATTGTCTCTGGAGAAAATCAGGCCTAAGAAAGATATTTTAAGATCAGAGTTTGCCTGACATGTAAACCAATGCTCTAACAGTGAAAACTATGAATTTCTATTTTGAAAGACACAGATTTTTATTCCCTTTTTCTTTATCAATTTGGCTTTTATTTTGTCTCACAGAATATACATGCACCTATAACAAAGTGATCTTTAAAAAACAAAACTGTTCAAGCTTTAAAACTTGAAACTTTCAAGGTGACAAGGTAATTGAAGCCATCCTTGGCATGTGAGGAATTTGATTTGCTCAGCACAGTTCTGTTAATTTTTTGAAATGACATTTAATGTATAGTAAATGCCAACAAATTTCCCATTTATATATACAATGTATGCTAAATTTTGAGGGAGAAAAACATTCAATAGTGTAATATCTTTTTGTGGCTCAATTTCTTTTCAGCCTGTGATGGGAAAATCAGAAATACATTATTCTTACTAACTTGCACAGAATGAAAGTCCTTATTTAAAGTAACTTAATTATATACAGAAAGTATGTAATAAAATAATGACCTCCATTATAAATCATAAGTAGCAATCAAAATAATGATCAAATCAGATAATAAATTTGATTGTGTGTGATATTCCACTTCCTTAGGTATGCTATTACTCCCAGAGCAGGGTGGAAACAAAGGGACTTGGCTGGAAATAGGTTTTCTCTTGATCACAGGCCTAGTGCAGTGTTTGGTGCCCAGTGGGTTCTCAATAAATATGCAATGATGATTATAATGAGTCTCCTGGCAAATACTGCAGTGTGAAGGTATGTATGCGCAGATCCCATATTAGAAGAAATTGGTCAGTGTAATTGATTGTGTCAAAAGAGAAAGAATCCCACATCTAGAATCAATCACAGAAACTGTGGGCCCAGACAAACACAACTGCTCTCTGGTCTTTTTCTCGTGTTCACTCCACATGTGAAATGGAGACCCACTGGACACGTGTGTCAATTGATCAAATTGTCCCCAGACAAGGCTGGCTGGCAGCACTGTTGTCAAATGTTCCTGGAACCTTTACCTTGCTTCCTGAGCATGCAGATTTTGGAGTGCTCTCTTCCAGAACATAGTCCTGTGAACATCAAGGTCTGGAGATTGCTCTCACTAGGTAGACTATTGGTCATCATGATGTCAGAGGACAAAGTTGGAAGGGTCATAAATGTTTATAGTAAGAAAGTAAGTGCTAAATTATTTTAAAAAATCAAGTGTGAAATAATTCTTGTTATTGACATGGTTGGAGGATGGCTGGGAACGTTATGAATAGGCCAGAGGGAAGGTGGGAGCATTAGAGTAGTCACTGCTATGACTTAACCAGTTCACGTCTGTTCACTGTGAACTGTAGATTCCCAGGGGAAGGGGAAGAAAAAGGGATGAAATGTTGAAGACAGGAAGCTGGGAGTCAACGCTGACATTCTCTTGCAGGCTGTACATCCATCTCTTGGGTGGTCCATGTGATCCATATATAAATGCAGCTTGCTAAAACATTTGCCTCTCTGTGGTCTGTGTAATCCTAAGTGCCCAGACACACCAATCTTACTGTGTACAGAGCACTATGGTATTCCTTTACATTTATTTGCACTTCTCATTGGATTCCCCCCCCCACCCAATGTAATAAGTACTACTGGATAGGATTTCCGTTGTTTTCACAACAAATGATGATGACCTAGACAATGGAAAGCAAATTGAATTTATAAAGTTCTGTAAGTCAGAAACCCAAAGTGAAACTACAGTTTAAAATCAAGAAAATCTTTTTGACAAATGACACAATAACAATGAAATCTCTATGCGTAAGAAAAAGAGTCTAGATGAGCATTTAACCTTATACCTTCACAATCTTTACCTCAAAATGAATCATGGGCTCAAATATAAAATAGGAAATTATTAGAAGCCAAAGTAAGAGAAAGACTAGATGACAATTTAGTTACAACACTGGAGGCAAAAGTCCTGGAAAAAAATTGAGAAAATGGACTTCACAAAAATTAGAAACTTCTGCTCTGTAAGAGTCAGCCCATCAAAAGAATGAAATATAAGCTATGGACTCATAAAACATCTTTGCAGAAGACATATCTAAAATGTACAAAGAATTCTCCAACCTCAGCAATGACAAAACAACCCAATAAAAAATGAGCAGAAGACCTGAACAGACAAAATGATACCTCACCCAAAATGATACACAGATGATAAATATGCATGTAAAAAGATTCTTCACTTCCTACATCATTAAGAAATTGCAAAATAACAGAAGGGGTCAGGAAGATTGCTCTGTGTGATAGAGGGGTGGGGTAGAGGAATCAGCTGATATATTACAAAGAAACATGAGCACACAGCCATGGAAGCAGTCCAAATCCACCAAACATTGACCACAGCAACTGCTGGTGAACACACAGGACCCCAGAAACTCTTATTCACTGTCAGTGGGAATGCAAAATGGTATCTTCATTTTGGAAGACACTTTGGCAGTTTCTAACAAGACTAAATATACCCTTATCATATGATCCAGCAATCACATTCCTTGGTATTTTCCCAAATAACTTGAGACTTTATAGCTGAACATGATGTTTATAGCAGCTTTATTCATAATTGCTGGGATTTAGAAGCACCCTAGATGACCTTCAGTAGGTGAGTGGTATATAAACTGACAATGTTCCATGGAATATTATTCAGTGCTAAAAAGAAATGAGCTATCAAACCATGAAAAGACATGGAAGGAATTTAAATGCATATTACTAAGTAAAAGAACCCCATCTGAGAATATTACATATTGTAGGGATCCAACTCTGAGGTTCTGGAAAAGGCATAACTATGGCAATAGTTAAAAGATAGTAGCTGTTAAGACAAAGGACTTCATGGCAGTGTTACTAGGATGGCAGTTATCTGCAACTAAATATTATCCATACCCAAGAGCGAGTCCTCTACAAAGTGTGGACTTGAACTTGGAGAGCTAATATGTCAGTATACCAGCCAACCTACACTCAAGTTCAAGGAGGTGGAAGGGGATGCTCAAGGCAGACAAAAGCAGGATTTTGAGTTCTATCTAATTCATAGAGTGAACATAGAGTAATGTTTTAGATAATCAAAGGTTTGTGCTTCAGTACCAGACAAAATGGTGTCATTATTGGTAGATACAGAAGTTGCTGAAGCTCAAATGTTTGGGCAAGAAGAAGACTTTAATCTCATTTGGGAAAATGGACTTTAAATTATCAGATAGACCACTAAATAATCATTATAGCATATGGACTGGAATTTGAAGAATATTTGGGTCTGGTCATAAAGAACCTCTGACAAGTATTTATTCAGGAAAATAACAATGCTTTGTCATAATTAGTTTACATTGTCCATAACTCATTTCTCATGCATTATCTCATTTAATCTTAAAACTCTATGGAGTGATCATGTTTGTAGAAGTAAATCATTGAGGGAACATGGAAGCATGTCACTTTGACCTACTAGTTCATACTTGAGAACATGTACGGTCATAGTCATAGTGCATATGTGACCATCATGGTGGAGCTTCTCAACCGTAGTTTCCAGTTTTACCTGATGGTAGAAAGAACACTAGCTCCTGCTGCCTCTGCCTACAAAGAAGGGAGATGGGGAGGGTAGCTGATAGATATTTCAAGTATATTAAGCACATACACCTTTTACCTTTAAAAAAATCCATTCTATTATAGTGTGAATAAAAACCAAAGAGTTCTCCCCAATATGTCTGTGCAATGTAAGCTTAGGAGCTGTGACCTACCATCTTGATTTTCACTTTAAACCAAGTCCCCTATACTTTAAAGGCTACAAATGGATAATCTAGGCAGAGTGCCATAGGCCCCACAGAGACATTGAGGAATAGTCAAAGATGCCTAGAAAGAATGACTGGACTGTTAAAATTCTGGAGTTGAGAGAAATGCAATGGACTTAAGCAAGAAGAAGAGTCAGAGAAGTGAGAAGCCAGTGCAGGCCAACACAGCAAAGGGCAGAGGGAATGGGAACTCAGTTCCATCCAGCTATACAAGAAAGGTCTCGAAGGTTGTGGTGGGGAGTGGAAAAAGAAATCAAAAGGAAAAAACCCTCTATATTTAGGAAGAAGTAACATCTAAAAGTAATGTTCACATAAGTTGAGAATCGGATTTCAAGTAGGTACAGAGCAACTGTATACACTGAGGGGGCACTAGGGGATGATGAGGGACTTGTGACAAATGTAGAAAGGTGAAAGGTACTAAGTTCAAGAAAGATCCGAGATCCTGGGTCCAGTAAGTGTTTGTTGTGCCTACAATTCAAACCAAATCTGCATAACTGAACCAGACAAAGGTTTAGCACCTGATATAGCGTCACAAGGGAACTGAAACCCTTAGACTTTTGGGAAGTCTAACCAGGAACAGACCAATGCTGTCTGGTGAGGCTCTGTACTTTTTCCGATCTGGTGTTGATAGGATTCCTGAGAGCATTTCAGAGAAATAGCCTGGTGGCTGATTTCTGGCCATGGACTCATCTTTGGCTAAGGAATGACAGTGGTTTTTAATTACAGCTTATCTTTAAAAGAAATATTACTCAAGTATGTTCTGAAGCGTGAGTTGCAAATGGCAAAAAAAATAAATAAATAAACCCACAAGCAATGACTACAAAATCAAGCATAAAAGAAAACACAGAATCAACACACCAAGAAAAGACAAACCCAGAGATCACTGAGTACACTGAGTAGAAATGCTTATGTATCACAGTGCAGATACTTGCAATGCTGGCTGAAGTCCATTCTGGCCTGGACTCTTTGCTTGAAATGCTCACTGAAGTCCGTGCGTGCTGGCCTGGACTCTGCTCATTGCTGTTTTGTCGTAACTGTCCCTTAACCAGACACCCTAGTCTGCCGCAGGATTATGAATAAGTAGGACTATGACTGGTCAGCATCACAAAATTCAAAGCAAAACCTGACATATACATGAGCAACACCTATGGCAAAACATAGAAGACTTCAAAGACAGTCTTATAGAATCAAACACAGTAGAGAGCAGCCTTACAAATGGCCCAAACCAGCTTGTCTAGGAGATAGAGGTCAAGTGTCAATGATTTCCTCTCCAGACCACCATTAAGGCTAAATGAAGTTTAGTCAGGCAGGGTGGCCCACAGCTTCAATCTGAGTACCTGAGAAGCAGAGGCAGGAAAATCCTTGTGAGTTTTAGGTCAGCCTGGTCAATAGATTGAGTTCCAGCCCAGCCAGAGCTATATAGTGAGACTCTGTCTCAAACAAACCAGAACAAAAACAAAACGCCAAAAAACAAAACATGGCCAAACCAACAAGCAAACAAAGTTAAATACATTTTTAAAAAGAAGTTGTTCCCAGAGCTACTACAACTTAACATTGAAAGCAACTCGAGCAGGCTGGGTTCTGAAGGACTAATGAAATGTGTTTCCTCAGGAGTAAATTGAGGAGGGCTGCTCCTAAGCCATAAGAGCCCTTTCAGCTCTGACATGCTATGATTCAGAGCAATGTGTACTAAAATTAGCAAGGCATATGCAGGGAATAGTAAGCATGAAGGCTTGATTGGAGCAGAGATTCATTTGGAAGAATATTAACAGCCCCAGGAGGGTCAGCTGATGGATGTCTGGCTGAGATTTGGGGGTTCATGCTCCTCGGGGAAGGTTAAGACAACATGTCACCACTGACGTGTTGTTGTGGTATGTCCCCATCATGTAAATGATCAAACACAGGAATTAAAGCAATAGTGTCCAATTCCCATGGGATTTGATCGACAAAATGGAAATTATTTTCCTTCAGGTTTATAGACTTTTCTGTAGGCATCCTAAAAACTGAGATTTCTTCCATGTCTCACCCACCCACTCACTTCTCACTCTGGCATTCCCCTACACTCAGGCACCAAGCCTTCACAGGACCAAGTGTCACTCTTCCTTCCCATTGATGCCCAACAAGGCTGTCCTCTGCTACATATGCAGCTGGAGCCATGGGTTCCTCCATGTGTACTCTTTGGCCTGCTGTTCATAGTAATTGACTGTGGTGCACTATATATTGAATTCTGGTAGGTTTGAGATGGATTTTAACTGTACAAAGAAACATTTCGTATTTGCAAAATATCATTGTCTTCGTCAGTGTTATATTGTTGTAAAGAGAAACCATTATGACAACAACTCCCATGAAATACATATTTAATTAGTGTTTGGAAAAAAATACAGGCCTACACTAGCCAAGGCCCTGCCTTTTTTGTAAAGCTCCTCCATTCTGGTTGAAATGTGATTGTTTCAGAAATGAAAGTAATTTGGGTTCAAAGTAGCTTGCTTTTCAGATTCTTGCCTTCCTAGTTCTTCCCCAGCAATGGCTAGCCATAAAAATGTTCTTCATGATCACCTATCATTAACTAATTGGCCACTCGAAAGTTAACCCTGGTAACTGGGAGCCAAAGAAGAATCCTTAAATACCTTCCCACTCCATTCTTATGAACCTTATAAAAGGGACTCCTCAACTTTTCTATGTAGGCCTTAGAGCTTCCCTATGTGGCAGCCTACTTGCCTGTCTGTGATGTTAATATATCTTCCAATAAATATATTCAAAAGGATAATCTGTTTCAGTGTTCTCCTCAAGCCCCAAGCCCCAAACCTTTCAAGAAGCTATGGTCTTTAATCTTGATTCTTACAGAATCTAAGGAACTCCCAACAGATGCACACGGCCTCTGAGGCCAGGTCTGGAACGGTAAAGAGTGAACACACTTCTCCGTTGTTTTGGTGGGATTGTAAGCTGGTAAAACTACTCTGGAAATCAGTTTGGTGATTCTTCAGAAAATTAGACATAGTACTACCTCAGGACCCAGCTATACCACTCCTGGGCATATATCTAGAAGATGCTCCTACATGTAATAAGGTCACATGCTCCACTATGTTCATAGCAGCCTTATTTATAATAGCCAGAAGCTGGAAAGAACACAGATGTCCTTCAACAGAGGAATGGATGCAGAAACTGTGGTATATATACACAATGGAATGCTATTCAGCTATTAAAAACAATGAATTCATGAAATTCTTAGGCAAATGAATGGGACTAGAAAGTGTCATCCTGAGCAAGGTAACCCAATCACAAATGAACACACATGGTTTGCACTCACTGATAAGTGGATATTAGCCCAAAAGCTCAAAATAAACAAGTTACAATTCACAGACCACAGAAAGCTCAAGAAGAAGGAGAACTGAAGTGGGGGTGCTTGGGTTCCTCTGAGAAAAGGAACAAAATACTCACAGGAGCAATAATGGAGACAAAGTGTGGAGCAGAGACTGAAGGAAAGGCCACCCAGAGACTACCCTGCCTGGGGATTCATCCTATAAACAGTCACCAAACCCTGACACTATTATGGACAACAAGAAGTGCTTACCAAAAGGAGAATATCATGGTTGTCTCTGGAGGGGCCCTGTCAGAGCCTTACAGATATAGAGGCAGATGCTAGCAGTCAACCATTGGACTGGGCGTGGGGTCCCCAAAGGAGGAGTTAGAGGGCAGTCCAGAGGAGCTGAAGGGGTTTACAGCCCCATGGCAAGAACAATGAAGTCAGCCACCCAGATGTCCCAGGACTCCCAGGGACTAAACCATCAACCAAGGGGTACACAGAGTTCCAGCCAAAAATGTGGCAGAGGAATGCCTTGTAGGGCATCAGTGGGAGGAGTAGCCCTTGGTCTGGTGAAGGCTCAATAGATGTCCCCACAAAGGGAAATTGAGGGGGGGTGAGGGGGGAGTGGGTCAGGTGAAGGGTCATATACTTGGAAGCAGGGGGTGGGAGGAGGAGTTGGGTGTTTTTGGGGAGGGGGGAAACCGGAAAAGGTTTTAGCATTTGAAATGTAAATAGAAAAAAATTAAAAATAAAAAAATTAAATAAAAAAAGAAGGAACACACAGCTGAATCGCCATTACCAACCATCAAATAAACCCACTCTTGGATAATCTGTGAGGTTTGCTGAAGGTTTTTATTCACAAAGGGAAACACTACTGTCTTAAGTATAGGAACTAGATTATATTATAAAATAGAGAGTTCTTCATTCTTTTCACCCCTTTATAGTATCTTTCCATACTCTTGTTTTCCTATGCTTTTCAATCAGATTGATAAATTATTAGATAAGGGAGTGGGTTCAATTCTTTTTCACTTACACTTACTCTCCTTGTAGCACCTCTGTATATCACAAACCAGCTTGCGTCTGCTTCCCTGCCTTCTCTCCCCTATTGGCCAACAGTTTAGCATCTTCTCTAATCCTTGGGTATCTATGACTTTTTCTAGGTTTCCAGTATTCCCTCTCAGCACTGTTAGCATTGTTTGAGGTAATTAGATCACTTTATCTTCCCTTTGTGCTCTCTCCATCCTGTTGTGATTAGACTTGGTTTATATGATATTTTTATAAGTGGTGTGGGAATATTAACTATGTCTATAACTGCTGGATGGGCTATCTCCAATTCAAGAGGGCAATAGAATCTACAAGTTAGAGCTGGGACACCCCTAGCATGGAAAAAAAGAGAGAGGTTCTGTTTCATATGTCTTCCCCACTCCTAGCATTCTATAATGGACAACAGGCACCTGATCTCATTAGGGAAGTCCTCTCTAGTGACCATTTTTGTCAAACATATTGTTCCTTTTAAATGTGAAAGCCTGTTTTATCTGTCTTCTAACCCTCAGTCTATGATCTACCCATTATACACTAGTTTTTACTGTTTTAGATATTTTCCATTTCCTGTTTCCCCACATCTACAACCTAAAATTACATCAAACTTCCTCTTAATTATGATTCATATATATATTTTACATTTTTACAAAAGGTAAAGGCATCTTTACATCAGTTATCCTTCTCAAAGATTGAAACATCTAAGCAGAAATATATTAACCTCATCTTTCCTCTAACCTCTCAAGATCTCCAAACAAAAGCCATATATTTTACATTGTGTTCTCCCTAAGTTGTCCATGTCTGCCTCATATTCTAAGCTTCCTTTCTCTGACTTTCCCTCCTTTCCCTTCCAATTTCCAATGTTTCTTTCCAATATATACCAGACCTTCTCAACCTCCACTCCCCTCCTTTAAACCTTCCCTTGACTTTGCCTTACCCTTGAAATAAAACACACATTTCTTTTTTTTAAATTTATTTTCTAAGTTTTTTTATTTACATTCCAAATGATTTCCCCTTTCCTGTTTCCTCCCTCCCCAAAAGACCCATAAGCCCCCTTCCCTCCCTCTTTTCCCCATTCAACCCCCTCTTGCTTCTCTGTCCTGGCATTCCTCTACATCCAGTCTTTCAAGGACCAGGGGTCTTTCCTTCCATCTTCTTGGAAATCTATTGATATGCGAATTGTGTCTAGGGTATTCCGAGATTCTGGGTTAATATCCCCTTATCAGTGACTGCATACCATGTGTGTTCTTTTGTGATTGGGTTACCTCTCTAAGGATGATATTTTCAAGTTCTGACCATTTGCCTATGAGTTTAGTGATTCAGAAGATGTGGTATATTTACACAATGGAATACTACTCTGCAATTAAAAACAAAACACACATTTCTTAGCAGATTTTCTTAAAGATAATGATCAGCCTCCATGCCCCTCTATGATATCATCCTGTGCAAATTTCTCCTACCTTCTCTGTTTTTATAGCACAGACATTCTTTCTTTTCCTAAAGCAAGATGCCTCCAGACACTCAGGGGACTAAAGCTTCCTGCTCCTCCTCAGATGCCCTGTCCAAGAAACCTGTATCTGATTTTACGTTGTCTTATTCTTTCACTCATGGCACTCTTAGGAAGTCATTCATGCATTGATTCTTTGACACCAGTCTCTACGATGGACCGGTTTCTCATCGCTCCACTTTGCTGTTTGTCTGTCACAGGGACACAACAAAGATAAGGCATGGATTTGCCTTCTGAGAGTTTCTAGTTCAGAAGAGAAGCTAAACAGCTAAGTAGGTGATTAGGATACAAAGTGATCATCTTGAGGCAGATTTGTAGAGTTACTAAAATTATAGAATATAGACTCTGCACCAAGTCTACCTGGACTGAGGATGTTAAACCTGAAAAGCAGTAATCACTCAAAAAGAGGAGGAAGCCAGGCATGAAAGCAAGTGCACATAAGCCTTGCACTTTTTGGAAAGTACAAGTAGGAGGATCAAAGGTTCAAAGCCAGCCTGGACTACACATGAGCTGGTCTTATAAAAAGAGGCAAAACGTGTTAATGCTTATTGTGTCTGCCTTTTACTCTTGGTTCTGGGCATCCTTACAGCTTCATTTCAACCTCACATCATTTGTTTTCTGGATACTAGAAGAGCCTTGACTTTAATCCCACAACTTCCCCTAATCCATTCAAGGTTGTCTGTACATGGATCCATTTGCTAAGACACTTGAGTGGTTTGGTAATAGTGGAACAGGGACTTTAAGGAGTAAAAATGTCTCCATGAAATTATAAACAAAGGTAGCCCGAGATTCTGATAGCAAAGGAAGAACTCAGAGGTTAATGTTCAGTTCCTGAATATGGTGGCCAGGACTTGAGGATCTGGTTTCTACAATCTCTGCAGAGTCTTTAATTCTCACCCTCCCTTCTATACCAGAATACACCAAACTTCCTGCCATCTCTTAACTGCCACCTGACATTTCTTTCCAGTATTTCTTTTTCCATATAGTCTCTTCTTTATTGATACCACTTCCCTACATTATACTCCACCAGAATTAATACCCACACTAATAACTTAGGACCCATGCACGACTTTCTACCAATAAAACTGTTCCCAGTGGCCATGGAGAGCACATATGCTATTTGTTTTGCTCTTACCATCTACATCTGGCTCACTGCATTGCTTCAGCATAGACTTCCTTGTCCTTTAAATCTTTAGTGAAATTCCTAGCACACATAATTTCCTTTATTATCTAATAATTGACTTGTTAATACCATATAGCTAACAACTCTAATATTTTAGCAGCTTGTCATCTGCTTCTTGCCACAGTAAAAGAGCACAGTTAGTAAACTTCCATCAGAACAGCTAGAAGGTTTGACAGAATATATGAAATAACTATTTTCAGATTTTGGAAGGCAGGCAGGACAGAGCTGAGATTCTTGCAAAGAGGATCTGAGACACACACACACACACACACACACACACACACACACACACACACAGAGAGAGAGAGAGAGAGAGAGAGAGAGAGAGAGAGAGAGAGACAGAGACAGAGACAGAGACAGAGACAGAGACAGAGAGAGACAGAGAGACAAGAGAGACAGAGAGATAAGCAGAGAGAAACAGAGACAGAGAAAAAAGGGGACAAGAGGAGTCTTCCCCCTTTTAGTCTTCCCTTATTATAGTCTTCCCTGGATTTTCCCTGGAGTCAAAGTCAAAGCCATGTGTATAAGGAAGATCACTGAGATGACCACTGAGCCCTCTGACTTCAGAAGATGTAGTTAAACTTAATGGCTGCTGAGACAGAATGACTTCTGACACACATGAAGAAAAGTAAACTGAAACAGATCAAGAGATTGTAGAAACAAACAAACAATAACAGGAAAAAACTGTTGTACCATATTAACTACATATGAATATATTGTAAAGAGAAAGAAAAAATGTGAGACACAAATAAATATGGTTCCAGAAATAGCTAATAGATAGTATGTATAGAATTATTATGATATCAGAGGGGAAATGGAAGCCACACAAAAGTATCTCAAAATCTATATGGCGTTCCCTTTTAGGACAAGTATGTATGATGTTGAATAAATATAGCAAATAGAAAGTGGTAATTTGAACAGATTGCACAGTCCACAAAAGACAATTAAATGATCTTTCTCATAAGAGCAATAGATTAGGATTTTGTAGTTATGATATGAGTTATGTAGTTATGATGTGTCCTATGAGGAAGGCTGAGTTATTACTATAGTGATGTTTGTTCTAACAACACTTTAGACATGTTCCATATGTGTTTTAATCAGAGTTTCTCTATAGAAAGAACAGCATATAAATAAATATATAAGAGAACATTTATTCTGGGGCTTGAATCACACTAATGGAGGAGGTTAGGAGTGCCTTAGTCTGTAGTCTGCCAGCTTGAGAACATGTGATGCCAACAGTAAGCTTTAGTGTGACCAAGACCTGAGAACTTCGGGGGACCCTGGAGTTCAAAAGAAGCTAAGGCAATTGATGGGTCCTGAGATTGGAAGTGTGAAGATCAAGAGATATGATACAGCTCCACAGGACAAAGTAGATTTTCCCTGTTCATGTGTTTGCATAATTCTTGGACACTCCGTGGGTTGGATAATACCCACACTGGTGAGGGCAGAGTTTAACTTACTCAGTCTTCTGTTTCACATGCTAATCTGCCTCTGCCCTCCAAAAAGGAAAAAAAACCTCATAGTCATATTTATAAATGACATTTCCCTAGTAATTTTGATAACTCTTGAACACAGTCAAATAAACAAATAAAACCAACCATCCCAGAAAGTAACTTGAATACCAAACTTTTCTGGCCCCATCCCTAACACTTTGTAAAGAAAAAGCACAAGATGATTGGCCAGTCAACAAGCAGGAGAATGAGATCAGGAGAAATGTGAGCCAATAGAAACAAATGAAGAAGATGGCAGAGATTGTAGGTAGGATATTGAGATAACACATTTAGCATAAATCACTTGCAGGAAAACAGACTAGCATGAGAGGGGAGGGAAAAAGACACGTTTTGCTAAGGATGAAAATGATGTATTGAATGGACGCTTTACTAAACAGTCAATTGAAACAGTTCACAGACACTGTTGATGAACAGAAATGGCCATGATGTCTCATGAGGAGATAGGATGAAGGTGGAGGGCTTGCTTAGCCTGCAGGAGGCCCAGGGTGTGATCCTCAGCATTAAGCACAGGCAGAAAACAGGCAACCAAAGCCCCGAAGAGGAATAAGAATTCAAAACAATATGTGTATGTGGCAAACATACAGACTGTCTTACATCTTAAAATCTTTAAAATATAATCAATGAATGCAAAGGCAGCATACAGTTTACATTGTGATATTATATTATAAACTATTTATTTTATGCCTAAAGACAAGAATGGCCATTTCTACTCTCTGGGTATGAGACTTTATAATACAGGGGCCAAATGTTCTTTTCTTTGTTAGAGATACTATGGTCATGGTAACTCCTATAAAAGAACCTATTTAATTGGGGCTGGCTTGCAGTTCAGAGGTTTAATCGATTATTGTTATGATGGGAGACATGGAGGCATGAAGGTACACAGTACTGGAGAAAGAGCTGAGTATTCTATAGCAGGCAGCAAGAAGAAAGGGAGCCACTAGGCCTGGCTTGAGCTTCTGAAGCTCAAAGACTAACCCCCCAGTGCCATGCATCCTCCATCAAGGCCACACCTCCTAAAAGTGCCTTCCCTATGGGCTGATGGGAGCCATTTTCATTCAAGCCACCATGGCTTTCTACCCTAGGAACTTCCTTAATTTCCTTCCATTCCAAAACCTGAGCAGACAGATGCAGTCATTCTGAGTGGGGGAGCACCAGCAATATGTAAAAATGAACTTACAACTTGGTGATGATGCTACATGTCTATAATTTCAACACTCAGGCTGATGAGGCTGGAGGATGCCATACTCAAGGCTGCCCTAGCTGCACAGAGAGTGCCCACCAACCCAGGTTTATTATTTAGCAAGAGACCAAGCAATCCAGTGAGAGCCTGCTTTGAAACAAAATAAAACAGAAACAATGAGCAAACAAGCAAAAACCAAGTACCACCAACGGCAACAAATCTACATTTATAAACTATTAACACAACCACTCAAAATTTAACGAAGAAGCATGTTGCTAATAAGTAAACAGCAAGGTAAAACGGATGCTAAATATAGTCCATTAATTCATAAGGAGTCAGGGAAAGAGTAATGAAGGAACAAAGATGGCAAGAATAGAAAAATAGCAAGTTGAAAAGTTAAAACTGACAATAGCAGTAATTGTGTGAAATGTAAATGGTCTGAAAATTCCAATTAGAAGAGATGAGTTCTGAGAATGGATAATGAAAAGACCAAATTTCACACTGTTAACACGAACCACATTTTAAATATAAAACACAAAGAGTGAAAAGGTTAAATGTACAAAGATGGAAAAGTTGTTTAGGACAAACAGCACAAACACAACGCATTGCCAAATAACAGAAACCAATTGGAGCTGCTAGCTTTAATGAATGTCAGATTAAACAGTGCAGAAGGAGGCAGAGACCTGGAAGTGCCTAATGCTGAAAGGATCACTGTGTCAGTACCATGAGCAATGCTAAAAATGTAGTGCTTTAGAGTGATGCTTCTGAGTAAACAAGGAAAACTGCAAATAAACAGAAAGAATGGGTATCCATGGAGAATATGTATAGGAAGTTGGGAAGAACACAGAAGAAATGAATGATATGACACAATTTATGTTGTCTACCCACCAGATGAATTAAATTAGAAATGGATAACAAGGGAAAATCTGGAAACTCTTCAGTCATTTGGAAATAAAGCAAGTTGTTTCTTCATGCTGATAGAAGATAAGATATTAAAAAAATAAATAAATAATAATTTGAAATGAAGGAAGACTAGCAGTCTCAACAAACCTGAACCCCTGAGATATCTCAGACACGGAGCCACCAACCAACCAGGCAGCTTGCACCAGCTGATATGAGTCCCCCAGCACACATACAGCAGATGACTGCCTGGTCTGGCCTCAGTGAGAGAAGATGCACCTAACCCTCAAGAGACTTGAGGACTTAGGAAGTGAGGAGGACTGGTGGGGTCTTGGGTGTGGAGACATCCTCTTAGAGATGGGAGAGGAAGAATGGGTTGAAGAACTGTCAGAGGGCAGAACAGGAGGGGGATAATGACTGGACTGTAAAAACATGATTGAAGATAATAAAAAAACATATCAAAGTTATGGGATATGGCTTAAGTTGTGGAAAACTCTGTAACTTTAATTCTTGTTTTGAAAATGATAAAATTCTAAACTCGGTTTTTTAAGATCCCATATTAAAGAATATTTTTAAAGAAGAACAAGCCTGGTGTGGCAGTCCTGGCACTGGAGAGGTTGAAGCAGGAGAATTGCTACCACTTTAATGCAAGCCAGTTTTGGTTACAGTGTAAGATACCCCCTCCCTGTACTCAAAAAGAGTACAGATTCGATCCAAAATTAGAAGAAGGAATGAATTTAAAAGAAAGGAAGTTAATTGATCACAATGCAATCACACCTTGCTTCTTGAAAAGAAATCAACAAAATTGATAAATTTCCAGATAAATTAATCAAGACAGAGGAAAGAAGAGCAGCTAGCAACAAAGACAACGAGACAAGAGTGTCACCAGGGACCATAGAACGATCAAAATGCCAAGAAGAGGATATTGTAAAGATTTTGTGCCAGTAAACATGACAACTTGGGCTAAATGGACAAAGCCTATGAAAGACATAAATTACTACAGCTAACTAAATGCATCCGATATGATCAGCTTCCGTAGCAATAGCATCTGTAAAACTGTTTTGATAGAATCAAAAATGGCTGTCAATAAAAACAAAACAACAAAAGTTGTTCTGACTTCTCTATTTGATTCTATCGAGTACTGCCTAAATTACTTCCTTTCCTCTTCTGATGACACCACACAGCTTTTGATTTCATCCTACCTCAGTGGGGGCCATTCTTTTGTTGTCATCTTTCGAGGATTGGTTTTCAATTATTCACATCTGAAATGAGGGTCCTTCCTAGAACTCTATCCAGGATTCTCTGTTCGCATTCCAAAGCTCTCTAAATAGCGTCCTTTATTCTCAAGATTTCGTGACTCTTCATAGGACGATGCGTCTCCTATTTGTGAATGAATGACACAATTGATATCTGCATCCAACTGTGCAACAGGTGCCAGGAACTCAGCACACAGCCGTGTGAGAATAAGTGACAGCAAATGCTGGTTTGACAGAGCACACTTAGTCACTGTATAGGGGAGTGCACAGAAGGAAAACCACTATGGAAATATGTGTTCAAACATCTCACAGAAACTAAAAATATCTTTATTATGTGAACCAGCTTTCCCCTCCTTGACAACATACATAAATAATTCTACACAATATCACAGAACCTTTTGCATATCCATTTTTATTGCTACTCTATTCACTATAGCTCCGAAATGGTATCCCTCTAGATCAGCAATTCTCAACCTTCCTAATGCTGTGATTGTTTAGTACAGTTCCTCATGTTGTAGTGACCCCCCCAACCATGAAATTATTTCATCTGTACTTTTGTAATTTGGCTACTGTTACAAGCTGTAATATAAATATCTGGGCATGCAGCATATCTGGTATGTGAATCTGGGGATCGCGACCCACTGGTTGAGAACCACTGATCTAGATGTCTGTAAGCTGATGAATGGATAATGAAAACTTAGAATTTCACTTGGCCCTTAAGGAGAATGAAATTTGCAGGAAAATTCTCAATTACCAGATTCACTGATCTATGGCATGGCAGGAAGAGAGCTAAGTCCCAAAGTTTGAGGTCTGGGATGCAGAAAACATCCAGCATTGGAAACATGATGTAAAGGGGGAAGCCAACCACGGGTTGAAGACTTCTGGGATTGTAGGAACATTTCCTTTTAATCTCTCTGTCTCTGTCTCTGTCTCTGCCTCTGTCTCTGGCTCCTCTCTCTCTCTCTCTCTCTCTCTCTCTCTCTCTCTCTCTCTCTCTCTCTCTCTCTCTCTCCTCTCATCTCTCATTTTCCACCGTGTGTGTATAATGTGAACACACACACACATTTTTGTTTGTATGTGCAGAGACCAGAGGATATCTATTCTGTCTTCCCATCTTATTTTTTGAGACAGGGTCTCTTGTTGAACCTGGAGCTCACTGGTTTAGCTGGACTCGCTGTCCAGCAAGCTGCAGAGATCCTCCTATTTCCAAGCTCCCAGGGCTAGGTGGATCAGAACTCTTTGACTCAGATAAAAGCTTTGTCCTAAAACTTTGATACTCTGATTCTGTATTATGTCTGGAGAGCATCGGGTCAGAGTTCATGAATACAAATTGGAAGTCTTCAAATATGGGCAGAGTGTAGGGAGGACCCAGCACTCCAAGAGTTGAAAACATTGAACATAAATTGAAGGAAGGAAGCCTGGAACTGAACAGAACATCTGAACAGAACATTGCACCACGGGGTGCAATGACTTCCAGAAGATGTTTGAATAATTAACCACTAGAAACTTAGAAACCTTTTACTCTAAGAGTCTGACTTTAAAAAAATAAAAAATAAGTAAATAAGATGGTTCAAATATTGAATTTACTTGCTATTTGCCTTGTATTGGAAGCTGCTAGGAAATGTTTGATACTGAGACTAAGAATTATGGCATGTGCCAAAAGAATTTTAAAACTGAGATTTAACTTGTGATCTAATTAAACAATAAGACCTGACAAAGCAGTCATTCTGTTCCTTTAATGTCTTCCCCGGGGCAGTTCAGCTTATGGTGTCAAAACAGACCCAGGACAAGGTCAAATGCCTGAGGCTGAGGTTGCTAAAACTGGTGCCTCTACTACTCTACTGTCCTCCTTCCCTCCCTCTTTCCCTCTCTCCCTTCCTCCCTTCCTCCCTCCCTCCCTCCCTTCCCTTCCCTTCTTCCCTCTCTCACTCTCTCTTCTCTCCTTTCTCTTCTATTGTCTCTTGTCTCTCCTCTCTTGTCTCTCTCCTCCTTCCTGTTAAAGTCATACATTAAAACAGGCCAGAGAGTCTGAATCAAGAGTCCCCCAAAACAGTATGAAAAAAAGCTTTTAACAATCATCTAAAAATACACAAGAGAAAATAGCATGCCACAGCCCACAGCTCTCCCAAGTTGAGGCCTAACGTGAGGCAGCAGAGAAGAGAGCTTGAACATGCATGGCCACAACGACAGATGTAAAGGAGAAGGCGAAGGCATCAGAGAGCTCCTCAAACCTCAGCTCCCACATGTGGAAACATCTGTTTGAATTGTGGCCACACCTGCTGGCCCATTTAGAATGGAGGCTAGTTCAATCTAGGAGAGGCTTATCACCTACTGCAGCGACCACTTCCTGAAGGTAGTGGTGGCTCTGTCCATTTTTGTATGAAGAGGGTTTTTTTTTTTTTTTGGAGAGTCACCGTATAGGCTTTGTTGAAAAAAAATCAAGTAAAAGTTGATTTAGGGAATGGGCATGTTCTCAGCAATGTTTGTGACATTTTTGCTTGTAGTGTCTGAGAACTCTCTCTTTGTGGTGATTTTTGGTCTTAACAAATTTTCATCATAGTTGCATCCAGCCTAAAGGTGTATTTTACATGGACCAAATTACATAAGAAACAGATATTTGTTTGAAAAACATTCTACTTAAGTGAAGTCTCCACACTGTCCATTATGTCTGATCGTCTCCAGAGAGCGCAGTGAGGAGCAGAGACCTGTCCCTGTCCCCGAAGACAGCAAACCAGCCTCCCTTCTTTATCCTGAGCTGGAGACCAACATCATTGCCTTGGGTCACCATCTTCACCTACAGCAGCCTGCCTGCCATGCACACAGCTTTGTCAGTTAGCAGAATGCATTCTCAAATGTCTGTCATAATCATACTTTCATCGCAGAGCATCTCAGAGACGCTGATTTAGGTAGGTGAAATGAACTCATTCATTTGATCTTCTTCAAAAGGATTTGTTCACCTTCACATCTCTCAGACTCGGTCCTTTCCTTATAACTTTTAACGTAGCAAACATTATCCTCGCTGCCTGCTTCCTCGGGGATTTCTACATGGTTTACTGTAATTACTCCTGATGCCAGACCTTGTGTGTTATGAACAACTTAAAAAAAAATCAGGAAAGGAACAGCGGAGGAACCTCTCTGCCCCGCCTTGCTGCTTTCTTTCTTTTTTTTAAAAGACATAGTATCAAGGAGACAAGATAGCATTTTGTTCTCATAATGTGATGGACAAATCATATGGCTGGTCTATTAGGATGATGGATGGGATACATTTTAATAGGAAACATCAACGACAGCCAATTTCTCCTAGGCTGTCATTGAAGCTGAATAGTCTCTGTATGGTCTAAATTTAATACCCAAAAGTCTCTTAAGTTTCAAACTTTTCTTGATATGAAAATATTGATTGGTTTTTAATTCTGCTGTTCACACAAACCATTAGAATCTTAGCTCAGAGCCCTTGTTACAGAGATAAGTACCTGAAAATGAACTTTCCTCCCTACAGCAGAAATAGTCTCTCTAACATCTACTCATTGCATTTTCTTGACTGTAACTCTGATATTCCCTATGGTCTGCTTGTATTCCATAGAGACAGATTAACCCAATGGAATTCTTTTTATCCTGCTCTATTTTATTATAGACTGCATATATCTCTTCAAATAGAATTTTGCTCAAAAGACATTTCTTGAGCATCTACTATAGGCCAGGATTTGTATCTCTTGACCTTGAAAAGCTTCATTTCTGTCCTTAAACTGTTCCCTGCTCACTGTCAGTCAGACTTAAACAAAAGGCAATCTTTGTAAAAAGACATGATGAATACTTTGCTAGTTATACATATAAAATTACTTTGGAGGTAAAAAAAATGGCAGATAGTGTATTGTATACCTTATTTTAAAAGAGGGAGAATTTTATTCATTTTTAGGTTGTACATTAATGTTTTTCAGACATGTATATCTGCATAGCATAAGCATGCAGTGGCCAAGGAAGCGAGAAAACAGCAGATTCCCTGGAGCTAGAGTCTCAGTGGTTGTGAACCACCATGTTTGTTGGTGCTGGGAATTGAACTGAGGTCCTCTGCAAGGGCAGCTAGTGCTCTTAACTACTGTTGAAACAGTTCTCCATCTACCATGTGCTTGTGGAAGATTCTTTTTTTTTGTTAAATGTGTATGAGTGTTTTGCCTGAATGTATGTGTGTGCATCACATGCATTTCTGGTGTCTAAGGAGGCCAGAAGAGGATGTTTGATCACCTATAACTGGAATTGGTGGTTTTAAGCCACCATGTAGATGCTGGAGAAAACCCAAGGTCCTCTGCAATAATGTAGGAAAGAAGAAGATAGTATCACCTTCAAACTAATTCAGTATGAGGCCTTGAGGCCTCTGGGTGAGACCATGAAGTCTGTGTGGCTTCACAGGATGGGCTGTGCCGTGAGTAATAAATGCCCTTAACCACTGAGCTATTTCTCTATCCCACTTTATACTTCTTTCTTTCCTTCATTGTAGGTCATAAGTAATGAACCACAATAAGAAAGACAGCCCACTTTGGAGTGTGCTCTGACTCATTCTGTCAAACAACCTCAGTTGATAAAGGTTATACCCCACTCCCATTAGCTTTTGATATCATTTTATACTTCTAATCACAGTAGAACGGTCATAACATTGTGTAGCCCAAAAGTAGAACACTGATTCAAATGAGCCATGTTTAATAATTGGACTCTTCTCAGTCTTAGGATATTTTAAAACTTCTTAACCACCGCGAACATTGGTACCCCCAGATGGATGTATGCTGTGGGACTTAAATTAAAGCTTTATTCCCAGGTATCACTGCTGCCAGTCTCACTGATATCAGCTGACATTCATCTCTCGCTGTGGTCAGTGCTTTTCAAATTATTCAGTAAAGCCTCACAATGGCCTTCTGAGGTCTCTGCCACCCATGTTTCTATAATAAAGAAGTGAAAGTACCCACAGAGACATTCCATCCTGTGAAGCCACATAAACTTCAGGGTCTCACCCAGAGGCCTCATACTGAATTAGTTCAAGGGCAGCACCAACTTTGCTTTTCTACATTGTTGTTATGCTTATGATTATTGATTATCTGGATTTATTTTGTTAAAACCCTTAAGAAACTTGGAGAAGCACAGTCAGTAAAACTAGAGAGTAAATATCTCAGCCCATTTGCACTGCTGTAACAAAATATGAGACTGGCCTCTAGGAAGGTGCATTATTAATTGTTTTGGAGCAGTCATGAGAACCCGAGTTCACATGTCCAGCAACCATATAAAAACATGACAAGTCTGTGAGTCTATCCCTAGGGAGGCGCAGAGTTCTTTGACTAGACAGCCTCACACAATTGTTGAACTCCTTTAGCTCCAGCTTGAATCAGAGACCCTGTCTCATAAAATAATAATGTGAAAAGAGTAACAGAGGAAGAACCTAACATTGACACATGGCTCCTATCCCCACATGCATGTACACATACACATACATACCACACACACACACACACACACACACACACACACACACACACACAGAAATTAAAATAAAAAATAAAAAATAACACAATAATGAATGACTTATGAAGAATGGAAATCTGCTTCCATAGTTCTGGGGAATTGAAGTACATGCCAAGACACTAACAGACTTCCTTGTCCAGCATGGGCTCTTTTCTGCTTCCCTGAAGGCTTCTTGTTATGAGGACTGTTGTGTCTTCACATGGCATAAAGCAGAAGAGAAAGCAACCCAGCAGCCTGAGGCTAAGCACACACTGATCCCTGTTGGCCTAAACACCTTTATAGTTGCCACTTGTTAACACTTTTGCAGTGGTCATTAATTTTCAATACCTAGGACTGGAAGGTGACACACTCAAACAATATAAGTAAAATTTCTGAGTACATTCAGAGCTTTTCCTGTTTCCTGAAGGCTGATGGAGACATCTATGATGTTCTGTGACTTCATAAGATGACATAAAACTTATGTTCACTCCAGTTGGAGAACCAATGGCGCATGAAGAATGATTCTACCAAACATAGCTTGGCAAACCAATGAGTTTATTGGGGTTATGTGTAGACACAAGAATGTGAAGATACTTACAGGAGCATGGTTGACTCAGCTTCACTATTACAAAGTCCACACCAGCATGGCAACATCTCATGAAAGCTGAGTGGCTGGAGGTCCCTCCCAACCTATAGGCATCTCTACCAGTCTCCGCTCCTCTAGCAATTACTTCTACAATTGTGGAAAGGAGTCCTTCCAGTTTCAAGTGCTTCCTGAGTCTCATACATTTCATGAGATTCCTGAGTTCTCAGAGCCTCACTCTTCCCAGTCTGTTCCCCTTCACACTTTAGAGTAAAACTAGTATTTTAATCAGGTTTCTGGCATGGCCTGGGCTCACAGTTTTCTAGTTGGTAATGAATATATTTAGAATGCTTTGCTCTTGTTTTAGGAGATGTCATTCTTATGATACTGATGAGCAAGTAGTGATAACATGATGTCAGTCCACGTCTTTTATACTATAGCTAATAAGGGAAGGACACATCCCAAACCATGGTCAAAAGAAGGTTGAGAAAAAGAAAGTCCACCCTAGGTCTAGCGACACAGCTCAGTGGAACAGAGCATATATTGCTTTTTCAGAGGGCCTGAGTTTGGTTACAAGCACTTATGCTGAGCCACTTACAGCCTCTTGTAATTCAAGATCCAAGAAATCCAATGCCTCTGGCATCCACAGGCAACTACACTCATGCACACAGACACAGAGACACATAATGAAAAACCAAATATGTCTTATTTTAAAAGAAAGAAACGTCACATTCAATGGGTAACATGTCATGTTCTATTTTGTATGCCCTTCATAATCCTTGTCTACCTCATTATCCTTGTCCAGAGTAATGTAAGTCTTATTAGAGAGATAGTTCCCTCTACTTCCTTCTTCCTTGTTTGTCCCCATCCTGATAGACCCTGATGGAGGCACATGGAAATGCAAGCCTGCTTTCCTCATGCCATGTAGGAAGCAAAAGAGAAAGGGCTGGACTCTGAATATCCCTTTCAAGGGCACACTCCCAATAATCTAGTGTCTGTCTTGTAGGCATCAACTGGAAAAAGTATCTCCATCTCCCAGTAGCACCACAGGCTGACAACCATGGTTTTAACAAGTGAGTCTTTGGGGACCCTTCATATCTCAAATATAAGCAGTTTATTCATTAAGTTTTTACAGTTCTCACAAGTGATTCTTCAAGAGTAGACAATCTTATTTTCATTACTTCATGTGGAGAATCTACATCTCCAAAATAATTGTGGATTAGTCCAGGATCTTCTACCTATTAGTGGTAGAAACCACATCACAATAGATTTCCCCTGAAAAGACTGGGAATTACATCTGGAAGGGAAGGAACATGGAAGGAATGAGAGCAAAGTGCAACTGGTTTGGGGATGAGCTACATATCTCTAACCCCTTAGTGATTGTGGACAACAGCCTTCATTCCTTGGTTTGGATAACATACCCACCAAGAGCAATACCAGGTCCCCTTAGGACATCCCTTCATTGAGGCTGGAAGAGCAATACCAGGTCCTCTTGGGACATCCCTTTATTGTGGCTGGATTACAGGAACACACTTCTGTTATAACCAATATTCAAATGCATCAAATATCATCTCACTGCCTCTCCTACTGCTGCCTAGAGATGAGAGTTATTGATATGACCTTGTTTTGGCACAAATATCATCATTCTCTTCAATTTGAGAGAATGTATCTACTTGTCAAATAGATCTCAGTAAACAGAATTGTAGTATTTCATGTATGAATGTGCAATAGAAAGAAATGTATTTTTATGTTTGCTTTAGGTCACTTTAGAGGTAGGTTCAGAGTGCTATCATGCATAATTATTTTTAAACATACTTTTCCATATTTTCAAAGTGAGTTTGGGACAAGATTGGGCATATTAGCACTTGGGAGGCAGAGGCAGGAGGATTTCTGAGTTTGAGGCCAGCCTGGTCTACAAAGTGAGTTCCAGGACAGCCAGGGATACACAGAGAAACCCTGTCTCGAAAAACCAAAAAAAAAAAAAAAAAAAAAAAAAAAAAAAAAGATTGGGCATATATCCAGTACATCTAGAAGAAAAATTAAGCTTGAAGATACCCTGAACTATACCTATTGTATATTTATATAATTAAATTGTCTAAATTCCTACATGAGAAAGGGCACCTACAGATTCTGTTGGCATAATATCTTCTTCAAGTCTTTATTTAATGTCACAAATATCTTACACTCTAGAAATATAGGGCAGATGTCAAGGGGTCTTTAAGAAAAGATGGAGTAGAAATCAATTCTAGAATTATTATTGTGAACAGGGTATAATAAAGTTAGAGCAATGGGTTCCAGCAATGTAAACTCAGTTAATGGACTTTATTTAGACAACATCAGATAAGGACATTAGTAATAACTGTTATCGTGATAGATAACCTTAAATTCAAGAAAACATTTCCCCAAACACAAGTTGTTGTGAATTCCTTCCCCTTTTATCTTACAGTCAGCAGAAGATTGCAACCTCCCATTATGAAATGGCATCATAAAATGCAGAGCACAGCCACCCTGACAGAAACCACCTTTCTCCTCTGCTGATACACACAGGCTAGCAGTAAATGCTTTTTGAGCTCCTGGCGTGCGGATAAATTCCCTCAGATGTCCCCAATTGGACTGAGAGATTGAGAGACACAAGGGAGAGAATAGCTGAGGCCAGGAGAATTTAACATGGCAATTAGCAACCCTTTGGCTTCCCTAGACCCCACAGCCTAAGACTGGGGTGCAAGAAACCGAAAATCTCTCCAGCAGCGTCCATGATAAATTGGTTGGGTCCCTGGGGTTATTGGACACAGTTATTATCCAATGGCAGCCCTGGATGGTGTGAAAGTCTATGTAGTGAGGTCAGAAAATGAAACAGGGCTTTAAATTCCCAAGGAGAGCTCCTTTGCTTACGTCTCAATTGGTATGCCCTTTCCCCCTATTCAGGAAGGCACCGGATCACATCACAGCATCTGTATTACCTTCTCTATCTGAACAAATAACTTCTCAAACATCACTTATACAAAGCAATTGTAACCATTACCACTGGTGACTCTGTCCTTGAAAAGTTAGAAAAGTAAGAGATAAAATTGAAAATAAAAATATTTAAAGACTTTTAGTCTCTCTCTCTCTCTCTCTCTCTCTCTCTCTCTCTCTCTCTCTCTCTGTGTGTGTGTGTGTGTGTGTGTGTGTGTGTAAAAGCAAGGGGTTTGTGGGCAAAGAGGAATCTTAATTCTCTTTGCATATTAGATGCTTTTAGGCATTATTTTAAACATCACATATAATTCATAACAACATAACATTGCATTGAAATTAACTTTTTACATTTATGCATTTCTCAGGGTCTTAGGAGTCTGGGGAAAATAACATTGCCTATTTACAACTTTGCTGGGAAGATTAAATGAATTAATACAGAGAAAAGGCTAGGAGGCCTGGCATTTAGGAAATTCTCAATTGTTAATAGCTAGGATAATAATGATACTGAAAAAGATGGTCATGATGATTTTTAATGTCATCTTAGACATATTTTATCATCCACACAGCAAGGATTTTACTTGCCTTATCTAAGCATTGAAGCAAACTGCAGAAATGCAATTGATATTTATGCATGGACAGAATGAAAGATTACCTGGGTTTTTCCAAATATTGAATTCCACACTTGTGTTACTATTGATATAGCTTCATTATGAAGATTATTAGGGGTTGATACAAAGGAAGTGGAAAATAGATTGAGCAAAATCAATATCTTCAGAACACATTGACTGAGAGACTACTATGTGTCAGGTACATTGCTTAGAATATGTGTGTGTGTGTGTGTGTGTGTGTGCACATATATATATATATATATATATATATATATACATATATATGTGTGTGTGTGTGTGTGTGTGTGTGTGTGTGTGTGTATGTATGCCTAATTAAATCTATTTATCAGTGTTAAAATTAAATCTATTTATCTGTCTATCCACCTATCTATCTATCTATACACACACACAAGTGTGTGTGACTGGTACAATAGAGAGATCATGTGGTAATGCTACAGATGTTTCATTTGTGTTTTTTTATTCTATTCAAATGTCAGTTCTTTCTTTCTTTCTCCCCCCCCTTCTGTTCTCTCTTAACTTCTTTCCCACCCTCCTTTAATACCTTTCTCTTCCCCTTCTCTACTTTCATCTGTCTCGTCCATCTCTTTCTTCTTTCTCTGAGTTTTTAATATCTGTGTTGTTTATATATCTGAAGATAAATAAGTAAATCAACTTTAAAATGGGAAATGCTCCTCCAGCTGCCCCTTGAGCTTTTTCATCTAGATCTTGTTTTGCCTGCAACTCTGAGCCACATCTATATGAAAGGGCTGAGTGTCCACTCTTAGCCGTAGCTCAGTTTTCCATGGCCTTGGCCAAGCATTTGCAACTGTTGTGCACCTTAAGATTGGAGAGGTCTCTGTCTTCTCTCTTTAGTCCATCCCACTCATCTTCAGAGGCCAAAGGTTGTATTTAGTGGGTTGTTTAGCAATGCTGGTGTCAAAATTAAAAACTATTAAGTTCCTAACCTTCCGTGGTTCTTTGTCTTGGCTCCTTTTCTTGTCTATTGAAATTAACCGAGTTAAAATATAATTAACTGGAACACATTTAAGAAACTGAAAGCTAGCCATGGATGTGTGCACACTGATCCAAAGTGAATACTCCAGTGTCCATGTTAAATGTCTTTGAATTTGTAAAATCTTCGCACAGTGCAATAATTTGAGAAGAAAGTGTCTGAAGGTGAATCACATTTTCTGTCCTCCTGTGGTTTCTGAGGTTCAAGGCCATTCTTTTCTTTGCCTTTACAAAATTCCCTTTGCCTGTCTGTGCTATTTACAGACAATTTCCAGTGTTTTCATTGCTGTTTCCTGTTTGCTTGTTCATGTGATTGCTTTGTTTTGCCATTACTGACTCTATCCTCATTTATTCTTCTCAGAAGACATTTATGAATTGATCCATGGCATAGCTGCCCTGCTCGAACCTTCTGGGCCTTATTTGGCTGTTCACCCGCCATCTACCTAAAATGTTATCTATTGTTTGCTATCTCTACTATGAGTATGGCCAGAGCAATGCTTGTCCCAGAGTGGGAACAATGAAAAGAGCCTGCTGAAATGGTGAACGGATGTCTTCAGGAAGATCTTCGTTTTCACTGGCCTCTTTAAGCCTGGGGCTGTCACAGATATGTCAGTCACGGGATAAGTCACTTAGCTACAGTTTTTCAATGTGTAATTTTCTTCTTTGGTTACGTATCCTACTCAAAATCAGGGAGGTGAAACAATCCCAGATGTCTTAGCCTCCTGTGAAATTACTCACTGATCAGCTACAGCAACCAGTTCTTAACTACCATTGCTAAAATGTTCTCTTGGAACAAAAATCTCAGTATCACATGCTGTTCAATGATGAAGTGACTGATGAGCTAATCCCCCACAAATTGAAAAAAAAAAGTGCCCTTCTAATCATGTAAAAGTAAGTTGAAAGAACGACCATTCTTTAAAAGGTGACAGCTTTTCACAGGTAGTAAAGAAAGAAGCTGATATCTGTGCCCTGTGAATACATAAAAGTGTGTAGGTACTAAAGGGCTTGGGAGATGGCCCATTCAGTAAAGTTCCTGTCATTCAAAATGAAGTCCTGAGTGTGAATCTCCAGCGTCCATGTAAAAATGGATGGAGCCCATGGCTCCTGTCTTGCTGGGATGGTCTGAGAGGCAGGGAATTTCCAGGAGCTCTTTGGCTAGACAAGTAAATTTTAACTCCAGTTCAAAGAGAGATACTGTCTCAAAAAATAAGGAGGTAAGTGATGGAAAAATTCAATTAATGCTGACCTTGGCCTGTACGTGCAAATACACACATGTGCTTAGGTACTAACATGTGTATGCACACATTGGTAGTAACATGCATAACACACATACACACACACACATACACACACACACACACACACACACACACACACACACACACACACACACACAGTTGATCTTGAAGGTCTTATCTGAACCTGAGGAGTTCACTCTACTCTACAGTAGTTCCCGTAGAAGGTAAGGTTGGACACAATTTTAGTGAGATGATTTCTGTCAAGACTAGAAGTACAAAACTATATTCAGATGTGATGTAAATGGTCTAAGACTTAGGGGGAAATCCAGCTTAACTTCAGTAATCAAAATAAGTTCATGAGATGAGTGTGTTCTGCATTTCCAGAATATGAATCTGCTTCCTAAATAAAACGTGGCTGGGAATAGATGGGGTAAGGTGGCATAGAGAACAAGGTCATAGTTCCTTTGGGCATTTTTTTTTGTTTTTGTGACCCACCTCCCCCTAGTGTATGTCTGGAAGTGGTGACCTCCTCTGGCACAAATGATTATCTATATTCCCTCTGCCTTAATTTTCCTGCCTGTGACTATGGTTAGATTTGAGAAACGTGTTGAGAACAGTTGAATTAAATGAATATTTTTATGGCTTATGAAAGTGAATTTTATAGAAATGAAAGAAAATAAGGATGACCTACTTGAGGAAGGTTCATTTCCAAACATAGCAAAAGCCCAACTGTGACCGTTGCTTACATTTTTCAAAATTGATTTTCCACGATATAAACAGTTACTTTGACATTACCCACGGCATTTCCTCCTGGTAACAATGATATACTGTCTTTGAAACATTTCCCGGAATTTCCCAGATTTTTTTTTTCTTTCTGTAATTCTCATCGTCCCGTACATTCTTTCTAGGAGATTGTGCATCATGGCTTCACCATGCTTCCTGTCTTCCTGTGTAATCCAGGGACACTAGGAATCAAGGACCTGTAAAATAGCATTGAATCTAAGAGAAGACTAGCCTGCATTAGTCTCCCCTCAGTAAGTCTTAACTCACTTTCAAGTGGGAAGCATTAAGGCCTGTACTAATCGGTTCTCATTGGATTGCTCCCCAAGGCAAACTTGTGAAGGAGGAGTTGGTCTTTAGAGCTTGTATAAACTCCTTTGCTTTCTTTTCTTCTCTTCTCTATTAGGGATATTTACTGCCTGCTTCTTCCCGAAGGCCTGGTGCATCAGCTTCTCATAGCTGTAAATGGATCCAGACCTCCCTCATGGCTGCTTGGCACCACACAATCCACCCAAATTCCTCACTTGCCTCTGCCTCTGCTCAGTTCCGGTTCCCAATAGTTCCATGGAGACAAAACAACAATACTTGTTAATTTCTGACAAATGATCCAGAGTGGATCTCCTTAATCCATGATTTCCATTTCAGTGGTTTCTGTTACATGACTCAACTGTTATCCAAAAGTGTTATATCCATACCATACATAGGTAGAGAGGGAGAAACTGTCTCTGTGTTATAGAATATTTCTCTATTATTATTATTTTTTGTCTCTTATTTATAAGTTAAAATTTATCATGTATGTATATAGTTATAGAAAGAGATAAAGAGAGAAAACTACAATATATAAAGCAGTACTATCTTTAAGTTTTAAGCATCCCCTGGCATCTTACACCACACCCCCTCAGATAAGGGGCATTATATATATATATATATATATATATATATATATATATATATATATATATATATATATATATGTTCATAGTAGAATCTATGCATTTGGAAAGAGAAGGCCTCAATTCACCTTCTAATTCTTCTACCATTTAGATCTCAGCAATAGATCTCATAGTTTATAAACCTTGGTATTCTCCCCTCTAAAATAAAATAAGGTTGATAATATATATTCTATGGTGTTTTAAGGCTCAAATTTGGTGAAGCACGTGATTTCTTTCTTAGAAGTAGTAAATTTTCTAGCTCTGGAATAGTATTTTAGTTAATGATACTGGGGAAGGGATTTAACCTGTCTCGCTGTCAGCATGAGGGCTGTGCCCTGCTTTATCAGAATGAGCAGGGCTCTTCCTGGAGAGGACATGGTCAGTGTTTGCACGATCAGAATGATGCACTTTCTCAGGTTGAACCCCCAGCTCTTTGTTTCTCCCTCTTCCTCCTCCTATGTGCTTTAGGTTCAGTCTACCTTCACTGTGAGAACACTTCAAGAAAACCTACACTCCATCTGAGGATGAGAGAACAAGCCCAGAGAATCTGTGTACAGACCAATATATTGTATTCATAGCCTATAAGGAAGAACATTGCCTATACCACACTGGCAGCCTCATGAAAGTAAATTTAGGGGAGTGATCCTAAAGACAGGTAGGTGTTCCTGAATCTCACTTCTGGTTGAAGGTGTAGGGTCACTGGATATTTACTGGTGATTTGTGACATCAAGGAGGAACTGACTGCCAAGGCAGGCAGCCTTGAGCACAGGTCTGAAGAGGAGGGGCCAAGGGAATCCCTACCTTCCTTATCGGTTTTTCCAAGTGTTTGTGATTTGAGATGCTGCATAACAGAGAAAGGAGAAAATGGCATAGTTTGAAGGCAGATCATTGAGCACCGTACACATTATGCATTATTTCATCACGAACTATCATACTAGGACTCTGGAGAATGGGGAAACGAGGATCATTTTCAGTCCATGAGGCTCAGTCAGTGCAGAAGATTACACGGTCAAAGCTGTAGACTTTGGCAAAGGATCGCAATGTCTGTGAACATTCTAGCCTCCTGTCATGAAGAACTGACTCTGAGTTTCAATTAAAATGGAGTCTAAAATCCCTCTGGGTCAGTTGACTTTGAATGACTTTGATTGGCTTAAGAATTGGTCACTCATCCTCACAGCCATGTCTTGACTTGAGTATTAACAACAACAGAAAAAGTTGTTCAAATCCTCCAAATCTCCACCATAGAATTCCTTTCCTTGGGCTGAGTTTTAAACTCATTGGTGTCATAAAAGCAGCATTTAAATTTATCATAAGAAGAAAATTTATAGAAATGGAGGACCCGGCATGCCAGAGACATGGCAACTCATCAGTGCATTCGTTGATTTGGTTGCAGGTCAGGCTATCTGTGTGTTTCGCTGGCCGAGGGTTGATGATCAGCACGAGATAATGGAAATGTTGTGGGTGAATTTCTCTCGTTAGCTCCAAAGATGCTCCCAACTCCTTAACAAGCTCCGTGAATGAGAGTGAATCCTAAGGACTCTGAAGAGTGCCTAAGCAGGGCGTCTGCCTGTTTTTCTGACATCGCTGTACCTCCAAAGCAAGAATTCACAGGCTCATTTGAACATTCTTTCAGGGTTTTCAGCCTAGCTCGTGGTTTCACATTATATTTTGGTGTATAGAAAGCACAGTGTGAGAGGAGGATAATATCATATCAAAAAGAACCCTGGAGATAGCTGTAAAGTACACCAGTTAGCAACTCGGCGGAGAGCCTTGCATCGAACAACCCGAA
The DNA here is from genome assembly GCA_036184795.1 of Tokudaia tokunoshimensis. Classification (NCBI taxonomy): domain Eukaryota; kingdom Metazoa; phylum Chordata; class Mammalia; order Rodentia; family Muridae; genus Tokudaia; species Tokudaia tokunoshimensis. The sequence continues at coordinate 16,429,729 of BTHU01000003.1, forward strand.
GTGAGGTTGCTTTGTTCATTAAACCGACCCTACGTGAGCCATTATTGCTATTTGGCTCTGAATTATTAAAAATCAGGAGCAAGATTTAGCACACCTCTAACTCCAGGCTCTCCTGTTCTTCGAGATAAAAACAGTCTCTCTTTGTGCTAGTTAGAAAACATATGTGAATGTACTAGCACTCAGCTTCCAGGGATAACCTTGTTAGTGTCTATATAACTGTATGGAACCGCTCAGCATGGCATCCTTTTCCATTTCTCTTTATGAATAATTTTGTTAGACCTCATCCATTTTCTAGTGCTCTTTATTACAGCATGCTACTACATTTATTAGAGTTCCCATCAGAGAATTCTTCTTCTTGTTATCCTTAATAGTACCATGAACTGCCCTCTCTCGACTGTAAAGCTGGCACTGTTCAAAGTACATTTATTACTTTATAGCCCTTCCGTTTAAAATTCCTGCCAAGAACTTCCTAGGTGAAGAAAAAGTTTGCAATAGATATTCACTCACACCGCACACATACATCACACATAGATGCATATGTGTGTGTCTACATGCACACGTGCATACACAGAAGTGTGTGCATACTCCACCACCATTACCATAATTATACCAACACATCACCACCATCTTTACTGTCATCACCATCAACGTACCCCCAAATCACTGCACAATTATCACCACCATTACTACCATCAACATCACTACCATCAGTACCACTGTCAACAGATCACCATACCATTACCACTCTCAACATCACCATCACCACCATTACCACCACACCATCACTACCACCACTATCAACATAACCATTACAACCATCACCATGCCACAACACCACCACCATAACAGAAACACCACCACCATAGCAGAAACACCACCACCATCACCATACCACATCACCAACATCACCTATCATACTCATTTCTAATAACATTGTAAGGCCAAGGGACTAGTGCATATTACATACACTTCAGGGAACACATAGCATAATAACGTATTCATTTAAGTGTTTTAGAGCAGGTACTCTTGCAAACTGTAACAAATAGGATCTTACATAGACCATAGAACACACCTCAGACATTTCAAGCTTTGTGCTGAATTGAAAACTATTGATTTTAGTTCAGCTACATGGCCCTTAGATTTTTATTGCACACACCACTGTTACTTTCCGACTACGGGTGGAAACAGACTACAGATATGATGTAATAGTTTCAGTTTTGATTTCTCATCCAAAATATTTTAAGGTTTGCCATGCTAGATATTGGCTACTTAGTATTAAAAAATTGCTGCCCTTGGGTTTTGTGGGAGATCACATTGGAGGTACTGATAGAGAACACAAGAGGGCATCTCTCCCTTCATTGACTGGACACCTGTCTATGAAAAGGGAAGTGACTCTGTCAAAGGACAGAACATCCTCTTTGTATTCTGTTCTTAGAGTGGGGAGGGCTGGAGGCACACAGAAGAAAGGAATGTAGTTATGGGAGAGGAGAATAGAAAGGAGGGCAGGAGACAGAGAGAAATGGGCTAGATTCCTTCTACCCCACCCAAAGCATTTCAGTAATGGAACTTGCCAAACGTCCATTCACGTATAACCACAAGATTGCTAAAAGCTCTCACCACCTTGGTTTCAAGTGGGCTTGCCTCTACTTTCACCAAACAATAAAATGCATTGTTACAGGAAGACAGAAGTGTAGACATGCCAACTCCATTGTAATTTTGGGAGCTCACAAAACTCTGTATTGTTCATCTGGCATCCAAAAGTCCTAATGGAGAGAGAGAGAGAGAGAGAGAGAGAGAGAGAGAGAGAGAGAGAGAGAGAGAGAGAGAGAGAGAGAGAGAGAGGAGTCAATAATGGGAGCAGGTCACCAGAGGTAAGTAACTGAGTTTCACTAATAATTAAGTTCTGTTTTGATTTCCAAAGAAGTGTATACTCGACTACCAAGTCCAGGAACTGCTATGCATGCCATCAAGTGGTATCTTTAGCTAGATGGCTGCATCCTCCATGCCTCCTGAGAGGAAATATTAGCAGTGTTCTACACTGAACTTTATTTTTTAGCAAAGAGGCAAAGGCACTAGGAGCCTAAAATTGGGCACATCTCTGTTGATTATTTAATACTCAAAAAAAGACTGTCAACAATGGTGGAAACTTCTGTTCGTCTTTCTTCTTTACTCTTCATCTTCCACAAAAGACAAACGACACGCCATACCCCTTCCTTTTCCTCTGTCCATCTGCTTGAACTGTTTTATTTTAACAAATCATGGGCAACATTTTAGATGCTTAAGTTAATAGAAGTGGTTTTCTGTATATCTATTTGAAAAATCAGTATTCTAAACATACTCAAAACACTGCCTGTAGGTCTGAATCCAAATGCTGGAATGTGTTCAAACACAGAGCTTTAGTAAGGTCTGAGAGGAAAGCCCAATATCAGCATTTGAGTTGTGAAATCAAGAACTTGCTCACAAGCCCCACATAAGAATGAGGCATTTCTAACCAGCACTACATTGTCTCAATTAGAGGCCAAGTGGAATAGACCTAAAAAATGGAAGTATACAGAATTCAGAGAACTATTAAAGAATGGAAAACTGACAGGCCTAGGAAAGGCTCAGTAGTTGAAATCCTTTCCTCATTAGCATGAGAACTGGAGTTCAGGTCTTCAGAAATCACATAGGTTCCTGGCGTGTCTGTAGGCTCACAAGTTGGAGAAAACAGGTCCTTAGAGCAAGCTGGCTTGTGAGACAAGCTCCATTAGCAAGCTCTGGCTTTGAGGAAGAAGTTCTGTCTCAAAGCAAAAGGAAGAATGACCAGAGATGATCCCTAACACCAGCATCAGTTCTGTGTAATCATGAGCACACTTGTGTTGCCACACATGTGAAACCAAACACATACAGACATACGCACATGCAGATTACATACACATAAGAATGTTAAAAAGAAAGAAAAAACTGAAAACCTTTTATATGATACTTCATGGTGATGAAAACAAAAGGTACCAAAGAAGGGGTCACAGATGTCGAGAAGATGGGGAAGGAAGTCTTAAGACAAGGAAATATTAGTACAGGGCTCCAGAAGCTGAGGCAATACACCTAGGACTCAAAGTCAGCAGGGTAGCAGTCAGTGACTCGAGAGAGGCTAAGAAACACACAATGCAGATTGATTTTAAATATAAGTGATTAAGTGATACTGTATAGGGCCTGTTGGTAAGAGTTCAAAAGAATGACAGTTATGAGGTGGAAAACAGTCCATATTTTAACTTAAGGAGAATCACGGCCAACTTTTTCTATAAAAGCTGTTGAAGGGAGACTCAAGACCAGATTTATTGCCAGTTGATAATGATTGATCTGTACCTGTGGCAAATTCTCCCAAAGATTCACAAAAGTGCCTCTAGATTATCTGCACAAATACATTTAAGAGGGATTCTGATGCTCCCCCTGGGTCCAGATAGACTTTGGATGTAATGTACATAATCCCTCCGTATATCTCCTAAACTCATTCTGAGTCGGAAGGGCACAGGTCTTCTTCCTTTTTGCTCCTGCTTGATGTCACTAACTTCTTCAAAGTGGTCTTAGTTCAAGCAGCCGTCTCAATTCTCTTGAATAAGTGTGAGTCCATGTGATTGATTTCTGGATTTCTGCATTTCGTTTGGCAGCTGGAGTTCTTCCTGAATAATTACTTCAGATTCTTGTTATGCACTGTTGGGTCTGCCTGGAGGAACTCAGGACTTAGGGAAAGCCAAGGATAAAGTGCATGTGGGCCATTCATGCTTGCCTTAAACACATGGCTTCCCTCAATGTCTTGAGCCAACTGAGAAGCAAGTTAAGAAACTTTATGGTTAGATACAAATCTCAATTCCTATGGTAATTATATTTTTTTCTGCACCTACTTGATGATGTAGTTAATCATTACAATGAGTAGTGAAGGCAGATTCTCAATGTTCCTACATTCGTGCTTTTTCTAAGCATTACCAACCTGCTTAGCCTCATCTACCCTTAAAAATAAACCAACAAAGAAATTAAAAGCCAGATCCACCAGGAATCTCCTTCTCCTCATTAGAATTTACTCAATTTTTTTTTTTTTGCTTAGCAACCAAAAAACTTAGATTCCCAATGCTGTGGTTATAATATACTATACGCCATGCAAATATTATTCTTTTTATATCAGTTTTCTATGTCCTATATTTTCTAAAAAGTATATGATAAATACTCATATTTTTAAATGAAAGTCAAATTTATCACCTCTAAGTCATATTCTTTGGACATGATATCATGGTCATTTTTATCCAACATATATGCATATATGTATATATACAACAAAGTCCTGTACATTCTGATCTTTGTTTATATGGACTGTATTGATACCATTTTCCCTTAGCTCTTGACAACCTGGGAATTGCAATATGCCAAAGCAAATCGAGCACTGAAAGTAAATGAAGTTTGCACTACATTTTCCATTTTGTATGTATTCTATAAACCTTTAACTGAAATTCCAGTCAAGACAATGCTCTCCGATCACTCAGACCCATCAGGGATGAGCAGAACAGGGAGATTCATGAGTGATAAGGATGACCAATATTCTGCCATAAATGTCACAGCTTGAAGTATATAGCAACATTAGTCATATGAACATGCACATGATTAAGTAGAGGCATATTGACAAATATGGGATAAGTCAAGTTTTCTTCATGGATTTCTTGTTATGAAAGTCTTTTGTGTTACCTGAATCAAATAAAGTAGTCCAAACAGAAACAGGTTGTTTGCTTAATGATCTGTGAAACTAGAAACAATGATTGCACTTTTAATTTCTGGCACGAAGGCTCTCCGGCATTTAATAAAATCATCACATTTCTGAAATTTCTTCTCTTGCCTCTGTACCCTGTTATGGACCAGAGATTAAATTTCAATAATGCAATCAATAGCTTGATGAGGAGACAGTGGTTTTCCTTTCGGGGATGCATTTCTCAGACAAATACAGGGTGTGCTGCCTTCTCAGCAAGCAAAGAGAAAGCATGTAACGACGGGCAATCCCTTCTGCTCACCTCAGCCCAATTCAAAACTTCTTCTACCTCTTAATACAGTACCCTCCACATTTGTCAATAATTCATTTGCATCTGAAACAAACTCCAAAGAGCAAACCCCCCACAATACATACGCATGCTTTATTCACCAATTCTACTCATATCCTCTGAGTATCCACAAAACACGAAGTCAGAGGAACGAAAGAATGATGAACTAAACATTGTTTTTTAAAGATGACTAGCTAATATTTCAGGGCATATCTTCCATTTGGAGTTTATTATTATGACAGTGGGTGATAAATTCACCTTTTGAGTAATTTTTCTTGATTTTTCAAACTTGTTGCAGAAGAGATATCGGAAGATCCAGACAATTCTTCATGTTTTAAATCACAGTATTAACATTGACTCTGTGAGTGGAAGTGTTGGCTCTGTGCTTTTCCCTACTGTCACCTGATTCCTGCTGCCTTTATTGCTGGATGATGCTATTTTGAACAGTACTATTTGTTAAGGAAAAATTAAGCTATTTGTCGTTTTCAGAGAGTTAGTTTAGTTAAAACTTGACAACTTAATCTCTAAATTGACCAATAGCCACACATACACTAAAGCATATCCTAATCTGCCAAAAAAATGAACCAAAGATTTAGAGGTGACTTCACTGACCATTTTGAGTCCTATTATTTTCAGGGCTCTACACAGGGCTCTACAAAGAGAAAGGGGTGCTGGAAAAAAGGCTAAGTGCGAGCTTAAGGAAGGGATTGTTAGACTTCAGCTTTGCACACTTTCCGACAAGGGCTTGTCATTGGCAGGTAGAGTGAAGAGGAAATGGGAGCACACTGATTATTGTTGAAATTGTTTATGGGAAGCTGTGTAAATGAGCCTCTGCCTCCTTGTCAGCTTTCGGCCTACACTGGCATGCTCAATGCTAAACTGGCCCCCGCGGAATTCCGAAGCAGCCCATTGGGCAAGATGGGTGGGCCGCTGCTACTTGAGATAAGTATTTAGTGGAAATCAGCCTTCTGGTTAGTTCTAGTTAGCACACACAGTAGTGAGGACGCATGCAGGCAGGCACACTGATATAAAGGAATATTCAATTTGGCTTTGGTGACTTTGGAATAGTATTTGAAAATGAGAAATCAGGACTGTAGATGATTGAGAACAAAGGTAGGGAGAAACATAAAAAGAATGAGAAACACATAGTAGCTCTGTCTATGTGCTTCAGTGGTTATTTCTATGACTTCTTAACTTACAAACTCTTAAACATATTCACTCCTCAAAAATGAGGTGTGTTTTTTTTCTATGAAAAAAGCCTTGGAATTGGGTCTACGCTCTAAATCTAGGTTAACTTTCTTGCTAGCTCAGCCAGGGCAACATATCTAAACCCTCTTGTGCTCTTCACTTATGTTGGAATAATAGCACCTATCTTTACCTAAATAACTTTGAAGACGGAGTAGCTATCATATATATCTTCAAGATGGATCTAAGACATGCTCAGTTATTTTTCCCTTCATGGCTAATTGTACTGTAAAAATGAAGCCTCATTTTATCAGCAAGAAAACACACACACACACACACACACACACACACACACACGTACACACGCACCCCACTATACCACTAGCTTTAGAGAAAGAAGAAAATAAACTATATCATTTGTATCTGTAAAATAATAGTATCATACTCTCACCGTGTTCTCCTGCATGTTTCTTAGTAAACATTTTAAGTGATCCTGAGGAAAGAGGATATCGGTCAAGTCAAAGAACTCTCATGGCATCTCATTCTAAGAAACAGACTGCCCAAGGGGTTCCTACCCACCCACTAAACTGATTTGTCTTCATGAGAAGTTGTTCAGTGGAAGCTTTATGTTCCTTTGGCACAAAACATAAGCATTTGGGAAAGGAAGACTCAGGATGATCACCTGACTGAGACCGGAGCTACTCATAATCTTAATATACTACTCATAGTAATTAAAGGCATAATCTCGGCAATGGTGGCTGCCTTGCAGTCTTGTGTGCATCCTCTATTCCACCTGGGACTCAGAATCTTGTTTCATTTCTTGCCTGTAAGTAACAAGCATGTTAGTTCAAACATCCCTGTATCCTGTCCCTAGACTGTGTCTAGCAAAAACATACATGGTCACATGAGGACTATAATGATTATATTTCATGTTAATTTTATAAAGTTCTCAATGAAATCTGAATAGTAGTGAAATTGCACAGGTAAGAATTACAAGAACTTAGCCATCTCAAGTAAATATTTTAATTAGAAACACAAGGAAATTTTTTTTACACACTAGGTACTCTTCTAAATGTTCTCTGCATATTGGCTCAATCTTCTAAGGCATATGTCATATATATATATATATATATCATATCAATATATCACACATATATCATATATATATACGTATATATATATCAATATATATATATACGTATATATATATACGTATATATATATATATATCATTTATTATTTCCACCAAAAAGAAGGATTTGGGGCCTGAGAATTTGAACAATTTGCCCAAGTAAAATACCTATAAATATAACATTTTTCTCATGCTGCCGCCCTATCAACTCTGCAATATACCACAATTCATTGTGAAACTTGGAGCTGAATGTACGAAAGGATGATGTCCTTCTTCTAATATCAATGTTTTCCTGATGCTGTGAAATTCTTGTCCTGTTCCACCCTTCACCCAAACCTTTAAAGATGAGCAAGTGACCTTCTTACAATATAGAGAGATATTATTACAAAATTTACTGCCAGGTTGAGACCTTGCATGCCACACTAAATTTTTATGACAGTTATAAACACTTAAAAAATATAAGTCTATCATGGGACTGCTTATAAATCCTAATAATAACTCTCTGGCCAGCCATGTCAGTCATAAAAGAGGCGAGTGGCTCAAGTCATGTACATGAGAACAAAGGTCGGATGCTCTCTTCAGCTCTCTGCACTCTTCTCCCCTTTCTCTGCAAGATATTAAGAGGAGGGGGAGGGAAGGGGAGGAGGAAAAAGGAGGTTTCCCATAGGAGCCCCAGTAGATCTAATTTTCTGAACTCCACTTTTCTTTTAAGTAAAATGGTATTCAGTACATTGTGAAGTTCTTTGAAATTCCATTTTGCTAAATCCGCTCAGGATTTAGGAGGCCAATTTAATAAGTGATTGTAGAATTCCCGCCATCCAGTGCTGCCTCAGGAGTTATTCCCCTGTTGTGTGTTTCTTTTTAAGTATTGGAAGGCCTGGGGAAATACTAAACAGAATTACAAAAATGAATTATACAAGATGTGACTTTAAAGTAATGAGACCAATTCTGAGAGCCACACCTGAAAATCAATGATATCACCATCATCGCACTTACACTCTGAGTCAGAAGAACACAGCAGACCATCAGTGGGACTGGGATGAGGACTCAAGGGGATTAGGAGAATACCCATCAAAAGTGCTTACACATGGGCTTACTGGAGACTTCGGCTCTCCCTTTAATGTTCTTTTTAAGTGTAATATGCTCATGTGCTGTGGGTTTCTAAAAATCACCCAACACCTTGTGATCTAAAGATCACCTAAACCAACTTAAAACAAAAGAAGGAAAGGCTGAATCACTCAATTTCTTCAAGTATTTTCAAAGAATTAGTTCATATGCTTTCAGGAAAAGCCTCCCCCTGACCCCAGCTTCAAATCTTAGCAAAGAGTACATTTTTAAATTAGTTCCATTTTATTTTATTTTATTTCATTTCGTTTCATTTCATTGTGAGAGAGGATCTCATTTACTCCAGGCTAGCCTCTGACTCACTGTGTCTTTAAGAGTGGCTTTGAGTTTCTGTTTTTCATGCCTCTACCTTCCAAGTGACATGACAAGGTGACAAGTACTCGCCACTGTTCTCAGCACATGAGAACTTCTGCAGGACTGCCGACAAAAACAATCATTGCAAGAGGAGCAGAAAAGCATTTGCTGCCAGTGAGGTCTCACAGATTTCTTTAATGTTCTAATGGCATCCTGTACTGTTTCTCACTAGACTTCATTTATTAATTTATCAAGTAGGTTTCTCTCATTTTCTTACCAGGTCTGTCATTCATTTGATTTCGTTTGTTAGATTTCTGACAGTATCACCCATTGGATTGAACCCACTGATTGGATTCCATAGGCTTCTCTGGGATATTAGAGAAGAAAATTCACTTTCTCTCTTTGCATGGGGAAGAGAGAGAGAGAGAGAGAGAGAGAGAGAGAGAGAGAGAGAGAGAGAGAGAGAGAGAGAGAGAGAGAATTAATTCACAAATTTGAATTTGTAAGTGTGAGCAAGTACTTACAGGCAGCAATAAGAGAGCTGTATCTCCAAGAAAATACGATCTCTCTGTAGGCATTTTTCTTGGAAGATGCTGGATGTGTATTCTAGAAAGCCTAATAACAGAACAACACGTCTCTTGGTATAAAAACTCAGAAAATATAGTTTAATTTTACCCATGGGAAAATATTGTTCAACGTGAGATTGAAGTTGGAATCGACATTGCTTGTCTCCTCTCCTGCAAATTTCCAAAAACCAAAACACCAGAAATTAATATGCCTCAGGGCAAAACTTATATTGACATTGATAATATAGAACAGAAATATAGATTTGTTTAGGGAAAGGGGAATGACACGGTAAGGCAGTGTCTCAAGGTGTTTACAGCTGTGACTGCCATGGTATCCACTAACACAGGACAACCAGCAAGCACAGAGGAACAGAGAAGGAAGAAAAGTAGCACCTTTTTATTTGCTCATCTATATAGACTCCAGGATAGAAACCCAGCTTTTCAGAGATATCATTGTAGAATGAGCATGGTGCACAGAGATGTCCAGAGCACATTAACATAAACAATTATCGGTGATAATATTTAAGCACCAAGCATGATAAACATGGCAAGAATGTACTCAGTCTCCTAACGAAGAATATGAAGTGGAGGACAAATCCCCACGGAAGGATCTGGGAGAAGACATCCCTGACTCTTTATCAAGTAGTGAAATTAACTGAGAATGCTTGGTACCGCTGCGCCCTGAAGCCAAGTGAAATTCATATGAGATCTTTCTGGGTTAACATGCCAAACCAGGGAATTACGGTATAAATACTTGCTTCAATCCCTCCAGCTGCCTGCTCCCTTCTGAGCAGAAAGTTCTGCGGGAAACTGCACTTAAGGGCTGGTGTCTAAGCATTTGCAAGTGAAATATAAAGATCTTAACTAACTTACTTTAAAGCAAAGAATATTTGTAAATAGCGATCTTGTGTTGGAATTTTAAGTCAAGGAATTTTAAGAAAGTCAAGGAACAAAACTGCATAATTAATAGGGATCAGATGTATGAAGAAAGTGTGCAGACACTATTAAGACATCTGTGCTTAATCACTTTTAGTGTTGTATCTTGTGTGTGTGTGTGTGTGTGTGTGTGTGTGTGTGAGAGAGAGAGAGAGAGAGAGAGAGAGAGAGAGAGAGAGAGAGAGAGAGAGAGAGAGTGTGTTCATGAGTGTGAGTTTGTGTGTGTGTGTGTGTGTTTATTCATGAAAGTTAATGTATAAGTAGGAGCCATAGAATGCTGCTTGGGTCTCCTCTATCACTCTCTACCTCAATTCTTTGAGACAGTCTCACACTGAAATTGTAGCCAGCTTGGTGATCAGCAAGCTCCAATAAGCCTCCTGTCTCTGCTGCTCCTCAAGTTGAGGCAAGATGAGGTTACTTGAGCCTGTGTCCTTTTAGATGACTGCTAGGTCCAACCTCAGTTCCTCATGCTTCTGCAGCAAGCACATTTATCCACTGAGACATTTTTCCAGCCCCCATGTTTTATATGTATGTGTGTATATATACACCATTCAGCTAAATGAAAATCTCCTGACCAATATGTAGGGAAAAAAAAGAAAGAATAAAGTGTTTGGAGTCTGGCCCAGAGTTGCTTTCAGCTTCACTTTCTAACTCTCTCATTATGGAGTCATCTACCCTCTCTGGGCCCTAATTTCTTCATCTGCAATGTAGAGGTAAGATTTGTGTCACATAATCATGCAATATAGAGATAGTGCATTGGGAAACCAGAGTAAAGTAGACCCTTAATAGTTGACAACTTTTCTTACTCTTGATAAACTGAATTTCATATCCTCCAAGGCCTCCCCTTCACTGGGGAGGAGATCATACAAGGCACTAACAAGAGGAAAATGCTCAGGGCATCTATGCAGCTTCGAGCAAAAGCCAGGAATCCCATCATGCATTTTATAAGGAAATTAGGTAATTTTAAGAAGCAGGTAATCTTGACTCTGTTTAAACATGAGAGGACTGAGAAAGAATACAGTTAGGTAACTGCCTTGACATCACACAGCTACAGCTGTTCAAAGACCATATATCAAGGACCTCTGGAATACCATTTTGTCATTATTGCTTTGTTAATTGAGTCCTTGTAGGTTTACAAATTCATATCTCCTGGATATCATGTCAGATATGATGTCTATGACCATAAAATTACATTTCTCACTTAAGTTGTCCTCTGGAAAGCTGCAAAAGGGCTGCCAGTGTGCCTCAGTGTCTCTGTGACTATGTCCAGAGATCTCAGTGATGCAGGCTTGAATGTGTTCCTGAGCATTCCATAGGTCTTCTCCAGAAGGGGAGTATTGATTTTTCTTTACTGTGGAAAACGTAAAGAACTTTCAGTGTCAACAGTCAAATAGACCTTCCCTTTCCTGTGTTTCCTTCAAATCGCCTGGGGTGACAGTTGATCAAGTATTCTGTGCTATGTCAAAATTGTTTGTGAAAATGGCCCTAGGAAACTGTAAATTTCAAAACATCCAGGGTTGTTGTTCTCAGAGTACAGTAGCTAATAAAGTCATAAGGGCACCAAGTGTTCATTTTTATCCGTGCCCCTTCAACTAACACAAAGAAAGCACCAAGACATGGACACAGTCTGTACTCAGTCTGTCATGGGGGACCCTGGTCTTGTCAGATTAATGTAATAGTCACCTTTTTAAAGAGGCTGAATATATTTTAATAATATAATACAAATCTTAAAATCGTCAGAATAATTACAAACCAAAACACAGTGCACCACTGTTTTGCTGCAGGCAGAACATTTTGGAACTCTTGATGGAATGAGTCATTGTCATATGTGTCTGAATAAAACCCTCCACTAATTACTGTCACAAACAACCCATGAGTGATTAAGTCAAAAGCTAAACATACTATCCTTCTCTTACCCCTTAGACATAAAACTCATTCCTTTGTTAAAGAGGTCCAAAGAAACATACTCAATATGTATTTTCAGAATGATCAAGTTTACTCTCACAAAACTGGTTCTAGAAAGATTTTTCCTATTAATACTCATTCACGGAACATTTAAGAGTATGTGAAAATCATGTAGAAATTACACACCCTCTTAGTCTATACCCTTAAACATCTTTTTTTTTTTTTTTTTTTAATTTAATTTTATTTTATTTTATTTTTTTAATTTACATTCCAAATCACTTCCCCTTTCCCGTTTCCTCCCTCCCCGAAAGTCCCATAAGCCCCCTTCCCTCCCTCTTTTCTCCGTTCAACCCCCTCTCATTACTCTGTCCTGGCGTTCCCCTACATCCAGTCTTTCCAGGACCAGGGGTCTCTCCTTCCATCTTTTTAGAAATCTATTGATATGCTGATTGTGTCTAGGGTATTCTGAGATTCTGGGTCAATATCCCCTTATCAGTGACTTCATACCATGTGTGATCTTTTGTGATTGGGTTACCTCACTAAGGATGATATTTTGCAATTCTGACCATTTGCCTAGGAATTTCGTGAATTCATTGTTTTTAATTGCAGAGTAGTATTCCATTGTGTAAATATACCACATCTTCTGAATCCATTCCTCCGTTGAGGGACATCTGGGTTCTTTCCAGCTTCTGGCTATTATAAATAAGGCTGCTATGAATATAGTGGAGCATGTGTCCTTATTGCATGCAGGTAAAGTCTCTGGGTATATGCCCAGGAGTGGTATAGCCGGATCCTCCGGAAGTGTCATGCCCAGTTTTCTGAGGAGCCGCCAGACTGCTTTCCAGAGTGGTTGTACCAGCCTGCAATTCCACCAGCAGTGGAGGAGTGTTCCTCTTTCTCCACATCCTCGCCAACAACTGCTGTCTCCTGTGTTTTTGATCTTAGCCATCCTGACTGGTGTGAGATGGAATCTCAGGGTTGTTTTGATTTGCATTTCCCTAATGACTAAGGATGATGAACATCTCTTTAGGTGCTTCTCAGCCATTAGATATTCTTCAGGTGAGAACTCTTTGTTTAGCTCTGTACCCCATTTTTTAATAGGGTTACTTGCCTCTCTGGAGTTTAACTTCTTGAGTTCTTTGTATATCTTGGATATTAGCCCTCTGTCGGATGTAAGGTTGGTAAAGATCATTTCCCAGTTAGTTGGTTGCCGCTTTGTCTTTTTGACAGTGTCTTTTGCCTTGCAAAAACTTTGTAATTTAATGAGGTCCCATTTGTCTATTCTTGATCTTAGAGTATAAGCTATTGGAGTTCTGTTCAGGAAATTCTCCCCTGTGCCCATATGTTCAAGGTTCTTCCCTAGTTTCCCTTCTATTAGTTTCAGTGTGTCTGGTTTTATGTGGAGATCTTTGATCCACTTAGAATTGAGCTTAGTGCAAGGAGATAAGGATGGGTCAATTTGCATTCTTCTGCATGTTGACCTCCAGCTGAGCCAGCACCATTTGTTGAAAAGGCTATCTTTTTTCCACTGGATGGTTTTAGCTCCTTTGTCAAAGATCAAGTGACCATAGGAGTGTGGATTCATTTCTGGGTCTTCAATTCTGTTCCATTGATCTACATGTCTGTTACTGTACCAATACCATGCAGTTTTTAACACTATTGCTCTGTAGTACAGCTTGAGGTCCGGGATACTGATTCCCCCAGAGGTTCTTTTACTCTTGAGAATAGTTTTAGCTATTCTGGGTTTTCTGTTATTCCAGATGAATTTTTGAATTGCTCTTTCTAACTCTATGAAGAATTGAGTTGGGATTTTGATGGGGATTGCATTGAATCTGTGTATTACTTTTGGTAAGATGCTCATTTTTACTATATTAATCCTGCCAATCCATGAGCATGGCAGATTTTTCCATCTTCCGAGGTCTTCTTCAATTTCTTTCTTCAGAGACTTGAAGTTCTTGTCATACAGATCTTTCACTTGTTTGGTTAGCGTCACGCCAAGATACTTAATATGGTTTGTGGCTATCGTAAAGGGTATTATTTCTCTTACTTCTTTCTCAGCCTGCTTATCCTTTGAGTATAGGAAGGCTTCTGACTTGCTTGAGTTGATTTTATATCCGGCCACTTTGCTGAAGTCGTTTATCAGCTGTAGGAGTTCTCTGGTGGAGTTCTTTGGGTCGCTTATGTATACTATCATATCGTCTGCAAATAGTGATAGTTTGACTTCTTCCTTTCCAATTTGTATCCCTTTGACCTCTTTTTCTTGTCTAATTGCTCTAGCTAGAACTTCAAGTACTATATTGAAAAGATATGGAGAGAGAGGGCAGCCTTGTCTAGTCCCTGATTTTAGTGGGATTGCTTCAAGTTTCTCTCCGTTTAGATTGATGCTGGCTACTGGTTTGCTGTAAATTGCTTTTACTATGTTTAGATATGGGCCTTGAATTCCTGATCTTTCCAAGACCTTTAGCATGAAAGGATGCTGAATTTTGTCAAATGCTTTCTCAGCATCTAATGAGATGACCATGTGGTTTTTTTCTTTGAGATTGTTTATGTAGTGGATTACATTGATGGATTTCCTTATATTGAACCATCCCTGCATCCCTGGGATGAAGCCTACTTGATCGGGGTGAATGATCGTTTTGATGTGTTCTTGGATTCGGTTGGCAAGAATTTTATTGAGTATTTTTGCATCGATATTCATAAGAGAGATTGGCCTGAGATTCTCTTTCTTTGTCGGATCTTTGTGTGCTTTTGGTATTAGTGTAATTGTGGCTTCATAGAACGAGTTGGGTAGTGTTCCTTCTGTTTCTATTTTGTGGAACAGTTTGAAGAGTATTGGTGTTAGGTCTTCTTTGAAGGTCTGATAGAATTCTGCACTAAAACCATCTGGACCTGTGCTTTTTTTGGTTGGAAGACTTCCAATGACAACTTCTATTTCTTCAGGGGTTATAGGACGGTTTAGATGGTCTATTTGATCCTGATTTAATTTTGGTACTTGGTATCTGTCAAGGAAATTGTCCATTTCCTCAAGATTTTCTAGTTGTGTTGAATACAGGTTTTTGTAGTAGGATCTGATGATTTTTTGAATTTCCTCAGTTTCTGTTGTTATCTCTCCCTTTTCGTTTCTGATTTTATTAATTTGGATACTATCTCTGTGCCCTCTGGTTAGTCTGGCTAAGGGCTTATCTATCTTGTTGATTTTCTCAAAGAACCAACTCCTCGTTTTGTTGATTCTTTGTATGGTTTTCTTTGTTTCTACTTGATTGATTTCAGCCCTGAGTTTGATGATTTCCTGCCTTCTACTCCTCTTTGGTGTATTTGCTTCTTTTTGTTCCAGGGCTTTCAGGTGTGCCATTAAGCTGTTAGTGTATGCTGTCTCCCGTTTCTTTTTGGCGGCACTCAGGGCTATGAATTTTCCTCTTAGCACTGCTTTCATTGTGTCCCATAAGTTAGGGTATGTTGTGCCTTCATTTTCATTAACTTTCAAAAAGTCTTTGATTTCTTTCTTTATTTCCACCTTGACCAAGTTATCATTGAGTAGAGCATTGTTCAGCCTCCATGTGTACGTGGGTTTTCTTTTGTTTTTGTTGCCATTGAAGACCACCCTTATTCCATAGTGATCTGATAGGAGGCATGGGATTAGTTCTATCTTCTTGTATCTGTTGAGGTCTGATTTGTGACCAATTATATGGTCAATTTTGGAGAAGGTACCATGAGGAGCTGAGAAGAAGGTGTATTCTTTAGCTCTAGGATGAAATGTTCTATATATATCAGTTAGTTCCATTTGGTCCAAGGCTTCAATTAGATTCACTGTGTCCCTGTTTAGTTTCTGCTTTCCTGAACGATCCATTTCAGAGAGCGGGGTGTTGAAGTCACCCACTATTATTGTGTGCGGTGCGATGTGTGCTTTGAGTTTTAGTAAAGTTTCTTTTACGAATGAGGGTGCCCTTGCATTTGGAGCATAGATATTCAGGATTGAGAGTTCTTGATGGTGGATTTTTCCCTTGATCAGTATGTAGTGTCCTTCTGTGTCTTTTTTGATGACTTTGGGTTGAAAATCAATTTTATCCGATATTAGGATGGCTACTCCACCTCGTTTCTTGGGGCCATTTGCTTGTAAAATTGTTTTCCAGCCTTTTACTCTGAGGTAGTGTTTGTCTTTGACACTGAGGTGCGTTTCCTGCATGCAGCAAAAAGCTGGGTCCTGTTTACGTATCCAGTCTGCTAGTCTATGTCTTTTAATTGGGGAGTTGAGACCATTGATATTAAGAGAGATTAAGGCATAGTGATTATTGCCATCTGCCATTCTTGACGCTATCTTTATGTTTGAGTGGTTATCTACTTTTGGGTTTGATTCAAGAAGGTTATTATCTCATTTTTTCCAGGGTGTTGTTTCTCTCCCTGTATTGGAGGTTTCCACCTATTATCCGTTGCAGGGCTGGATTTGTGGAAAGATATTGTGAAAATTTGGTTTTATCATGGAATATCTTGGTCTCTCCATCTATGGTGATTGAGAGTTTTGCTGGGTATAGTAGTCTAGGCTGGCATTTGTGCTGTCTTAGTGTCTGCATGAGATCTGCCCAGGATCTTCTGGCTTTCATAGTCTCTGGTGAGAAGTCTGATGTGATTCGGATAGGTCTTCCTTTGTATGTTACTTGGCCCTTTTCTCTTACTGCATTTAGTATTCTTTCTTTGTTTAGAACATTCGGTGTTTTGATTATTATGTGACGGGAGGTATTTCTGTTCTGGTCCAGTCTGTTTGGAGTTCTGTAGGCTTCTTGTATGTTCATCGGCATCTCTCTCTTTAAGTTAGGGAAGTTTTCCTCCATAATTTTGTTGAAGATGTTTACTGGCCCTTTAAGTTGCAAATCTTCACTCTCATCTATACCTATAATCCTTAGGTTTGGTCTTCTCATTGTGTCCTGGATTTCCTGGATGTTTTGGGTTACGCGTTTTTTGCATTTTGCATTTTCTTTGACTGTTGAGTCGATGCTTTCTATGGAATCTTCAGCACCTGAGATTCTTTCTTCCATCTCTTGTATTCTATTGTTGATGTTTGCATCTATGACTCCTGATTTCTTCCCAAGGTTTTCTATCTCCAAAGTTGTCTCCCTTTGTGATTTCTTAGTTGTTTCTACTTCCTTTTTTAGTTCCTGGATGGATTTGCTGAGATCCTTCACTTGTTTGTTTGTATTTTCCTGTATTTCTTTAAGGTATTTTTGCATTACCTCTTTCAGGATTTCTTCCTGATGACCCACGTTCTCCTGCATTTCTCTGAGCGATTTTTGTGTTTCCTCCTCATGGGATTCCATCTGTTGATCCATCGTCTCCTGCATTTCTTTAAGCAGTTCTCGTGTTTCCTTTGTAAGGGCATCTAACCGTTGATTCATTTCTTTAAGCAATTTTTGTGTTGCCTCCTTATGGGCATCCGTCTGTTGACCCATATTCTTCTGCATTTCTTTATGCAAATTTTGTGATTCCTTTGTGAGTGCATCTACCCGTTGATTCATCTCGTTAAGTGATTTTTGTGTTGTCTCCTTGTGCGCCTCCATCTTTTGATCCATGTTCTCCCGCATTTCTCTAAGCGATTTTTGTGTTTCCTTTGTAAGGGCTTCTAACCGTTGATTCATGGTCTCCTGTAACTCTTTATGAGATTTATTTGTGTCCTTCTTGTGATCCTCTAATAGCATCATGAGAAGTGATTTTAAATCCAGATCTTGTCTTTCGGGTGTGGTGGGGTATCCAGGACTTGCTGCTGTTGGAGAGTTGGGTTCGGATGGTCCCACATTACTTTGATTACTGTTAGTAACATTCCTACGTTTGCCTTTTGCCATCTGGATACCTCTGGTGTTAGTTGGTCCTGCTGCCACTGGCTGTTGGTTGGACCTCCTGTGAGCTTGCAAAGCTATTTCTGCCCCCCCTGGATTACCAGGATTCCCCTGGCACCGATTTCTGGGGCCTGCCTGCTCCTGAGTGACTTTGGAGCCCTAATGTGCTTTGCCCCAAGTGATCTTATATTGGGGAGGCCTTGCACATCTAAAGGCTCAGCCTAGTGGATTCCTGGAGCAGAGGTCGCCAAAGGGAGGCTGGCAGGCTCCTGCCCTGTGCAGGGGTGTGTGATCTCTCCTGGGGGGGGGGAGGGGGCGTCCCTCTGCCAGGCAGAAGTCCCACAGCAGATCTGGCGCGCTGGTCACTGCAGATCAGCCCAGCACCTGGGAGCAGGTTACACACAAGCTGCCTGAACCCGAAGCGATATTATGCCTGTCTGTCTCTGAGCCTGGTGGTCCCAACTACCTGGTCACTGGAGCAAAGATGGC
The DNA here is from genome assembly GCA_036184795.1 of Tokudaia tokunoshimensis. Lineage (NCBI taxonomy): Eukaryota > Metazoa > Chordata > Mammalia > Rodentia > Muridae > Tokudaia > Tokudaia tokunoshimensis. Next base: position 16,448,246 of record BTHU01000003.1, read on the forward strand.
GGAGGGCACTCTCCGTGGCGCTGCTCACCCTGTGGTCACGATGGCCCGCCGATCTGGCACCCAGACGACCACAGCGCCAACCCGCCCTCGGGCACAGAAGGAAGCCCCAACAGGCCGTGTCCCAAGTGATGTTATATTGGGGGGAGAGCCTGGGTACCGGTCTCTCCAGCGCAGTCCGCGGGAACAGAGGTCGCGGAAGGGAAGCTGGCAGGCTCCCTCCCTGCGCGGGGTCCCTCCACCAGGCAGAAGGTCCCACCGCGGAACTGGCGTGCTGGTTACTGCAGATCAGCCCAGCACCTGGGAGCAGGTTACACACAAGCTGCCTGAAACCGAAGCGATATTATGCCTGTCTGTCTCTGAGCCTGGCGGTCCCAACTACCTGGTCACTGGAGCAAAGATGGCGGAGGGCAGTCTCCGTGGCGCCGCTCACCCTGTGGTCACGATGGCCCGCCGATCTGGCACCCAGACGACCACAGCGCCAACCCGCCCTCGGGCACAGACGGAAGCCCCAACAGGCCGTGTCCCAAGTGATGTTATATCGGGGGGAGAGCCTGGGTACCGGTCTCTCCAGCGCAGTCCGCGGGAACAGAGGTCGCGGAAGGGAAGCTGGCGGGCTCCCTCCCTGCGCGGGGTCCCGCCACCAGGCAGAAGGTCCCACCGCGGAACTGGCGCGCTGGTTACTGCAGATCAGCCCAGCACCTGGGAGCAGGTTACACACAAGCTGCCTGAAACCGAAGCGATATTATGCCTGTCTGTCTCTGAGCCTGGCGGTCCCAACTACCTGGTCACTGGAGCAAAGATGGCGGAGGGCCACCCTTAAACATCTTAATGTAAGTAATGATCACTACCTCACTTTCAATAATAGATAAAGAAGATAGTGCTGTGATCCGAATATCTTTCTATTAATGAGCAGAATGGAAGTCATTGGACAGCCTATATTTACTCTAAACAGAAAAAAAAAAAAGGAAGCATCTATCTTGCCCTCAGCTTTTGAAGGCTGCTTATTTAACATACTGACTTCTATGGGGAATTTCAGCTCCTTATGTGCTGCATAGTCAGAATAGCCAGATATTTTGATATAAGCAATTTAACCATTTCATTCACACTACTGCATTCAGTCCTTCACTTGCATTGAGGAAAAGCCCAGCTTTCCATAACATATCATTCAAAGCCCTTGATAATTAGGACCCTGTTTACCACTAACTCAGCTACAGATCCCCAAGTTCAATTCACTCAGTTTTTCTCATTTGGTTAACCAATATGAAATCTATTGGAAAGATAAATACTGCCAATGTGTTTGAGGTGACGGTTGAAGAACCAGACTGGGCAGGGAGAACTGAGTTCTTCCAGGATACTGGAGCCTAGTAGGTCCTTGACTGTTCCACATAGGAATAAATCTGAAAGCACAAGGACTTCAAACACAGTTACTGTCCTTGCTACTCATCTTGACTCCAGCTAGCAGAGAGAAGAGCACTAGTTCCCTCCAAATCAACCAGATGTAAATTGACCCCCAAAAGGGGAACACGTGGTGACAAATGCCAGCTGTTGTCTGTCCTTCTTTCCAGCTTGCTTTCTGTCTCCTTCCGTTTAGTTTCTGTAGTCTGTGCATTCCCCCAGTGACCTTCGGCAAAGCCTTCAGCTCCATTGTCCTTCTGTTCCCTTTCCTTCCTACTAAGATATCCTATCCTTCCTTCCTCTGTCCTCACAATGCTGTCCCAGCAGAGCCTACAGACCCAGCCTCATTCCCAAGGACTTTTTCCAGTACCTCTTTTGCTTTTACTCAACATCTGGACTAGGTTTCTTACTTGTTTTCTCTATGATTCTCTTCCTCATTCCTCTCATCCAAAGGACATGGCAATTGCTGCTTTCTCTGCACCCCATTCTCAGAAATGCTACTGTGTTTGTCTGAACATCTCCACTGTTCCCTTCCCTCCCTTGGCATGGTGAGTACTGTGCTCTTGGAAGGGTGACCTGGGAAGCAGGTACTTCCATGAAGTATGGCTTCCCCTTTAGGTGAGAGAGTCACAGTTAGGTGACTGCTATATTATATACAGGCAGGTTGGGAATGCAAAGTATAGGTGATGAGAATGCGGACAAGCCTAGCTCCTTCGCTTCAGCTATTCCTTACTTCATAGGATAGAACAGCATTTGCAGGAAGGTTAGGAGGACTCTCAAAAGCCATGTTCCTAGGGCAGGGTCCCAGAATGCTGGGTGCAAAGCCAAACTGCTCAACCACTGTGAGTTACTAGAAGACAAGCCAAGGTCAGTTTTGTGGAACCATGGTAAGTCCTGCAGGTAACACATGGCTAGTGCTTCCTATGAACATGATTAGGGGTAAGTAGATGAAGTCATGAGCCTTAGCTTCCTTTGAAAAATGGAACTCATGCAATTTGCCTGTCACTTTCCATGGACGATGTGAAAGTTGAAAGAGTGCTTTGAAAAGAATTAAGATTTAAAAGCTATTTCTAAGAGCTCCTCAAACACTTCGTCTTCTTGGAGCAAGAAAGAGCTAAGTGAACAAAGCCAATTAGACACTGTATATGTATATGTGTATGTGCATATGCATGTGTATGTGTATGTATATGATGCATACGTATATGATGTATATATATGTATATGTATTATATATGAATTGTGAGTGATAACTGAAAGACAATCTCTTATATTTCTCATTCCTACATTTATACCATTTCCTTTTAAAATGTTAGGAAACTTGTAATAAGTGTCTGTAAACATGAATCACTGACTGGGACAGGACATCAATCATCCTTACTCAGTTACATATGAGAGAATGCACCACCTTAATGTTATAGTTTGGGGATAAATTACATTCTAAGTGTAATTATGGTTTCTGTTCACTCATTCATAGGAAATATCACCACCTGTTTTATGTACTGACCTCAGTAGAGTAGAGAAAAATCTAGGACATGTAGTACATGAGTTTTATGATAACAGAGATGTGTTCATTCATTCTTCACCTGTTTTAAGACAGCTATAGTGAAACTATCTCATAGAAGTTGTAGGAGATCTTGGAACAAAAGACAGGTTGTCTTCCCACCATACACTTGTAGGCTGATGTGGGAAAGCAGGCTTTGCAACACAGTGGTGAAGGCACAAGTCCAGGAATCCCAAGGCAAGATGGACTGCAATCTTCTCAGACTAAGTGGATCTCACTCCTCCCAGCAACAATATCCATGATAAAAGACAAATTTAATCTGTTTTTGTCATGCTTTCTGTTGGCTTGGTTTTTAGTTTAATCTTACAATCCTTTTGTCAACAGGCTGATAGAGTTAGCCACGATGTCACAAGATGTAACTGTGCCTTATTCAGCCTCAATGTCAGCAAGGTTGATCCAGCTCTAGAGGACAGGGAGAGTGTGCTGAATTCATGGCTGCCATTCAGACTCATTTCTTAAGTGTTACTTGATGAATCAGACACCTGCACTTAGTCCTTAATTGTTTATCCAAGGTTTCAATGAAATGGCTAAGAACTCTGAACACCGTGTGCCTTCCGTGGGAGAGATGGAGCTCACAGACCTCAAGTCACATTTATATCTCCACCCTGAGCTCACATTAACGTCAGTGAGTTGTAAACGTTGAGTTGAGAGAAAAATGATGTCTTGGGATCTCTCATGGTTCCTAAAATAACAAAACTCTTGCTGGTAAACTAGAGAGTAAAGGCCAACAAAAAACGAGGAATAATACTGTTATAGGTTTAACATTTTTCAGAATCATATGTTTTCATGCTAAGAACTCATACTAAAGAGGCCTAGATGAGAAGTTAATATGTGGTCTTTAAAAACATTGATTGGTCCTGGGAAGATGAGTCACTTAGGAAAGTGCTTGCTGAGCACACATGAGGACCTGAGTTTAGATTTTCAGCACTACAGAAAAGGAGAAGACCAGCAATGGTAGCACATGTTCATAACCCCAGCACCATAGAGATCATACTGGAGTTTGTTGGAGCTTCTTGGCCAGACAGTTTTATTCATCAATGAATTTTAGATTCAGTAAAGCACATGATGCCATGGTGGTGCATGCCTTTAATCCCAGTTCTTGGGACACAAAGGTGGATCTCTGACACAAAGGATAGTCTGGGACACAAATGGTAGCCTGGTCTTCAAAGTGAGTTCCAGGCTGTCTGAGAGTATAGTGAAACGATGTTTAAAACAAAACTAAAACAAACAAACACACAAATAAAAATACATGTAGAACAATTGAAGGTGTCTGATGTTCTCTCTCTCTCTCTCTCTCTCTCTCTCTCTCTCTCTCTCTCTCTCTTTCTCACACACACACACACACACACACACACACACACACACACACACACACACACACAGGACTAGCTATGATATCCTAACCCTTGACACTTAATATTCAAAAGATTGTGAACCATGGTGGACCTGTTGTCACATTGACTATGAAACAGGCAACCTCAGGAAGAAGGAGGTTCTGGGGACCCTCTAGAATGCACCAGAGACCTGGGAAGTGAGACTCAAAGGGAGAGGGTCCTCAGATGAAATGCCCGACAGTAGGGTGAGGGAACTTATAAAGTCTACCTCCAGCATGAAGACAGGGCATCAAATGAGGGAGGGGGGGCATTTCACAATCACAACTCTGACCCATAAGTGTTCCTGTCTGAAAGAATTACAGGGATGGAAACAGAGAGGAGCCTGATGAAAAGAGGGTCCAGCAACAGGCTCAAAGTGGGATCCAGCTCAAGAGGCGGTCCCAGGCCTGACACTATTACTGAGGCTATGGAGCGCTCACAAAAAGGGACCTGGCACGACCGCACTCTGGAAGACCCAACAAGCAGCTGAAAGAGGCAGATGTAAATATTTGCACCCAATGGTCAGAAGTGGCTGACCCCTGTTGTTGAATTAGGGAAGGCTGAAAGAAGCTGAGGAGAAGGGTGACCCTGTAGGAGGACCAGCAGTCTCAATTAATCTGGACCCCTGCGATCTCTCAAACACTAGACCACCAACCAGGCAGCATACACCAACTGGTATGAGGCCCCCAACACACATATAGTAGAGTACTGCCAGTTCCGTGTTCATTAAGAGATGATGCACCTAACCCTCAAGAGACTGGAGGCCCCAGGGAGTTTAGAGTTCAGGTGGGGTGGAGGAGGGGGGCAGGGACATCCAAGTGGAGACAGGGCAGTGGGAAGGAGGTTTGGGATGTGGAACAGTTGAAGAGAGGAAGGGGGAATAAAATATGAAGTGTAAAAAAATAAATAAACAAAATTTTTAGAAAAGAAATGTACACAACTTACTTCACAATATCATGATATGAGCTGTAATTAGGAAGGGGACATTTTTTTGAGATGTGTCCCGGTGTGTACTTTTACTCAAAGAATTAATATGATTAGTTCTTTGTTAAGGTTCTTACATATATTTTATATTTACAGAAAAAATACAGAAGCGTAATTACAGAGTTTCAGAAACGTGATTCTGTTGAAAGCAATGGACATTCAAGGAAAGGACACCCACACACCACTGCACACATGTAACACGCAGACACACACATGTAAACACCACACACACAATCCCAGGATATCTCACTGACATTCCATAACATTCCTACAGGAGTTGCTTACTAAAGACAAGGACCATGAGATAGCAGGAAGATAAATCACCAGCCTTGGCTTGCTTGCCGTTGGGCAGGTTTGTATTCACAACCCTGATAGCAATAAGTAAACCTTCTGTTTCTTTTTCGGAAATTTTATGAGATGCTCTCATGTCCTTTTCTTCCCCCTCTTCCTCCTCCCACAATGCAGTGCAGTCAGAAAATGCTATAAAGTTTCGGAGAAGAGGTTTGCTCAAAGCAACTACAAATGAAGTGCATGTTCATAAATAACTGCACTTGACTTTGTGTTTAATGTCCAAGATGATTGGAACAGATTGTATCATGAACTACTTTCCCTTTGGCTAATTAAATAGCAGTCCCCACTTACCACAAAGCATATTCTTATTAAAACAAGCAACTATAGTTGTTCTGCTGGATAAATGGCTCCCAAGTAAGTGCCATAAAGCCCATTACATTCCTGCATCAGGAATGGAGCAGGTCCAAAGAGACAATCAAAGGATTTCAGTGGGATTATTTTAGATTAGAAAGACCGAGGGAGACATGCGATACTGACAAGATCGTAAAGGCAGAAGGGATAAATTAGTGGTTCCATCCCAACAAAGTGCTTGAGTGGTATCAGTACATCCGAAAGCAAAAACAAATTCCTACTGTACTAACCTTCGCCAACATGGAAATCTGTTTATGCAGAAATAAAAATGTCATGGACAACTGTTATCTCCTGTGCAAATCAGAATGACTGTTTTGAATAATAATAAAAATATCCTTTCGAACCAACTATGGAAATATGCCATGGGGGAAGAAAATGCCTTCATTTCAATAAATTGCCTTTTACATTTAATAGAAAAGGTTATGTTATGATTTATCATATTAATGAGACATTATTGCATAACCATATTTTTATGGCGATACATTGCCTGCTAAATGATGCCCCCTTATTTTTCTCTCCAGGAGGAAAAGATTTCATACAACAGACTCTATGAGTCTTTTCCTTGCTGCCAGTAGTTAAATCTTTCAAAAGCTGTCAGCAGCCTCAGAAATCAAGTTCAAAATACCACAGCTAACATGAGTATAGGCATAGGCAAGTCTATTTTTAAGTTGTAATACAAAACTGCTGGAGAAAAACCTAAACACAAATGATTACTTAAAGTGAGATCATCTTATTGGACTTGTCAATGTAAAGGACAAAGTCGGTGATGTGAAACTCAACTTACAATTCCTATAAATAAGACCAGGCAGTAGGGAGCTAAGAGGGTTGTTTTTCCAGGCTAATTCGTCCTTAAAACCATTATGTATTAGAACCTTTACATATTAATCCCACACATTCCTGTCTATGACAGCCACAGGGAGTACAGGATCCAAACCCTCAGAAGGCAGTCAACAGGCTGACTTCCCTTCCCTGTCTCAGTCAGGGGAGTCCCATTTTAAGAGGAACCAATGCTTAAGGTCTGGTCATCTGCCCTGGAAACTTCCACAGGGCAGGAGCCATGCTTTTTCCTACCAATGGTATGGTTTGCTCTGTCCTGACATGCAACCGTGATGCATCATGCTTCCTGTTCAGGACAAGAGTCTTGGATCTTACAGCAACATCAGCATTACCTGAACCCCTCAGACTACTCCAACCATATGACAGGGAGTTAGTTACCTGATGGGAGCAGAGATGGGCCATTGCGTGTATGTTCTTGGGTAATCCGCTGCTTCTGTCATATTTTCGGAGATGAGGGCCGGGAGAAACAAAGGCATGTGCTGTCATTTCGTAGCGCACTGGCTGCCTTTGCTGTCAGTTCATGGGTGTGCTCACCTTTGGCTGCTGCTGATGGATGTTACAGCCCATCATTCATTCCCAATATTTTCTGAGCATGTAATAGGTGACAGCATTACATTTGGGACTGGAGACAGAAATGAACAAGACAGGCAAGGCGCTTACTCTCAAGGAACTTTAAGTCTGCTGGAGACAGCACTGAAGAAAAATTCCATTTGGCTCATTATCAGGATACATAGATTCTACAAAAATGAAGTTTGAGGGAAGGTCTCATAGCTCTTTTCCTTTAAGAACTATACAAATAATATACATAAACAGGTACGCTGCGAAGACATGAAAATTCGATACCATAGGAGTTATTTTCTCTGTATCCAGTGCCTTCCTACAGGTAACTATATCTTACATTTAAAAATAACATGCAGAGTTGTGTGCATGGTTGACGTGTTCTTCCCTATGACAAGAGCCTGTATCTTCAGTGCAATTGTAAGTGGTACCCAGGAACATATTCTATACAATACACAGATATACCATATTTGAAATGATTACATTTCTTTTGTGTAGGTATATATATATGAATGTGTGTGTGTGTGTCTGTGTGTGTGTGTGTTATTCATGTCTGTGTGTGAATAAGAAGGTCAGAAATTGACATTTAATGTCTTCCTCTTGCTCTCCACCTTAATGGATGAGACTGTTTCAATCACTGAATATGGAGCTCAGTTATTGGCTTGACTGAGTAGCCAATACGCTCAGGGAGGGAGTCTCTGCCCCTCCCAGCAGTGGAACTACACACTTAACTGCCATAGCTAACTTCTTGTGTCCTGGGCTGGAATTCACAATGTCATAGTTGTATGGCAAGCATTTTACCCACCAAGCCATCTCTCAGACGCTCGTATTTATTAAATTTCTATACATGTCATAATTTGTATAATTTTTCTCACTAGTGGGTATATTTTGTTGGCCAATGGAACAAATAAGCCTAAAGCAGACTGCTTAAGACAACAGTTCTGCAGGCTAAGTGCCGGGAATTAGTACCAGTTGGCTGAAGTCAAAGCCATATCAGAAGCATGTTCTCTTTAATGCTCTTGGGAAGCATCCATTTCTTGCCTCCACTGATTTCTGGTAGACACCTGTAGCATTCGGCTATTGGCTGTGTTTGTACAGTCTATAAGGAGAGCATCTGAAAATTGGTCTTTCCATTGACTTCCTCTCTGTGTGTTGAACCCTTTCTTTTCTTTTCATCCCTAGGGAGCAGCTTTGGGAATTTCAAGCCTAGTCCCACTTCCAGTTCCTTGTATGTTACATGTTTGCTGATGGAGAGGCAGTTTCTTGCATTACTGCTTCTGCTACCTGCTATTAGGTCTTCTTCACCATTATGGACTCTGTCTTTGGAACTCTTGGCCAAAGGAAACTTTACTTCCTAAGTTGCTTTAGGATGTGGTGTTTAGTCACAGCAACAGTAAAATACCTAAGACAAGATACTATTGAATTTAGGCTCCATTTGGCTAATCTAAGATTATCTTTTCTCCCAAGATCACCAATTCCAGTTGCATTTGCAACTGGAATTTTAATTACTCTACTAGGGAACAGAGGTTAAACCCTGATAACCGTGGAGACCACTGACCAATGGAAATGCAACCATGATGGTTGGATATTTGTGTCTGTGTTCTTTCCTATGTAGGTAAGTAAAATTCCCAAGGCAGAGTGTTGGGGGGCAGAGTTCTGAGTTAAAGAATTCTTTCAAAAGAAAATATGTTGTTAAGTCATCCAAATCTCACAATACATATAGTGTACTCCTAAACCCTTTTCCAGAACTTCTTCATGTAGGACAAGAGTACATACTTTACCTTTTCTTACAAGTTTAGAGGTTAAAACTGGTGCCTTGTTGATCTGAAATTTTTTTTGTTAACAATTGACTGAAAATATCCTATTTGCATACTTTATACATTCTATTTTAGTTTTTGCAAGTTTTTCTCTTAATCAACAGGTATTTAATATTTTATTTTGATTTATTACAAATCTTCTTGCACTATTGGTTTTTGCAAACTTACTGAAATTTTAATTGAAGTAAAATCTGCCCAAATTGTTTTTATGAGGTTTTAATCTGAAACCTCTTTTAGAAAACCTTGCCTGATTTAGAAAATGAACATCCTCTCAAGTTTTACAATTTCCTTATTTATGGTATTGCAAATATTAAATCTGAGGAGTAATGTAATATCTAAGTTTTTAAATTATTTTTCAACAGAAAGTCAAAGTATTAGTGATATTTTTGAAATAATTCATCTATTTTCTTACACTAAATTGAAATTCTACACCCTTATTTGGTTTGGGTACATGTGAGAGATGTATTTTTACTGTTTTTATGAGTTCTTTAAGAGAAGACTTTGTTTCTCCATTACTTTACCCCATAACACACACAGCAAGAAGTCAGTTAAGATGTTTAATAAGATACTGACTTCCAGTTAAATTTGAATTTTAGATGTGTAATAAATATTTTAAAATTTAAAGTACTTAAATTATTTGAACCATGCTCCAAATTTTACTTGGACCATACTTAAACTACAGCATTAAGTGTGGTCAGATTTACAAATTATTTATTTACTTATTTACAAATTGCAAATTACTTATTTACTTATTAATCTTATAACTTTTACTTGCTAAATCAACTACCCTGTCAAAGAACTATTGGGTAAATACAAGAAAATACTACCTTAATTTTACAAATCCATTTATTATGCTTTGCAAGTATATTTACACCAGGCAGGAAGAATTTATTTTTATTGTGCTTTTATGACTGCTTTTGACTCTTTATAAGAATTTTTTCCTTCCTACTTAAATATCAGAAACCAATTTTCATTGACTTTTTAACTGGGGCTTAATTGACTTTATCAGCGATATTAGTTTTACTTAGTATATTTCTTTTATTCATAGCTTTTAGTTGTGCTGAAAAGGAGTCATTTAGAAAACAAAACCATATTATGAAACTTCTGACTAATCACACGCTTATTGGTTAAAGACTAAAGTCATTATCACCAATAGACAAAGAATGTAGGGACCTATGCTATTGCCACCTGGAATTTCAACTTCTGTAAAACAATATGGGAAAGCATAAGATATAAGCTTGAATAAAAAATTATTTTCCAATATATATATATAAAATATATAAAAGAATTAATGAATCATTTTGAACTATTGTAAATTAGTTTGGGACTTTTACTATTCTATACATATATATATATAAAGTATGTTTTCTATATATTTATATAAAAACCATTAATTATGGTAAATGCATTATCTAGTATATAGTTATCTAGTATATAGTTATCTAGTATAAGTATAATATATAAATATTATATAAATATAATATAAGAGAGAGAATAAACAGAATAGGTGGATAGATGTGGGCAATAAAGAAATTTAAAAAGTTTAATAAGAAATTGTGATGGTAAGTATCAAGTTGACAAGATGGCCCAGGGACGTTCAATTGTGAATGTCTGTGGAGGTATCTCCATTTTCCAGCTGAGGTTAGTGAAGGAGACTGCATGGAATATGTGGGGAAGACCAATTCTTTGTGTTTGTTGGCATCATCTTCTAGATAAGAAGCTAGAAAAAAACCCATAGCCAATGGATTTTCTTCTTTCTAGATTTACTTCTCATCTAAGATTTGGGATACATTTATCTTCTAACTTGGACTCTAGGATACCATGGCCTTCTATGTGAGTTCTCAGATTTTTCCATTTTAGTGCGTGGGTATGCCATCCCTCAAACAGTCTTCTGAGGCTTTTAAGCTTATCTACATAACCAATATATCAGCGTCTCCAGACTGCAAACAACCTATTGTAATCACATGAGTCAATCCTATTAAAAACCATCTAAATATACAGCTTTATACTAGAGAATGGCAACCAATAAAGAAAGGTACAGAATAACTGAGAAAACTGGTTTTTCTCCTTCTCCCTTTCTCTGCCACATGTTCCATAGTGTATTGGCTTTAGTTTGGCCAGAGGACAAGACCCCAAACAGGTCAGTCTAAAAATACATAATCTCTTTAATGTTGTAGAACAAAAATATATCTGGAAAAATGCAAAAAACAGGTACAATGAAATTTCTGTTTGATCTCACATCTTACATTGATTAAAAATGGTAGAAAAACTACTTGTGTCTGGGAATCAAAATAAAGACATCAAGCTTTCTATCTATAGGCAGGTCTTTATTTAGGAGGTAACTATAGTATTCTTAGGTCTCCTTATCTGTAATACTCATTGCATACTGATCCAAGATTCATGGGCTGTTTTTCTTTTTTTTTCTTTCTTTTTTTCTTTTCTATATTTTTTTATTTACATTGCAAATGATTTACCCTTTCCCATTTCCTCCCTCCCCGAAAGTCCCATAAGCCCCCTTCCCTCCCTCTGTTCCCCATTCAACTCCCTCTCACTTCTCTGTCCTGGTATTCCCCTACATCCAGTCTTTCCAGGACCAGGGATCTCTCCTTCCATCTTCTTGGAAATCTATTGATATGCGAATTGTGTCTTGCGTATTCCGAGCTTCTGGGTCAATATCCCCTTATCAGTGACTGCATATCATGTGTGTTCTTTTGTGATTGGGTTACCTCACTAAGGATGACATTTTCTAGTTCTGACCATTTGCCTAAGAATTTCATAATTCATTGTTTTTAATTGCAGAGTAGTATTCCATTGTGTAAATATACCACATCTTCTGAATCCATTCCTCCGTTGAGGGACATCTGGGTTCTTTCCAGCTTCTGGCTATTATAAATAAGGCTGCTATGAACATAGTGGAACATGTGTTCTTATTGCATGCTGGGGAAGCCTCTGGGTATATGCCCAGGAGTGGTATAACAGGATCCTCCGGGAGTGTCATGCCCAGTTTTCTGAGGAACTGCCAGACTGCTTTCCAGAGTGGTTGTACCAGCTTGCAATCCCACCAGCAGTGGAGGAGTGTTCCTCTTTCTCCACATCCTCGCCAACAACTGCTGTCTCCTGTGTTTTTGATCTTAGCCATTCTGACTGGTGTAAGTTGGAATCTCAGGGTTGTTTTGATTTGCATTTCCCTAATGACTAAGGATGTTGAACATTTCTTTAGGTGCTTCTCAGCCATTAGATATTCTTCAGGTGAGAACTCTTTGTTTAGCTCTGTAACCCATTTTTAATAGGGTTATTTGGCTCTCTGGAGTCTAACTTCTTGAGTTCTTTGTATATATTGGATATTAGCCCTCTGTCGGATGTAGGGTTGATAAAGATCTTTTCCCAGTTTGTTGGTTGCCACTTTGTCCTTTTGACAGTGTCCTTTGCTTTACAGAAACTTTGTAATTTTATGAGGTCCCTTTTGTCTATCCTTGTTTTCTAATTGTATCTGTTTTGCTGTGACAAAACCTTCTGATGAAAACCAACATAGGAGAGAATGGATTTATTTGGCTTATATTCCCAGGTCACAGTTCATCATTGAAGGAAGTAAGGGCACAGACAAGACACAGAAACCAGGGAGGAATGCTGCTTGCTATCGCTCTTGCTCATAGGCTTATCTAGCTCTCTTATACAGATAATGATTAACTTCCTGGGGAATGGTACTGCCCTCAGTGGGCTTGGTCTTTCTATATCAACTAAAATACATGTCCAAGCTTACCTGGGAAGTAATTTCCTCCTAAGATGACTCTCATCTGTATCAAATTGACAGTTAAAGCTAAGATATCAATTCTTCCTCTTAAGTAATGAGGCCATTGGAAGAATCCTACAAATTATATATATAATCTACTTTTATTGATTAATATTGAGTCACTCATAGGAATGATCTAGCCACTAAAGAAATAAGGTAGTTAAGTAATTAAACAACAAGGGAAAAAGGTTGATCTTGGCAGAAACAACTGTAATGAAATGAAAACATGAACACCTCTAACCACTGTCCTCAATGCCTTTTCCACAATGTATCTGCAGAGGGAAAGAGGTCAGATAGGCCAGTATTTATAGTGGAGCTGACAGCATGAGTTCTATGCAGCTACTAGAAAGGATAAAGTGTGTCCACATGAAGTGACTTGTATGGGAGTTTAACACTTGATTTATTTGAAGAAAGTTGGTTATAGATCCCGTCTCTGGTGTAATCTAGTAGTTGAAAACACAAAAGAAAGTTTGTGATAAATAACCTGTTTCATAAGAATTAAGGATGAACAGAAATATTATTTTGCTGCTTTTAAAGAGTTTAAATTGTTTTGGAGTTAGGATAGTTGAATTTTAGTGGAAAAAAATTATAAGAGCGAGATGTCAGCTCAGGGGTAAAGTGCTTCCTGACCAAGTATGAAGACTGGGGTTCAAATTCCAAACACCCACTTGAAATGATACATGTGGTAGCTGGTGGCTGTGATCCCAGTATTGCAAAGTCAAAGCAGGTGGGTGCTGGGACTCATTAGCCCAGAAACCTGGCCAAATTGGTGAGGTCATGGTTCAGTGAGAGACTATGAATCAAAACACAAGGTAGAGACTGAAAAAGATACCCAATATTGACTTCTGGCCTGCACTCACACATGCACTAACATACATAAAAGCAGGCCACTACATTAGAGCAAGTAATTTGCCTCTTACTGGTAGAACTTGGGCAGGTGTTCAACACACTGGGTATCACTGAGAATCTTCACAGTGGTGTTAATTAGAACATGTAAATTAGAGTGAACTCAGTCCATCAAAGATTCCCCATTCCTCCTCTTTCCTTTGAAGCCCTTCAGATCACACTTCTAAGTATCATTGTAGGATATTACAGAGACTGACAGCATGGGAGACATCACAACTTAATTCTTGCCTTTATTTCCAGACACCTTCATGCCTACCTGATAAAGATAAATTAGGGGGCGTTCAAAGAAGTGCAGGCAATTGATCATTGGTCTGAAGGAGCTGACGTAGGGGGAGCAGATTGGAACAATTTTGTATGTATCTGATAAAGTAAACGACAATTTGGTTGGGTGGGAGAAAAGAAAAATGTGGTAAGAATTCAAGACCCCTTGAAAATGACAGGTTTCAAACCCAGGCTCTGTGTTATTAATGGAGAGTCAACAAATGATTAGCACACTCTGGTGACAAACCACTTGCTATACTCACCTGGTAGAGGATCTATTTATTTCTATATCCTGCCTCAACATTTCATTTTGAGAGGAGATATCCTTTGATATCGGAAAGGATATTTGCCATAGATAGTCTCATTATTCTTGAAGCGAGGGGTCCTGGGGACCAGTGAATAGTTGTAAATGGGGAAAACCTATGAATAGGTTGCCATGGTTGCTAACATCATGCCATGGATGCTTCATGACAGGCCCTCATAGTGCCAGAGAGCCTCTGTCAATCCCTTCCTTGCCTCTCAGCCATGATCGCTCAGAACATTCTTAATTTGTAGTAGAATGCTTCCCTTGTATATTATTTTGTTTCTGTTTCTACTACTAGCTCACAAGTTCATAACCGGTAGGAATTTGTTCATTCAAAAATGTAGCATGCAGAACCATGTTTAGAGTCGGAGAACCTAGCAAGTTCTCAGTGAATGAGAAAAAAAAAACGACATGAGTTTATTGCTTAGAAAAATGTTGGGGTGAGAAATTTGCTTTAGTCCAGAAGACATAAAAATGTTCCCAAAATTCCGAGTTAAAGTTGAAAGACATGTCGAGGGCAGTGGTGTTGGTGCAGGGGTAGTGGTAACATCACTTTAGCTTTACCTACAGAGACACATTAATAGAGTTATTACTATTGGTTATCTTTGTAATCTGCTTTTCACCTCTTTAACCTTATACAGAAGACATGCTACGACCAAGTAGTGTAATAGTCCAGCCTCCAACCCCATATAGCAGAAGCCCTTTAATGAAGTGGTTTAAGACAAGGACCCCAGGCTAGCTTGGTTCAAATCCTAACATTTACCCCTTACAGGTGGCCTAGTTGACCTTATCCAAACCACTATTTGCCTAGACCTAGATTGTATTAATCAGCAAAATGAAAATGAACATGAACACCTAACTCTGAGTACTGTTATGAGACCTGAAGGACATTGGCAAGTGCTTATTAATTAATGAATACGGTTGCTGGTCTCTGGTCTCCTGTCTTACACACTGCTTCTTTTGCAACCTGTCATAAGGATTCCCGAATCCTTTCTCACTGACAATTATCTCACATAAACTAAGTTCTTATTTATCAGTTTGTTTCAGCCTCACTACACAGCTATGCGTGATACCTATGCCCCTCCCCCAGGAATACCTTTACCTGTGCCACCACCCGCCCCCCCCGCAGGAACACCTTTTGTTTTACACAATTGCTCATAGCAGCATTTTCACAGTGCATTAATTCGTACTTTCATAGGTAAGTTTGCATACTCCCTTTTTGGAGGAGGAAGAAAAAGAAGCCTGCTTTCCCCAAAGTTCATGAAGACTCTCGCTCTATGCTACCGAATCCTTGGCCACCATTTCTCCATTGTTTTCATTTGTCATCTGTACTGGGGTTGAAGGCAGCAACACATCACTCTGGTTTTATAATGGTGACAAAGATGCCAAATAGCTGCTCCTATCACATTCACAGTCAGGATAGAGAGAGCAATGAATGAGGATACTCAGTTTGTCCTTTTCTCTCCATTTACAATGAAGGTGCCACCCACATCCTGGGTAGCAATTCCCACTTTCATTAACCCAATACACATTGTGTAAGAATTAGAAGGGTTGTTATCTTAAAAGGATTAAACCTTCTAATCATTGAATTTGAGATGTCATACTATTTATTTGTCTTCTTAAATGCCCTGTATTTATTTTGTTAAATTTATTAAGGCTTATATTTCTTCTCTTAGATACCATTCCAAATGAGTACCTTTCTAGCTTATATTTTAGATAGGTCATTGCTAATCTATGTAAATAAAAATTGTTATTATTTTCATATATCTTATTGTTCCTGGCATGTTAACTGAGCTTTGTTATTTTGGATTATGGTTCTATAGTTTCTTGGAAATTTCTGCATACGAGGCTATTGTGTATGAATAGAAATTATTATACGAGACTCTTAAAAGTGTATGTTTTCTCTTTCTTTTCATTGGTTAATTTATTTTTGGTGTGGGTTCTTAATATGATGTTGAACAAAAGTGAAGAAAGTGAACATACTTGTCTTGTTACTATTCATTTTAGAAAAAAATACATTTGTAATTTTTTAGTGTGTATTGTGTGAGTGAGATTTCCTATGTATATATGTGATTATATAATAATTATATACTTATAATAATATAATACTCTGTAAATAATATTAACAACTAACATTGTATATAGTAGTGGTTACTTTTCTCATTAATGTGGTAAAAATATCTGACATGG
Organism: Tokudaia tokunoshimensis; assembly: GCA_036184795.1. Classification (NCBI taxonomy): domain Eukaryota; kingdom Metazoa; phylum Chordata; class Mammalia; order Rodentia; family Muridae; genus Tokudaia; species Tokudaia tokunoshimensis. Next base: position 16,464,924 of record BTHU01000003.1, read on the forward strand.
GTAACTTTAAAGAGGACCAGCTTATTTGACTCTTTTGGCTCCCTGTGGCTTACAGGACACAGGCCCTCACTGTTTGAAGCATAGATATTAGACACGCATGATTCTTGGCTTTGAGAGCTTATGATAGACGCTTCCCATATCTTCACGCAAAGCTGAATACTCAGTCCAGAAACAAAAATACTTGTTTCCTTCAAAACCAGCTTTCAGTAACCATCTATGCCATGCATGGTGCCTTCCCAAATAACACCATTCTCTGGAAATCAAGTGTCAAATAAACAGGCCTGTACATTTAATCCATAATCTCTCTCTTCCTCTTTCACACACTTTTACAGGTTGATAGCGTTCCATTTGGTTTCTAACTTCTGAGAGTATCCTCTCCTTATGTTATATTGCACTGATTGGTTTTTATATGTTGAAACATTACAAATATCTGGGATAAAATTTGCTTGGTCGTAGAAGTTGGAGAGTCTCAGGAACATGGCTGGCAAAGATGGCTCACTGAAGGTTAGCTTTAAGGGAGATATGTACTTTTGTCTCAATACTAAGCTCTTTGCTTCCCACCAAGAGATGAGAATTATCAGTCACAAGCTCTCAGAGACAGGAGTCATGCTGCTGACCTTTTTGCCTTTGGAAAACATTGGTTGTGGTTATTGTTTTATTGAAAATTTTTATAATAATATTCATAAGAAATGTAGTCTCTAACTTATTTCTTTCTTTATCTCTAGATTTTGTATTAAGACAACACTTACTGAACAAAAAGTTTGGAACATTTTTCTCTCCTTTAACTTCAAGTTCACTGATTCTGTCTTCTGTACGTTCAGATCCAGTGTTGACCGATAGGGAATTTTCATTTCAATAATTATACCTTTAATTCCATCATTTCTATTGGTTATCATCAATAGAAATCATCATCTATCAATCCATCTATCATCTTTCTATCTATCTGTTTACTGTTTATGTATCTATCTATCTATCTATCTATCTATCTATCATCTCTCAATCCATCTATCATCTTTCTATCTATCTGTTCATCTATCTATCTATCTATCCATCCATCCATCCATCCATCTATCTATCTATCTATCTATCTATCTATCTATCTATCTATCTATCTATCTATCTATCTATACTGGCTGGTTTTGTGTGTCAACTTGACAGACTGGAGTTATCACAGAGAAAGGAGCTTCAAGTGAAGAAATGCCTCCATGAGATCCAGCTGTAAGGCATTTTCTCAATTAATGATCAAGGGGCGTGGGCCCCTTGTGGGTGGTGCCATCTCTGGACTGGTAGTCTTGGGTTCTATAAGAAACCAAGCTGAGCAAGCCAGGGGAAACAAGCCAGTAAGTAACATCCCTTCATGGCCTCTGTATCAGTTCCTCATTCCTGACCTGCTTGAGTGCCAGTCCTGACTTCCTTTAGTGATGAACAGCAATGTGGAAGCGTAAGATGAATAAACCCTTTTCTCCCCAACTTACTTCTTGGCCATTGTGTTTTGCACAGGAATAGAAACCCTGACTAAGTCTCTATCTGTCTGTCTGTCTGTTTCTCTGTCTTTTTGTCTGTCTTCTATCTAGCTTTGTGTGTATGTGCACATGTGTGCCTGCATAAATGCTTGTACACATGCCACAGCACATGCGTTGTCAGAAGACAACTCAGTCTTCCTGTGCATCATGTGGTTCTAGGGATCAAATATAGCTCATCAAACTTGCAGCAAGTACTTTACTCCCTGAGCTATCTTGCCAGCACTGAATCATTGCCAATACAACAATTTGATTTTGTCTACATTTATTTCATAAAAAATATGTATGAGTGTGTGCAGTTGTCATATAGACAAGGAGGTGACATCAGATCCACTTAAATTGGAGTTACAAGTGGTTGTGAGCTGTCATGTAGGTGTTCGAAGTCAAACACTGGCCCTTTGGAAGAGCAGTCTATCACTTAGCTACCAAGCCATCTTTTTAGAGCCCTTCACATTTCTTTTTCAGTATCAGGGATTGAACATAGGACCTTGAACATGTTAGTCAAGTACTCTTGTACTAAGCTATATTATCCAGCTGTATTTTTTTCTATCCTTTTTTTCCTGTTGTAAATAAAAAGTTATCAACCTCACTTCAGGTCTTTCATATACAATTAATAATGTGCCTTAACTTTAAACTTGTTGGCTTTTGTGTGATTCATTGTTGAAGAAGTAGTTCCCTACCAGTCAGGAGCCTAAAACCTAGAGATAAAATCAGAATAATAGAATCATGCAAGTGTTCCACTTGTGACATACGAAGTGCTTTGTGAGGCCCAGTGGAGAGTCTGGGAAAGGAGCTCCAGAAGGGATCTGAGGTTGGCTGGAAAGTTCTGCAGCTGAGCATCCGTGCACACGTGATATCATAGTCTATTCACAAAGGGGTCCGGGGATTCTCAGATACCCCAAGCCCTCTGTAGTGTCTCCAACATTATATGCTTTAAACATGTTCACTCTCTCAAACAACCAGTGGGAGATTTAGTGGGCATGCATTGAGTAAACACGCCATGACTGAAAGCATCTCAAAAACTGCACTAACCAGTGGATTTCCCAATCATTCATTTCTTGTGTCTTTTTTTACACATTCTGTATTGTCCACATTCTGTTCTCCTTGATAACTCGTCTCCCTTTCCGTCATTCAAATGTAAGATTGTCATTTGGCCAACATAGTTCTCAAAAACTACACCTGCCATTTCCGTTGTTCCTTTCTCCCAGGACAAGAGTGCTTGTTAGTGTGTTAATGTCACTGTATAAATACGTGCCTTTCTGAGAGTTAGCACTCTATTTTGCGATTCAACCTCGGAACTTGGCTTATTTCACTGTGGGCTGATTACTTGACTCTGAGTTGGCTCTCAAGATGGATTCTGTAGTATGTCATTTTCACACAGAATTTAATAAACAATTGTAAAAATCAAACATTAAAATGACACTTTACTACACAAGCAGTTGGAGAAAAGAGGGAAGTAGGCTGTGCTGGGATGGAAGCCCACAGCCCCACATGACTGGGTCCCTGCCATATCTCAGCCTTTAAGAACGGAGTTTTTATTCACTGCTCTGCTTATCTGTGTGTTCACAGGTGTGTGAAAGACTGTCATCTGCAGAATAAAACACCCCATGGCACCATGACAATAAAAAATTGGTAACTCTCATCTATCTTTGCCTGAAGGAAAGAGGACTTGAGAACACACAGAAATAGAATGGGGATGGTGGTGGAAAGGCCACAAGCAAAGTCTAAATTGTTTCCAATTTGGGTCAGTCAAAGGGGATGCCCCACACAGAGCTAGGAGGCATTGACCTTGTGGCCCAGCAAGTAGCTCCACTCACAGATGTGGCAAGATGGTCCCGGACAAAGTCCTGGTCGGCACAACTGTCGTTGTGACCTAAATTAAGGAAGCAGAAAGACATTAAAAAAGCAAGATAAGAACCTAATCGCATCTTTCTGGAAAGAGAGAGAGAAAGATATTGTTAATAGAATAGATTGGGGGAAAGGGCAAAAGTACGAAGAACCACAGGGAAGAGTAGACAAGTTCCCGTTAAATACAAAGTTGAGAAAAGCCAATGCTTCAGGAAAACAAATTGGCCAACCAGGCGACAAGTTCATTTATTCTGTTGCTATATTGTCTTTTTCCTTTCTGGTATAAAGGTCGATCTATTAAATAGAATGAGGTCTGCTTTTATTGAAAGTGTGAGAAGATTTTTAGTTTAGAAAGAGCATAATTCTTTAGCAACCTAAACTATTCTAAGCCATTTTTTATACTAAACCATTTTTAAATGTACATGGAAACCCAGGGTATTCTTTAGTTACTAATGAATCAAGGCTGCTTATAGCAAGAGGCTGTTAAGATGGAGCGGTGACTACAAAAGAACAACAACAGCAAAAACCCTGTTTTGAGAGGGAGCAGGGCTGAGGTTGAGCAGCCCAGCTGGTAAACTGTTTCCTCTGCTGCTGGGCAGCCATGAAGACCTGAGGTTGAGATCTAGGACTCAGGGGAACTTCAGTTGGGTGTGATGGTGTGCACTTGTAACCTCAGATCTGAGGAGATGGGAACAAGCAAAGGCCACGGGCCCACCAGCCTAGCTGAATCAGAGCTCCAGGCTAGTGAGAGACCCCAGGCAACTGTGTGCTGTAGAATGACATCTAGAATTGACTGCTGACCTCCATGTACACATGCAGGCTCACACCCCTGTGAGAGCATGGACTGACGCTCACACACACTCACACACACACACTCTCACACTCACACACACATACACACACTCACACACACATACACACATACGCACACACACTCACACTCTCTCACACACACATACACACACTCACACACATACACATATACACACACTCACACTCACACACACATACACTTTCACACACACATTCACAAACACATACACTTTCACACACACACTCACACACACTCACACACATACACACACTCACACACATGCACACACTCACACACACACTCAAATACACACTCACACACACTCAAATACACACACACATACACACATACACACACACATACACACACTCACACTCTCACACACACATACACACACTCATACACACTCACACACATACACACACACTCACACACTCACACTCTCACACTCTCACACACACACTCACATACACATACACTTTCACACACGCACTCACACACATATACACACTCACACACATACACACACTCACATACACACTCACACACACACACACACACACACACACCTCAATATTTGCACATAAACTGTAAGTTACTATTATCCTGGTTCCACCCTGAGTGACCACAGGAAGAGCTGAATTATATTATTTCAATTATTGGAACAGAGGCCACCGGAACAGACATGCAGACACTGGGTCTACTCTGCAAGCAGAACATTCTGCACAGACACTTAAGCTCCTGGTGACGGGACTACTTTTCCAACAGGACACCACAGTCCTGGCATCTACTTTCAAAGATTCCATCTCCTCAGAAATCTGGGGAAACATGCATTCCCAGACACAGAAAATAAACTCTAACACATTGGAGGGCATCGATTTCCTTCTACATCGAATACTTATGCCCTCAGTCGGGTTCCCTGGGTATGAAAGGTAGGTACCTTGTACAAACAGTGGGGTGTAATGATTTTCCCTGCAGTAGAGTGAGCTTTGTATTGTGCTGAACAACATTCAAAACAGAATACTCTATCCATGAGCAGAGAGGACACATTTTTACATTTATTTTTTTAACTAAGTTTCTCCTTCTCCACATTTTTACCTTCCCAAATAAGAGAATTTATAGGTATAGGTTCCCAGAATAATTACTGGGTTTAATATCAGAATGGAGAGAAGCTTTTTTTTTTTGAGCATGTTTGGTATTTATTTAAGGGAAACAATCTTAATCTTAAGGCAGTTACATTTTCCTTTTCAGTGGGGAGGGTAGGGGGTTGAATACTTGTATTTGTGGAGCTTGAAGGTCTGGCAGGACTGGGATCGACTGAACTTTGTTTATCCAGAGTCCCGTTTCAATGCAAAGGTGCCAAGGCAAACTTCTGCACCTTACCATGCCAAAAATGTCCGCCCTGGTTGAGGAGCAGCCTTCCAGAGCGGGGTGAGGCTGTTTGAAGCTGAACTGTGGAGAGAGCCTGAGCACTAAACCCTGCTGTCCCAAACACGGCGGTTTAAAAATACGCGTTTTTATCAGATTTGTCTTCTATTTTTCCTCATATTTTTTATCACAGCGGGAGCTTGCCATCACCAGCTAAGCTGATTGACTGTGTCCTATCCCCGCATCCGCCTTTGATATTCATGTCTTTAGGAAAGCTCTATCCCTTTCACTTACACTCTTGCTGGGGTCGCTTTATGCACCCATTATTACTACAGTTGCGGCGGTCTGTCCCCCGACTGAGAAGGAAGCTTTAGCTCATCAGGATCACCTGCAATGTCTACTAACTGTGGGTGCAGTCAGAAATGGTCGCTGTCAGCACTTTGTTTCTATTCTTGAGACATTACATCTCCGCAGCCCTTGGGGGTGTTTCATTCTAACAGCTGGAAATTCCTCAGTTTTCAATACAATTTGCTTCTTCCTCTTCATATTGCTTAGCATCGGGGCCAACTTTTTAAGGCAGTTTTTAATGAACCCATAACCAGTGTGTTAAATATGGTAGCTGAGTTTTTCCATAAAGCAAAGTTAATATAACGTGATTGTTTTTCTTAGGCGCCCTGTGGGGAGTAGAGAAGGTAGGAGGTAGAGAAAGGGAGGGTATATAATTGCTGTAATAGGCAGATTGCCAAAATCCCCCACCTTTCAGGACCGCCCCCACCCACCAGTGTGCTGATGGCCTTTGTCTTTGCTCAGCTTCCTAAAAGCAGGAACTCATCTACTGATGGCAGCCAAGGCCTTCTTGTTCAAGTATAAGACTGAGGAATGTAGCCCGGAATGGAATGGAATGGAAAGGCTAACTTTTCCCAAAAGTCAAGAGTCTCTGTTAAAAACTAACATGAACTAACTTCAAAACTGAGCCCCATGCTTTCTGCTTTAATTCCTAGGATCCTTCTCACAGCAAAACTGTTCAGAGATCACAAAAAGCTATACATACGACGAAGATAATACAGTACAATTTAAAGTACTCTATTACCCGTATTTACGTTTTTTGAACTTGTATTTACAGCATATTTGTACAGAGGCTAGTATGCAGTAAGTCTTCAAGCTGGATCGTTCCACTGAGATCTCACTGGAGACTCCTGAGAGAGACGGGAAGCAGATGTCAGCAGCCAGAGCAATCAATTTGGGCTCAAGGCTTTGCCAGTATAAGGTAGGAAGAGAGTATTGAAAGTTAGCAGACAAGCAAACAAAACAGACAAACATAAATACCCCCCTAAGCAAGAATTCACTTACAATGCATTAATTAAAAATCTGAGGCTCTGGACCTGATACCAGAATTTCACTTTCAGCCGCATCCTAGAAGATGTTGGGCATTTATCAAAACCCTTCCTGTGGTTTGATTATTTTTTCTCTCCTGTAAAACTGGGTGTAGTGATCGTCTTTATTCTTTTTACTAGAATGAAGTGAATTAGTTTTTGTCTGTAAAGAGTTTAGTGTCTGGGCACATAAGAACATTTAGGTATCTGTTAAGTAGAATACTCTTGGGATGTTGGTCACTGAAGAGAAGTTGTCATTCTCTTATCAGATTCAAAATTACCACAGCCACAGAGAACATACAAATGAGCAAAAGGATGAAGTCATTAACTCTAAGTATTCTTATCCAATGGCAAATAGTCAAATAAAATAAAGTACTGGAAAACTAAGAGGCAGGGTCTTGTCAATGACGTTTACAGAAACAGGATAGGGACTCGACTGCTCTTGCAGAAGACCCAAGTTCAGTTTTCAGAACCCAACTCAGACGCGCAATTGCCTACAACTCCAGCTCCAACAAATACGATCCCCTCTTCTGGACTTTCAGGGTGTATGTTCTCATGTGCACATACACCCTAAAACATATACACATATAATTAAAATAATTTCAAAACTTTAAAAACCTTTGGAAAAAGAAAGGAATTGAATAAATTTGAGTCAAACTGAGGAAGGCTTCAAAGTCCATGTCACCATTTACAACCCTTGTGACTAAAATTTTTACAATCTACTCTTCTCTTTTCTAAAATGGGTTTTACAGTTCTTCCTAGAATAGCATGATTTTAAAAAAATAGAGAGATGAGGCAATATCTACAAGCTGCTTCCCCTAATGTCTAATACACAGATAATTTCTATTTCACTTAAGCAGACCATAAACCATCCTTATATGAGAAATGCCAGTATTTTGACTAATTAACAAGAAACAGATTTAAAAATGTATTAAAACTCCAGAAATTTTAAGAATTCTAACAGTAAAGTAAAGATCAGGCTTAAAGACTAGCCAAGCTTTAAATTTCCCTTTGATTTTTCACTATTAGACTATGGCATTGAAGAAGACCAAAATGTCTTTATTTTTACTTTACACCCCATAATCAAGGAAAGCAGTCAATGTTATTAGAAAAATAACAATTATTATTTTTAACAATTTAATTTCAATTAAATTTTATAATTAGCTGTTTAATAAATCAGTTAAGCTGTTTAATAAAGCTCTTTATAGTTTTCATTTATTACTGAAAATATATATACATAAAACTGAGGATTCCTGGATAGAAGAGCACAGCTTTCTAGAAAGAAGTTAAAATGACAAATTTCCTAAATGATTTCATATGGAATTTTATTATTCTTATTTCACTTCAGTATTTCCAAGCTTTATAAAAGCTCTATTTCCTGCCCACATTAATTTGTCACCATCTCCCTTCCAGCCACTCACACAGACAGAACATGGTCACACAGTCTTAGTGAGAAAATGGCTTAGAAGCCATCCTCATAGTAAACTGAGACAGAGAGGGATGGAGAAATTGTCTCCTGGCCACAGCAGTGGCTTAGAATCTAGGAGTGAGAGCTCCTCTTATTTAACTGAGGACAGTGGAGCAATCCATGGGTATAGAGACACCTACTGAGTCTAAGGGAACTTTCTCTTAACCGTATGTAATTCTGGAACCCCAACCTTTGCCTACCTCAATTTTGCCCAGCTATAGGCTGTAGGCTCCTTTATTCACCAATCAGGGATTACTTGGGGGGCAAGGTCACACAGCATCACTTGCTGCTGCTGCATGTAAATGTTGTAAGGGAAGTAACTACCATCACATTCAGGTTTTGTTTGCAAGGTTTACATAGGTAAGGCTGTTTCTTTCCTTTCAGATGCCACATCCATACCTGTCACCAGGTGAGTGACAATGTCTAACAGAAGTCTGGTCTTCTGTGCAATTGGAAAGGTTTCTCAAATAGACTAGCCTATCTTTGATTCTCTCTCTCTCTCCTTCCCTCCCCCCTCCCTCCTCCCTTTCTCCTTCCCTTCCTCCCTCCTTCCCTCTCTCCCTCCCTCCCTTTCCTGCCAATGTGTGAGCATGCAAGCATGTATCTGTGTCATATATGTTTGCATATACTCACATTTGTATGCACTACTTTTGTCAAGCAAGTATGTAGTTACACCTTAAGGAAATGTAATACATTTTTGTAAGTGATGCTAGTGTTCACCATCTGATATTGTTTGAAGATGTCCCTCAAAGTTCATATCAGAAACTATACATACAATGTTATAGTGTTGAAAGGTGAGACTCTTAAGAGATGATTATGTCACAAGAGTTTTGCTCTCGAGAACGAACTAATGCTATCACTGTGATACTGGGTGAATTATCATTCGAGTGGATTCCAGACCTAAAGGGATAAGGTAAGGTTCTCTCTATCGCCCTGTCTTTTTCTCCTTCTCCTTTCTGCTCTCCTGTTGCCTCCCCCTTTCCTGTCATGGGTCCTTACCAGACATAGCCCCAGTATTTGGAGTCCTTAGCCTCCTGAAGCATGAACTAAATAAACTTCCATTCATTGTAAATCATCCAGTAGCAGATATTCTGTAGAAATGACAAAATGAATTAAAACAGGAGTCCAACCTGGATCTTCTGCTTAAATAGAAAACAATAAATTTGAACATAAACTTGGAACACTCATGGGTATAGAGACACCTACTGAGTCTAAGGGAACTTTCTCTTAACCGTATGTAATTCAGGAACCCCAACCTTTGCCTACCTCAATTTTGCCCAGCTATAGGCTTTAGGCTCCTTTATTCACCAATCAGGGATTACTTGCAGGGGCAAGGTCACACACAGCATCACTTGCTGCTGCATTCAGATTCTCTCATTCTTGGGAGCCAGTATTTAGCATTACACTACATAGCAAAAGACCGAAACTCAACACCTTATTTTTACAGGGTAAAATGTTGGATTAGTAACTATAATAAGCTAATAGAAGTTTAGTCCTTAGGATACCTGATGACATCAATTCTAATGTTTTCTTCTATAGTTACAGAGACTGATACACAACGCGATCATGACATTTGTTCAGTAAGCAACAAAAGGAGCTTTGAACTCAGAAGATTCAGAGTTAGTGTTTTTTGAACAACACACTTGAAACTTCTCTATTCTCCATTCTCTGAGAGAAAGCTTCTGGTTTTTTTATATTTGGACACTGGTGGTAAAACCTAATTATTTACCATTTTTTAAAAAAAAATATTTTCTTTAAAGTATTTATTACACTTACTTGTGTATGTGTGCATATATGTGTGTATGTGTATGCATGTTTGTGTGTGTGCGCTTATGAGTAAAACTGCCATGACATGATGTGAATGTCGGGGAACCCCTTGTAGGACTTGCTTCTCTCTTTGTATTATGTGGACTCTGGGGATCGAACACAGCACTATATAATATATGCACTATATAATATACATACAGTGCTTTCAATGAATATAGGAAACTGTCACCAACACATAGACTATATTTAAGGTGTTTGAAAGTAGAGGGCAATTAACCATTATATGTTTTTAAAAATGAGCAACACATTCTGAAAACAAACCAAAAAAAATGAGTCTAGTCATATTAAATATAAAATTTTAATGTAAATTACTCATGAAGCATACCTAATTATTTTAGTAAGAAACAAGATAACACGTTGTAATTGCCATAATGGATATTCTTCTTACATGACAAAATTATACCTTTCAATTGTTCTTTTCATTTCGTTAGACCCTAGGATCTATGAGGTTCATTGCTCTCAGCAGTTTTTTTTTATAACACATAATTAGACCCTGTTTACCTACTTACATTCACATGCATAGAAGTGTACAGTGCCATGAACTCAATAAATGTGTCTCCAGGTTTCCTGTATAGGTTGTGTTTGATATGACCCAAGATGGTACACTCAGAGATACCTGCTCTGTGCATTGCTCCTCCACTGCTGCCCTTCTGGAAGCCATGATGTACATGTCCTAATGTCATGGAGTAGCACTCTGTCTAGAGTGCAAAAGCCATACACCGAGAGGACTATATCACTAACACCTCAGGCCAAGTAACTCAAGGCAATGAGCCACACACCCGTGATCACACAGTCCCACCCTGTACAGATGAAACTGAACTTTTGATCCATCCTCCCACAGCAGCACAAGGCAGTTTCCTAAACATAATGCAAGCTAGTACATGTGTGTACATGTCTGTGTTGGTCTGTCATCTGTTCATTATCTGTTTACAGAGGGAGGGTGTCTCACAGGCTCATGTTCTCTGTACAGTCTTGAAAAGATTCTCAGTATCTCCAGTCTGGGTGGTGCTGTTGATGTGGACATCTAAAAGCTGTCTCATTCTTGGTAATTAGTTCTTAGAAGGTTATCCAAGGATGGTATATCTCTGTGTCTCTATAACCCCAGTGTTGAGGCTCAGGAAGTGACCCTCAGGAAGGAGGGTCACTAAAGCTCACTGGCTAGCCAGCCTAGCAGAAAAAACAGGGAGAGCCATGTTCAGTGTCTCTGGTCAAGGTTATGAGGCAGAAAACTAAAAAGAATGAAGCCTAAAGCTCTCTCATGGCCTCTGAGGACCCATGGACTTGCACAGCAGTACATGTACATGTCTGTACATGTATGTACACATGTACACACACACACAATTCCTTCTGTGACCTTTGAGGGCCCAGTTTTACATGCACATGTATGTACAAGCATGTATATACACACGTGTTTCCCAAGAAGTAACAAACAATAACAAAAACAAATTCTTCCCATGGGTTCATTTATATAGTTAAATAGTCTTTAGAACATGACAGATCTGGCTCCAAACCCTCTGCATGACACACCTGGTGCCATGTGACCAGGAGTTCTTTGACTCTGGTGGTTTACTTCCTCATCACTATCATCAGAAGAATAACCATTCTGGTCTGGGGAAGAGATGAGAGGAGTATGACCAGGGGACTGAGTCCACCTTGACTCAGAATAGCAAGTCCAAAATATAGTCTCCAACACTGCAATTGCTAATACACTGGAAGTAAGTTAACCTAGAAAGGTGAACACCTTCACTGCTGTACACAGTAGCATCTGGAAGAGGGGATATCTAACTGACACTACATTTGTGACTTCCTCTACCACATACCTCATCTGAAGGGTCTGGCTTGTTGCTAAACTTCTCTAGGCTTCAGGACTCTCATTTGTAGCATCTATCGTCAGAGTTTAATGAGAAAATTATAAAGTATTGTATCTGTACAACCTCGAAGATTCTTGGCCTCATGACCTATTGTTGTTATTGTTGCTACTACCAAAGTAGGTAACAATTTCAGGAGTGAATGCTTATTAGACTTATCTACAATAAGCCATAGAAATAAGCAAGACATCGTTCTGCACCTGCAGACATGGTCAAACTTACAGGAATGGAATAACCTCTGAGAAATCTCCACTATTCAATACAATATTGGTAAAGTTGATTTTTTTTAAAGACTCTGAAGTTTGAGAAGCACATCCAGTCCTCTACTATAGAGACAGGGAATAAGAACAGGGTGGTTTGGAAAACCCACCCTAGCAATGACAGAATGATGTAATTCTTGATCCCGAGCTTGTCTAGTTGGAAGGAATATTTGTTTAATAACTGAACATAGCATTGCAATGATGGCGTCTGCAAATCCACAGTGCTTCCGACCCACTCACGCTCAGCACAGTGCTTCCGACCCACTCACGCTCAGCACTTTTAATTCACAAAGGAATTTCACTGGTGATCTTCAGAGAAGCCCTTCTTGGAAGCCACAAAGTTGAAATGAAAGGATTATTCTTTCCTGACTGCTAACCGGCATTTAAGGGTGTGACATTTAATGTGATAATGGCATAAATTTCTCTGTTACTTATCACTTGAAAGTTATTTTTAAACATAAACATTATATTTATAAGAAGGAAAGCAGATCAGGAATGACAATTGTCATTTTTATGGAAGCCAGATCTCTCTGAGATAATTGCATGTGTACATTCAAGGCAGAGATTTATAGCTGAAGCACACTTTGTAGATTCCAGTGACAGATACAGGCCTTGAAATACATCTCCAACACAGGAGATCAAACAGATTTTTTTTCTTTTTTTTTTTTTTAGTTAAAGCTCATGATAGCGCAGTAAGAAAATGAGCTGACAGCTTACTGAGTTGATCTTGCCCCTCTCATCTCCCTTACAATAGATTTTTCACAGTTCCTATCCCGTTCATTGTCTCTTATCTTGGACACATTCCCATATTGCACCTGGAATTTGTAGTCACCTGAGCCAGGCCTCTGAGCTTTTCTCTGTTGGTGGGCAGCCCCATGCTGGACGCTGCCCTGCTTGTAAGAGTAATAACAGCTGCTAACAGGGAGGATTAATCTAAAGCAAGCCTGGAGGTTCTCTAACCCCTAGAAAAACTTGCCTGACCCCTGGGGCTACACCCTTGTCTGTAAGTGCTAAACCTTACAACAACTTGGGGAAACATAACAACTGCAATTCAAGGAACCTCAGAAGTCATCAGGTGCCGAGTGTCAAATTGCTGGGAGCACTAGACATTAACACAGGGAAGAGCTGAACCAACACCTCGCTGACTCCTCTAATTAAGATATGCAAAGGGATTTTAAGAGTAAGCAGAACAGTGGATACAAAAGGATATAAATGGGGTGAGGGTGGCACAGAGAGAAAGAAATAAAGGGGGCCTGCTGCACCTAGAGAACACCCCAGTGCAAAAGGAAAACCCAACATGTCAGAAATCTCTCCTATTCCTCTACACATCTTCAAACCCTAGCAGGTGCCTCCCTTATATTAAGGTTGTTTTTTTCTTTTTCTTTTTCTTTTGTTAATGGATTTTAGAAATGGACCATGTATAACATTGCGGTGTGGTTTGGAATAAGAACTGTAAGACCAAAGAGCAAAGTTGTACTGTGGCCAGAGAGACTCACATCCAAATCTTAAGCCTCCTGAGCTGAAACTGGGTGGTCTTGGCTAAGCCATTTAATTTATCAGCCTTGATTTCCTCATCTGTCAAAAAGTAGTTTATTACAGAGACTGCTCTATAATGGGTGCACTGTAAGTGGTGGTTATTACTAAAGAATATGACCTTCAGTTAGAAAAATACTGAGCTATAAATATCAGGCAAAAATACTAGGTAAAGGAGTCAATAGCTAGAGTGGTCATACATCCCTGTTTGCTCAGGACAATTCCAGTTTATACCTGTTGGCATAATTATTAGCTCTGTGATAGATGGTGCAGCCATTCGAGTAATAGCCCAAATAGCCACTTGTCAGCCTAGGCAGCAAAGAGCAGATGCAGGCAACAGGGTACGGAATCCCACTGAGGAGAGCAGGGCGGTCCCAGTACTGAGGGGTATTAATGATCAGGTCTCCCCCGAGGCAATCAGCTATTCATTAGAAGGTCAGATAATGGATAAATACCCATGTATTATACATGCAATGGTTAATTGTGAGTGTTTTACCTGATTGCATTCAAAGTCTTTCTAATGCATTTGTTTGGCATGTTTGCAGGTGCATCTATACCCATGAGGTGTTTGCACAGAGAATTAGCTGAGGGAAGTACTGCCCACCCTGAATATGGGTGTCATTTCACCCACAGGCCAGAGCTCTTAGGCTGAATCCAAAAAGAAAACAAAGGAGTTAACATAGTAGAATACTCATTTGCCTTTCTGCCTTCATACACAGTGTAACCAGTAGCTATTCATTTTCCATGACACACCTTGTCTGCCATAATGGAATGTATCTCCTCAAACCCTGAGCCAAAATAAGTCCTCCCTTTCTCCAGTTACTTTGTCAATCTGTTGACCACAACATCAACAGTAACTAATATGTTTCTAGAATCCTTCTATCTCATCAAATGCCTACAATACCTGTTAAAGTATCAAATTTGCCCTAAGAAGAAGCCTGCCTTTAAATTTTTCTTGCCTACTGTTCAAGGAAGACTTACACATTTCTCTAAACATATAATTGTTAATTTTATTTCACCTCCTAGGTGTTACATTGGGAACCGTGATGAGAGTTTATGGGAGAACCCCTAACTAAGAAACACTCACCCTTCCCTAGATACAGAAGAAAGGTGGATAGTCTTGTAATCTGGGTCAATATTTGCCAGGAAAATATGGCAAGACCATCCTTTTTTCTAGTGTAGAATACATAAGGCCAAGAAATCTCACTTACCCAGCCAGTTCTAAGAACTGGTTCTAAGAACAGAGTAGTTTTGAGGAATGGCGTCTAAGCCTGGTTACTGGAGTTAGGAGTGGAGGGTCTTGCATGGTTCAGAATGATCTGGAGGCTCCTGAGAATGGTTATAGAAAGCGAAATGACTGAAACAAAAACTGAAGTTTTAATGTAATTCCTGAAAATGAATCAGAGAGAGAGAGAGAGAGAGAGAGAGAGACCTAAGTCACCTCTAATTAGGTGCTTTGGCTTAGTGCACCCAGTTGAGAATATTCTGAGATGAAGCTCTAGAAGAAAAGCTACCTAATCCTCCAGGATAACTCACCATTAATGTTGAGATGAAAGGTTCTCGACTGGTGGCACCATTACCAATCAGCTTGTATAATCAGTGTATAGTTCCCTGAACAACAGTAGTTCAAGTTCAATTTCTCAACCATTAGAAGTAGACTTTGTGTTCTGTTGCTTCCCTTTGTTCTCTCCCCACATCCTTCGCATTTTGCCCCATTCTCCCTCTCAGAGGGCTCATCTTCTCGGTTGGTAAAGCCCTTCCTTTTGCAGCCGTGAAATGCGGTATCTATATTTAACAGGAGCAGAATTCTCTCTAGGCTGTTCTCAGAAAACTGGGAGACTTTCTGAACTGTGGTGTGGATGGGGAAGTGGACGGAATTAATAACTCACTAAGTGTGCTTCTGTGCTTCTGCTCAGCACTATCCATCTTGGGTACTAGACAAGGTGATTAACAGAATCCCAGACATCTAGAGATAATAAATCTTGCATGAATTATATGTCCAAATAGAGATATTTATCAAAAGCAGGGTGTGGTAAGAAAAATGCTTATCCAGTCATCTAACCCTTCAATCTACTCTGAGTCCAAGACCATTATGGGTGTCGTAAGGAATTCAAAGTTTAATGAGCTAAGGTTTCTGCCTTCAAAGATTAAAAGGAACTCAGATAAATCCAGGAATAGATGGAAGAAGGTAATATATAAGATTCTGGGAGAAACTGGTAATGTTAAAAAACCATTAAAAGATCCTTGTTTTCTGTTCCATGTAGATAGAAATACAAAATAAAATAATATTTCAGATATAGGAATGTGTGTTTGTATCTGAAGTTGAATGCAGAGGAAGGTTTAAGAAATCTTAGCAGTAATTGAAAATCAAATCATTTGTGAAAGAATATTTAGGGGCGTAATCTTAAAATGTACATGCTGACAACTCAAACCACAGCCAGTTAATGAAAGGAGGCAAAACAAGGACCCCATGTCTCATTTTTGGAGCTAAGGCTGATCCCAAAAGAAGAACTCAGACATCTCTACCTTTCACTTTGGTTCACACCTAAAGTTAACTACCCAGTTGGGTCCTTGAATATAAATAGTCTATAACAGATGGAAATCCATATTTGGGAATTAGGCTGAATTTGAGTCACATGGTATGGAAATATACAAAGCAGATACACTAATTAGAAAGTTGTAGGATTGATTATGCAACAATGGCAAAAGTAGCCCACTCACACTGGACCATCAATGCCTTGGAGAAAGCATTCAGAAGATAGAAGGCATTCTACTAATGGGAGAATGTATATCAATGGGGAAATTCAACTTCTAGGGAGTTTGAGATATGACACCATAAAACAGAAATAAATGGTGTAGACATGAAAAAATGAAATAAATAGAAATAATGTAGTCAGTAATAAAATATTCGAAGAGACAGGTAAAAGGATGTAGTTAAAGAAAGAATTAACTAAGTGGATAATAGAACAAAAGAAGTCCTTCTCCCCCACCAAATGTTTTTAGAAAACATTTGAAGAATGCAATTAAGAATCTCCAAAACTACATAATAGCTAGAATTTTTATTTTTAGTTAATTATAGATTCATAAAATTTGACAAAACTACTTACCATAGTGTTCAATAATACATTTTTATGTGTATAAGAGAGAGACTCTGACAGGAGGAGATAGTAAGACAGCTATCATCGTCCACGTTAGGATTATTTCAAAGGAGAGAAGTAATTACCTAAAAGCTCAGGGAAATACATAACTGAATGCATGTAAAATATTCATATGACAAATACTATAATTTTTTCAGAAAGTAATCAACCTGTCTATGTCTCATTTGCATATTACTCAGCCCCTGAGCAGAAGGAAAACAAGAAACAGAACATTTCATCCATTCTAAAATCATAGCAAATATTTCCATTTATCATTTGTAGGAGCACATATAAGTTGCACTTTGCTTTTTAATGAAAATGCAGAGGACAGTAACAGAAAATTAATGGTAATGATTGCTTCTGGAGAGAGTATTTAATAGTTAATTTATGTAATAGACTTATGAGTATATGTTTTTTTATAATTTATGTTATAGATAAAGTATTATCTCTGAAGAATATTAACAGCAAGCACTAAGGAGATAGTTCACTCAGTAAAATGTTTTCACACAAGCAAGAGAATCTGAGTTCAATCCCTAGGACCAATCCAGGCACAATGGAACATATTTGTAACCCAGTTCTGGGGAGTCAGAGACAGGCAGGTGCCCAGGGAGCTTCCTGGGCAGCAAGCTTAGACTGTTTGCAGAGTTTCAGGCAAGTTAGAGGGCTTGCCTTAGAAAAGCAGGTAGCTAATTACTGAGGAAAGCCATCTGAGGTTTTCCTCTACTTGTCTTACACACACATGCACACACATGCATGCACACATAGGAGCATATACATACAAACATGTATAGAAGTTGTTGATAGCAAATAAGAAAGGTGTTTTTAATATTATGACATGAACATTCACTGTTCTTCAAGTCTTAAATTTCTCCTGAAGGATGGAGAGGAAGGTTTTAGACTAGAGGACAGGAACTAAAGGCTAGGATACAGGGAAGGAGGCTTTCTAGAAAGAAGTCTGAAGGAATATGACAAATTATTATACCGTAAGGTTCCCTAGGGGGCCTAAGTGTAAACCTGGCATGGATGAGGTGGGGAATACTTATTCAATATAAGGTTTTAGACGCTCACACAATCTCAACCCAATGGATATAATCTGCTATATGCAAAAGGCTCTCATGTAAGTTGTATTACACTTTTTAAGTTGCCTTCTGTCAAATATTCTCAGAGTAAACCAGAAAAGTAACTGTTGTGAAGTGCTGGGCCCACATGACCCAATGAAGCAAAATCTACCACATTCAGTCTTCCACAGTCTATGAAGGATTACCAAATGGCTGGATTATTTATTTTCTCTATTATTTTGTTAGATACAGAAAGCCACAGATATAACTTCAAGACCTTCATTAGCTGGTTGTCAATTCATTGGTATCTTTAAGTTGATGTAATGTACTATCTGTTCATACAAAGTCCACCCCATATTTTATGGAATTTAACTGAACATACACAAATGTCTTTGAAACCATAGCAAAGATGGCCTCTACCTGAGGGTTTTCTTTTTAATTAATATTTGTCAACATTTTGCTCACTTATTTTTCCATTTATAAAAAAAGTCTCCCACGAATTTCCTTTTTGCTCTTTACAGCATATGGAAGGAAATCTGAACTCAGAGTTGCGTTATTCTTTTGAGAACACTTTGCATGATGGGATTTTTCTGGCCCTTAGATTTAACCAATGTTTTATTTCATATGACCTGGACAAAGAGATTTGACAGGTTTAGCCCAGAAAGCCCTCTGACAATTAGCTCACTGCCATGTGGTCTAAGCTCCTTTTGTGATGATTTTAATCATAGGAATTATTTGGCTGTAACGGAAGCAGTGTATGGAATCTGATGGCTGGGTTGGTACCCATTCATTGTTCACATTAAAAGTGTTTGAGGTTAAGGGAGACAAAAGAACATATGCATACATATGAAGCCTTGCAAAATTAAACATCTTAGAGTACATGGAGGATGCTGAACTGTATTTTGTTCAAAAAGAGAAAAGAGGGTACAATACAACTTTCATCTTCAGCACTTTTTCATGCTAATAGTTGCCCCGGAAGTTTTACAGATCCACATAATGGGAGGTGATGGCAGAAAGCATATGGTCCTGTGTAAATTACTACAAAAACCGGAGTTATAAAGACATGGTGTAATGAATAAATTATTCGGTCATGAATCAAATAAGAAGGAGACAAATCAAATAAGAGGTAGAGAAGAGGAGAGGTAAGTGCTCAGAATTCACTCTGTGATGGAATTGGTAACAAATGCATGTCTCCACGGGGCAACAGAAGACAAGAGACTGCGCGAGCCTTGAACTCCTCCTGTAATGTCTCCAGGAGCCAGAATGAAATATTGGCAAAAACAAGGCCCAGCCAGGAAAATAAATACTGGGTGAATGCCTGAGACCTAAAAGAAATAAGGTTAAACATAATGAAAATCAGACATCAGATCCAAGGAGAAATGTGCAGGATCCTGTTCTTTCTTTTTTCTGCTTTGATTGGTTTTGATAGGAACATGTGTTTATGGGAGGGCTCTAATCTATGCATGGAGATATTTGTTTTCTTTTAAAGCCTAGAGTTGGAGAGGAACAGAAACGGCAGAGCACCATGCTTGGAAATTAGCTTAAGCCTGTGCGAATTTTATGGGATGTTAAATGTTGGCATCCAAATGATATTTTTAAATTGCTGTATACTCTGTATATGCTTTGAATCTCAAAGATACATGATTTTGTTCTCTAGAGCCCATAGATGAGGCTAGTGAGCCAAGGACATTTCCAGAACGTTTGTGAGATCCTTATCTGAAAACTGTTAGAAGGCTTGGATATCTGAACCGAAGGGAGTTTGTGCAGGAGAGAACAGATCCAGGGTCAGTGGTGGCTATGATACTGAGGAGGTTGAGAGGCTTAAAGTACCAACAGCAGCTGACTGTATGATGTATGTATATATATATATATATACGTATACATATATATGTATACGTACATATATGTATATATATATGTATGTATGTATATCACATGGGGTAAGGGCATATAAATCTAACATTAAGAACTGTTGAATTCTTAATGTTTGATGCAAAAGAAACAGGACTGAACTCAATGCACAACATGTGTATTTGTATCTGTGCATTCATGAAGGCAGAATTAGGTCAGTGAAGTCCATAGGGCATCAAGAGGATCCACAGTGCAGAAATACTACAGCGATTCAAGGAGCAAGAGCAAGGAGATCAGGAACGCAGCCCTCTGTAGTCTTTTCATAATGTCCAAAGTTTTCTTTCCATTTCCTCGTTCATCCAGTCAGTAAGCATTATTGAACACATGCCACACATACATGAGGCACTGTGCATACAAAGTGGACACAGAGAGTTAAACTAACCCTGGCACACACCTGGTGTTGCTCAAACTCCACAGTGTTACTTTCTGAGGGGGAAAAAAGCACAGTAAAAAGAGAAATACTTTGGGAGTTCTAATTCAGAGATGAGGGCTGAAGTGTGTTCGAAAGCAACCAAACGCAGGGAGATGTCAACCTATTATAGAAAGCATACTCAGGGATACTAAGGGTGGACCTGCTATTGCTTTGAAGATGTGAAAGAGGTAGGGTTTCACAGAAGCAGACCAGCCTACAGAAGCACTGCTCACACCACCTTGCCTTGCAGGCCAAATGCAGAGGGCTTTGGAGATGAGCATTGTAGAGCTGTCCTGAGTTCCCAACACTGAGCCGTGAGCATCTAGTTCAGGACAGATTTTCCCTCTGCACTGAAGAACCAAAATGTCCTCCAAAACCTTCCCAGATGGTTCTGGGAATAGTGATTTAGGATGAAACAATCTGCAGTCTTCCTGGAGTCCAGTGGCATTCAATAAAGATTCAGTTCCTGTCAGATGTGCAGCGCGAATCTGCTCTGTCTGTTAGTACCAGGGTACACAATCGAGGCTGGCAGGGAAGTGACCACGACAGTGAGTGGGAATGAAGGACAGAGCAAGGGGCTGCACTGTCTGGGGTCTACAGTGTAATACTGTTGTTTCTTGCCGATCTCTTTACCAGATCACTTTCTTACACAGCTGTTAGTTAAACAAGAACTTGTCTACATCCTTATCAAGGTCCCTTATACTTTCCACATTCAGTAGCTTATTCTGTCTTTCAGCCAGGATTATGTTCAACAACTTCATAATTGACTAGAAAAAAAGGCTATAGGAACGAAAATAGAGCATACACAAGATCACAGGAATAGCTGACAAGATGAATGGGAACTCAGAAAGTAGAGTTAGAGGGATAGAAACGTGGCTTGCATTAAATTTATATTTAATCCAGTTAGCCTAAAAGTATCACACATCTCTGCAGAGAAAGGAATGAAGCAAACACAGACTAATAATTTGGAATATTTTCATAGTCAATAAAGTTATCAGAAAATAGTACACCTTAAATTTTACATGTAGTTTTCTTTCCATGTCAGTTTGAGTTAGTTTGCAAACATTACCAAAAAATTGACGTTGGGGACAGTTCTGTATTTTTTATTATCTTCTCTTTATTCAAATGATTTTTTTATTATTATCATTTTAATTATGTGCTTGGAAAGGGAGAATATACACAGAGAAATGCAGGTGCCCAGAGGTCAGAGGTGTCAAATTCCTTGAAGCTGGAGTTGCAGGAAGTCCTGATCTCTACTGGAGCCATTTCTCCAGTCCCTAATCTTTGATTTTAATGCACTCTTTCCAGCAGTAAATTCTCAGTAGTCATGGTATAGACATTAACTAGAAAGGAGAGGAAAAAAATGGAATAGAATGGAGGAAGTAAGGAAACGGAAGTGGAGAGGAGAGGGAAAGACCATTTGCTCACGCTTCTGGGTTTGGGGTGTGGCCCTTAACTCCATCATCTAATTCCTCTCTCACTTGTAGAGGCATTGCTGGCTCTCTGCTCATCTGACAGTTATATCTGTTGTACCACCTTTCTTCATTCTCAGCAGACTTTGACCTGCATGGATCTGGGTAGAAACTTCTTACAAAGATTCAAGTACAGATTACAGCATCAAAAACCAAGCATTTGAGTACAAAACACAAGTACAGAAACTCCAGATTACAAGGATTGGGGTTTTTCAAAATGCCCTATAACCCCCTCAACCAAATCATGCCTATTAACCTGCTATTGTCAACTATGATAGTGTGTGTGCTCAAACAATAATGAGGGCTCTAGGAACAATGACCCTCCTGCCATTTAAACTCCCACCGGATGTCAGATTCTAAAATTGTCTTAGGGTTGCCCATGCTTTTACTAGAGGCCACAATCAAGTCAAAACTGGCAAAGGATAAGAGAGAGGCAAACAAAAGTAGTCAACCTTTAAAAGTAGACAATATTTCCGATGTCTAACAGCCTATTTAATTATTCCACTCAACTTCATTCTTGGAGGGATCTTGTCAATAAAGTCAAATCAGCGTCATGGTGTGTAGCAGGTTTTTTGAGGGTCTTTTTTTGAGAGCTTCATTAAAAGCAGACAGTTTCTCTAACCTTTTAGCAGAGCCTGTTATCTGATGACGTGAATTAAAGTCTCTCAAATGACTAATAATCATATCAGGGCTGCCATGTCAGCTTGTAGATTTGAATAAGAGGGTCTGAAAACATTTGCATGCCTCAACGTGCCCGTGCTAAGAAGCTAATGTGATAGTGCTGTCATAAAGCACCGGGAAGACATGACTTAATGTAATCTGTCATGTCATATGCTAATCTTCAACCATTACTTGAGTGCTATAAGTAAGTAGAAAGCATTTGGGAGAAATCCTTTCCAATTTCTCTGAGTACCACTTCTGCTGCTGGTCAGCTCAAATGGGTTTTGTGCATTTAATGTGGAGCTCAAGTCAAGTTGGTTTAGGTCACACTTAATTAACCAGCACATGGATGGACCCAGTCGCCATAGCACTATGAAAAGTGCTTATTTCAAAGGCAGCCTAACAAGTAAATATTTTATATGCAAAAGGAATAAAAGAAAAGGACACTTTCCCAGGCCTTGATAGTGCGTTCTCTTTAGAGGCAGCACCATGAATGCCTTTGGATTTTGCTTGTTTCTTTCTTGACTTGAGGTGTGGTTACTATGAGCGAGAATTGAAGAGTTAAAGACTCTCAGATACCCAGAATTCTTCTGCATAACATGAACATGGTCAGGCTGCTCCTCCTTTAAACCCACAGAAACAGAAAAGAAATGGCCAAAGAGAGCCACCCACTTAGCTTAATAAAGTGATAATACCTCTTAAAAACAGCTGTTAGGAAAGGAGACTTGGTTCTTGGAGTAAAGTATACATTGGAAGACAACAACTGAGACTATAGCACTGACAAATTTTATTCTAACTTTTTTTTTGTTGTTTGCTTAAGAAAGTGCGCAAGGGATTGTGGTTCAAAATATAAAGTTTATTTTTATCGGCCACATTGAGTCAAGTCAAAAAGTTGTTTAAGAACTTGAAGATCTGCCTCCTGGAATAGAATTTTTGAGGATACTGAGCAGATGGCATGAGATTAGCCTCATCGAAACCGCCTGAATTTCCCAGCATTCTTATGGGGCCTGCTATTGGTAACTCAAGGGAACATTCCTGCATGTGGGAAATGGCTTTTTATAGGGTCTAATTAGAAAGAACTGCTAATTCCTACCTACAGCATTAAGAAATGTTTCTGTGAAATATTTTCATTTCAAAAATGTATGTCAATTTCATAAAGAAAAATTAATGCGACTGAAAATTGGTAGAGATAGGGTCTTCATCTTCTCCTGCCTGCTAGGGCCCTGCTGAGGTCTTCAACTTTATATAAACCCTTCATCTTTAACCTCCTTGCCCTGCTTATGCTTCTCACCGAATATCATGACTGGTTTCTTACGAATTGGTAGTCAATGTGAATTGATGCTGACTCTGCATAGACCTCACAAAATTCTAATTGATAATTTACAGAGATGGGTAGATTTACAGATACCTGGTAGAAGTGATTCCGGATCCTAGTAAAATGTGGCTTCTTAGCTAGGGTCTCACTCTTGACATGGCCTAAACATAGGAAGACTCTTCGTTAGAACTTTTAAACTCATATTCATTCAGCCTTGGAAAATGGTCAGAACACATTGCTTGGCTAGTAAGGGGTTAGACTTTTTAGCATAAATGTCCAAAGTCCAATCATCATCCAGACTGTCCTTCTTGCAAAATTTATCCAACTCAGTCCTGGCATCTTGCATTTGTACATTCTTAGTCTTTGGAGCATTCCTTATAACTAAAAGAACAAAATTATACCTTCCTAGTCTTTGAGGTCAATGGTTTCACCTTTCAGCCCAATTTATCTTAACAGAAATCTGTATGACTAGGTTCCATCATTTAACACAACCTAACAATATTTAGCTAAAGTGAGCCTTGTTATTCATACCTACTTACTTCTCTAAGTCTAACCAAATAATACACTGTGTTTGTTTTACCTCTAATTGAGCCAATTTCCTGGTAGTCTCTCAAACTTCTTACTGTATCAACCTAGATTATTCTCTAGCCTAAGCCTATGTTTTATTGACCTTTGCAAAGCTCTCCAGTGTCTTTGACCATGAACTCATGACCATTCTTCTCTCATCAGCTCTTAACCTTGACTCTCTTTTTATTCTTCTATCATACCTGACATCCCAACTGCAGTTTTCTCTCATTTCATTCCTCCCAGTCCCTCCCCATACATCCTCCCCTCTCACCCAGATCCACTCTTCCTCTTCTTCCCTTCAAGAAAAAAAAAACAAAGCAGGCCTCCCAAACATATTAACAAACATGGTTAACAAGCTACATTGAAACAAGGCTCAAACCCTGCTGGATGACACAACCAAATAGAAAGTAAAGGGCCCTAAGCACAGACCAAAGAGTCGGAGACACCCCCCTCACTCCCACTGTTGGGAGTCCCACAAGAACATCAAGCTACACAACCATAATGCATATGCAGAGGTCCTAGCACAGAACCATAGAGGGTCTGTATTTCTTCGTTCAGTCCCTGTGAGATACTATATGAGCCATTAGTTGTTTTGGTGTGGGGGGGTGTCCAGGGGGCTGTGTTCTCATGGTATCCTTGACCCCTCTGACTCCTACAATCCTTCCTTTCCCTCTTCTATGGGGTTGCCCTTGGTTCTACCTTGCTTTTGGATGTGAGTCTCTACATCTGACCCCATCAGTTGCTGGGTTACATCCGTCTGATGAGGAGTGGTCTAGGCACCAATCTATGACAATAGTAGTATATCATTAGCAATCATTTCATTGACTTTTTGTTTTCTTGGCAGTCATGTTTGGTTCTCTCCTGGGTCTCTGGACTATCCTGCTTCTGGTTCCTGCCATGGACCTCTAGTTGGACTAGTCATTTCTTGGCCACTCCCACAAGTTCTGTGTTACTGTTATTACCCCAGCACATCTTGCAGGCACGGCAGATTATAGGTTGAAACTTTTATGGCTGGGTTGATGTCCCAGTTGCACTGGTGGGAGCCTTGCCTGAGTACAGAAGATGGCCAGTTCGGGCTCCATACATATCTCCCATTACGAGGAGACTGAACACTAGGGTCACTCTCTGGGAATCCAGGGAGTTCCCACTGCACTATTAACCTTGGCCCTTAAAATGACAACAACAACAACAACAACAAAATCTCTGTTTCCTTTTCCTTCCCTAAGGTAAACTAGGTCATAACTTTTGAGTACCCAGTGTTACTCTTCATGTGAGGCACTTTATCATTCAATTAATATGTCCTCCATTTGTTTGGGACATAGCCCCTGAATAATCTAGGTGATTATTAGTATTATCATGGATCCTTGACTAATCTTTCTCATTTATTTATTCATTGAACACAAGACTGAATTCCTCTACAGCGTGAAGCATTGTGCTAGCTGGTGGTGCTGGTAATCAAATTAGGAAATGCTTCCAACTCACATATTAATTTAGTGTGATCTCATAACACTACAAATTATGCAGGTTACATACATGCACTTTTATTCAATTATTTAATGTGTCTTTTTAGGATCCTATTCAGAAACAACTTCTAGACTAGATTTCCCATTTTATATGCCAATGTACTCTTTTGCTGCATTCTAAGACAGACTGGAAGTTTTCTCAGAGGGTTTTCTGTTCAGTTTCATAAAACATAGTGGCCTTAATGGGTCTGTGGTAGAAACAACACCAGCTATAGTAATGTGGAAGACTGCAGTGAACTATGGTCCATGTCCCTCATATTAAGTATTTGGAATCTTTTGTAGAAAATGATAGTTTATACATTAGATATCAGACAACTCAAGGACAACCTAAAAGAAGATGGCAAGATGAACACAATCAGTTTACATCTGAGGATAGGGTAGAGATGGGACATACACGTGACAACTGTAGGGCTGTAGGAGAAATGAGGATTAGTTTGAGTCTTCCAAACATTTCTCATAGAATATCATTGAAAGCTCAATAAAGCAACCCAGAGGTTGCTTTAAGATTGTCATTTGCTGAGTTCTGTCACAGAATATTAAGAGATCATGAATATTGGGTAACATATGATGGGAACAACAGAAATGTTTAAGAAGATGGTCTGTTGACACTGGGGATTGCATAAAGAGAGACAATTCAGGGGACCTCACAACTGTGAGACAGGATCACTCCTAGTACTGCATTCACAAGGATGTCTTCAAAAATCAAAACTCTTGCCATCAAAAACCCAGGACACTGGAGGCAAATGGCTGACAAGTCTGAGGTGAATCTGTTGCCTCATCAAGTAGGATTTTTAAATCAGGTCAGTATCGCTCCCTTAACGTATGCAGTGTTAAAAATCTATTTCTAGAAATTACTATCGTTCTCATAGTCTCCCTTATTAAGAGCCTTGATTTATGGCTAGGTGTGGTAGTGCAGGCTTCTCACTAATACCTGCTATTCATTCTTCATGAGGGATCTGGGTTCTTCTGAGGACTCCCTAGTAAAGGAGGCACATGCATTCCCTGTGAATCAAGCCTTGCTTTAAGAGGCCACAGGCCTACTCAGTTTCCTGCTGGGTTTCTGTCCAAGAAACTAATTGTTAATGGCTCCCAGCTGTGCCACAAAGGACATTTCTTTAACT
This sequence comes from Tokudaia tokunoshimensis, assembly GCA_036184795.1. Taxonomy (NCBI): domain Eukaryota; kingdom Metazoa; phylum Chordata; class Mammalia; order Rodentia; family Muridae; genus Tokudaia; species Tokudaia tokunoshimensis. Next base: position 16,491,979 of record BTHU01000003.1, read on the forward strand.
CCTTCCTTCCCAGCTGCCAAAGAGTATCCTCTACTTGGGCTGTCATACTAGGAGCCGACTTGAGTAGAGCTAAGGAGGCAAGATAGGAAAATCCGAGAAACAAACGGAGATTTTACCAGTTCCAAATTTACTAGGTGCATGCCATCCTCCCGAGTCAAGGTGCCGTGTGAGTGTTCACACTGAATCCTAGAATATCAAGGATCCTTCTCGTGCTCTCTTACATTCTTGGCAGATGTCTATTATTCTTTATTTATGCATCACTTGCCTGTTTTAGTCCTGTTTCATCTCAACTGGATTTTCTTCTGTTCTACCTGCATCCCTACTCGGCTTTGATGCACTTTATGATCTTCCATGGAAGCCCCCAGTGACTCCGGCAGTCAGGCCTATCCACATAAGTGTGCAGGCATCTGAACAACCTGGGAACTCATGCATTTTTTTTTAAATTTCTTCACTACGTGTTGTTATCTCCTGTTGCAAAATGAATGTCTCCGGTAGGTAGCTCAGTCTGCATGGGTTTCTTTCCTGATTCTGTGTTTCTCTTTTTGGTCGTAAGAAACTTCTTTCCTTTATGGGAACTGCCAGCCAGAGATGAAGACTTTCCATTACCTTTATGTCCTGTTCTTAAAACTCCCTTAGGAACTTGTTTTCTTCCTATTCCAATCTTTCAAGATCTTCGGCGGCCCTGGCTCTTTCTTCCACTACTTTTTCAAGTCTACATTTATATCAGTCACTAAGTCCCTAGGCACCCTCCCACACCCTTCTATACACTAGCAATACACAAACCTGTTCCACAGTACCCTAGTTCACCTCGGCTTCCTTTTTCTGTCTCAGCCCATTTCTGGGTTTTATACAGAAATTAGTGTGCAGAGAGGTCTATAAACCACAGGGCTGACCAACTAGCAGTTCATTAAATCATCCCCTAAGACAGCAATTGTCCCCTTTTGTATATTTAATTCTTCTTTCTTCTTCCCTGGTGATGGGTTTCCAAGAGGATCCTTTCAAGAATGAAAGAAGAATAGAACTAATATTTATTCTCTATTATTGCTCCAAATCTTGTATGCAGGGTGTTCTTTATGAATTTTTTGTCTTTTAATTAACAAGCTTGTGTATTATTTTTAGTAGCATCACCTACAGCTAGTATCTATTGTTTATAGTAAATATCAGACTCTAGCACTTCTTTATGTATTTTTACATTTTTCTTCACATAATCCGGTAGGGTTGACACTTTCAGTGTCCCCACTTGACTGAGAAGAAGTGAGACATGGGAGAGGAGATATCTTGTCCATATTTACCTGTTGAGAAAGGATAAATTGAAGAAAGCCTGATACCTCAGGCCAGGTCTTCAAGTAACTGTCATGAACAAAATGGTCACAGTTCCTATTATGTTGGAGCTTAAGGTCGACCGGGAAGAACTCATCAGCAGTGATCAGAAGTTGAGAGGGAGATGTATTAGAAAGATTATGTGGGGAATTGGAGGTAGGAAATTTGGAAGCTTATAATTCACTTTGTACATCTATGAAATTCTCAAGTATAAAGAAAGGCTTAAAACCCCAAACAGTTATTCAAATAAATATTTGAATATATGTCTGCGATAGTGGCTCTAAAGATCAAGAAGAGGCTCTGTCAGTGATATAGAATATGATCCCAGATATGTTCTAATGGACAGGGACATCTTTTTCAAGGTAGTAACATTTAAACTAAAACAAATTGGACAAGGGTATGTGCCAATGGGACTACACATGGGAAAAGAGCATCAGACAGGAGAAATAGACTGCAGAGGCTCCAAGGCCGAGCAAAAGTGCAATGGAAACCAGCAATGGCCAAATGCCTGTAATGGAAGAAAGGAGAGCAGGGTAAAGTGAGGATGGGGGGAAGGAGAGGAATGCTTTCCTGTCCTGTTGGGACTCATAGGTAAAGGGAAAGGTTTTAATACATGTCAAATGTAATGGAAAAAAAATATAGAGACACAGACTTACTTTTCAAATTAGTGCTTTAGGAATAAACTAGAAGGAGCTGGAAGCAAATGGGGTATACCAATTAGAAGAATATTTCTATTGATGTTGATTTTATGGATGAAGAAAATATAAAGCCAGTGAGTTGCCTAAGTTCATAGTTTGTGTCAAAGCCAAGATTTGAATCCAGTTCTCTCTGACACTCAAGGCCACATTACTTTAAAAAGCATCAACCTCTACTTATGATAATGACTTGCACATCCTCACTTAGAAAATGGAAAACCATGGGGGTGCGGGTGGGGTGGGGGTGGGTCTGGGACTGGGAGACATTCTCAAGGTCATGCACCTGGTGACTAGCACTCCACAGCTCTTAGCTCATGCTCTGTGGTACAGCCTCATGTACTTTCCACACTGCTGCCTTTGCTGTGAGCCAACAGTATGTTTCAAAATGATCCCTCTTTATGTTAAAAATGGAAACACGCAAGTCTTAAATAACATTAGGGTCATAAATACAATATATGAAAATACCTGCCCAGTGTATCTCGCAGGATTGTTACGAGCTTGAGATAACATACATTGGAACACTTCATAACTTGTCAAGTGCTCTACAAAAGTAAAGCATGACTGGTGTTTGTTATATAGGAAACGAGAGTGCCATAGCAACTTGTCCAGTAGGAGTAGGCCTCAGTCCTGAATGTTCCTACGAGTTGCCAAAAAGAGCTCGCAGAATATAACATATCTGTATATTTCCAAGATTCTTGTGAGCCAGGACCACAGCCAAAGAGAAGCAATTGGATCCCTGTTTCCACCATGCTCTGTACACAGTTATGCCTATTTTGAGTTCAACTGGATAATCTCCATGATAATTACTTGTTCTACAGGAACCCATGTGCCCCAGAGTGCTGCCCAATATGTCATTATTGGAACTCCTGTTTTATGAGGCAACGGTATCTTTCTTCACACCTGAAGCTGAGAATTTATCTTTGCAATTTAAATTCTCAAGGAGAATGAAACACGGGTACACAGACCAAATCAATAGTCATCTTTCTTCCATTAAAGAACTTTTAGGGTCTTTTATAGGATCCCATTTCTTGTTAGTAGCTAATTCCTAAAGACACTTTTGGTCTGACTCCGTGTTGGCCAAACTACAAATCATGAGCCATTGGTTGGGTATGAAATCGATGTAATGGTTATAAGCAGTATTTAAAACATGAACTAGAAGACAGGGAAACAATCTGAGTATCTTGAATGTAGCATAGGTAATTGCTTTGAGAAGCAGTCTTCAACCATGAATTTATGTCCCTGTGTTCTGGATTTCAATAGAAAACATGTTCTTCTTCATCATCATCATCATCATCATCACTATTTAATATAGGTCATACTAGAAAGAAGTTTGTATTTAATTGGTATTTCACATTCAGGAACCACACTGATGTCTCCACACCTTCATAAGATGGCTTTATTCGAACTACTGTCTTCAGCATGGGCAGTACCACTCATGCCTGATGCAGGCAGTGCCTGCTTTAGTTTAATTATTCCCTGAAAACATCTAAAAGCAGAACCACATGGAAAAAGTATGAGTATGAGCAAAAGCCATTTGCTGAAGGAACTCTGAGGGAGTGGTGTCTTAAAAGGGAGGAAGAATTTTCAGAGGATAACAAAGAACGGGACTTCTTTAGACATACAGATGAGATATTGGGCTCTCGATTATCTTGATTGTTTTATTCGTTTTCCAAATACCTGAGTGATCTACATAACATGCCAGGCCTTGCTCTTGATGCTTTATACATGTTTACTCTTGTGACCCATGAGGCAGCTAGCTTCACTCTGAAGAAGAAATTATGGCATCAGGGACGAAGCCACCAACCAAGGAGTACACATGGCTCTGGCTGCATATGTAGCAGAGGACAGCCTTGTCAGACATCAATGCATGGAGAGGTCCTTGGTCCTATGAAGGCTTGGTAGATGCCCCCCCCCCGCCCTGTGTAGGGGAATCAAGGGTGAGGAGGTGGGCGTGGGTGGGTGGGTGGGTGTAGGAACACCGTCATAGAAGCAGGGAGAGGGGGATAGGAGAGGGGGTTTCTGGGAGACATGGAAACTGGGTAAGAGGATAATACTTGAAATGTAAGTAAATTAAAATAATAAATTGCATGGACATGTGGATGCCCTTCAACATGTCTGTAGCACTGGAGAGGATCCATAGCACTCACTAATAAGAGTGTCTTGCCATGAATTTGTGTGTGTGTGTGTGTGTGTGTGTGTGTGTGTGTGTGTCCCGTATCCTATATGTTTGGATTCATGGGCAGAAGTGGCAGAAAAACCAACTCATAAAAAACTTGCCAACACAAGCCTAAACGAAAGACTGTTTGTAGCAAAATGCCAAATGTAGTGACTTCCAACTTTCACTCTGCTGCTTTCTAGCCCTGGTTAAGAAACAGCTTAATAGTCATAAGAAATTGTGCAAGTTACCAGTTTCTCTTCTCCTCTCCTCTCCCCTCCCCTCCTCCCCTCCCCTCCCCTCCCTTCCTCTCCTCTCCCCTCCCCTCCCCTCCCCTCCTCCCCTCCCCTCCCCTCCTCCCCTCCCCTCCCCTCCTCCCCTCCCCTCCCCTCCTCCCCTCCCCTCCTCTCCTCCCCTCCCCTCCTCTCCCCTCCCCTCCCCTCCCCCTCCTCTCATAAGAAATTGTGCAAGTTACCAGTTTCTCCCCTCCCCTCCTCTCCTCTCCCCTCCCCCTCCTCCTCTCCTCTCCCCTCCCCTCCTCCCCTCTCCTCCTCCCCTCCCCTCCCCTCCTCCCCTCCCCTCCTCTCCTCTCCCCTCCCCTCCTCTCCTCTCCCCTCCCCTCCCCTCCCCTCCTCTCATAAGAAATTGTGCAAGTTACCAGTTTCTCCCCTCCGCTCCTCTCCTCTCCTCTCCTCTCCCCTCCTCTCCTCTCCTCTCCTCTCCCCTCCCCTCCTCCCCTCCCCTCCCCTCCCCTCCTCCCCTCCCCTCCTCTCCCCTGCCCTCCCCTCCCCTCCCCTCCCCTCCTCTCCCCTCCCCTCCTCTCCTCTCCTCCCCTTCCCTCCCCTCCTCTCCCCTCCCCTCCTCCCTTCCCCTCCCCTCCCCTCTCCTCCTCCCTCCCCTCCCCTCCCCTCTCCTCCTCCCCTCCCTCCCCTCTCCTCATCCCCTCCCCTCTCCTCTCCTTTCCCCTCCCCTCCCCTCCTCTCCTCTCCCCTCCCCTCCTCTCCTCTCCTCTCCTCTCCTCCCCTCCTCTCCCCTCCCCTCCCCTCCCGTCCCCTCCTCCCCTCCCCTCCCCTCCCCTTTCTGCTCCTCTTTCTCCCTTTCTCCCTCTCACTCCCCCTGTTATCAAGATAAATAAGATTTCTAAAGAAATTCTCTATATAAGGCCAGCTTTTGCATCCTGTGAGCTGGGAGTAGAAGGAAAGAGCGATCTGGAAAGAAGGTATGCATGATTAGCAAATTTGAATGAAGTTGTGTTAAAACTGAGGGTTAAAAAGCAAAGCCTTCTAAGGTGAATGCAAAGGGCTTTCAAGATTGGCCTAAATGATTGAACATTTTGCATATTAAAAAAACAAAAGTAGTCAAAGCATGAAAGGAGCCTAGAACCTAGGAACCTAGGCCTAACAGGAAAGCTGGGTTAAGTAGCAATCCTAACGTTAGCTTCACAGTACAAATAACAGCTCTCTTTTGCATGTAAAATAATTTCTTAGTGACCTTGGAAAAGCGCAAGTTTGCTGCCTAGGCATCCTTGTCAGAGTCAGATACATTTTAAGGGAGAGAGAAAAGCTTGCTTGACCTTTTTGTGAGACAAGACCGAATTTTTGCCTCAGGTAGGTATTATTTGACCTGACTGGAACATAAAAGATTATGGAATACCCAGAACCACAAAATTTCACTAGTCATTAACATTGTTTCCACGTGTTTTTACATAGCTGATACGAGAACAATTCTGTTTAGATAACAGTCCTAAGTAAGTAAGATATTGACGGCCTGGTTGATATTTCAGAGATCCTAGGTGATCCTTGATAGAAGCCATTTTCCATTTTCCTGACTCCTTCTCTATTTCTTTGCCTTATTTATACATTTTTACTCTGTTTGGATTTTTATTTTAAATTTCTTATCACCCACAATAAGGTGAAAGTCCTTGGAATGCAGAGACTGGGACACTGGCTTTGTGTAATACACCCAACCTGGAATATTAGGTTCCCTCTGTTCTTTCCATAAATGTTTATTGAGTGACTGAGAGGCAAGTTCTAGACACAGAGACTTTGTGTACCCCTGCAGCTACCACGATCACTGTGTTTTCCTTCTTTTTATGTCGCTTTTAAGAGCCTTCTAATCACTTGTTTGGATTACATCTCAGCCTTTTGGGATATTTGATGGAGACCACCTCTCCAAACTCCAAAGTTTTGCCCCAAGTTGACGGTGACCCTGACGGAGAATTTAAACACAGAGAGAAGCTGCCTCTTCTCATTCCCTGGTGAATGCTAACATGGACTCTCTCCTGAGCTGGAACCTCAGTTCCAGGCAATGGATCTCAGAAGCAGTTAGCCTATTTCTTTAGAAGAATCACAGTTTTCCTAACACTGAGGCAATCCTCTTCAACATTGGAAACTGTGTACACAACCTGCCATACGTGCATACACTAGTGAAGGCGTGGTGGTCTCTTGAACTCTTCTACTCCTGTAGTGAAGAATGAAGACCCCAGGGGGCCAGTAGTGTGGGATTTAAACCAGATCTCTCATTTACAGAAAGGTTTATACATGCCGATGAGAAGCCAGAGTGTATGTTTGTGTGTACGACAGCACTGAGGAGGGAGATCAGCTCAGGCTATGCTAACTATTTCGTTACTCAGAGGTAACAAGGGACATTAGGAAAGGCTGTGGGCAAGGTGTGCTCAGTTCTCCATTTAATACTTTTTTACACAGTGTTCTAGGATGAAATGTTCTCCTTGGTTTCCCCAGGTTGTCTCCCTGTGCATAACCTATGAAGTTATCACCTAATTAAAAAAAAAATCAGGAAGTTTGTTCTTTAGGCGTCTCTGTCCTAAAATCACCAGAGTACTGACATTAGCAGGAAAGGATGGTGGGAAGGAAGAACGTTGGGTGAGGGGAAAGAATGACTCAGAAACGAATTCTAGAACTCGCTTCTTAGGCTCACCCAGCATCCACATGATAGGTTAAGGATCTTTTCGGGTTGTTGAACTCCATTCTTTCTTGTATAGCATGGGCAGCTCACAACCCTGCCACTTGTTGCCTCTTGAATTTTGTTCAAGAAACATAGCCCATACCCCAGCATGGAGGTTAGTTTCCTCACCAAGAGTCAGTGTGAGCTGTGAACAAAACCCTCTGTGCCCTCACCAGAAGTGCTGTCTTCCAGCCTTACCACACAACCTTGCGGTTCTTTACCCCTCACACCTGTTCCTCCCTTGCATTGTACTTCACCCAGGTTGAGTTCACTGGATCTTTTGTTCATTCAAGGATTGTTTTTTATTGAGTGTCTATTTTGTAAACATCATTGTGCTTGGTGGTGGTGGTGTAAAACAAACAGAATACATTCCTTGCTCTCAAGTTGCCCCCGGGAAAACAGACACCTTAAGCAAATACTCCACATTTTACCCTAGTCTGTTCTGTGCCAAGTTGCTATGGGAACACACAAAAGAGGCACTTAACCCAGTCTTGGGTAGAGATGGGCAGGGCAGGATTCAGGAAGAAGTGGTGCTTGGGCAGTAAGAGATGGTAAAGCATTAAACTGGGAACTTGTGGGAGGAAGTGAAGGAGGAAGGAAGCCAAGAGAGGTTCCTGGAAGTTTCTGCAAAGGCTTAGAATGGAAGAAAACCAGTGCCAGGCTGGGGAATTGCAGGTTGTTCAGTATGGCTAGGAATTAGTGTGAGACTGGAAAAATAGACAGACTAGTGACAGAGGAGCATCTTGAGTGGTGTCAAGGAGTCTTAGCTTTCTCCTGAGGGCCATGGGGACCTCTCAAGGGTACAAGTGGGAGGGGCGGGTCTCATTTGCATTTTATGAAGGTCTTTTTAATCACAGTCTGAGGAATAGATTGGAACAGAAGAGAAACTAGCTATGTGGACGATTTACTGACCCAGAGAAGGCTGGATCGTGAGAAAGGTGTGGTGTGTGGCAGCAATAAAAGCTAGAGATGTCCCTTGGGTTCTGATGATGGCGTGCCGCCAACCACCTAGCCAGCCAAGTGGTGTAACATGCAATTATCAGTTAAATTCTGATTGTTCATTTCCTCTTGTTATTTTATTCTATTTATTCTATTTATCTTTCTTTTATATGAGAAAATATCATTAACAGCTGTTGGCAGTGGCCTCTTTTGCTTTTTCTTTCTTTCTTTCTTTCTTTCTTTCTTTCTTTCTTTTTTTTGTAAAATTGGAAATGAATAATAGCACATACAGATGAAGCAAACTCACACAAAACAGTTTAAAAACACTAATATTATTTTTTTTCCAAAGGGAAGTAAAAACTGTATGCCATATGCAGAAACTTTCCAATTAGGTTAATGTACCTTAAACTGTATTAGTAATTAAGTGCTTTGGGTATTAAAATGCCTAATCTAGCTTCAGGCTATTTTTGATAAATCCTTCGACATTTTGCCAGCTGAGTGGGAGAGACAGAGCTGAGGAGCCCTCGCCTAGGGATTAGGGAGTTTTGACTATCGTACCCATGGTGGGCAGTTTATTGTATGACCTTGGTAGTCTTGACTTCAGCTCCAAAACTGGAGTTGTCCTACCTGTAAAATGGCAAAAACGACAAGGCAGCAATCATGATTATATAACTGTTTCACTTTACACAATTATTTGGGTTTTTTTTAGAGGGATTTTGGGAGGAAGTGGGGGTGGATTTAATCTGTGCATATCACAGAAGGAACTACTTGCCTCCTGACCCAACTCATGCCCCTACCCCACCCCTAACTCAGACCTTCTTGCATTTTCCACTCTGCTTTTCTCGTGGCTAGATATCTGTTTTTAGGATACATCATTTCTACTTAGGGCTGGAAGGAAGCAGGAAGAGTTGGTGCCAGCTGCATTTCCCCCATTTGTAAGAAGTAAAGCATATCCTCAGAGGCAGGGGCTTGATTATAGTGGACAGTGGTGGTATCCCATGCACAGAACAAGGAAATCATCATAGACTTCTTCCTGCCTCCACAGTAGAACAAAGCAAGGGGCAGAGGCTGAGTGTGTCATAGAGACTAGGGTGCCAAACAAGGTTGGGGGAATGAACTACTTTTGAGAACTGGATTTTCAGAGACGAATTTAAAACTAGAATTGGGTTATCTTTCACTTGGGAATTTGCTTGTTCAATGGAAGCATTTTGTTTGTTTTGTTTTGGTGCTGAGAACTGAATGTTGGGCATAATGCTTGCTAGCCAAATGCTCTACTAGTAAGCTGTATTCTCAGCCACAGTCTTTTGTTTTTTTTGAAACATAGTCTTCCATTTCTTTGGTTTACATTTATAAAAATCTGAACACCTCTATAGATATAAGGAAATTTCATTCTCTATATAGTTGGAGGATTTGATTCTGAACAGAAATTCACACTTAACAGGACAAGAAAGGACGTTGTACTTGAAAAAGTAGAAGTCATTCCAATGTTTGATGAAGCCTAGCTGTCTCTGACACATTTGACTTATTTACTATCAGACAGTATAAAGAGAGAAGAAGTTCAGGAAACTAGAATCAAACTGCATGTGCGGTCCCTGGAAGGGTACTGGCCCAAGGTATTGGGGCTCAAGGCTCAGAGCTGGTCAGTTGTGCAAGCAATCCCAGTTTTCTTGTTGGGTGGTCTATTCAATGTTCCCATGAAGAAATCTACAAAGATCTTGCCTCTTCCTGTAGCAAGATACCAGGGAACAGTTACTATGATATCTCCATCAAATTTCAGACAGGTCTCAGTTTCCCCTTGCAGATGATTAATGACCAAGTACATTCCTTAGTCTATGCACCTCTTTAAGCCCTTTATGATAGTAGAGGAGAAATGTCCTTTGGTATTTTTTTAAAAGCCTGAAAACATGTAGCATTGGATTCTTAGAAAAACAGAATAGCTCTAGGTCTGATCCATCTCTTCCTTCTGACAAATTTGCACCAAGCTTTCTAAGGGAGATGCTCCACGACTTTCCCTGTGCTTACCCTTCTATAGTCACTAAGATCCAAAAAGAAAGAGAAAATCTATTTTAAAATGTCACCTTCCTTAGGAAGACTGTCACTTTCTCTTCTCTCCGATGACTTGTTTTTCTGGAGAGACACTGTGTATGTTTACAAATATCTCACTCTGGACCAGGATCTTAGCTAGAACTACGCAAGGGAACACATGGGCTGCAGACAGAGCTGGGTGAGGAGAAACAGACTCCTGAACTAACAACTCAATTTCAGGGACACAGGAGAATTACCAGGCAGGCTCTTGACTACAGAGCAGAGCCTCGACTGTGTATTTTTGCATGCATTTGTGCCACTACCAATCTGTCTGTTTGAAATGCAATAGCCCAGCTCCTTTGCTGGACCAAGTGTATCCAGGAGAAGGAAAGAAAGTTCACCTACAATTAGGACACATTCATGAACAACACGGTGAGAGAAATTAAGGTCAACAAGTTCCAAATCTACTTTCATATTATATTGCTACCCCTTGCTCCAGTTACTCAAGCCATGTAGCTCTTAGTTTGAAAACCCACCAGAGAAACCATGATTTCACATGAAATTTCCATATTATTTTTGTCCAGAGAACTATCAGTAATAGCAATACATTAAAACCCTTTGGCATCATGGTGACCAAAGTTGTCTAAAGAGAAAAAGTATTGGTTCAATCACCCTTGAGGAGACATATAGATCATCTCAGAACAAGAATTCTAAAGACACTCATTCTTTGAGTGGAAAGGTATGCTAAATAGTCCCTGGGCTTTCACCTTTTCTACATCAGCACCAAGGAGGGAGGGCAGATGGAGGTACCACAGAGAGTGGAGAGGAAAACAGGCATTTGCTATGGGATGAGTTATACTGAGACACCTTAAGGATGTTCTAATAACATGACTTGATTTCTTTGGAGAGCTTTCCCTCTAAGGGGCTCAACTACAACAGTTTCAAAAATCTTCTCAGGTCTGAGAGAGCAGCCACTCTGACTTTGTGTTTCAGGGCAGAGTGAACTCAATCAATTCCTTCCTTTCCAGCAGTTTTAAACTTTCTTTCAAACTCTTAGGCCATGGTAACAGTATCATGGTGATAACTTAGCCCTTACTCAACCAATGTTCTGCAACACATTTACAACCTAAGTCATAGGAACCTTCCTTGATCTGATAAATACCCACTTGACTGAGGACAGATACAAAAAACCTTGCCCTTGTCTATGTTCAGAGTCAAACCAGGGAACTCAGTTTACATTTGATATATTTTCTTATAGTGGCTCAGTCCTTTTGAACAAGGAGTATTATCCAGGAAGACCTAATTTGCTGTATGCAGTGGCTCTCTGAAGTGAACTTGACCCCTGTCAGTTCATCTGTGGACCCAACAAGAACCTGATGATTTCTGATTCCTTTTTGGCACAGCCGGCTCAGATGGGCCAGATTTGGGTGGGAGCAGTAAGCATTAGCCACGACTTGAAAAGCTGTTAAGAAAAACACTTTCAGAAGAGAACATGAAAAAGTTCTCTAGGGGCAGGTCACACAGGGTCTTTTCCATGGTAGCTGCAACTCCCCCTGCTGCCTGGCTAATGGTTAGCGGGGACAGCTCCAGGAACCAGCAACTCTAGGAGCCAATTAGCTCCAGAGGATAGAGCCCTAAAGCCATCAGTCTGAGACAAAGGTGATGAACAATTCATGCAGGCCTGCAAAGCCTGTTTGGTGGTGGGGGTGGTATAAGCTAGAGCTTGCATTTTTACAATGATGCCACCGAGCTATTGTTTAAAATCAAACAGACCTGCAGCAATAGGATTTGTATTCACACAGGAGAGGCACCCCTAGAGGTCTGTGCTTTTTCCATTCTTTGCCTATTTCAGGAGACATTGCTCTCAGTGTCTTCTAACATCATTCTTATCAGCTTAACCCAGGTAAAGTTGCATAACCCATGCTTTATGCTTCAGCTCTGAAGGTGGGGATTTATGTATGAAAAATATAGAAACCTATGACAATGCCAGGAAGTAGTCTCGTTCCTTTGAGTCCCACCAATGTCATATTTTGTTAAAAAGCTTCTGTTCTCCATCATGGGTGTATATTGGGATCACAAAAAGAATTTTTAAAACTACTGATTCTGGGGATTTAATTGTCATGGGCTATGACTTGAGAGTTATCGCCTACAGCCAAGCTTAAGGCTGTAGGCGATAAGTTCAAGGTTTCTTCACCATCCATCGAAATCCAATGTCTCCAGAGAAAGAATCGACCCAGATGGAGGGAGCAGCCTCCTGTAGTGTCATAGCAGCTGGGGGTCACAGGGAAATATCTCACTGTTTGTGTGACATTCTGAAACACCTGAGTTAGTTAGAGTGGTTTAGACTCTTGGGTTCTACCAAGACCTACCAGCTCATAGTTTTTTATTTGAACAAGATCTTCATTTGGTCTGAACAGATTCCATTTGGGAATCTCTCTCCTTCTCTCTCTCCCTTCCTCCTCTCCTTCCTCCATTTCCTCTTTCTTCTTGCTATGGCTTCTTGGATTCAGTATACTATAAACAGTTCCTTGGAAATATCTTTGGGGGATGGGGAGATGTTCCCAGGCCTTTATCTCAAGACTCCTTTCAGAACGAAATCTCCCTAAATTTCAGGGTTTTTTTTTTCAGTTGTTAGTTTTAGTTTGAGTTTCTAATGTCTGTATCAATTCACAAGCACCCTCTTCACCAGTGCTGACAGACTACAGTGGGCCTCTTATACAGTCTCCCTATAGGGCTGGCGCTAAAGCCCTGTTAGAGCAGGCTCTGGTCTCCTGTTGAGACAGGATCAACCTCTGACAGAGCATCTTTGATCCATCATAGTTGTGGGAGCAAATTTAGAGGATGATTGTTATTTACTAAGGGCTCAGAATGAAAACCAATCTTCCATCAGAACCCAGTCATTAAGGTTAGCAGTGACCCCTAAGAAGAATGGAACACTGGCACTGTGACCAGCCCCCCCCCACAACACAATGCATATGGGGTCAACTAAAATGTGGGAGACAGGACTGGATTTACAAGAAAAGGAAGGAGCAGAGTGAGTGCTTTAGGGAAAGGAATGTATCTCTATGGGAACTGCACTTCTTTCTGTCTCCCTCATGCATCCCACTTCAAAATGTATAGTGAAGCATGAGTTTTAAAAGATTCATATTGAGACAGAAACATTACAGAATCTCCATTGCTCTCTTCAGATTTTTTTTTCAGTCTTATTTTCTTTCTAGATGCATGGAGTCCTCTTTATGATGCTTTTGTGTCTATAAATTGTTTAGGAGAAGTCACTGAAACCTAATCTCTAAACATGCAAGGCCCCTGGATTGGTGGGGAGGGGCAGGGTGAGAGAGAGACACAAATTGCAAAGAGCAGAATAATCAGATACAGGGGACTTTGATCTTCTGGAGACCTAAGCTAATAGATGTTAAGTGCAGTTCAGTGGAAGTAATAACCCATGAAGAAAACAAAATCTGCAAAATGATAAAATGCTGCAGTCTACTGATCAAGGAAGACATTGGAAAATTACCATGAAAGCATCCTTAGCCTGGCAGACCCAAGGTGAAAAAAGGGTTCCTTCTGCCAACCAGCAGCCAGACATTCCTGGCAGACTGAGCAGGCTCCCTTCCTCCAGCCATGGAACCTGAATTCTTTCTCACTGCAGAGGCATGTACAGGCACCCTCAGAGGCCTGTGCTTCGTCATGTCTTCTCCTGACACCACAGTGAATCATCATGTGCTCTGTGGAGTCATTTCAGAAGACGTTGTTTCTAGGAGTAGGTCAAATTTCCTCTAGTACTGATTTTTATTTTGACAGCAACACAACATATTAAAGACAAATAAGATACCTTTCAAGACATTGAAATCTCACCAAGCAAACTATTCAGGAAGACACTGGGAATTTATGAACACTTAAATGTAATTGAAAAAAATAAGGGGTAACCCCTTAATGCTAGTTCATTTAAGTATCTGTTTATTGAATAATGAGTATATTACGCATTTTGGGCTGAATTAAGTCTGCAGAAGTAATGAATTGTTTAGTATTAAAAGAAAAATATAAAGGTTGAAACCACTAGATAATTTTATTATTAGGAGAATTAAACAAACAAACAAACAAACAGATTAAACACAACCACCAAATGTGAGTTTTAAAAGTCAAGAAACTAGGAGAAAAGTAGCATCCAGTTTCAAAGCATAGCCTCCTTAGACTTCATGTAACGGTTAATTAAACATATGGCGTATATTATCTGAACCACAAATTAATTTGTTTGGCTAGAGTGGGTATAAACAAATGAAAACAAAGGGAAGCTGCACAATTTTAACTCGAGCAGGATGTGGCCAGCTCTGACGGCCACTGGCATTTGGTTCCACTGACACTGGAACACTTACAAGTAGCATCAGGCCTACAGGAGTCTCCTTTTGAATTGGGAAAGTGCAATTGGCAAACTTCGAGTAATAGCACAGATGAGGGTAGTTAATGGCCTAAACAACAGAAAGGAAAAGGAACAGAAATGGAAAAAAATGTAGAGAAGGGATGAGAGGGAAGATGATAGAAGGGGAGGAGCAGTGAGAAGAGGGGGAAGATAGGATGGAAGGAGAAGACAAGCAAGGAAACAAGTCATTGACTGATCCCAAGGCATTGAAACCCTCTGGATAACACAGCGCGGGGCGTCTACATCTGTCTTTACTATAATGTTGACTCTTTGTAACCATGTCTATAGAAAGACTAGCCCTTTAAAAAGAAGTACTTTTCTCATTAAGGGAAACTGAGAGACTACATGATATTAAAAAGAGTCGTTGGAAAAAATAAAAGCTTGGAGCTTTCAATTGATTGCTGGAGATTTTATGTAACATGTGTGCTTATTTTTCAAACAAATGGAATCCTTGTCTGAAAGTCCTGTGGGCACAGGCCTGGTGCCCAGAGTAAAGTAACCAAGCGAGTGGTTAAGATGAGGCCGGGCTCTGGGTTAGCCGTCCATCCCTCAGCGTGTCCCGCCGCCTGTGTATCAGATGCAACCCTTCTTATCTGTTAAGTGCACAGAACAATTTAGCCCAAGCATGCTGAGTGGATTAACTAATGATTGTGAACCACTTTGGAAATAGAAAATTCCCCATGTGCATGCAGAATTAATAATGATTAGATAACACTGTCCTAAATTTCGCTTTTGATTCAAACAAACCTTTTCTTGATGGCGAAAGTTGCGCTATTAAACAAAAGACTTTATTTTAACTAGAGGTTTTCACGGTATTTTTATTTGAGTTGAATTTCTGTTCTTCAGATCCATATTTCTGCCAATTTCTATCTCTTGTGCTTTCTCTGGCACAACCAAAAGAACAAAGTTAATAACAGAGAAAGGACAAGCTTTAAGAGTGCTGCATTTATCGTCAGCTGTAATTCTGCTATTAAATGCTCTTGGCATTTGCGAAATTCTTCTCAATCTTACTTTTTTTTTTCCTCAGAGGGGGAGAAAAGCCACTGAAAACATGGAGTTTAATCCAAAAATAACCCTTCTCCACATTCTATATTCTAAGACTTTTCTCTTGGCACTCAGAGTGTGACCTCGTGTCTCCATGGGACAATCTGCAAGAAAAACACCCTGCTTTTGTATCTCCTTAACCATTTTAGAAGGTTTTACACATGCCCTTGTGTGTGAGTGCACTCACGCATGCATACATGCACACACACATGAATGTGTGCATGTGTGTATATGTGTATGTGTGAGTGTGTGTACTCATGTACCTATGACACACAGAGGATTTGCATAGAATTTTTTTGTTTTCACTTTGATTTCTGCCTGTGGAACAGATTGAAGATTTTACTCCACTGTGATCTTCAGAACTTCCACTCAGTTGCTTCGCCTGCCAAGCGCAGTGACCAGTGCGGCCGCTCCTGATGGTGGGCAGCATATGGTACCGCTGTGAATAGTTTTGCTCTCACTGCTGTGAAATCCCACGCCTTCCTACAGAATGTGTTTGGAGGAGCAAATGGTGAATGTCTCTCTTTGATGCAGCTCCCCCTTCCCTGCCTGCCGAACCCAGTCAATTCAACTGCAGAAGGAAGGGAACCCTGCAAACTCCTAGGCCCTGGTTAATGCTCAGTTTGGGAGTTAATGGTACGTGTTAGCTATTTCTTCTGTCCACTGACTAATCCTGAATTTCCAAGATCAGTAATCCTGAGCCAGCCATCCCTCATTTATGTTTGCTTTATTCTCCTTCCTGTGCCTCTTCCTCTCTCTAAAAAGGAGAATTTCAAAGCAGGACAGGATCTCTGGATGAAGCTGGGAGGCTGGACTTGCAATTGGAAATATCAAGCTCTCCTTAGTCTTGCAACCTTGGCCGAATTTATGCTGAGTCTCTTCTGTGAAACAGGGATTCCAGATCCTTCACACCCTTTCCAGTTCCAAGATGCTATGTGTGGACACAAGGCATCCTAGTCTGCTTCACCCCAAACCACCTCTCTGAGAAGGTCTCTTGCTACACGTTCAAAACTAATTGCTGTCTTTCATTTCATATAGCATCTCTAGAACTATAGCATCTCTAGCATCTAACTTGGCCACTTGTCCCTGAGTTTGTACCTGCACTACCCTCGAGTGCTTCTGTGCATCCTTGTACATAAGCATGTTCTTTGTCTTCTGAATTTGCTGAAAGAGAACAACACTTTAGTCTTCAGCCGTAGTAACTTTTCTTATTTATACAGATTCTTCTTTATGTCACTCTGAAGCTTTGGCCCTTAAGACATACATCCTAGTGTCCTTAGAGTCACTCGCTTGCCCCCCTTTGGGCTCTCCCAGTCACCTATCTCCTGTTCTGTCATCACAGACATGGGCTGGATGGACTGCTGAAATGGAGCTGTTTGGAAGTTTGGTTGTGAGTCCCTGTAAGTCATATTTAGGGCTTCTCAAGCAGAGAGGTAGGAGAGCAGACGCGCCTCTTGTGCTGAAGAGGGCTGTGCAAACTTCGGTCCTCGGCGTGCATCAGTGAGAGGATGAGGATTTGCCTGATGGGAGACTTCAAGAGCACAGGCACTTGTGCCTCTCCTTATCTTCAGTCTCAATGATGCTGTTTATGAGCGAGCTATTTGAATGTGAGAAGCAGCTCGCAGAGAAGGAGAAATCACAGGTTGGAGTGATTATGTTGAGCAGGAGAGGCCTGAACGCAAGTCCAGTGGGAAAGGAGGAAGGGGATCAAATTAAGAATGATTAATGGCAGATCCCCAGTGGCTTCACTGCATCTGAAGAAGAGAACAAGCTGAGTAAGAAGCACTTGATATTGGAAAAGAGCATGCGTGTGAAGGAAAATGCATCATCCTGCAGATGTTAGTCGCTTCTGAAGAAGGGGAAGAAATGCTGTGGAAAGCAGAAGCTGCACGACTTCTACCCAAGGCACCCTAGGTGCCTTGGCTTCTTCCCGGACCTTTTGGAGAAACCCCTCCAGATGCATTGTTGATAGCGCCTTTCTAATGGTTGACTATTGCCTTAGGATGGGATGTGACTTCAGCGTTATAGGTACCAGCTTGTGGGAAAACTAAGTTAAGGGGCTGCACTAGCTCCCCTTTTGTTGCATAATAAAATTATATGACCAAAAGTAACTTAGAGGAGAGCAGTTTCTTTGACTTACAGATGGAGATGGGTAGACTCCATCATGGTGGTCCTGACCTGCCTATCGTCAGGGAAAGCACGACCCCATGAGCTCAAGTGACTGCTCATAAGTTCATCTGCACCCAGGAAGCAAATAAAGGCGACAGGAATCCAGGTCCTGTTACAAACCCTAAAACCTAGCCCTCAGTGGCATACTTCCTCTAGAAAGACCTAACTCCTAAAGGTCCTATAACCTTCTCAAAGAGTGCCACCAACTGGGAAGCAAGTGTTCAAAGCATGAGCCTGTGGGGGACATTTTTCATTCTAGTCACCATAAGGGCCAAGGCACTTCTCCTTGTAAACATGCCCATGAAAGTCTTGTAAAGTGTGTGTGTGTGGTGTATGTGGAGGCTAGAAGTAGATATCATGATTTCTAGACTACTTTCCACCTTGTACATTGAAGCAGAGTCTCTCATTTGACCCCAGAGTTTGAGAACTCAGCTTGCCATGGGGAACTCCTCTTTCTGACTGGCAACGATGGGGATTCTAGGAAGCCTGCCAAGCTCATGTGGCACTTCAGTAGCTTCTCAGGATCTGACTGCAGTCTTCACACTTGTACCCAATGGAGCCGCTCCACCAACCCCATTATCACTTGTATATGAGCCTTTTCTACTTCCTTTTCTCTGGGGTGGATAAACCTCATAAGCAATTTTGTCCTGCTCAGTAAGTGGAAGATAATACACTGAACATTTCATATATGTCAAATGCTATCATTTACCTCTTTTACACATAAGAAATCCGAGTAACAAAGATATAATCGAACCACAGTCAAGGAATTACTAGGCAAAGAGTTTAGATTCAAAATAGTGTCTGTCTTCTGTCATCAGACTGCAGGCCTAGGAAGAATAACAATTATGTAGGGTTTGTAACGGTATCCTTGATGCTTTGGTGTAGTGAGAACTCAAGCATATTGGCTAAACAGTTGAATACAGATATTAAAGCTTTATTATCAATATGATGCCAGGTCCTGAGTAAACAATTGTTCTCCAAAATCAAGGGAAACACTAGACAATGATAACTAAGAGATTGAATCCCCATTCACTGAGTACACATTCACGGCACATCATCTTTGTACCGTGAATATGTACTGAGTCTGAGGTGTTATTCTTTTTTCGTGATGAGAGAAATGCCTGTTGTGTGACTTGTGTTGGTCACCTCTTGTGCCCACTCTAGTTGGACTCTAACTTTCCTTGACAAGCCTCTGCCTCCTCCCAATGAGCCTGGCACCATCCAGAAACCAGTTTTGTTGCCATGCAAGTAGGTTAAGCCTCCATTCCCATCAGTCTTGGGCTTTCAGGACACACTGGGGATAATGACTTTGTTCTGGGGAGAGTGTGGAGGTTGCCTATGGGGTGGGGTGCAAATTGCAGGCATTTTATTGTTTCCTCCCCTTTCACTCTGAAAACTTTCCAGAAGGAGAGATCTATTTGAATAGTTTTCACAATCCATCTTAAGGTCAGCTCTAATACAGTTGGGACCTGGCAACAGTATGATTTCAGCATCATTACACAGCTGCCAAACCATGCTAGATGCCCACCTTTCCCTGAGGAGTGCGACTCTGGCTTCCCACACAGCTGCCTTGCAGCCCCCTGGGCCAACCCAGTCTCCCAATTTCTGGCAATGTGGTCAGTGCCAAACAAAAACTCTGTCCTATGGATGGATGCAAACAGATAGCTATGGGAGTGGAAATCTTGTTTTTTGGTAAATTTCATGGCTGGGCATTCATTGAGTTCCACTGTAAATACTCATATGACCTTCCATTTCTCTTCATTTTAGTAATCTGCTTAGTGCTTTGGTAGCAGAGACTCAGACTCACATAGTGTCTGGCCCATATCAGATATTCAATGACTGTATGCCCAATGACTTAAACATAAAGCACAAGGGAGAAATGAAGGCTCAAGGAACCTTTGTCCTGGTGTCTCTAATTTTATAATTAGCACGATAAGAACATGGAAAATCACCCTTCTTTGAAAGTCTCATTTGTAAAATAAGATTAAATAAGATGAGTATTTTTCCCCATTTGTAAAGAAATTAAATTCAATTAAGTTTCAAAACTTAATTCCATAGTAGAAATAAAATACACCAAAGCCAGAATGAAAGGACCAGAGGTAGGTTTTCCCTCTAATGAGGGCCCTTGACTAGCTATGAATATTCAGAGAAGGAAGTAACTAAATCAGCATAGAGGCTTCAAGAGGCACCCAGGGTGGGGTAGAACAACACTAGCCATGGCCAGTTTAGGCTAGTGGAGTCCCAGTGAAGTCAGCATTTCAAAGCTAAAGAAATCATTGTTTCAAGACACCTAAGTTCTGAGAATGCTGTTATACAGCAGTTCTATAGCCATGTCTAACTGATACACTATATGATGATACCAGAAAGCAGGAAGGATAGATTATTTGTTCTGAAATTGAAATCGGTAAGCTACATTTTAAAATATATTTACTCTTCTACATTTAATGAAACTTAATAATATATTTTGGTAAAGTTTTAGTAAATGAGAGAGAGAGAGAAAAAAAATTGGCTCAAATTATCTTCCTGGTTCAAAACGGTGGTTTCAATAGTGTCAGAAGCATTTTAGTTGGTAAGTGAGGAACATTTGAGACTCTGTCATTAGCTCTGAGCATTCTGATTTTGATTTTAGATTTGGAAAGTTTTATTAGAGAGGGATTTAATATGTGGAGGCCCAAATTCGATTACACAGTAAGTCTCTGCATTTCTTAACAATATAGTCCACTTGTAAACTCCCTTCCCCACCCCACCCCCCGCATTTTAGCAATAGTTTTATTCAGATTAATGAAGTTATAAAACACAGTGCCAAAGGTAGACACTGATGAATAAAAGAGCACCTGTTCACAAAGGCTTCTGGGTTGCTTTGAAGGAAGGAGCCTGGAAGAGGCCAATCACCTGTGGTTTATTTTAAGCACTTAAGGACCTCTGTGAGTACACCAGGCTTAGGACAGAAGCTTTATTCTTCTGGGCATTAGAACTGAAAGTAGCTGGTAGGTTTCAGCATAGCAGGTAAGAGGACGTGGGGGTTGCTTGATTAGCAGGACACTAGTAAAAGTTCTCACATTTTAACATTCGTCAGAAATGTATTTCCATCTGGGAGAATGTGTCTCCCCCAGTACCTGTTGGACACCACCTCCATGTCTCCCTCTTCCCGTGGACCATAAGTACCTCCAAAACAGGACACTTGCCTTGTCATACTTCTTTTGGCCCCTCCAAGCACACCAAGATACCTTCATGCAATGACTCTTCCATATTTTGAAATGAACGAGTGGCAGTATCATCCTGACTCCTAAGTGAGGACTCCAAGAATCAGCAGGTTGAACTAATTTTTGAGAATCACCCATCCAGACACAGCGAGAGTTAAACAAGAACGCAGCTGTGGGAATCTGTAGCCTACATCCTTGTATCACATTTGAGTCAGGATTTTGTGGCATTAAAACCAAAGCTCACATAAAGAATGTAGCATGGTGACAGACTCCAAATAAATGCTACTTGCCTTCTTTATATCTACTTCTGATGCCATGAAATCTCACTTCTGGAGGGTCATCTCCTGAATGTTGTTTTCTTAGAAGATACTAATACAATGTTCACCAAGAGATAATAGAGAAGAAAGCAAATATTCCAATAGAATAAAGGCTAACTTATGGTATTGAAATTAATCTGATTATTATAAATTCATTATTAACAATGCATAGGAGTAGTTTAAATACCTTGGAAATCCAGTAGTGACATTGCACTTTTTTTATTTGAAAGAGATCATATGATATTTTTAATATATTTGTATATTTGCAGATTATCAACATGGTGTTTTCAAAATGAAAACAGACATTCAAAACTACTGGAAATAAACATACATGATATTTTTTCTTCAGGAGACCAGGCTAATGTTTTCTGTTTTTCTAGTTTACTGAAATTTCACATTTTGGGAAATGAACAAGGGCCACCTGTATTTATTGAAGATTTTACAATGGCCTCCATGTTTCCATCTCTGTCCACATCTGTTGTAGCAGACAGACTTCAGTTACTAATTGGCTTCAGCCTTATCAATGGTTCTCTACATTTATCATAGTATCTATAGTTCTAGATTGTAATTAGTTATTTCATATCAGTCTTGCCCTCTTACTTGAGTATAAACTTACTACATGCATTATTTGCTCCAGCATCTCCCTAGCACTTGACGAGTGCAGTCTGTTGTGAGGTCATAAATCTTTACTAAGTGAATGATGTTCTCACTACAGGATTAAGAGCCATGATCTCCAAGGAAATAGAGTAAAGGAGAAAATGCATATATTTACGTCTGTGTGCGGCAACTGAGTCAGAGCTTCCAAATACTCTGTGACATGTTTTCATGTCTTATTTCAATTTTGCACATGTACAAATTAGAAAATAAAATTTAAAATGTAGTGAGCTGTTTTTCCTCCCACATTGCCTTTTCTGAATAACGATGAATAGTTCTCAATATGTGTGTTGGTCTAACACAAAATCTGTAAAATTTCTGAATACAAGGAAAATGTATGGAAATCACACCAGAACTAATTAAGGTTGCTTTCTTAAAATTAGGATGCAAAATATTTAGTTTCATGAGAAGAACAACTGATACAATTAGTGTTCCTTCCTTGCTCACTCCTTTACTAAACAAATCAGCTACGAAAAGGCAGGAAACACTGGCATTCGGAGTCTCCCCGTCAGGGTTCCAAGTTTCATATGTTAAACAAAGACAGACCAACCTTAAACCTTTTGATAAATATGAGGCTTGTGGTAACTGCAGCATTCACTTCGGATTCCATTTCTCCAAGTTCCTGTCAGCCAGATGTCACTTGCAATGCAAACACTAGAAAAATATGAAATAATAATTTCATACATCATCTATGTGTGCATGAGCCGGTCAAACATTCAATACAAATTCAAACTGCTCCTACATACAGCAAATATCATCCAAATAATATTTAAAATGATTGAAAGGCTTTTGATTTGGAAGTGTATTCTCTTAAGCTAAGTGGTCCCCAAGACCATCTAGAAAATTCAATTGTTTCATTTTTAAAATGTTTTCTGCCCAAAATTATATCAAACCCTAATGTCTCAATAGAAATACATAGGATTGGATTGCTGACTGGGCGCCTGATGTCAAAGGGAAAATCTAATTTCACGATGGCATTTCCTCATACTGTCTCACCAAAATACAAAATTGATAAAATTTTAATGGATAATTTTCAGAAGCAGAATGTTAAGGTTGGAAGATCTCAAAGGAAACTCAGCATCGTGGTATAGGTGCAGCAGAGGAGGGAGTGGACTATAAATTCACATATATGGCTCTATATAAAAAGCATTCTTAAAAGGGCCTTCTTATCAAAAACAGAACTTCAACTTGGAACAGCCCCACGATCAAAATCTAAGCTTCGTGTGTGTGTGTGTGTGTGTGTGTGTGTGTGTGTGTCTGTTCTGCTTCTCTTTCCTAGTCTTTTCCATTCCATATGTAATAGAAACAGGAATCAGACAGCTGCTTGCTTCAACTATTACATATACATTAGTCCTGTGTCTATTTCTATTTTTGACATTGGCTACTAAAGTGGGCCTTTGGACACCTGGCTTCAGTTACGAGATAAGAGAACAGTATCTGATTCTGCCCTGCCTTTTTGCATTAAGGTTCTAAGCAGTCTCTGTTTCAACTTTCTGTGGAAAAGGGAGGCACTGTGCCTATTAAGGGGGAAGAAGAGCCCCTTTCCTCTGTTTTAGGAAACAAACATGGTACTACACAGAGCAAGAGTTTCTGTGCAGGTAGCCCTTCCTCGGTAGCCTTCCTCCTGTCTGTCTCCTGTGTCTCTGTCCCTCACCACTCGCTAGAGAGTCTTGGTCCTAAATATGCCATGTCCTTGTAAGGTCCTGAGCTCATACAAACTCTGCTGTCCTGCTTGGTGCAAAGTAGAACTGTGACATTATACTGTGTTTTTGTTAGGTTAGTTTATTTTTTTTAAGTTTAATAAGTATAACCTTAGAGTCTGCCTTTATTTTTATTCTAACTAATTCTTATAACACATACTGCAGCCGTGCGTAGCTAAAAGAGGGAAGGGCGGCTTCATTATAGGATACGTTGGCCAAGGTCATTGTGGTCATTAGTGTGGCAAGTTATATGATGGCTCAAACCACTGCAGACATCAAAAGGTCATGAGGTAACCTGGAACCATGGAATGTCAGGTCAGCAGACAGCATTAATGAAGGTACTGGACACCCCAGAGGGGCAGATGGTCTGCAGGAAGTAATCTCCCTTAGGGACTCAGAGGATAGATTCTCCTTTCTAGATCTCATCAAAATAAGCTCTACCCCATCTACCTAATTCTTTCTCCTTCCTTACACACACTTGGAAATGCACTCTTTTGTGTCTTTGGTCTTCATAAAGCTTTGTATCTGGTGCCTGTTTAATAACTATTTTGTATTAAAACTGAAATTAACTTTTGCTCTTGAGGCAGCTTATTTAACCAAGTAAAAGTTTAAACACCAGCTATCTGTAAATACTAAGATGAGAGGCCTCTATGGTTAAGACTCTAGATACTCATACATAAGGTTCATAACCAGAGCCTGGGGAAATGGCTCAGTCGGGAAGTGGTTGTTATGCAAGCATGGCTCTCGGCATATCCAGCATGCATGTCGAAAGCCAAGCATGGCAACACTTCCCTGTAATCCCAGCACCAGGAGGTGCAGACAGTCAGATCCTTGGGACTCTCTGGTCAGCCAGCCTAGGCAACCCTCTGAACTCCAGGCTCAGTGTCTCAGAAATGCAGAGTGAACAACTGAGGATTCCTGATGTCAGCCTCTGCTCTCCACTCAAGTACATGAGTGGCCACTCCCATGCGAATGCATACATCACCCACCCACCCACACACACACACCCACACACACACTCACACACACACCCACACACACACACACACCCCACACACCCACACACACACACCCACACACCCACACACCCACACAACACACCCACACACACACCCCACACACACATACCCCCCCCCCACACACACAAACATTAAAATAGAACCAGTCTCCTATTCACACTGTCACAAGTTACCATCAGGAGCAAATCTCTTTATGTTGAGTCTTTTTTTTTCCTCAATGATAAATTGAGATTAATAATTCCTCTTCATGGTTATAAGTAAATTTCCTGAATAAAATAAAGGAAGCCTAGTTAAACATCAATTTCTGAAATATTGTGTGGAACAAACTTACACCATTTGTCTGAAATTTGCATTTACTTGGTTAACATATATATTTTATTCGGGAAATGAGGCAACTCGAAACCCTGTAAGGATAATTCCTTCATTGTTATCATACCTTGTCCTCTGCTGGATTTGACATGGGTGAAGCGTTTGGCATAAGGCACCAAAACAATAGGCTTTCTGTCTCATCCAAGGCTGTGTCTCAAAAGATGTTCGGATCTCTGCCTAAAAATGAGGGGCTATTCTCAGCTGGTGGGGACATTTGTCTCTAGGCTTGACTTCCTTCCTATTCCCTGATCTTCTGTGCAGCAGGCAACAGAGGTGGCCTTGTTAAAGGGACTAAGCAGAAGGGACAGAGCCACTTCAACAGTATGCCCTCAATTTAATGCAACTTCGTCTTTGACAGTCTGAACTTACCGTGAGGCAGATGTACTAAGGCATGATCACTCTCATTACTTTATAAAGTAAGCTCTCTACAAAGTTCCTAAATAACTGGAGGAAGGGATGTGACTTATGAAAGCACAGGAGTAAGATAACCTGCTCAGTGAAGTCTGTCTCCTGGAGTGAGTGACATCTTTGCTTCCACAACCACCCCCACCCTGCAAGTCACCTCTTCTGGACACTGTTATTTATCTGGCAAGGAAGGCTTTCAATTGCAACAATTGCCAAATGCCCTCTTGGGTGGTGGCAAGGCATGAACTTGAGTGTCCACCAAAGATATCAGCAAGGGTCTTAAGGACATGTTGTTTGTGTTCTTCTCTGAGAAGCCAGAGATAGTGCATAGGATATGACTCAATGGAAAGTCTTTGTAAGAGAGAGCCGCTGTTTGAATGTGGGCTATCTGAGGATCAGCACATTTGGACTCTGGCTGACCGTGTTTCCAGAATTACAGCTGGTTTTGCTGGAGCAGAAGCAGCTAACATCACCCAGCTCCTCTCAGACAGAAACTGTCTCCTGCCCTAGTTCTGGGAAGAAAAAAAAATCTCCATGTATGGAAAATAGTTAGGGCCTTGAGACCCAAAATATGACTAGATTGTATGTAGGGCAATTTCAAGGGGTATATATGTTCTGTCAATAGCAGAAAGCAGCTAATGTCTACTGTGTAGGCTCCCAAACTCATGTAACAACTGGCCAGCACTTGGTGCTGGCTGAGGCTCCTGAGTGGTTCTGTTAAGAAATTCCCAGTGAATCACAGTGCAGTCTCATGGATGGTGGTCACACCTATGGGACCAGCATCTGTGAGAGTAAGTCAAGTCATGTAGTCTTTCTCAGTATTGGACTTAGGTAGAAAACCAAATTAAAGTCAAATTTCCTGGAGAATTCTGTTTTCCAAAATTAAAAACAAAACAAAACAATGACCAAGCAAAACAAGAGGAAACCATGAAAGCAAAGAATGGGTTGATTGTACCAGCAGGCTGATCTGCCATTAAGGGGCTGGTTTCCTGCTCTCTTGGCTATATGGAAGTAGAACCTCTTAAATGAGTGTTAATTCACCAGGATTATTTCATACTAAAGTGTGATGCTACTGAGTGCCCAATATCTTTTCTTAGGCAGGTGAAAGAAGAATTAGTGTATTGGAATCCAACTGTTCTGCTTTGACAAATTGCTTGACCTCTCTGTGCCTACGATTTGTCATCTGTAAATAAATGACTCTTGGAATTCTCTCTCATATATATGTGTGTGTGTGTGTGTGTGTGTGTGTGTGTGTGCGTGTGATCAAGTTTAGAATAGTGCCAGGCATAAACTAAGTCCTAAGAAAATATATAATTTAAATAACAGGAATAGCTATGCTGTCTGTATGTGGTACCTGAGACATCTCCTGCACTCTAACAGAAGAGGGATAAAATAGGAGTGATCACATGACTATATGGTTACATAGAAAGAGGTGTAAGGAAGGGGTCTAAGCTCAGTCTGTGACGTGCTTGCCACTCCTGTGCTCCAGAACTCACATAAAAAAGCCAGGTGTAGTGGCCTCAGTATGGAGTGCCCACCAATGCCCACCAATGGAAGATCGGAGGTGGAAGCAGGTGTGTTTTCTGAGGACTTCTGGCCAGAGTCTAGCCTAACTGATGCCTTCCCAGTCTCAAAAGACAATGTGGGAACAACACCTGTTGTTGACCTCTGGCCTCTAGATGCATACACACATGCGCATGCCAACACACACACACACACACCAGACACACACACAGAGTGAGAGAGAGAGAGAGAGAGAGACAGAGACAGAGAGACAGAAAGAGAAAGAAACAGAGGAGAGAGGGGGAAGGGAGAGAGAGAGAGAGAGAGAGAGAGAGAGAGAGAGAGACTCAGAAATTCAGAACTGCTGGTGTAGGGATTAAGGAAGTGAAAGAGATGACTTCTATTAAGAAGTGAAGACACAGCAGTGTTGTTCAGATCCAATAGGAAAAGTGTGTAGCCAAGATATAGAAACAGAAGGTATCAGGAAAAATGCTTTCGTGGAATTCACAACCAGAGAGCCTTGGTGTGTGGAGAGGACAGCTATGTGAAGCAAAACGCAACAGTTTGAGAACAGATTAAGTTTTACATTTTATCCCAAAGTCAGTTGCAGGTGAATATTTAAGAGTTGAATACACAGAAAATTAAAGAGTACAGAGTAACCAGGAGAAAATTGAGAATTTATCAAGCATTTGGGGCAAGTTTACTTTTCTAAGCCTATACTCAGTAGAAGGATATTAATATATAATGGCATTGAACAAATAAGTTTGAGTATTCACATTTTCATTTTGATGCCTTTGAGCCAAATCAGGAAATTGATTTCAAGTCACATAGATATTACTTCCAACAGAGACTCTTTGTTTCTCTGGGTCCTTTAAGACCCTTAGATGCTGCATAATTTGTGGAGCACATTGTGAAGAGAAAATTTGGAAGTTCTTGTTCCAAAAGCTAGAAAAGGTATTATTAAATGTACTCATTCCCTTGCTCTGTGGCATCTCTCGTATATGGCCATGATGTTTGTAATTTTTTATTTAATGCCATTGTTAATAAGTAAAGGGAAACTAGCAGTTTTAATCCTTGGCGTGAATTCTTCTACCTTTATATTGTATTCTGTAATGTTGGCTCTAAATGTTTCCATTAGAGCATTTTCATCGTATATGACTTTTATGAAACTGTGCAATTGTAATGCCAACAAGCGTGTGTATTTCATTACCGAAACAGTGGTACAAACAGAACTGCTGTTACTTACCAGCACTTTCAATTAACACTCCGCTTTGAGATTTCTCATAAATATGGACTCAGAGGAGAAGGAGATATGAGTGACTCTACCATTTCTTCTATATGTCATCATCATTACCACTATGACTGGCTGTATAACACACAGTGTACAGTACAGCGGGATATGGCAGCCTTCTGTGATTATTTCTACATCTTGAAATTCCATACCTCTCTTCTGTGATCAGCATAAAACCCAAAGTTTAGAATAATTGTTATTTATTCTCTCTCTCTCTCTCTCTCTCTCTCTCTCTCTCTCTCTCTCTCTCTCTCTCTCTGTGTGTGTGTGTTTGTGTGTGTGTGTGTGTGTGTGTGTGTGTGTGTGTGTACACAGGTGTGTAGGTTGCTGAGGAGACCTGAAGAAGGTGTCAGATCCTCAGAAGTTGGAGTTAAAGATAGCTGTGAGCCTGACATCATGTACCTGGGAACTGATCATGTGTTTTCTCCAAGAGTAGAAAGTGCTCCGAACCATGGAACCATCTCTCCAGCCACAAAAAGCCCTTCTTCCTAGAGTGGAAATAATGGCATAATGGCATGACAGTGATCCCAGGGCCTTGTTCCTTGGATGCTCTCCTCCCCAGATAATTCAGTCCTACACGCAGCACCTTCATCTCACACTTTCTTAGAATTTCCCTTTACTCCCACACATATGGTTTCCTGTAGACTCATGCACATCAGGCGGTGTGAATGCTGCATGTGAAGTGTTACATTAGTGGAAGCAGGTATTTGGTCTATTCTGCCCTATATAAGTCTCTCTCTGTGCATGCACAAGGTTTTGGACCTTATAGAACTCACTTCTAAAACACCAATTCAATGATTACATTATTTTGAACTTCAGTATGGCAACATCAAGGACCGTAACAGGTATGAGATCTTCTGTGACTATACAGGCCTCCCACACAGGAAGCCACCAATACCCTAGGCCAAGTTCTATTGTGGCTGTCTTGCTTGTAAAGCAGTGAACTCCCTTTAGAACACCATGAGTACTTATGATCTAAATAATTTTATATGATTCATCCCAAGCCAGAAAGACTGTCTTTTAAAACATTTTATACCATATTTTCATCTTTAGTGGATTAGCCACTATCTTGCATACACAGTAAGTAGCTTTTGTGGGTACAAGTCTTACAGATAATGATAACCTTATGTACCATCTGGCTCAGGCTCATGATCTGATTTATGGAATCCCTTAAACTGGGAGTTAGGAATATTTGTTAGTCCACTCCTAGTTGACAAATCCTCTATTATCAACTAACAGCCCTGGCTAGTATTTCTGATTTTCTGATGGGGAATTTCACATCTTAAAGTATTGCTTTTCTAACATGAATGAAACTTCTAGTTCTCTTCAAGCTTGCTGGACACTAGTTCAAACCGAATCTCAGTCTGCAGAAGTAAGCGATTGATCTACCACCTTTTTATGTATCTGCCACAAAGATGCTTTCTAGTGTCTAGAGCCATGGATTCTGGACACTGAACATTTTGTGTGTCCATAATGGTATTCTTACATATCCGAACACATAATTCTCATTAGCAAAGCAGAGAGATATTACTGTGATTTAGGAACATATACCCCAGGCCAGCACATCCTAATAACATCAAAGATTCAGAAATGAGACAAAAATGTTTGTCACACTGCTGACTCTATTTCTCTTTGCTCCAAACCTAAACACTCTAGAGCAATGTAATAACCAGGTAAGACATTACGGGGAAAGATTCTGGGAGCATATGCTGGTTATGTATCCAGTGAATTTGCAAGGGCCCAGGATCTAAGGCAATTAGGGAAATACTTGCAAAGTCAAAAGGTCTTCCTAGATCAAGTAGATGAGTATCCTCTTGGGCACTGAACTCCAGATGGTGATGCATGCATACTGGAAACTGTAGCAGACCGCACACAGAAGGACAATTCATAGGGAGTTTAGGCCAAATATTGGTGGGTTCAGCGGAATTTAAAGACATGAAGTCTGGTCACCTAGTTATAGGATGAAGGACAGAACAATGTGCTCATTGTTGTTTTGAGGAGACAAGACCCCTCATGGAAGGAAGAGAAGTAAGGGAGTGGAAGCTGTGCCCTTATTCCCCAGTGAGTGGGAGAGGAGCTGATCTTGGGTCACTCTGGGTAAAAGTAAAAATCTCCCCAGCGGAGCAAGTGGTAAGAGAAAATGTAGAAAAAGAAACAGGAGCAAGTAAGGATGGGAGACAAAGCAAGCTGGCCTTTCTCTGAAAGCCCTTTGAGTGCACAAGGCCCTATACATGCTAGTGAGATTATCTGAGGCTGATTGAAGATTGAAGAAATTAGAAAAAAATATAAGCTGTGATTTAATTTGGACCAGTGAAATTTTTCTTCTTGGCTCTGGCCAATAAAAACGCCATGATTTACCCTGAGAGGAGAAGCTCAAAAGACAAACACTTAATTGAAATAGGTTGACGTCTTTCCTGAGGGTAGTCATTTTAGGATGGGGTTGAAAGCGAGGAACGGAGGATGGAAAACGAAGGATAGAAAGATTGATACCTCACCCATCTATTTCCAATCAAAACCAGATCAAGTGGCTCAGAGGGCAGCCCCTGTGGTATGGTTGCCAAACATAGCATGGAGCAGTTGACTCCCTGTGATCCACAGAGAGCAGACTAGCTGCGAGGGGCGAGCAGACAAAGGCAAGAAAGATCTCCTCAGCAGAGCTTCTCCAAGGGGCTATGGTTTCTGTGTTCATCAAGAAGCCTAGAAATCCTAGAAATTTGGAGGTAGTCAGAATTGATTTAATCCTTTTTTTAACCATAAATCTCATTTCTGAAAATGATTAACAGAGGCAGAGACATCAATGGTAAAGTCTGGATCAGGGGAAATGCTGTCAGCGTATCATCTAGATAGATTAGAAAATGAACGCTCGGGTTTCTCTGAAGGAAGACTAATGACATTAAGTCAAGATGAAATAAAAAAGAGCATTGCACAGACTCAAAATTCATAAACCACGTGCTCCCCGTGACAGAAGACCCCCACCAACTTAGAACTGGAAAGCGACCAGAAACTGGTAGGAGACTATTTTCTTAGGCCTTAGTTGCGGTCCCCAGCTTATATATGGGGTTTGTCCTACAATTTGGGAAGACT
Organism: Tokudaia tokunoshimensis; assembly: GCA_036184795.1. NCBI lineage: Eukaryota > Metazoa > Chordata > Mammalia > Rodentia > Muridae > Tokudaia > Tokudaia tokunoshimensis. Next base: position 16,523,252 of record BTHU01000003.1, read on the forward strand.
TTGCCAAGGTTCTGACATCTGCACGATCCTTCTGACTGAACTTGTGGTATAAGAAATTACCACCCCCCCAAAAAAAAAACCTAGAAAACAAGGACTGGCTCAACTAAAACAATAAATAAACATTGGAGATCCTTCCACACTGTACAGTCATCTGATTGTCTAAGTGTCACGAAGCCAGTTCCCTGCAGAAATAAGACAGAGCTGTGGTCCTGAAATCAATGGTGGCTAAAACCAATGTCCTTTGTTTAAATTCAGATCAAATGGTGAAGCAAGTATATAAATTCCTGACAAAGCTAAAGCAGGCCTTCTGCTCTGTTTAGAAGTATGAGCATGCTGTACATCTGCTTCACATGTGGCCCATCACTTGATTGCTTAAACCATGTCTCCATTTGAAACGCACATGTGTGCATGCGCAGGCACATGTGCATGCTCCCCTCACACACAAACACACACCCATAAGAGAGAGGGGGCGGGGCCTGGCAGAGCGATATGTTTTAGAAATAAGTCAGTAGAATAATCTCAAGCGTAAGAATCAGTTTGGTGCCCTTTGCCTGGAATGTGGTTTAATAGCATTTGTTCTGTTCTGGTATAGCCTGCTTGCTTCAAGGATGTAGAATGACCCAGGTGGAAACAGCTTCTGTTATCTTCTGACCAGGCTTGGTGGTCCATACCTGAAATCCTAGCACTCAGGAAGCTGAGGCTGGAAGCTCGCTGCCAGGGACATGGAGGAAGTACCTTTAGAAAGCTAAAACAAAAAAGAGGGATACCCTATAAACTAAGTACAAATCTTTCTTATGCAAGGAGACTTGACCCTTGGGATTAGGGCACTGGCCTTGTGCCTACACTTGGAATGGTCTCCAAATTCCCTAACTGCCTATAACTGAATTTTATAAAATGAGAAACAGGCCTATAAAACTGTAATTCAAGGTAAATCTTTATCCTGGTTCAGAGTTGGTGTGGATATATGAAAATTAATTCTGTAACCCTCCCTCCCTCCATCCCTTATTATGGCTACACTATAAGGAGGTAAAAATAGACTGTTCTTCAACTCAAATTCTCAGAATTGCAGTATTTAATAGCTAGATGGATAGTTAGGTGGGCAGGTAGATACTTACTGTTCAATTCTTCCATTTCTGACTTAAATTTTGAGGTCATTGTCTGCCTCCTGACACCCCTTACTACATCAACATCCCATTATATCATTACCGACTCATGAAGCAACTGCACTTTTACATTTTGCAGGATAATGACTCTTTTGTATTTTAGTTTTTATCATAATATAAATCTTGAATTGTAATTTGCATATCTTTTGTTTAGAAAAAGAGACCCTCCTATTTAAGATTTTGTCATTTTAATACATAGGTTCTAAAGTGGCTTTTTTAAAAAAAAAAGAAAGAAAGAAATGCACAAAAATATTCCAATTTATTCCTCAACTGAATCTGATTCCACTTCTACTGCTGCATCAATAAATTAGCAAGTGTCCTGAACAATACATTTCTAACAATGATGGCTCAAATGCTCAGTCCTCTATGCCAGTAGGCTGTCTGCTGTTAGAAGTTCAGTTGTAAATCCATAAAGACAATTTGGACAAGACTGTCAGAGTGATATATACATACATACACATGCAATCCATATGTGTGTATAAGTGTGTGGTATTACTAAATTTATTTGTTTCATATGAAAAATATACAGCCTACTCATCAACTCCTTGACATCCCTCCTGTTCTTTTGGTTCTTTTCTGAGCTAGAACTGTCTTCAGGAAACAATCTGAAATTAGTCACCGTGGCAGACCTACGGGGATCGTGAGAGAGCTTATAAGAGACAGAGCATCTGGTCTACCTCCACATAGCAGAAGGAAACAGATAGAGGAGCAAAGGCATAGACAGCATTTGCCATGCAGTCTACCTAACACACAGGTGTTTACCAAATAGCTGCTAAGAAGGGAGCAATGAAAGAACAGAAGAGACCTTGTGTCTTCTCTCCCCAGTCTGGTCCCAGGGGTCAGGATGACGCCCCCACCCCATCTGTAAAGAAGAAAGAATTTCCCTTTAAACTTCTTGATCTTCACCTGTGGCCCCAGCAATATCAAATCAAATCAAGGAGAGAAAAGCAACAAGTTCATTTAATGCAAGTCGGTGGGTAAGGGGATGACTTGCCTCCAGATCCCTAACCCCCAGGTAAAGTTGGCCATGATGGTTAATACTTGTATCTCTGGTGCTGAGCCTGGGGCAAGTGTAGCGTACTCGATGAACTCCAAGACCAGTGAGAGACCCTTTCTCAAAAAGTAAGGTGGAGAGCACAGAGGAAATTACCAGAAACTGACTACCCCTAGCTTGCACAGAAGCAGGCACGGGTGAGTCATATATACATAAACAGGCATGAAGAGCAAAAGAAATGTGAGCAAATCTTCACTTTCCATTAGCTAGTATTTCAATTTCAGTAAGTTACTGAACTTATTTAAGTCTCAGCTTCCTTGTTTATCGAATGGGGGAGTTAGTAATATCTGCTTTATGGCACTTTTGTTATAATTGCACGTGACAGTGAGCATGAAATACTTGTCTAGTTGACATTATTTCACAACCCATGCTCACCTCTAGTCCTGACACCCCAACTCTACCCACACAATTTCAAATTAATTTTCCTTTCTGTTTATGGAAAAACTGGAACATTCACCTTTGGCTTCAAAGATTGCCAGAAGGAGGAAGAAGGAGCCCGTGGGAAGAGAACTAAATAGCCGGATCAGAAAGTCGGTCTGGCTCGTGAAGGTAAGTGCCTCCCTCTCAGGCTTTCGGCCTCCACTTGACCTTCCCCTTGGTCCAGGACGTGCTCCCCGGACACACCAAGAAGTCCACATTTGGCCAACCTGGGCTGACAGTGACACTGTGGGAGCTTTGCAACCCCCCATAAACATAGGCAATTAAGCCCCTAAAAGCTCTTAGGCTTATTGCCCAGTAAACTCGCAATGAATAGCAACCTTAATAAATGTTATAAATCTCACCTCAGAGCCAACAGGAAATTCAAACTTTTGCATGTGTGGGAGCCAAAGAGCTGCTGAAACAAAAGGGAGGTTTGGGGACAAGGAGGACATTGTGCTCTGTCCCTTGTCTCCTGGCAGCTCCAAAGAGCCCCAGGCCTGGGAAAGGCCCTTAACTGTATTTTGTGAGGCAGTTCTCTGGCCACCCTTCTTTTCCCTCCTTTACCTGACTTAACTCTTTCCCATCCCGTGGTCCAAGAGGCCATTCATGCACAAACATCTCTTACAGATTGAAATAAATGATGGAAAGATTTGATGGGGGGTAAATTATAGAGAGCAAGTGGCTTTTTTAGGTCAACGTTTAAGTCAGAAGCAATTTTGGAAACTTAATTAAATCCTAAAACCGAAACGTAAACTCAGCACTATTGAAGGGGGAAGGGGGGGGGCAGGGAAGAAATATCAAAGACGAGAAATCAGTGGCTATTTTGATCCACACCCTCACAAAAGGGTGTTAGTTTTAATAAACAGTCACAATTTAGGGTTGTTGTGAACCATAAGGCACCCTCCTGGCCGTGTTTCCAATTTCCTCCCTTGCCTTTACTGCTATTATATTAAGGTCTGTGCAGAGGCAAAATGTTTATTAAAAAAAGGTGAGGAGAGCAATATTCCAGATTAGATTATTGCACCTGTCCTAACTGCCCACAAGCCAATCAGAATTGTGCGTGAAAGGTTAAGACTGTCAGTGCCCCTACCTCCCAACTGAGGCGGGGGAGGCATAGCCTTGTGCTTTGAAAGCTGAATGCAGATTAGCTAATTTTAATTGCTGACTTCTGAATATGGAATACATTTTCCCGTCACAGGGAAAGGTGACTAAATGCACCCGGAGCCTCCTCCATGATGGAGTTAATTACACTGGGATTGAAAAACATCTTAGGGAGCAAAGAGCAACGAGGATGGAACGATTCAAACAGATCTTCTGAGATGGCCTCTGTGTCTGATGTGCCTTCCAATGGAAATGGAGACTGTTCTCTTTGATGGTCCCCTTCCTATGCAGAACCCCTCCTCGAATGAAATGGTAGGAAAGGTTCAGCATGCTAGAAATAACCTAGAACACAGTCCTCACACAGCAGAATCCCATTAAAACAGCATATGCCTTTAAGTATCTTGGGAATTTCTTGAAGACAATAGGCTTTCTTAAAGGGAATCCTCAGGGGACTTCCAAACCCTTTAATTGTTCCGAATTTCTCTAATTGTAGGAGTTGCCAAAAAGTACTTCATATACTGAGTGAATTGTCTGTATTCCCCAGGGTTCGCTCCCTCCTCGAGCCCTGCCTTTCCTGTTGTCAGGTATACGATGCTGCTATTTCAAGTCAATGTCCTGAAAGGGGCTTATTACAGTTTAGGACAATCCACTGGACCCCGGCATCGTCCGATCTGTGTAATAATGAGGTGTGCTTTGGAAGCATGTTCTGAAATCGCTCCTATAAATATGCATCTTGTTCCCTCCCACATTCAGCCTTCTGCTGGTAAACATTCTGTCGTTCAGGAAACACCAACTGAAACCAGATTCACACCTCACACCACACGGGGCAAGTCCCTTATGCAACCTTCCTTTGTCTGTGGTCTCAGAACATTAAAGGGTGTAGGTGATGGACTTTAACAGTACATTATCTGAACATATTCCAAATATCTTTATTTTGACATAACTGGATTCAAATTTTTCTGAGATAGGCATTTTTAAAAATAAGATGTTTTACAAGTTGGTTTTGTATTCTATATAGACAGCTAATCTCGGTTGATCATGGTGATACTTCATGGGCTCACTGGTCACTGTGATTGTGGTATCACAGTACAGCTCTGCACATACTCAAATCTTTCTAATTCGTTAAGGAGTTGAGCTGATTTCAGTCTAGGTTTTATTAGCTTTGGCATCTATCAGTGCTACTAGTTTCCTATCAGCAACATGTGCTTCAAAACTCCACACGCCCTGTAAGGTCTGAGGAAAGCCAGGGACCTATCATGTAACAACAGGCCCTTGTGGGCTCCAGTGAGCTAAACCTGATATATCTCAGTGTTTACTCTAAGAACAGAAAGTCCTCTTCATTTAAGATGCCTGTTTTCTTCATGTGTGTCCTCGAAACTACCAATCAGCACAAACAAGAAGAAAGGGCTTTTGCTGTGGGAGGCAAAACGCAAACTATCCGATCCTGTTCTCGGACCATGTTTTATTGAGGCCTGGCAATAGTTTCCAGTTCCTCTGGACTTTGTCTCCTCCCTACAGGACATTTTCAAACTCACAACTTTGCAGAGTTTGTCTTTGGACTGGTGTTCCTCTCCGGACATTCTGCTACATGTTCACCCTGACAGGCTGCTGCTGCCAACATCTCAAGCCTGTCTTTTCTGTGAGATAATCAAGAAGGCTGTGGGTAGCTTTTAATCTAAAACTTTAAGAAATATATTAAATTCTCAAAGCATATGTTTCTTCCCCTGTCTTCCCATGCACCCCAACCAAAAAAGCACAGACTCAGCTTTGTGATTGTTTCCCTAGGGGAAAAATAGTAAGAGCCATGGATGTGATCTTTAGCATCTATCAGTATGAAGGAATGTCCTCCTATTTTTACAGAGTCAAACTGCTTGAAATGTTGAGCTATGAAAGCAGTCACGAAGTAGGGGATCATCTGAGTAGTGAACAAGTAAAACTGAGGGCAGCTCCTTTCCCAGTTTCTGTTCTTATAAAACATGTCCGAATATGTGTTCTAGAATGCTAACCCCTTCTGACCTATGATCCAACTCCCTTTGAACTCTGCCCTACCACTTCAGAAGTCCATGTTCCTAAAGACTGTCTTTTGACTCCGTATTGTCTGCAACACAGCAAAAGCCACAGTGTATTTACTGGTTTGAAGGGAAATTAAAGCAAAGCAAAGGCCAAGAATAATGAATGATGGGGTCAAATTTTTAGATTTAGAAGGAAAGTTAATCATGAGTTATGTACTTATAACGTATCTTTCAACTTAATTCAATGTTATTTCCTTTCCAGTTGTTATATTTATTCTAGTTGTTAATATTTATTCACTAGATATTAGACTTATGTTTATTACAGAAAAGGTATACATTAAATGATTTGATTTTTAGTGGTTTCTTTCACTTTTCTAGTTACCCAAGTCTGGGTACATGCTGGTTAAATCAAGGCAACCATGAGGACAAGATGCTAACACTCACTTGATAACAACCTCTGTGCCTCTGACATTGGACCAGCCTGATGAAGAAGGAAATAGGTGGAAACCCATATGACAAAGAGTCAGAGCCCACAAAGCACGAGTTTCTGCTCTGGGTCTTGCTGTGGCTTCTGCTGCCACATGAGCTGGGTCCTTCTTGCTGGCTCCAAATAGCGAGTCTTTGTTCAGACATAGCTTACGGGACGTTCCAGATGAGTGGGGAACTCGAGGCTTTAGAACTGTTTGATGGCACAGACCCTGTGTTCTCCCATCCTGAGACTGAACCATATACCCTGGTTGTATTGTTGCAAAGGTGTGAGGCACTTTGAAGACAATGGATGAAAAGGGGTACTGTAACTGTAAGTAAAGCACAATGACAGACAGGTACAAAAAGGCATAACAAAGCCCCTTATTTTGTCATTGACTAAAATGTGTCATGAGGAAAGAAAATATTATGGTTTTATGTCCAATGAGATCTTATGAAAAGACCTGGCATAAAATTAAATGTATGTTATTAAGCGAAAGAAATCATCCTGAAAAGTTACTGTCTTAGCCCAGCTGAGACATTCATAAAACTACAAAACTATGGAGCCTACAGAAAAATCCAAGATTGCTAGGGGCAACATGATTCCAAGGTGAGTGGGCAGAACACAGAATACTTCTAAGGACAGAGAAACAATTCTGTGATTCAATTGTGTATGGTGGTACATGTGATTTATACATTTGTTTAAAACCATAGCATGTCCTGAAAGGGCTACTTCCTGTAACCAGTTAGGACTCCCATGGGAGGGATAAGGACAGCAACCCACCCACAAAACATTGGATCTAAAATGTATCCTGGCTACAAGATGTGCAGGGACAAAAATAGAGGAGAGATGGAAGGAATGACCAACCAAAAACTGACCCAAATTGAGACGCATGCCATGGGCAAGAAACAATCTCTGAAACTATTAATGATACTCTGTTATGCTTGCAGACATGATCCTAACATAACTGTCCTTTGAGAGGCTCCACCCAGCAGCCAATGGAAACAGATTCAGAGACCCACAACCAAACATTAGATGGAGCTCAGTGAGTCTTGTGAAAGAGTTGGAGGAAGGATTGAGAGACCCAAAGAGGATAGGGACTTCATGGGAAGACCAACAGAGTCCACTAACCTGGACACTTGGGGGCTCCCAGAGACTGAGCCACCAACCAAAGAACCTACCCCCCCAACACACATATGTAGCAGAGATGTAACTTGATTTACATGCAGATACCCCCAAAACTGAATCTGTGGCCTGCCTGTGGATCGATCCTGTTCCTCTAACTGGGCTGCCATGTCTGGCCTCAGTGGAAGAGAATGCACCAGATCCTGCCGTGATGTGCTGTGCCAAGGTAGGGGAATACCCGAGGGTGGAGTGGGAGAGCTTTCCCTTCTCAGAGGAGAGGGGGAGTGGGGAAAGGGGACAAAGATATGTGTGAAGGAGTACTGGGGGGGGCTTGATATTTGGATGTGAAGTAAATAAATAAATTAGTGAAAATAATAAAAATACAAATAGAAATAACATAAAAACCTAGAGCATGTGCATTACCAAAAGTCAACTTTGCTGTAAACTGTTAACTTGGGGTGATGACTACGTGTTCATGGGAGTTTATCAGTCTTACAAATGTGCCTTTCTGAGGGGCATGCGAATCATGAGTGAGACTGCACACATGCCAGGAGATAAATGAAAAAATCTTGTTAGTTTTCTCCTAAGTTTGTTATCAGTGTAAAGCCTTTCTCAAACAATAATGTGTTTAATTTCTTTAAAAGAAAGAAAAAGACCTTAACCATTAGCTAAAAGAATTTTTGCCAGGCTGGTATATCTCACACTGGTAAAGTGTTTGTTTAGCTTGTTCAAGCCCTTGGAGTCAGTCTCCAGAAAACAAGGAAGGACAAAAAGAATGGAGGACGGAAGGAAAGAAGGAAGGGGGAGAGAGAGAAAGGGAGGATGGAGGGGAAAAAGAGGAGAGGAGGGAGGGAGGGAGAGAGGGAGGAGAGACCGAAGGAATGAGGGAGGAGAAAATCTGGGAAATTCAGTTTTAAGTATATTAAGTGGCTTAAGTAAAACCAAACCCTTAACTAGTGAGCGAGCATGGGCTACATTGTATCAGTGACTTGGGAATTAAGACCCCCACTGCAAGCCTGTGACAATACCCTTGAGGGCTTGGGCTAGAGCATCATGTATTTGAGGCCACTTCGGATTGTGTAGTGAGATCCTGCCTAAAATTAATAAAAAGTTAAGGGAAAGAAGGAAAAGAAAAGTGAAGGCATACCCTGTGAGTAGCAGCAGCTTGAAGGTCCTGCTATCTTCTGAATTAGAACATCCTGAGACTTCAGAATACACTGGAACTAAACCGCCTCCGGCTGGCTATCAAATGACTAGGAGACCGAGTATAGTTAGGTATTCTGTTTTTTCTCTTTTTCTTTTTCTCTTTTTCTTTCTCTTTCATTTTTTTTTCTCCCATCTACCAGGGAACATTTATCCCCCAAACACAACTGTGGGCCCTGGCTTTTGTCGTTGGCCTCAACTTCAGGAGAGAAGGAGTTGTATCTATTTTCTCCTTCTCTTCCTCAGTCTCAGTACCCGACCTAAGGCAGGACTTCTCAATGAATAGATTCTGAATGAAGGAATGGACAAGTAGAAAGGGTAAGGATGAATCTTGGGAGGGGAAGTTCTTCCCAGCAGCGAAGCTCCTCAAGTTATAGTTATATAACTATATATATAACTATATATATATATGCATGCCTTGGTTCCAGTAAGGTGATAGGAAGGACTTACCTCATGATTATTCACAGGCTCGTCTTCTCACTTCTTTTTTTTTTTTAATTTAATTTAATTTTATTTTTTTAATTTACATTCCAAATCACTTCCCCTTTCCCGTTTCCTCCCTCCCCGAAAGTCCCATAAGCCCCCTTCCCTCCCTCTTTTCTCCGTTCAACCCCCTCTCATTACTCTGTCCTGGCGTTCCCCTACATCCAGTCTTTCCAGGACCAGGGGTCTCTCCTTCCATCTTTTTAGAAATCTATTGATATGCTGATTGTGTCTAGGGTATTCTGAGATTCTGGGTCAATATCCCCTTATCAGTGACTTCATACCATGTGTGATCTTTTGTGATTGGGTTACCTCACTAAGGATGATATTTTCAAGTTCTGACCATTTGCCTAGGAATTTCGTGAATTCATTGTTTTTAATTGCAGAGTAGTATTCCATTGTGTAAATATACCACATCTTCTGAATCCATTCCTCCGTTGAGGGACATCTGGGTTCTTTCCAGCTTCTGGCTATTATAAATAAGGCTGCTATGAATATAGTGGAGCATGTGTCCTTATTGCATGCAGGTAAAGTCTCTGGGTATATGCCCAGGAGTGGTATAGCCGGATCCTCCGGAAGTGTCATGCCCAGTTTTCTGAGGAGCCGCCAGACTGCTTTCCAGAGTGGTTGTACCAGCCTGCAATTCCACCAGCAGTGGAGGAGTGTTCCTCTTTCTCCACATCCTCGCCAACAACTGCTGTCTCCTGTGTTTTTGATCTTAGCCATCCTGACTGGTGTGAGATGGAATCTCAGGGTTGTTTTGACGATTAGGGAAATGCAAATCGTCTTCTCACTTCTAATGTCACTGCTTCATGTAAGCATTCTTTTACCTCATGAACCATCTCAAGGAACACAGGCAACTGGAGAGGACCTTCCTAAAAGTCACACATTCTCCATGTGTTGCTAAGGACAAATGACAGCCTCCTGCATCTGTTTTGTAAGTTGAGAACTCTGCGTGTGCCCCGACTGTGGCTTTATTACCTGGAGTCATCTGTCTAAAGCAAGACTATAGCCACCACCAGCCAGGGACAAAAGGCGATACCTCTGAAAGGGCTGAGGCCCTGCGGGGCTGTGACAAGTGATTAAAAAGCAGAAAAGGGACATGCCTCAAGAACTCTTGCTCTCAGCTGGTCCCATTGACCCCTGGGAGACCTGGGTGGCCATCAATTCTGTACCAAGTGAAGCTGTGTTTTTCAATTGAGGGGCAGTCAGGGGGACAGAGACAAACACCTTGGTATGTCAACCTTGAAGTCCCACCTGGAGGGGGCAAGCCTTTCAGAATTTAATAGTGGACAGAATGTCATGGTGAGAGCCTGGGTCAGGTGGTAAGCGAAGCAGCCACAGATCCCGAAACAACAGATGTCACGGTGACAGCTGTAATATCTAAGACTTATTTTTCTCTTTCAACAGCAGAAGCAAATAACAGACAACCGCTCTGACCATAGAGCACAAGCGCTGCCTTTTCTTTATTAGCGTGTGGACTTGGGCTGTACATTGTTAAGAACTCACACCACCACGTGGGTTACACTGGAATGACCCAATGTCCCAATCAGAAAGAGGGCACATGCTGCTCCAAGTAGGCCTTTAACAGCTAATTAAAACAAATAGCCATTTTGGTGCTCTGATCTCCAAATTCTTCTTAGTTTCCAGAAAGAAAAGTATCTGGCTTTGATTAAAAAAATAATAATTTTTTGAGATTACATTTACTTCACTTTTCCTGCCCTAACCACACTCCAAACTCTCCCTTGCTCCCCTCATCCCTTGCTCTTTAAAATTCATGGCCTCTTTTTTCTTCTTCAGTCGTTTTTGTTGTTGTTACTTGTGTGTATGTGCATTACAAAATACATAAATACAACCTACTCAGTCTGTCTAATGCTACCTGTGTGCATTGTCAGAGCTCACCATTTGATATTGATAACCTATTGGTATGGTTTCTAAAAGCCTGCTAGCAGATGGCAGACAATTACAAAGGAGCAATAGCTTCAAGTCCAGAATATCATGATTATGAATATGCCATACAAGCTTTAAATGGCCCAGTATATGGAAGAGTATTTGAGACTATAAATTTCATTGATTCATGAGACTCTGTAGTGCCTTTACAGTATTAAACAATGAACGGATAAAACTGTCCGACCTAACAAGGGACATAGTAGACAATAAACACTAAATAAATGAACCCTGAATGCCCCAGGGCTGATTCTGGAGCCTCAGTTAATTGTATCATGCTTTTAATGGTTTACTAACTTGCCCTCACACACACTTTTTCTAACCCTAAATACCTTTCTGCCTTTCTCTATTTACACCTTGCTAATTAATCCTGTCCTACATAATATGATACACTGGGTTTTTTTTATTATTATTTGTTTGTACTTAAACTATATGAGGAGCAATAAAAGTAAATTAAATACCACAAGTTAAAAGAATTCTTAAGGAAAAACCCCAACAAAATGCCAGCATCCTTTAGAGTAGACTTTCACATGCCTTCACCATCAGAATGACTTACGGCTCTGTGGTTCTCAGCCTTGGGTGAAACTAGGTGAGCATTTCTGATGAGCCTGTCGGTGCTTCCAGCCTAGCCATCATCTTCTGGGAGCTGATACCCACCTTCTCCTACACAGATATTGACAGATCTTGCCTTGCCATCACAGTACCTGTCACAGGATTCCTAGGTTTTCAACATAGTCAACAAGGACATTCTTCATGAGTCCTAAGCAAACTTGGTTAAGATTATGGAATTAAGGTTAAGGTTCAAGGAGATTGTGGCTGTGCTGATAGTAGAAAGGAACAAATTGGTCAAGACATGTCCTCTTGGCCATGACCATCACTGTCTTGAAAGCCAGCCACTGCTTTTATTATGGAGATCTGGATTCAACCAAGAGATCTTCCTTCACTAAATAAGGTAAGCAGCAATTGAGGTCTCCAGACATCAACTTCCAACCTTCACATAAACTCATGCACACACACACACACACACACACACACACACACACACACACACCTCACACTCATGATGCCTCCCATGCACCCCCACACAATGCATTCCTACAAACATGTACACACTCATGCCTCTCTCTTTTCTCTCTCTCTCTCTCTCTCTCTCTCTCTCTCTCTCTCTCTCTCTCTCTCTCTCTCTCTCTCTGTCACACACACACACACACACACACACACACACACACACACACACAAACTGTATCTAAATTGGAAATCTAATATTGGCTGTCCCTAGAGGTATTATATACAAGGAGAAAGCACAACATGCTTTCTCAGAAAATTCAGAAATGAACGCAAGAAAAAAACCAGCAACATAAAATGTGTAGCTCATGACCACAGCCCAAATGATGATGTAGGCCCCAACTATAGGGTTATGAGGAGAGCACGAATGATTGCAGAGGGATGGCTGAGACTGAATCCTATGACATGGGAGAAGCATAAGGCTGTTTAAACCATAATTCTAAATGAAACGTGAAATGCCAAGAATAAAGGAGAGGAGGAAAAGGTGGAGAAGGAAGAGAAAGAAAAACAGAAGATTGAGGAATACAGAGTCTATTTTATTTCAAACCAAAGTGAAAAAAACCAAAAACAAACAAACAAAAAACAATCCCTGAAAGCAGGAGAAAAGAGTTTTATATTTGTAACTAGCCCAATTCAAAACTAAGCCAAGTAAGCAACGTTACAAAAGCAAGTTTGATTGCGTGTGACTGACAGAGTTGAAACTTTCTAATAATGTTGGGAGGAAAAAAAAAATCCCTGAACTTCTGGGAGCCTCCTGACAAGAGCCCCTCCTGCCTACCTGTGGGTGGCCTGAGCTAATCATATGAGCGATTAGGACTGAATGTGGCAGGTCATCGCCTAGGTGAGCCCTAGAAATATAACCAAACATGCAGTGTTATGAACAGAGAAGCAGAAGACAAGATGAGGAATCCTCGGCGGGATGAAACCCAATTTTAAGCCTCCAGAGCATAGCAGAGCCCGCTATTCATTAAGGGAGGTCCCACCAGCTATTTTCTCGGGAAGCTTGTGCTCACATTAATGAATGAAAGAGAGTATTTTAATGTGCACCTCTGAGAGAAAGAAGACCCCCCAAAAGTTCATTCCCCAGATCCCTCTGGGTTTCCCCCTTTTCCCCCCTCTCCTAGTGCATAATAATGAGGTCTGACTTGCTGAGGCAGAGCCTCTGAACCAGAGAGCTTGTTACCTGTGACCCTTGCTTTCTCCCAAGCTTCTGTCTGTTTGTGGGCTCCGAGAAAGAAGGCCTGTGGCAAGGATGTTCAGGAGAGCCCAGATCAACCATCAGACCTTGAGAGCAAGCTTCCACACACCTCCCAGCCTTCAGTCTGAACCCTTCCCTGGAAGCAAAGAATAAAATAAACTCCTGTCAGACTTAAAAGAATGGCTTACAGGCAGCAAGCCAGAAGTCAGAATGTCTAACTTATTTGCCCCCAAATATCCCTGTACTTGTAGAAATTCCTATTTGTTTATGTTATAAGTGCACTAAATGAGCTAATTATAGTGATCACAACTCACAATTAAAAACAAACACAGTTAGAAATTTCAAAGACTTTCAATATCTTTTCTTTAATCATTCACCCAGGCTCAAAATATGCATTTTTCAGATTAAAGCATTAAAGTTGCTAATTATATTCTCAGAACTAACAATTATTTCTTTACCCTTTTACTACCTTCTTTTGGCAACAAAAAAAAAGTGTCAGCACTGATTTAATTTTTTTTGTTATTATAGGATTAAAAGAAGTTTCTAAAACTGCAATTAAATTCGCCCTATAGCTAGGCTGACTTCCCTATCGCATCTGAAACCTCTTCCCTAAAACAATAAGCATTAAAGAAAAAAAAAATCAAAAATTTCCCGACTTTTGAGACTCGATCCTTCTGTGATTATCTCCAATAACAACTGAGCCGTTTTAATGAAACTCTCCTCATGTCACGTCCTCATGAAAGGTAGAACATATTAGATTAATAAAGAAAATGAAAGTTAAATTGGCTGTCGGAGCACGAAGCCCTGCCTGTGTCATGCATGGGTTTCTCACCTTTGGGATCCTAGTTCAACTTCCGCCGGAGGCCCTAAGTGAAAAGTTCAGAAGGCTTGAGCGTGTCCCCACTTAACACATCACAAAATCAATTATTTTATAGTGGCACACTTGGTAACCTCTGCTCAGACAGAATCAAGTTTTGTTCCCACTGGGGATTCACCAATTATCTATTCAGTGAATTATTTTCAGATAGAGAAGAAACACCTGCCGTCAGCAGAGGGAGTATCTGCCTAGGACGGGCATCATTCGGAGCCTGACGGGTTTCTGCATTTGTCACGTGCAGGATGGGTACTTCGAGACTGTGGATGGATTTATCACATTGCCGCGATGCTTGATGGGACCCTCGAGCATGATTCAGTGCCCAAAGTTAGAGCTAAAGCCCTGTAGCAAAGAGATCCAAAATGAAGCCAGGGGGAAAAAAATCAAGGAAGGGGGTAATCAAGTGTGCAGATGCCGCAACTCATCTGTCTTGCCTGATTTCCAATAAGTCAGCACAAATAAAATTTGTGATAATTCAGCACAATTTCCTTTTACTAGCTATTGACCTGGGCCAGACTCAAAGCAGGAACCAAAGAAGGGCGCCACGGATGTTGATTCCACGATTGGGACAAAGGTCAGACTTGAGACAAGGGTGGTTTTATGAGAGCGGCTACCCCTCATTGTCTACCAGAACTCTGACTCTTTCAAAGTCTCTCTTTTCTCCTCAGAAGCCAGATAGTCTAAAGACATCCACAGTGCATATTTTCTGTTGTTGTTGTTGGGGGGAAATTAATAATGCCTGAAACTCAAACAAAAGAACCAACCTGGCAAAGTTTCTTACATTTCAAAATTTCAAGGATGTAGTATATGAACACCCAGATCGCATGATAGCTTCCCCCACCCCAAAGCGTGAATGAACAAACACCTACTGTGTGTTGAGTACAGTCATGATTGACGCTTCTGAGACTACCTACAGAGAAGTATCTCTATCTGCCTTCTGTGGTTATAGTCTTCCCAAGAATCATTGTCTGTCAAAGATGCTGAGTCAGGAATGATGGAGAACGATGTTATGAGATTATGAGGGAAGTTTACAGAAGCAGTTAGATCTATATTTACATTCTATATTATTCTAATCTTTAGCTGCATTGTATCAGACATTGATTCAACTCTTGAAGCTTTCACTTTACCCTGAGGATAATGTACTATTTGAGCTGTTGAGGTGACTCAGCAGAAAGAACACTTGTCACCAAATCTGATGACCTGAGTTTGAGTCCCACCATCCACTGATGACCTGAGTTTGAGTCCCACCATCCACATGGTGGGAGGAGAGAAGTCATTTATTTCCACTGCCTCTCCTCTGACTCCACACACCTGCTGTGGTAGGTGCACACTTCCACAGAATAAATTGGAAAAAGGGTGTTTATGCTTTTTACAGAAGATGCTCTCTGAAAACTTTTCTTACTGTTTTCAAGGCAGTGGTAGTAGCTATTGTTGCTATTATACTGTTATTCATGCAGAAGGGTCTGTTATTCATGTAAATGTGGAAGATGACTAATTTTGGGTTATAAGCAGCCAATGGTGAATGAGCTCGAAGCCAAAAGCCAAAGAGGTGATGGATTTGGACCAGGCATCAATATTGCTGCAAAGAATACCAAGTCAGCTCAATTATCTTTGCTGAGAGAGGGGAGAAGAGGGATGTAGCACAGCAGCTGACTAAGCAAGTTGTTGTCTTCCTAAAGGAAATCCCATGAGATGCACAGACACACACCTATCAAATTCTCGTCTGGGTCTTGACTCTGCCCCTGGCTCTGGTTCCTGGTAGGTGCCTGGAACTCACTCATGTCTCTGAGAGCTTAACCTTCCTGAAAATAATCACACCACTGTCCCAGGTCCCCTTAGGTCTCAGTTGTGAGAGGGCTTTATTGAGGCCCAACCTCACATGCATTGCTCAACTGCTCTCTCAAATCTTTAACCTCTCCACCTGACTAATACATTATTTCAGGGTCAGAAAAATCTACTCATCTTAAGTCGCTTTTTAGATATCTCATCCTAGTGTAAAGGAATAAACTACATGGAGGTAAGTGAATCTCCTTTTGAAAGTAAAATAACTCTAGTTCTTCCTAGGAAAAACACATTTCTATTTTCCTGTTGGTCCTACTCAGGATACAGTATTATATATTCAATGCATACTACCAGAAGGGTTTGTCATGAGACACAGGACTTGTGTCTTAAATGTGGACTTTCTTCTGAATCTCTGATTCCAAGCCCCTGCCTTTCGCTTTCTGGCCCTCCCTTCTGTCCTGGCTATTACTTCGTCAGCCCTGGCCAATGTCATAAGCAAAGACCTGTGGTCACAGGGCCAACTCTTCTCACTATTTGAACAACTAGAAGAGACAAGCTAGTGGGGACGTACAGGAAAAACAAAGAACACGTTTAGGCTTTTTATTCCTTGGTGTGAAATTCAGGTAGAGTGCAAGTTTGAGAGGAACTCTAGGTAAATATCAGCTTTCCATGTCCTCCTTCATGCTGACCACAACAATATTTGCCTCTTCCCTTAACTCAAAACTTGATAGAACAGATAGCAGAATTGTAATGATTTGACAGAAATTCATCCATTATACAAATAATTATTCAACAGTGATTTGTTAATTCATTCCTTCTGCAAATATTTATACAAGTAGGTTCTATCCTAAGTCTCATGAGAAAGAGAGACAGAGACAGAGATAGAGACAGAGACAGAGGCAGAGACAGAGACACATACAGAGACAAACAGAAACAGAGAGAGACAGAGAGACACACAAACACAGAAAGAGGGAGACACAGAGAGACAGATATAGAGGCAGAGAAAGAAAGAGAAACTAAAAGAGATGCACAAATACTTGTTCTAACCAGGGTGCATTTTTTTTTATCCACAATGTATTTTGCAAAGTCCAGAGAAAGCTTTGGTTGTTATAGCTGGTTAATGGTCATGGCTGGATCTAGGAAGTAAAGGCTTTCATTAAGTATAACCTAATAGAAGGAGGCTGGGAAGCCCATTAGACATTCACTACTAACAAAACTCTGTTTCTTTTTCTCTACTTGAACTCCAGCACTCTGAAAGATTTGGGAATACTGTGTTAGAGAAAGTTAGAAGAAACTCAAAATTAATTTAATTTGACTTCATTTGCACATGAATTCACTTATAGAAATTTGAATGACTCTGGAGGAATCTTTCAGGGTAGCATGTTCACAATAATACAGAAATAAAACTGTCCCCAGTTGAGGATTCCAGGAAAGTCATGCTGGAATCTGTTATATGTGTTAAAGACGATATCCTTTCCCTCAGTATCCTACTAGACTGTCCCCCACAGCTCCGAGGGCAAATCAGCCTTAAGTTCTGTAGCTCAGAGGCTGAGCATCTAGAACTGTTAGGCACACAAGCTACATTTGATATGAGAAGGTGACAGGAGAAGGTAGGGAGGGGTGGGGACTCATTCTGCTCAGAAGTCGAATCCAATCTGAGAGGAAAGTGGCTTTTAACACACGGAATGTGGATGAGATTTTGAAGGATGGATATTTACAGGAAGTAGAGAATGAGTTTCTAGCAAAAGGAAGAAAAAGTGGAGTTTTTAAAATGTGCTTTGGTCTAGGGGGAGTTCTAACAGTAAATAAAATATTATCAGTTGAGGAGCAAGATGGAAAAACAGGTAGAAGAAGAAACAGAATTTTCCAGGACTCAGATCCGAGCTGAAGAAATTAGCTTTTCCTTGTCAGAGACTATTCATTTGAACTATCGGTCGGGTGAAAGCCAAATTAGCTAATACTCTTACAGGCCAAAATAACTTTATATTTGAAAATGAATGGTGGGCATCTTTACATCAGATACCTGTGTGTGACAGGTGAAGATGTTGAAGTCTAGGGAAGGTTTGTGAGTTGGCCATACAGATAGAACCTATTGTAAAAGACGAGGGGATACTCTTTTCTCTCAGCCTTTGTTATTCGATGTTCATTGCTGTGATGAAAACATGAGCCAATCAACATAAGGAAGGAAAGTGTATTGTGGCACATTGTTTTAGCCCATGCTCAACTGACTCCATTACCTTTAGATCTGTGTAAACAAGGAGGGGGTAGCCGAGAAAACTGTTTACCCATGGCAGCCAGAGGACAGGCACAAAGGGAATGAGCCAGGGAGAAGATACAACCTTCCAGAACATGCTTCCAGAGGCCCACTTCTTCCAAGCAGCCTCCCCTTCCACTTTTTAACTTTTCCCCGTAATAGCATCAAGTTAAGGAACTCTCCATGGATTAATACACGGAAGAGGTTAGTCCCTCACAATCCACTCCTTTCCTCAATAGCATCACGGGCTGGGTATGAAGCCTATGAACCCTGAATCCCAGGGACATTCCATTCCTAAGCCAATACTCTCTTTGATGGCAGAAGATGCTGCCATCTGCATGTTGGATACTGGATGTTATCTTATCTGGCCATGATCAGGAGAAGGTCAGTTGGCAGTGCCTGGGCAGCCTGTCTAGTCAGCAATAAGCTGTTCAGAACATGTATGGATGCTCATCCAATTCAGCACATCCCTTTAGATATCCTAACACATGCCCTAAGGTTTTCCAAGATGTCCAGCCAGAGCTGTTTGTGGTTCGCCACTTTTGCCAGTGGCCAAGGAGCAAAAACAGAGAAATGATGTATACTTTAATACACATGCAGACAATGATATGACTTCCCTGGAATCCTCGAGCTGGGGGCAGGGAGGTGGTTTTATCTCTGTATTATTGTGCACATGCATTCTTGACAAAGGTTCTTTCAGAGTCTCCCAAAATTCTGTGTCATCTGTTTATGTGTACTTAAAGTTAAATTAAATTGATTTTGAGTTCCTTCCCACCACCTTCCCTGATGTAGTACCCAACCTTTCAAAGTACTGGCGTTCTAGTAGACAAAAAGAAATAGGGAAGTTCTTGATGGTGAAGAGTTTAGGATCACTATCTCTTGTGGACTTCCCATGACTGCCTCTCTTAGTCCACACTTAATTAATAGACTTCTATGTGCCAAATGAAACTATGAACAAAGCCCACTACCTAACTTGTCTGAACTTTATAGGTATGCTAAGATGAGAAAATTAGGTAACATCCCTCCCTCTCCCTGTCCTCTCCATTCTCTCTCTCTCTCTCTCTCTCTCTCTCTCTCTCTCTCTCTCTCTCCCTCTCCCTCTCCCTCTCCCTCACCCTCTCTCTCTGACAAGAGGTTGACAACTGTTCAAGCATCATGTGTTGCTTGCATTTTCTTTTCCTTTTCTTTTCTCTTTTTTTTGTATTTGTTTAAATAACTCTATGAAACAAAACAAAACACCCCCAATGTAGGAAACTGTCTAAAAACACAACCCAGCAGGAGAGGGGTGCAGGCCACATGATTGAGGTATAGTCTTCTCTGTGCAAACTTAATGTGCCAGTTGTTTTATTTAGGGAAAGGAGGGGTTGCATTAGAGAGAAAGTCCACAGCATAATTAGGAAACAATCAACACGTTTTTCTTGCTGTCCTAATTTTTTCTTCACTTTAAAATGCTCCATTGAGTTTAATTAAACTTGCCCTAGGCTTATAAGCCTAGCAAACTGGGGAACATTTTTTGAATCTTGCTTTCCTGTCAGAAAGGTTTTCTTCAAGCTGGCCCAGTACTGCTTCGCTTCAAAGTTTCAGGGGATGTTAAAACAATTGCAACCAAATTAATGTAGATTATCTTTATTTTTTTTTCCTATTGATTCGAGCAGAGGGGATGGGGAAGCTGAACACTGCTGGATAGGGAAAGCAGAGTGAAGTTGGTTTTGTGCTGTTATGAAGGGAAGGGATAAAGCATGTACACCTTTGATGAATAATTACTGTCACTTCAGTGGGTCTCTATTAAGGATACCATTTCTTCTCTTCATCTTGATGCTGGCAACTTCTTTGGCTTTGGGGAACTACTTTCCTTTTCTACAATGGGATTGTCAACTGTTCGAGCCTGCCTTCCAGCAGTAACACTTCCCTCCCTCTATGTTTGGTAGAGGGGTTGATGGGCTTCTGATTTGAACCAGAAGCAAATGTCTTCTCTACCACCCACTCCTCCATTCCTCTCCTAAGCAATAGGATCTGATCAGAGAGCCGTAGAAACAGAAAGAGCTTCATATAAATCATTAACACATCAAGACCACATGAAGCTTGTCTTAGATTTCTTTTTTTTTTAAAGATTTATTTATTTATTATATGTAAGTACACTGTAGCTGTCTTCAGACACACCAGAAAAGGGCGTCAGATCTCGTTTCAGATGGTTGTGAGCCACCATGTGGTTGCTGGGATTTGAACTCAGGACCTTCGGAAGAGCAGTCGGTGCTTTTCACTGCTGAGCCATCTCTCCTGCCCTTGTCTTAGATTTCTTACAGTGCCTAGATTCCAGCATACTCAGTGTTTTGGTGTGTGTGTATGTGTGTGTGGGGGTGGGGGGGTTCTTCAGCATTTAACTTTGTCCTTTAGTACTTGGTTGCATTAACATAACCATATCCCTGAAGCCAGACTGATTTGCACAGGAGAAGGTAGCATCTTGCTCATTTTAACTGTTGCCCAGAGATTGCCTGACACTCCATACACTCCTTACTCTAGGATAAAGATGCAGTTTCTCTATGAGAACTTGTCCCATTGGCAGCAAATAGAAAAGTTCTACAAGGCAACCACATGGGGACCCCTAAATCTTCTTCTTGGGAGCAGCACATGTTTCCCCTCACCTTCCTTGGCTCAGACAAGGTTGTCATCGCTGCTGCAAACAAGCGTTGCCTTCAAATAGGTCCTAGCAGTGAGAAGACACAGAGAGGGCCAGCAAACATTGAACAGCAACACACATGAAACTCCAGTTCTACTGAGGATTACTTGTGCAATAGTGGAGACATTCCTGCAGCCCCTTGAGTTTCAATCTCTACCTTTAAAGAACTAAAGCCCTATACCCACCCTCTTTGTTTAGCCACATAGAAAACTGCACACACTTTGAAGCAACCATCAGAGAAAAGCATTACTTCCAGGATTTGCCACTTGAGATTCTCCAGAATTTCTTTTCTGTAGCTGCAGCATCTGAGAGACTCCAAGTTTCAATGGACAGAGTCTACGTCAGCTTAGATATCTGAGTAACTGTCACCCAGAGTAAAGTCCCTGCTGTTGATCCAACCTGGACACCACTATGAAAGAAAAATCAGGCAATGGGTTGGTATGCTAATATAAAGACTTTATGGTGATGGCTTTCTGCCACAAAAACTGGAATTTCCTGACTCCTACAACACTGGCACACATGCACCACTATATTTCTGATATTAAATGCCATCCTGTTTGAAATACTCAGAGTAGCTTTTAACTTCTTTGCTAATAAAACTGATATAGATTCCCAACCCAACCAGGAGATGAATAGGAGGGACCTCTTGTGATAAATGACAACTGTCCTATTTGAAGGGAGGCTCAGAATCAATGACCTGGGAAAGGAAAGATCTATTCAGACAGGGTTTATAGTGTCATGAGAATCATGGATGGAGAAAAGGAATTACAGCTATCTGCATTCCATTCTGTCTGCTGACATTATAAAAATATAATATTTGTGGAGATAAATAAGACATTTTCTTTTCTGATATGGTGATTACAGAGGGAAATTTTCTCTCTACTGCTAAGGTGAATTAAGTTACAATACATAAATTGCATTGGAAAAAGTCTGCTAGATATTAGAGAGGAAGGTAAGGAGGTGACAAAATATGGAGTTTTAGACATCTTCATTTGCCACATGAAAGATGAGTTTGAGGATGAGTTGGTGGATAAAACGGAAGACTTATAAGCCATGTAGAAGGTTATTATGGTAGTTCTGGGGAAAGGTAATTGCTATAGTTAGTTTTAACCGGATGCAGCTTAGAGTTATCAAAGAAGAAAGCCTCAGTTGAGGAACTGTATAGATCAGACTGGCTTATGGGCATGTCTCGGGGTGTTGTTGATTTTTAATTGATGCAGAAGAATCCAGTCCACTGTAGGCAAAAACATCCTTAGACAGGTGGTCTTGGACTATATACAAAAGGGGCTAGCAGAAAAATAAATAAAACTCCAAAGACTGAGTTTCCTCAAAATTTAAAGAACAAGAACCCTGAAAACGTTCTAATCATCAGATCCCATGGTTAGAAATAGAGAAAGTTGTCACAAGAATAAGTAATATGAGTTCCAAATATTTTCATAAATACTGCACATAACTAAACTCATAGTCCTGAATTTGTGGGGGAACAAAACTAGGGTGATTATTTCACTGTTTCTAGTGATCACAATCCAAGGAGAAGTAGTACACTGTAAAGACAGTGATAGTTATGACCCCAAAACTAAGACATTTTGCTGAGAATAAAGGAATATTGACAAGACACTTGAAAATTGAGATGACAAAGGCCATTCCAAATTGAATTTAGAAGTATCCCAACATGGAAAATAAATCAAACACAAAGTTATCCTAGTGAATTGGAAAGTGAATTTTTAAGACTCACCTAAGTTTCAGCTATCAAAGGAGATGGAGAATAAACTTTATGCACAGATTCAGTATGTAGTGGGCCTGGAGAGATGACTTGGAAGTTAAGGAGGTTAAGAGCACTTTACGCTCTTGGAGAAGATTTGTATTCAATTCCCAGTACCCACATAGTGACTCACAACTGGCTATAATTCCATTTCCAGGGAATCTGAAACCCTCTTCTGGTCTCTATGGCCTCTGGACTTTCATATGGAACATACATGTAAGCACTCACAAATTCAAACAAAATAAAATAAGTCTTTTCAAAGCCCAAGTAGGGAGCTGTGTACCTAGGAGATGTTCTGGGAAGATGTTTGTACATGTGATTTCTTAAGTTCTCCATGGTGACTGCATGGCCCTTGAGTCCTTCCTGTTTGCTCTGTAAACTCCCCTCAGTCACATAGCATGCTTACTCTGACCTCATTACTCTCGTCTCCAAAGCCTCATCTAATATTTCTACCTATGTTTAAATCTTTCACAGCTCAGTTTGAGTCATATCTCTGTTATGAAACGGCCCGTGATTATAACCAGCTTTCTGGACTATTCTATTCAATGTACCACTGTGCACTTTTGGAATGTGTCAATGTGGGGTGCATCATTATAAGCTTTCCATGAATCACTGTGTTGACTTTGCTCCTCTAAATAGCTTGCAAACTCTTTGAAAGCATGATCTGTCTGGTGGCTATTATGTTGGCTTCAATTTATTGCCTCATCCTTGTGCTTTGAAGGAAGGGCCTCTTGCCAACAGCAGCTAGATGTTTCTGTTGGAAATTGAGGTTGCTAGTTAAAATATTCACCCCATCTCTTCTCACAAAGAAAGAACTGGGTAGCCATACCTCAGGATGACTAACAAGCATCCATACCTACAATTACCCAAATAGAGGATGAGCAAGAAGGGAAGACTTCCTGTTTGGTTCCTGTCATTAGGATGGAACTTCTTAGTTGATAGTGTACTCTCTGTTGGTGAACTCTATGTATTAATTTGAGTAGGCCACAGAGCACACAGATGTATCAAACATTGCCTGTGTTCTGTGTGTGTGCGGATGTGCATGCAAGTATGAATCCATGTATATATCAACACATGCATGTAAAAACCAGGAACAACACTAGTTGTTCTGCAGAGATAGTTTACTGTGAAGTTTTTGAGACAGGGTCTTCTAAGCTAAATAGCTTGCAGACTCTTTGGGCTGGAGCTTACTAAAGAACCTTTAGGCCAGGGGGCTGGAGAAATGACTCAGAGGTTTAAAGTATTGGCTGCTCTTCCAGAGGTTCTGAGTTTAATTCCCAGGAACCACATGGTGGCTATAATAGGATCTGATACTCTTTTCTGATATGCAGGCATACATACAGATAGAGCACTCATATATATATATTAAATAAATAAATAAATAAATAAATAAATAAATAAATAAATAAAGCCTACTCCAATTAGCCAGCAAACCCAGGGACCTGTCTAGCTTTTATTGCCCAGTGCTCAGATTGCAAGCAAGCACCATTGTACCCAACTTTTAAAATTTGAGTTCTGGGGGTATACCTGATCCATTTCCCTAATAATCTAATCAAACATGTTTAAAGGGTTTTTTTGTGAAATTCTATTCTTTTGGAGCATCATATCAATTAGTAGGTTGAGTAAAAGTTTGCTCTCCAAAGCTTGACAGATTACCATAAACATAGTCTACGTTCTAAAGAGAACAAGACTGATTCTCCCTTGGGTAATTCTTCTGCCTGGGTACCTTTGGTATCAAATGTCGGCTGTGTTTGTTGCCCTTAGTGGGTCTGAGATACCAGCTCTTCCTTGATCTTGATTCTACCAGCTATCCTACTAGAACTGATAAGACTAAGCCATTCTCTCCCCTGGTCTCAGCTATCTGACGGTCTTAGGAGATCGGAGATTTGCAAGCCTTCATAGTTCCACAATCATGTGACCCTTTCCAAATAAAGAAATGGAGAATGAATAAAACTGACACCTAAAGAGGCAGAAAGAAAGAGAAACATGATTTGAACATATTGTGTCTTAAGATTTTATTTCACTGTTGATGTCTGTGTTTGAACTATTATTTCCTTCATTCCTTGAGCTAACCTGTAGTCCTTCTATCAATTCCCGTCTGGTGCTCTAACTAACCTAAGTTGTGCTTCTGTCCCTTGCAAACCCAAGGAATATTACTATAGAAGCCTGTTTTAAATGACTAAACCTCTCCTCACACTAAATACTGCAGAGAACAAAGCTGACTTAATAAAAGTTGTTGATTGACTGATTGATTGCTATTAATGGACATACACTACTGCTTGGCTCAGGTTTTTCCTGATGTATTCCTGGCCATCTCGATATTAAATTCTTAGCCTTATATTGAAGAAAATTTATCCAGACTTTTCCTAGGAGAGGATCCAATTTTGAGAAAACAGCCTACATTCACAAAAATAAAACAGATTAAACAAACCAGAAACTTTTGGCTGAAATCACAAAGATGCTATTAGCCAAAGGCTAAATTTTTCTATGACTATTTGATCCTGAGTCTCAATAATGCACATGGTAATGTGCTGGGTGTAGCAACTTCTGAAATCTTGATAGTCAAATTAATTTAAATTGGCCGAATATGTAACTCTTAAATATTTGAATACAAAAAACACGAGATGAATATGATATAGGGAGGTGTGTGTTTGGGATGTGAAGACTGGATAATCAGATAATGGGGAATCAGTTTAACTCTGTTATTGAACTGTCTTCACTAATAGTATCTAAAGGGGTAAACATCATGTTAAGGAAATCTTCAAAGAATTGGTAAGAACATTAATAAATTAAACAAAGAACTTCAAGAGATATGAGAGATATGCTGACATAATAAAAGTTAGAATATTAGAGAGAAAAAATATTCTTCAGATCACTTAGATCCCAAATGCTTAATTAGAAAGAAAAGGAAAGTGAGTTAAGTAAGATAAAGTTGTCAGATCTTAAAAGGATGCTAAGGCTTGCGTTAATTACACTGGAAGGCAAAGAGATATGACAGCCCAGAAAGCAAGTAGGGTAGAGTGGCGCATGTTCAGTCAGGTCACTTTTAAAGCTAGAAAATGTGTACACAGATGCTATCTCTGACCTCAAGAATCAGCAGTTCTCCCAACAGTTGCCCCCACTTGTTCCTGATAGAGTTACCATTACAAGCTAACTTTCGCTACTGTAACTTTTAGGCAAGCCTGAGATGTACATAGTATGGGGAGGTGCCTGGTTAGAATATGAACACTCAATAACCAGATAAAGTGGTATTGGTTTAACTCTACAATTGAACTCTTTGCTAATAGTATCTAAAGGTACAAACAGCATGTTAGGGATTTAGGCACAAAAATTTGAAGGACAGGACAAGGTGAATACGTTAAAATACCATAAACTATTTTGCAGCAGCATAAAGCCAATCCTTTAGTGGACATTGAAAGGAAGTTTGCTCGTTTCTCACACTGATTGTCCTCTAAAGTCAATCTGTCATCATTAAAGAGAAGATAATCACTTGATCATGCTGAATGCAAGGTAGCCTGAGAAACACTGTTGAGTTGTGTGTTCAAAAGAGGGGGACTCTGCCATAGACTCCCCAAATACTCACAACACCTGGTGATAGATCTTAATGATCCCATGAGGAGAATGAAACTGTAGAAGTATTTTTAAAATGTCTTTACATCAGACTGCTAGCAAATGGAGAAGTCAAATTGAGATCTGGCTTATTTTACAGGCAATCTCATCCTCTAATCTAAAGGACAGAGGGTAGATGAGCCCTGGAACACTTCATCTCTCTTTGGATCTTTACTTCTTCCAATCCTTGTAGTCACTCCTAGGGAGGACATATCTATTTTCCACCGTGTGCAAAACTGACCAAAAAAAAAAAAATCCCATGAATAGGCATGCAGCAGTTCCTTATCTCGAGTCCAGAGCTTCCCTCTCATCAGTACCGTATAGTATGCTCTCACAGTCACCCAGTTGCCCAGGGGACTTTTATGGACATTGATCATGATCAATTTTTAAAAAGAGAACACAATAAATCCACCCTACCTCTATTTTCAAGGTACAACTTAATTGAGGGAGACAAAATACTTGAATTTACACATTTACATAAATACTACACACACACACACACACACACACACACACACACACACACACACACACACACACACACACACGAACACATGGCGAATGCAGTGGCATGGCTTCCAGAGAAGACCTGAATGATATACACCTTAGAAATGCAATTAGACACATTTGATGAGGAAGGACTGAGAGACATGTCAGAGACAGAAAGAAAGGAAACAAGACAGAGTTCATTCAAGTTGACCGAGGATCCCAGCCAGGGAATCTGGTAACAGACTTGGTTCTGTACAAGATGAGCTGGTCTATAATACTTGTTAGGATAAAGGATGAGAGAAGCAGAAATGCTTCACAAATTGGCATTCTTGAGGCTTTGAATCTGTTTCTTTCCCTCGTCATGTGGCTGTCTTGAATTGGATTTTCTCTGAAGTGCTTTAATTCTTGATCTGATGTACCTTCGCCTGCCCACTGTATGAATGCATAAACATTACAGTGCAAAACTGAGCTGAGAAGCTCTTAGCCTCCAGAGGCTGCACACATTGGTTGAGTAGTAGCTGCCAACACTGCTCTTGTCATAACTATTTTCCTATGAATGTATCTGCAGTTAACTTTGTTTAGCAAGACTTAAACCTAGACACTTCCTGGAAAGCACAAGGCAGCACAGGAAGGATGGGATAAAATCCATGGACTCCAAAACTCTTTTCATTATTGTCATGATTGTCATTATTACTGTTCCGTTGTCTCACTGAACCAAGAGCTTTAGATATTCAGTTCAGGGTTTCACTAGTTTGACCAAGCTGGCCTTTACATCACAGGGGAGCACTGAGCAATTTTCCTCTGATCTGTCAAGTAGCTGGAGTTACAGACCAGCCACACCAGGCCCAACTAAAAATTCTTTTTTAATGCAATGATAAATTGCCTTCTATCGTCCAAATAATATGGATACATTTTGAAGAAAAATATACCAGCTCTTTTGGAAAATTCTCTGTCCTAAAAATGATCCTAAAACCTCCTTTTCACTGGGAAACATATGGTTGCATAGGGGAAATGAGTCAAAGGGAGGAGACATGTATGAATCTTATGACACCTTAGTTGGGTCAGGTGTGTATTGGAGCCTTTTGAAGCATAGTTCTTGCAATCCTACTTAGCATTTGTGCCAAAAATCTCAACCAAAGCCTGGATGAAAACTAACTGCTCATACCATCCCTCTATCGTTCAGACATTTAACATGAGATAAATATTTTTCTGCACTATGAGTGAAGCACATAGCAGTGAGCCTAATAAGATGAATAATATTCAACCTACAGTTTTGTAAGGCAGAATGCCTCAAGACAACAGGGTAAGAAAATGATGAGGATATATCGGAATGAACTGGTTGGCATAATTCTGGAGGACAATGGAAAATTTGAAAAGTGTTGACTAGAATGAAGTGGCAAGCATGCCTGGTTGATATGAGCACAATGTCAGATTATGAAGGGCTTAAAATATAGTCAGAGGGTCTAAGCAGACCTAGAGTGAGCCACAAAGAAGGCTCACGTGGCTGGTAAACAGTAACTAAGAGGATGTACCAGGAGTGAGAGAAGTGGGGAGCAGGAAAACGTGGTTCCATTTGATCCTGAGTAACATTGGAAATGTTACCATGGTTTGAACAGAGGAGCTGATTCGTCTAATTTGTTTGTGTCTTTGTTTGTGTACATGTGTATTTGTTGAGGTCAGAGGTTGATATACGGTGTCTTTCAATCCCTCCCCAACCTTGTTTTTTTTTGAGACAGAGTCTCTCACTGTGATGTTTGAACTATGCTTGGCCTAGGGAGTGGCCCTATTAGCAAGTGTGGCAATGTTGGAGTAGGTGTGGCCTTGTTGGAGGATGTGTATCCCTGCATAGGTGGGCTTTGAAGCTCCTTTGGTAAAGTTCCACCCAGTACCAAATAGACCCTTCTCCTGGCTGCTTGTTGGAGACAGTCTTTTCCTGGCTGCCTTCAGATCAGGATGTAGAACTCTCAGCTCCTTCAGCACCAGGTCTTTCTAGATGCTGCCGTGCTTCCCTCCATGATGATAATGGACTGAACCTCTGAAACTGTAAACCAGCCCCTATTAAATGTTTTCCTTCATAACATGTTGTCCCTTCACAATAATAAAATCCTAAGACACTCACTGAAACTGGAGCTTGCTGATTTGACTAGGCTGGCTAATCAGCAAAGTGATCTTTTTCTGTGTATCATCAGCACTGGGTTTACTGGTGTGCACTGCTATACCTGGATTTCTACAAGGATGTAAAGTGGAACTTACACCCTTGTGCTTGTGGGTCAAGCATCTTACAAGACTGAGTCATCTCGTCAGCCCGTTAACTTACTCTTTAAAGTTTCATTTATTAATACGTATTAATGAATGTGCATGTATGTCTGTGAGTGTGATACATGAGTATGTGATGTATGTCCACCTAAGTAGTCGTGTACATCTGTGTAGGGGTATGCGCATCTGTACACTCAGAGGTCAGAGCAGGATGTCAGATGTCTTGCTCTATCTCTCTACACCTCATTCTCTTGAAGCAAGGTCTCTTGCTAACCTGAGCTAGGCTGTTTGCCAGCCAGCCTCAGAGATTCTGCAGTCTCCACCCCTCACAGTGCTGGGGTTAGAGGCACTAGTGACAAAGTATGGTTATATGGCTGCCTGGAGCTAAACTCAACTTCATTTGTTTACGCATTAAGCACACAGTCAACCACCAGGCCATCTTTCCTATATCCCCACCCCAACTCTTGGGAAGTGCCACCTAATTTCTGAAAGATACTTAGATCCAGATATGCTGGCACACTCATATAATCCCAGCATTCAGGATGTGGGGAGAGCATGAAGACTATATAGTTGAAGGTGAGCTTGCACTGCATAATTGCAAGATGCTATTTCAGAGTAGATGGTAATGAGAAACAGAAAGAAGACAGGAAACCATTCAGATACTCTGATAATAATCTGAAATCAAGGAGGTGATGGCCTGGGCTCCTGTTCTGTGGTGGGAGGTGAAGTCAAAGTGGTAAAAGAAGTTATGGTCCTATTTGGGCACAGTGAATAGAACCGTGTTGGTCAATGTCATACATCATGAGAAAATGAAATTCAAATCAAGGATGTACCTAGGTTTGGGAACCTAAGTGAAGGAAGAGTGGATTCAATAATCCAGGAGAAGAAGATAGGAGTGGAGTGTCTAAGGTGGAAGTAAACTTCCTGTGTGAAATTGAGATGCTAATTACTCACACGGTTGGGAAGTGAGCATTCTGGTATGTACCTGGAAATGGGTCCCTGGATGCAGGGGTCTGGAGTTCAGGAGACAAGTTAAGGCTCAGCTGTATGGATGCTCTACGGAAGCTCTCAGGGCCAGAATCTACCATAAACACCTGACCAGGTAGGTTTGCTAGACAAGGAGTAAGGAAGGGAAGGGTGTGGTGAAGGCATATTCCACTCAGAGGTTAGGAGTGTCACTGTGACATCAAATCAGCAAAGGGCAGGTTGGCAGGAAAAGCTACAGAGAAATGTCCGCTGGAAGGGATTTTAGGAAACTGCTTCTGGAGGAGAAGGATTGAGAACCAGCTGAACGGCTACTGTCCTTCAGAAACCAAAAAAGGAAGAAAGGAGACATCCTAGACGTGGCATCCCGAGACTCAGTTACAGCAGCCTCACTGTGAGTCACGTCTCTCTGGGACTCCTGGCCTGTACCCATGCTCTTCTCTGCTTTTCTGCTAGGATGTCAACTACTACATAATTACTTCTGAAGAATAATACTAAGAATCTTAAGGGAAGAGGTGATTAGTTATGTTCACTTACACGAGTCACTCTTCTTACACGATCAGTCTTACTATAAAGCCATTGCTGCTGTCTGTCTTATTGCATCTTTTCTGCTAGCATCTACGGGAGCCCCCGAACCAACATCTGTACAGTTACCCTGGTGCTCAGTTTGGCAGCCATCCAAAAGCTGCTTATTTCACTTCTGTCTCCGCGCACGAGAAAACTGAGATAGAAAAGTAAAGCCCTCGCTGGCAAATGGCAGAGTGGGGACCCCAGGGTGCTTAAAGCCAGAGCCCAGGATTTTAATCACCTCCCCACTTTTGATTTAGTGACTTTCTGTGCCTGGTGCACTCTCAGTAAAACAAATTTTATTTTATTTAAAGCACCCCCTCCCCAAGGGCACGTATTAATATTCTAAGAAAAAAAGTTGTAAATCTTCCACAAATCCTTATGCTATCTCTCAGAAAAAAATTTTCATTTAATGCCCCATTTTAAAACTCCTCCAGATATGAATGTAATTGTGCACTTCCATCCCCATCCTTGCTACAAGAATTCTCTTATTGTTTCTTGAGGAATGGGCAGTGGTTGGGTTTGGGTTTTGGTAGATATAATACAAGCATACTTATGGTTTTCATTATGATACAGTATGCATTTCTTTACTGCTTATATCACTTCTCTGGTAAAGCTTTCATGACTTGTACCTATAAACTTAGTTAAAAGCCAAATTATGTTTCTATACCTGAAAGGGAGAGATGTCTCTTTACCCATTACCTTTACTGCATTAGAATCTCTAAAACTGTTAGGGTCTGCCATTTCTACCCCTGTTAAATAACGTTATTTATAAATTGTTTATAAAGCTTAAGTTCTATTTGTACTATATTGATCGTTTTTCTGCTATATAGTATGTGTGGCACAAATACTTTTAACTAGAGTGTTTAATATCATAGATTTTGGATTTGGTTCTCCAATTTTGATGGTAGAAAATGGAAAAGAGAGATTTGTACTTCTAAAAACCGATGTAACTGGGCTCAACTCCATCTGCCTCTTTACAAGATATCCATTTCACTTCTCAACTTAATGGAAACCAGAATAATATTTTAGTAGCCATGTAAATTGTACTCAACCATTATTTTTGGTTAATACATGTTTTTTGTTCTAGTTGTATGACTCCAATCTCATCATAAAACTTACATTTATATTCCAATGGCTTTTTTTAGAGACTACCCCTCAAAAACATACAGTAACATACTCATAACTTGATGGGCTTTCAAACTCTACCAAGCCTCTCACTATTTCCAGTGGCTCAACAAATATGATCCGGGACCTCCATCATGGAATTATCTTCCCAACACAGTGAATAATTTTGGAGGTTACGTTTTATTAATAAATTTCACAAAAACATAACAGCAGATTTCCAGGGTCCAGTGGGCTAACTCTAAACATAAAGCATTAAAACTGATGGACAAATACAAAATACAAACCTACAACATCTCTATAAATTTATACAATGCAACTCTTTATTAAAAGTAAGACTTCAGGTCAGATCTAAGTGTTCATTGACCCATGAGTATAGATAAGTCAGTGTCATCTCTCATCCTCCCTTTCACCTCAGAACCTAATTTTGATTTTATTCACATCAAAATAACAATCTGTATCTCTAGTTACAACCACCTCTTTCCATTTCGTAGCTACTGATGGCGTCACCTTACGGTGCCTATCAAAACACTCCCTCCCTCTGCAAAGCCTCCGGTGGTGGTGGTGGTGCCCAGCTAGGAGCAGT
Source organism: Tokudaia tokunoshimensis (assembly GCA_036184795.1). Taxonomy (NCBI): domain Eukaryota; kingdom Metazoa; phylum Chordata; class Mammalia; order Rodentia; family Muridae; genus Tokudaia; species Tokudaia tokunoshimensis. Next base: position 16,555,454 of record BTHU01000003.1, read on the forward strand.
TTAGAGGCTGGTGAGCATCTTTCAACCCTCTTTTTTTTTTATTTATTTATTTTTTAAATTTTATTTTCTAAGTTTTTTTTTTTAATTTACATTCCAAATCATTTCTCCTTTCCCGTTTCCTCCCTCCCCGAAAGTCCCATAAGCCCCCTTCCCTCCCTCTGTTCCCCATTCAACCCCCTCTCGTTACTCTGTCCTGGTATTCCCCTACATCCAGTCTTTCCAGGACCAGGGGTCTCTCCTTCCATCTTCTTAGAAATCTATTGATATGCAAATTGTGTCTAGGGTATTCCGAGATTCTGGGTTAATATCCCCTTATCAGTGACTGCATACCATGTGTGTTCTTTTGTGATTGGGTTACCTCACTAAGGATGATATTTTCAAGTTCTGACCATTTGCCTAGGAATTTCGTGAATTCATTGTTTTTAATTGCAGAGTAGTATTCCATTGTGTAGATATACCACATCTTCTGAATCCATTCTTCCATTGAGGGACATCTGGGTTCTTTCCAGCTTCTGGCTATTATAAATAAGGCTGCTATGAACATAGTGGAGCATGTGTCCTTATTGCATGCAGGTAAAGCCTCTGGGTATATGCCCAGGAGTGGTATAGCCGGATCCTCCGGGAGTGTCATGCCCAGTTTTCTGAGGAACCGCCACACTGCTTTCCAGAGTGGTTGTACCAGCTTGCAATCCCACCAGCACTGCTGGTGGAATCTCTCAACCCTCTTATCATAACAGTGATTACACTTGAGCATCCTGATTTCCTTGTCTCCCGTCAACATCCTATTTTGGGTAATGAGGACAGGGACTCATCTTATACACTTCATAACTATGTAAAAAAAATGAAATGTGTCATTACAACAGCTAGGTAAATAGAACATTTGTGTGTGATCGAATCTGGTTCAAGATTCACGCTTTCCTGAACTGAAAAGCACTGGACTCAGATTCAACTTGAGCAGTTAGCTAGTTTAATTTACTGACCCAAGTAAATAAATTACTTATTCTATTTAAAAATCAGCTTATACTCTATGAAAAGGAGAGATGAGATGAAAACAGATATTTATTCAAAAATAATAACTTTTATAATTGCATATGTAGAACTATATTTGGTATATTAGTATTAAGTAATAATAAAATATACTCAACAGATCAAGGTGAGAATTACTTTTGTAGTAGTGGTTATGAATTTCACTGGTAACTTAAAAAATAACCAATGGAAAAGCTCATTGAATAAAAAAGTAATAACACATTGAAATTATAGCCAAATCATTTATTGAATTAATAAACAAAAATTAAGATAAGGATTGGCATTGACCAACCCTGAAATACTTGTCTAAGCATCAAGGAGAATGAACATTGTCCCTTTCTCTTAGTCACTGCTAATTGAACAAATACAGATTAATTACATATCCCTAAACTGAAAAGCAATTAATTACAGCATTAAAATGAATTTACTTCCAAATAAAGATGCTTAAAAAAAGTATTCCTATAAAGGGAGACAAAGAAAGGAAACAACAAGGTAAACAAAAAAAAAACCACCAAAATATGGAAAATTCAAGGCCAAACACACTCATCACAAAACCGTGTGTGTGTGTGTGTGTGTGTGATGGTGCTTATCAGCTGAGCAGGATTTAGAATCACTTAAAAAACAAACCTCTGGGCACACCTGTGAGGGTTAATGTGGATTCAGTGAGACACTGAGGTTAATTGAAGTAAGAAGTCCTGTCATCCTACAAGCTGAGATCCTGGGCATGTGATAAAGGAGATAGTGGCACATTGGCATTCATCATTTTGCTCCCTGATGGAGGATGTCATGTTACCAATAACCTTAAGCCCCTACTACTGTTATCTCCCTTCCATAATGGGCTACACCCTTAAACTGTGAGCCAAGATAAACCCTGCCTTTCTGAATTGCTATTGTCAGGGATTTAATGCGAGAATTATTAACATAATATGTGAAGACATTGTGCATCCTACTAAAATGAAACCTCTGGGGATGATAGTTTTAGAAGTTAACTACATTTTATATATACTAAAATAATTCTAGACATATCAAAATGGAAGTCATTAACAATCAGAAATTGCCTTCTAAATTTAAGTTTTTGACAATAGACAGCTATCACTTCTTTAATTAGACAGAAAGTTGATTGAGCTAATACACGTTCAACTCTCATTACAGTATCTGTCACAAGGTAAGCACTTAAGGGCTGGTTTATAGTCCTGGTCATTGCGATGGCTATGCCAACATCTTCTGCATGCATGATACATCAAATCAAGACACTAGTCATAGTTTCACAATGTGAAGATTCCCCAGGCTTTACTGCATAGCTGGTCATATGTGGGCAGCCTCCAGGGTGAAGTCCTATGCGGTGATGTCACTTCTGTGTGGCATGGCTCATTCATCATCATCGTCATCTCCCTTATTTAGAAAGCAATGCATGGCATATAGTAGATATTTTCATTATTTTCACTAAAGGAGCAATAATGACATCTAAATTGCTCTGCAGTTTATAAAGTGGCTCCAGTTCTATTTTCTGAGATAATAGACAAATTAGGCAAATTGTCATTTGCATTCTCTCCCCTTCCTGCCATGCAAATTCAGCTATAGTGTTTATGTAATTCAGTCATTGACTTGCATGTCAGTCCCTTAGCAGCTGTTGTGTACAAGTATAAAGGTGAGTGAAAGTATATGTGTAGTACCTGTCCTTTGAAAGCTTATTTTCTATTAGAAGATAAGAACTAATGCATTGCCCATCTAAAGGAAGTAAGCTGGATTCAACTGAGCTCATGATTTCAGAGGGTTAGAGTCCATGAGCCAAAGCAAAGGCATGACATCAAGGATAACTAAGAGGTCACATGTTGATTCACAGTAGCACAAATCTTCAAGTTCAAAGCCTGATCCCAGAGACATGTTCTCCAGCAAAACCATACCTCTTTACCCTTCCAAACAATATCAAATGGAGACCAAATCTTCAAACCTTTGAACTTATGGGAGCTGTTCTCATTCAAGCCACCACATTCCACTCCCCAGCCCCATAGGATTATGGTCATAGCATAATGCAAAACATACATACACCAACTTCAAAATTCCCCACAGTCTTTTACTGTCTAAACACCATTTTAAAGGCCAGAGGCCAGCATCTTTTCTGAGATTTTAGGCAATCTTAATCATAATTACTCTAAAATCAAAGCAATCTACTACTTCCAGCATACAATGGCCCACAATATTACCATCCTAAAACGGATGAGTATGGGCATGGTGAGGAAATACTGGACCAAAGCAAGACTGAAACCCAGTAGGGCAAACTCCCAGTCCCCTAACTTCATATCTAGTGTGGAAGGGCTTCTCGCTAGATCTACCCTTCCAGGTTTGCTGCCTGCAAGATTCAGCTCTCTCTGCTCAAACACCCACACTTGGATCTGACATTGAAGAGGCAGTCTCTTTTATACATAGTATCATTACTTGAGTGTTCACACCATGGTCCCAAAACACATCAAAGACTGTGTGTGTGTGTGCACGTGCATGTGCATTCACCCACACACGTGCACACAGATGTTATGGATGAAACAAAAATTAACATGAGTTAATGAAACAAAAATCATAACTCAAATGTCTAAATAGCTCAAATGATAAGCACTTAATTAAGCATATAAATTTAAGGAAAGATTCATTTTGGAGAATGAGATACACATAAATAAGCTCATTTTTCTTAATAAATCTCAATTACTTTACACACACACACACACACACACACACACACACACACACACACACACACATATCCTACACTTAATGATATAATCAGAACATGACTAAGAGCTGTCCTTCTAAATTGATCAAGCCTGAGTTTAAATCTTATCTAGAATTTTGTCTACATCTGATACTTGTGACAAGTCTGCCTGAAAGCTTCTTCGACTTTGCAAGCAAGCATGGATTCTAAAGTATCAGCTCTTAGGATAAATCTACTTTCACATTTGCAGAAAACAAAATCAAATGTTTCCATAGTCTTCTTAACCTTACAGAGTTCTTTCTTTCTTTCCATTGTGTAGGATCAGAAAGGGCAGTAAAGGAAACACAGTGACCACCCCACCCCGGCTTAGATTTCAGAAACTCCTTGTGATTGCTTCAGAAATACTCAAGAAGTACTTGCCTGTTGCTAACACCAGTGAAGAGAGAACAGCCTGCTATGCTGTAGTCAGTAAAGCACATTCTGACTCACCAAATGGAAGCTTCTAGCATGTATCACAACACACCACAGAACATTGTTTCATTAAGCAAAACACTAAGAACCCTGCTTAACCTGACACATGGTTGCTCTCTTGCCAAATACTTTCATGCTATTACAAAAATCTTAAATGAATGCAGTGAGGGTTTTCAAAGCACATTAAAAATCCTTATCTGATGGTATCCATGACCAAGGGGCTTGCCCAGACTCTTTTTCCAAATGGCCAAAAACCTGATTGTTTTGTATCTTCTTTATTCAAAAGCAAGTCTGAGCCAGATTTCATTCAAATTACTCACAAGAGGGGATCTTGGGAGGCAATTTTCAACCCCGTGATTTTAGAATCTATTAAACCTCTTGTTCTTATAATTATCTTCACATTTTCTCCATTACTTAATATAGATGGCAGAATAAAGAAGCTGCAATTTTGATTACAAGATTGTTTTAATCTTGTTACTTCTTCATAGCCACATTTTCTCTTTAATTTCTAATTTGAAACATATTAAAATAATAAAAAAATTCAATGATTTTAATATTAATTATTTGACAGGTCTAAGATCCCAGTCTTTCAAACAACTTCGTTATGTCAATGAAGCACCTACAATTTTAAGCACTACGAAAAAAATAATTTTAATTTATCAAATAAACGAAGAACATTATATTTAATTTGATAACTCGTCAGTTATCAAACTGAGTTTGAAGGGGAGAAATAGCACATTACTGGAACCCCTAAAGTAAAGCTTTCTGCTCTTTGCTATACAAATTAACCTGGCATCTTTCATTACATAGTCATGGAACACAGTGTGAGACAGGTGTGTGTCTTTGTCACACATAACTCTGATCCTGGAACTGTACCATATTCTTAGACACAAAGGCTAACAATATACTGGCCTCAAAGAAGCCCATATATCATAAATTGTAGCACTGCTGACATAGTGAGGTGAAGAAAGGTGTGTATGTATGTGTGTGTGTGTGTGTGTGTGTATGTGTGTTTGTGTGTATGTGTGTTTGTGTGTATGTGTGTGTGTGTATGTGTGTGTGTGTGTGTGTGTGTGTGTGTGTGTGTGTGTGTGTGTGTGTGTGTGTATGTATGTGTGTGGTGAGCTATTTTAAAAAACCTTCCTGGTTTTGTTAGAGTGAATGGGATTTCAAAGAAGATATAGATGTACATTTTGATGACTGCCGTATGCAGTTATTTATAAAAACCTTTGCAGATTATTTTCTCTGTATAGAAATGTGCAGTTTCTCTGATTTGATAGTTTACAAGGCATTTGCAAAGTCCTGGCACATGGGGAAAGGTGCAGGCCAAAGAAGGTTTAATTTTTTTCTTCCAGCTTCTGTGAAATACCTTTTTCTACTTCCACAACAAAAACCCTTTAGCTGCATTTTATACATGTGCTTGCCCTACGGAATGAAGTCAGTGTGTTCACTGTTTGCAAACTCAAACCATTGGGTGTATATGCATATATGCATATACGTGTATATATCTATTTCAAAGTATAGATATAGTGTATGCTTATAAATACACACATATAATTTTACATACATGTGTACCTAGTAATAGTCATAGAGAAATAAATACCAATAGAAGATTCAATTCTTGAACAAAAAGGACAAAAGAATCACTTCTGTCCACCGCACATCAGAGAATTTGCACTCAGCAGAAACCACAAGGTCAAGCACAAGAAGAGTATCTATCATTTCCTTTACCTAGTAGGAAGGTAGAGCTATGGAATTTCACAGTTGAAACTTCTTTGTGAAGTTACAGGTTTTCATTTTTCTGTTCTGTTTCCCATAAACTCTTTATCATAATAAAATATTGTTAAAGCTAATCTAAGGATCCACACTAGCCTTAATCTTAATCTAAGACCTTGAAATGTACTCAAACAATTTCATTTTCCCATGAAAACGCCATTTCTGTTTTCCTAAAAAAAGACTGGTAAAAGGATTCCTCAGAGTGACCACATAGAAACTCTCTTTGGAGCCATAGGGTAGTTGGGAGAGAGAGACACCAGTCTCTTTCCAAGTTTCCTGCAAGATTCCCACATTAAAAAGCAGAAATGATCAATGAATTTAATGCTATGTTTGAAAATAACTCTGACTATTCAGGTTGGAAAACACTTTTTCTAGGATGTCCTTTCCTCCATGGTCTTCTTCCTAGTAGGGGTGAGTTTAACATTGATATCTTTAGTAAAAACTCTCTATTGAACTGCGTGTGAGGAAAGGAAATGGGGACAGAATCTTGTCCATGAAATTAAAGGAAAAGGAAGACTGGAGGGAAGAATATCTTTACCTGCTCAATGGATGAAACCAAATAGAAGGGGGTAGATACTTCCTAGCATTGCTAATAACTAAAGCATTTAAAAACAAAGGGACTAACAGTTCTTTTATAAGTGGACCAAAGCATACTGTGACTTAACCACCTTCATTGATGACTCAGATACCTTCATAAAACTCTTCATACATAACCATCAGTACATGATGTTTTAAGAAGTTATACCAATATTCAATAGTGTGATATGGCACAGAAAACAGACAGTTGTCCCAGTAATTAGATGAACTGAGTGAGAATGTGGCAGAAGCACTGACCTGTGGGGAAGACAAGCCTCTGATCTCTAAATCCACAGTGTGGAGAAAGGGATGATGAGAATCCCATTTCTTGTGAAACAGAGACAAGGTGGCTCTGGGGAAACTAGACACTTAGATTGGGCAATTTGACCCAGACATAATTTTCCTCATGATCCCAATATTTAATTATAATCTGCACTTAGACTTTGGTAGAAAAATAATGGAGAGAAAGAGAAATTAGAAGGAGAGAAGGGAAGAAGGCAAAGGAAATATTCCTATTCCCAACACTGACTTACTCTGAGATTTTGGGATATTACATAAAATCAAAACCTTAATATATCATCGAAGATTGCTTTCAAGACTGTCCTGTGAGAATGGTCTCCTATGACTCCAAAATGTCTCTTGAGCTTCATCTCCCACTAAGTCTATGTGCTGTAATCTCAGATGGTTGGCTGATATCCTCATTTGCTTTCTATTGCTATGATAGGATATTCTGATCAAAAGTTAGGAAGGAAGAGTTTTTTATCTTACAGCTTATAACTCCTCATGAAAGGAAGTCATGGGAGGAACTCAAGGCAGGAACCTGGGGTGGAAACTGAAGCACAGATCATGAAGGAATGTTGCTTCCTGACTTGCGTTCCATGGCTTGCTCAGCTTGCTCTCTTACATGGTCCAGGGCCACCTTCAGAAGGTGATACTTTCCTCCATTGGTCTGGACCCTCTTACATCAATAGGTAGTCAAGAAAATGCCCTATAGACTTACCTACAGGCAAATCATTAGGAGGAATTTTCTTTTTTTTTTTAATTAGGTATATGCTTTATTTACATTTCTTTTTTTGTTTGTTTGTTTTTATAAGTTTTTTTTTATTTACATTCAAAATCATTTCCCCTTTCTCGTTTCCTCCCTCCCCGAAAGTCCCATAAGCCCCCTTCCCTCCCTTTTTTCCCCATTCAACCCCCTCTCGCTTCTTTGTCCTGGCATTCCCCTACATCCAGTCTTTCCAGGACCAGGGGTCTCTCCTTCCATCTTCTTGGAAATCTATTGATATGCGAATTGTGTCTAGGGTATTCCGAGATTCTGAGTTAATATCCCCTTATCAGTGATTGCATACCATGTGTGTTCTTTTGTGATTGGGTTACTTCACTAAGGATGATATTTTCAAGTTCTGACCATTTGCCTAGGAATTTCGTGAGTTCATTGTTTTTAATTGCAGAGTAGTATTCCATTGTGTAGATATACCACATCTTCTGAATCCATTCCTCAGTTGAGGGACATCTGGGTTCTTTCCAGCTTCTGGCTATTATAAATAAGGCTGCTATGAACATAGTGGAGCATGTGTCCTTATTGCATGCAGGTAAAGCCTCTGGGTCCTCCACATAAAACCAGACACACTGAAACTAATAGAAGGGAAACTAGGGAAGAACCTTGAACATATGGGCACAGGGGAGAATTTCCTGAATAGAACTCCAATAGCTTATGCTCTAAGATCAAGAATTGACAAATGGGACCTCATTAAATTACAAAGTTTTTGCAAGGCAAAAGACACTGTCAAAAAGACAAAGTGGCCACCAACTAACTGGGAAATGATCTTTACCAATCCTACATCCGACAGAGGGCTAATATCCAATATATACAAATAACTCAAGAAGTTAAACTCCAGAGAGGCAAATAACCCTATTAAAAGATGGGGTACAGAGCTAAACAAAGAGTTCTCACTTGAAGAATATCTAATGGCTGAGAAGCACCTAAAGAGATGTTCATCATCCTTAGTCATTAGGGAAATGCAAATCAAAACAACCCTGAGATTCCATCTCACACCAGTCAGGATGGCTAAGATCAAAAACACAGGAGACAGCAGTTGTTGGAGAGGATGCGGAGAAAGAGGAACACTCCTCCACTGCTGGTGGGATTGCAAGCTGGTACGACCACTCTGGAAAGCAGTCTGGCGGTTCCTCAGAAAACTGGGCATGACACTCCCGGAGGATCCGGCTATATCACTCCTGGGCATATACCAAGAGGAGGAATTTTCTTATCTGAGATTTCTTCTTCCAATATAGCACTAGCTTGGATAAAGTTGACAAAACAAAGCAAAACAAAAACAAGTGCAACCACAGAAACAAAACATGAACATCTAATCTCACACTGTGTTGCTATTCCTTCTAAAATGGAACATTTTGTTCATGAAGAAGAAAAGGGAAGAGAAGAGAAGAGAAGAGAAGAGAAGAGAAGAGAGGAGAGGAGAGGAGAGGAGAGGAGAGGAGAGGAGAGGAGAGGAGAGGAGAGGAGAGGAGAGGAGAGGAGAGAAGAGGGAAAGAAAATAAAAGTAAAAAGAACGAAAAGAAAAGAAAGGAAAAGAAAAGAAAGGAAAAGAAAGGAAAAGAAAAGAAAAGAAAGGAAAGGAAAGGGAAAGGAAAAGGGGAAAGAAAAGTAAAGAGGAAATTTCATGAAGCTAATGAAGCCAGCAAAATATATAAGGATCATGAATCTTTCAAAACTTACAAGGATTCACAATTCTCCTCCCCAAAGTTACAAAGTGGTAAGAAGATTGGTGGAAAGAGAATTCTGTCAGGCGAATCTGACTGCGTGCTGTACAAAGAGCTCTAAGGATCCATAATTTTTGGTGATGCTGCTGCTTTGGGGTCATTCATACTCCTGTAAGTAATCTCTCAGCTATATGCATGTAAATAACCCCAAGTAAATTTATTGATTCAGCAAACTACACTTAACATTGTTTCTTTGGTCTATCTGAGGTGCCTAGTTATTGTCACTTTCGTAGGAAAAGTCACTCAATGTGCCAGGACAAGCTAATACGAGGCAGACTCGAACTGGGCGGATTCTCACCTCCTAAGGAAGTAGTAAGAAAAAGAAACCTGCCAAGTGACCTCAGCACCAAAACACCAGAAGTCACGTCAGCATCCCTTGCCCCTTTCTTGATAAGTAGGTGTGAATATTCTATTTGCCCACCACAGAGAATTGCATTACGCCTCAGGTAATACACAAGTAAATCAAAGAGTGTGTTTTCTATGCATTATTTTAGTTATTCTTTGCCGTTTACTGAACTGCACAACCGAGAACCTGACTTCGTTGGTCTCTGAACATTGTCTTCATTGGTATCATGGAGACTTATGTTTATGACCTGAATAAGAGGATTGTGATCAAAATCAAATTAATAAGAAGAGATACATCAGTCAGATTCTGACAAACTAATGTTGACCTTATCAGTCACTGAGAATTGGAATTAGTTCAGCAACTCGAATGCACGTCTCATGTTATTTGCTCTAAATACGGGTAAAGAAAGCAAAGGCGCAAACTGTTTTCTCCTCCCTGGCCACATTGTTCTTTCCTCTACCACATGGTTACTCACTAGGCTCGGTGCGCATAGTCTCAGTCCAGGGAGCTTGGTCTCAGAGCTCTTACACCTTATTTGTCCAACTCCTTGGAAACTTCAAACATCAGCATGATATTCTCTGCTCTGCCACCTTCTCTAAAGGGTTTTCCTGTCTCTCTATCTAAATCCACCCCCAAAATACTCCAAGGTACACAGTTACTTTCTGCCTAGCATTTATCATATTACAAATTCATTTAGCCTCATTATTGCCAATCTATCTATCTATCTATCTATCTATCTATCTATCTATCTATCTATCTATCTATCCATCCATCCATCCATCCATCCATCCATCCATCCATCCATCCACCCACCCACCCATCCATCCATCCACCCACCCACCCACCCACCCATCCATCCATCCATCCATCCATCCATCCATCCATCCATCCATCCACCCACCCACCCACCCATCCATCCACCCACCCATCCATCCACCCATCCACCCACCCACCCACCCACCCACTCCATCCATCCATCCATCCATCCATCCATCCATCCATCCATCCACCCAGCCACCCACCCACCCACCCATCCATCCATCCATCCATCCATCCATCCATCCATCCATCTATCTATCTATCTATCTATCTATCTATCTATCTATCTATCTATCCATCCATCCACCCACCCACCCACCCACCCATCCATCCATCCATCCATCCATCCATCCATCCATCCACCCACCCACCCACCCACCCATCCACCCACCCATCCACCCATCCACCCATCCACCCACCCACCCACCCACCCACTCCATCCATCCATCCATCCATCCATCCATCCATCTATCTATCTATCTATCTATCTATCTATCTATCTATCTATCCATCCATCCAACGACCCACCAACCCATCCATCCATCCATCCATCCATCCATCCATCCATCCATCCACCCACCCACCCACCCACCCATCCACCCACCCATCCACCCACCCATCCTACCTTCCAACCTTCCTCCGACCCACCCACCCACCCACTCCATCCATCCATCCATCCATCTATCTATCTATCTATCTATCTATCTATCTATCTATCTATCCATCCATCCACCCACCCACCCACCCACCCATCCATCCATCCATCCATCCATCCATCCATCCATCCATCCATCCACCCACCCACCCATCCATCCATCCATCCACCCATCCACCCATCCACCCACCCACCCACCCACCCATCCACCATCCACCCACCCATCCATCCATCCACCCATCCATCCACCCACCCACCCACCCACCCACCCACCCATCCATCCATCCATCCATCCATCCATCCATCTATCTATCTATCTATCTATCTATCTATCTATCCATCCATCCATCCATCCATCCATCCATCCACCCACCCACCCACCCACCCACCCACCCCTCCATCCATCCATCCATCCATCTATCTATCTATCTATCCTATATTAATCTGTCACCTACCTAGATTTTATTGATCTAGCTATCTATCTAACTTAACAATTTTGATCTCACTATATAAAACATCCCCACTAGAATATCATGGCTCTTCTCTGTCAGTTCTCTACAGCATGCACAATAGTGTATCCACCATAGAGTAACTGGTCATGAATGAATACAGACATTTAAAGATATTTGAGGAGGGGCAGGTCAGGATACTGTTGTTCCTGATTTCTTTGCTAATAGCAAATGATCCCTATCCAGTCCTCAAAACTGAAGAGTGACACCTTCAATTAGATAATTCTGTTCATTGTTTAGTGACATTATTCTGGGAATACAGTAATATTCCCATATTACTGTACATAATTTATACATAATTTTTAAACATTGTGAACTACCTGAAGGCTAAATTAAGTTAGCCTTTCTACAAATTAATATGAACTATTATGTTTTTAGGAATGTAATGATGTATGATTCACCAAATATCTCAGACCCTTTTTCTTGGTTAAATAAAATCTAAAGGAAATGACTAATTAGTCAATTTGAATGATTTCCAAATAACATCAGCAGTCTGTGTTTGTCTACACTATCGAGGTGAATAATTCATTAGCATTTATGAGAAGTGCCTGAAGAACACTAGCCGTGGGAGTAAAACAACCTGGAATGGTTTTTAAATGACCTTCCGAGCAGCTTAGATTAACACGGGCTTTATTCTCCCCTTACAAATCAAGTTAAAATTTTCCATGTGCCAGGTCTCAGAAGAAGGCTGCCTTACAGTGGAAGTGACCTTCTGCCTATTCTAGAGATTAGATCCTGCTTTCTTATCATGTGTGCGTGCATGCGTGTGTGTGTGTATCTGTGTGCATGTGTGTGTGTGTATCTGTGTGTGTGTGTGTGTGTGTATACCCATACGTGTGTGCCTGTCTGTCTGTCTGTCTATGTGACAGAAAGCAGAAGGCAGGAAGACAAGAAGAGTAAAAATAACATGGAATGGGGAACAGGAAAGAAATTAAACAGCAGCGAGAAAGATAAAAAGAAAAGAAGACAGAAGACATGGATATGTTATGGGAAAAATGGGAATGGGGTGAAGAAACAGAAAACAGACATGAGAAGGCAAAAGGAGGATAAAGGGACAGAGGGAGGGAGGAAGAAGAGGGAGGAGGGAGGGGAACACTGGTGACAGAAATGGCAGACTCCAAGGCAGCTTTCCCTTGAGTTGGCATACCAAGTTGCCTGGCACCCAGGAGTTCTCCCAGATGTGCAGGGCCACCTGATTTATAACTGATTAAAAGTGTAAATTGCCATCCTGACTGGTGTGAGATGGAATCTCAGGGTTGTAATGTCAGGATGGCTAAGATCAAAAGCACAGGAGACAGCAGTTGTTGGCGAGGATGTGGAGAAAGAGGAACACTCCTCCACTGCTGGTGGAATTGCAGGCTGGTACAACCACTCTGGAAAGCAGTCTGGCGGCTCCTCAGAAAACTGGGCATGACACTTCCGGAGGATCCGGCTATACCACTCCTGGGCATATACCCAGAGACTTTACCTGCATGCAATAAGGACACATGCTCCACTATATTCATAGCAGCCTTATTTATAATAGCCAGAAGCTGGAAAGAACCCAGATGTCCCTCAACGGAGGAATGGATTCAGAAGATGTGGTATATTTACACAATGGAATACTACTCTGCAATTAAAAACAATGAATTCACGAAATTCCTAGGCAAATGGTCAGAACTTGAAAATATCATCCTTAGTGAGGTAACCCAATCACAAAAGATCACACATGGTATGAAGTCACTGATAAGGGGATATTGACCCAGAATCTCAGAATACCCTAGACACAATCAGCATATCAATAGATTTCTAAAAAGATGGAAGGAGAGACCCCTGGTCCTGGAAAGTCTGGATGTAGGGGAACGCCAGGACAGAGTAATGAGAGGGGGTTGAACGGAGAAAAGAGGGAGGGAAGGGGGCTTATGGGACTTTCGGGGAGGGAGGAAACGGGAAAGGGGAAGTGATTTGGAATGTAAATTAAAAAAATAAAATTAAATTAAATTAAAAAAAAAAGTGTAAATTGCAACACAAAAGGGCAAAAGAAAGTAATTGTCACATTGCGTCTCTCCCGTGAGGTCACACACTGGCTGTAGCTGAGTCTGCTGATAGGCACACCCCTCTTGTTTAATAAAATTGTATTAACTTTATCCCTGCCCTTGATTTGTGGCTTTCGCACGTTGTGAGGAATAAATAATAAATGATTGTAAAGTACTTGTACATATGAAATGCCACATAAATGCTTAATAATAATCAGGTTAGTCCAGAAGCCAGGGGTGTTGAATAGAAATCATGGCATACAACCATTCTTGTTTATGTGGCTAACATCATCCTGCATGCCCTGTCTCTTTCCAACCCTCCAGCAGATTTAATTTTCCCTCATTCAGGAATCCACTTCTCTGCAAACTAAACAACCTTCGTCCCTCCTTTACCATAGCACTGTGATGGCCAGGGCAGAGCTCCTGCAAAGATCGCATCTTCACCCTCTCGTTTCAGCTTCCTTCCCTGAAGTCCTCCATTTGTCTGATTTTAAGCATCCTCACCCCAGAGATGCCTGGGTTTCATTCAATGGAATTCAGGTGGAAAGCCAGATGGCCTTTCCTCCATGGTCTTCATTTCTGCCTTTTGTGAACCATCCATTCAACAGCTGCTGATGAAGGCTTGTGCTGAGTGAAGACATACAATAGAACTCAAGATCTGATGCATTTGTGTGCCCCCAAGTCAGGCAGACTGTTCCTACCCACTGTATATAATCTTACAACCAGGGGGATCACTATGAAGGTACAGAGCGTAAGAGGGAGGAAGGATGATATTCCTTCAGAGTCGGATCTGCTCTGCTTTATCTTAAAAGTCTGTGTATATTCAGTTTAATTTAATTCAAACTCTGCAGACTTGTTCTGTAATACAGATTAGAAAAGGGTTAGCCCAAGAAAAAATAGCCCACAAAAGCCCCCGCTTGCTCTGTGATGGTGGAAGGGAACCTTTTGCCAACTCTGTCTACCAGAGTCTGGGCTTTGAGGGGTGGGTTGGCAAGCATCAAACATGTGCTACTTTAACTGCTCATGTGGACTTAGAAAGTATAATTTCAAAAGAAAGATATCATTAAAAGTCTCATTTTCATATTTAAGGGCAAAATGGCATCTGCTTTTATAGGAAAATAGTTTAAAAATGAATAAACCAAACAAATCACAAATCGGCTATTGTTTCACGTACTGTGGCCATGTGTAAAATGTGTATCATTTCAGGTTGTACCTCAATGGTTATATCATATACTGGTGTGACTTAAAGCATGTGTCCCCCAAGCCATTACTATTACACTCCTTATGAATGTGGGATTATTTTACCTTCTTTAGTAATATCTGTCACTTTATAAGTTTTCTTTTGATAAAAATATACCAAATATATAATTTCTTATAACGTGATTTTATCATACTCTAATAATGACTCCATATTTATTGTACATATTAATTATCTCAAATATTTCCATATACATTATTTGACAATACAAATGTCCTCAAGGTGGAGTTACTAGGTGGAAGTTTCCTTACTTAAGACTTTTGTTACGTTGCCAAATGGCACTGCATGGGGTTCGAACTGGTTTATATTCTGATCTCTGGTGTATGCAAGACCTCTTCCCACACCCCTACTCCTTGTGCCCCCATGCACCTCTTAGTGAAATGCATCACCCCCAAGAACAATGCACTGGAATTTCACTGGTTTAGTGGTTTCTTCTCCTTTACCATCCCTTCCCTCACAGCACAAGAATTAGCGAGCCTTGGGTTTTCCAACAGGTGGAGAAGGCTGAAGGGTGGATAATTGCTTTTGGTGCAACCATCAGCATCCACATTTACTTCTTCCTGCTCCACTTCCTCCAAGTCAATTAGCCTGTTCTTACCAGGGGGAGAGCTTTCGAAGCAACAGAGGAGGTGCTACCTCATGATTAATAATTCATGACAAGAAATGAGGATTGGGAAAGGTAATAATGTCCTCCAAGCTGTTTTCCCTACCACTCTGTCGTTCTTATTTGCATAAAATGCTCTGTTTCCATGGATAAAGTAAGCATGCACAGTTACACTGCCCCATAAACCAGAAACAGGAATTCGTAAGCATTTTTTGGAGTCCTGAGTTCCTTCAAGGATCTTGCAGAAGGCCACAGTCTCTCTCTTAAGTGGAAGACTTGAGCTAGAAGTGGAATGCACCAACCCAAAGCCCAAGGGAGATCAAAGTAAGACAGAAGTATAATGTGAATGTACATGGACTCAGTATTCTGTACCCAAATTTCCAATGAAATAAAGACATTTCTTCCACAGCAGGTTAATTATTTAGGTCTTTTGTAAGGGGATATGTGAAGAGGGCTAACATAAGAACAGTGTGCTTGGGAAATTGTGTAGTTTATAATAACATAAATTATAGGACAAATCAATTACAGGTGTTGAGGCACAGTTGATGGTGAAGTCTATTTTGCAAGGCTGCACTCAAGGATGCAAAATACTTTTTCCTGCCAAATATGATCAGCCATGAAGGGTCTCAGGCACTGGTCACACCCGCTGCTTCATGCTCTGCTGCTCGGCGTTCTTTTAAGTTCTTCCTCAATTGTCTTGTCTCCACAGGCCATAACAAGGGACAACAGTCAGCAGCAATTCAATTTCGGCCTCCATCTGCTGGCAATAAGAACATAAGGGGGAAATTAATGTACACTCACACACTTGTCATTATACTTCCCAAATTTGTGTTTATAGTAGAGCTCTCTTCCAAGGAAATTTCTATATATCATATATCATATATTCTCAGATTTCTGATGAATAACTGAATAACTCACCTGGTATATGGATAAAACTATCTCTGTTTTCTGAAGATGTGAAGATACTAACAATACAAAAAATCAAAGTTACAAAGCATTTTCTGGTGCAATGTCAGTATCAGGAATCCTCTCTGGAGGCCATGGTGATATTTTTTACCAGACTGATAGCTAATGTCCAAGCCTGGAAGTAAGCTGCATTAACAGATCACTACATTGCATAAACACACAATGAAATATTTGTTCTTTTACCCAGAACAGCATCTCTTCATTTTTTTCTTTGCGGTTAATTCTCTTCTCCTAAGTACAAGACCCATAATGCCCCCTGACTAGCCTTATGATCTTGAGAAAGTTGGTTAATCTTTTTCCTTCCACTTCTTCCTCTGTGAAATGAAGTAATGATAGGCAAGTCACAGACTTGCTATGAGAATTAAGCAAAGAGTTCTTAGAAGATTCCATAACATATGGCAAGGTTGGCAGGACTGCCAGGGAGCTGGGGTCATGTGGAGTGGGACCCCGACCGGACATGGTGTTATGCCATGGTGGGGCAGGAGAGTTGGTGAGTCAATCTTTTTGAATATTTCCCACAACAAGAGCGGTCACAGAATCTAGATTCATTAGCTGCCATAGGTGTTTACTAAGTATTATCAATAGTGAGATTGGTATCACCATTCATTAAGGTAGATTCATTTTAGAAAACATATGCTAAATCCACTGTTTCCTTTCCCCTCTCTGGTGGGCAGGAAGCATATGTGTACATTTATATGTGTGCCTGTATGCAAGTGTGTGTAGACCAGAGGTAAGTAAGCCTCTTCAGGTCCTTTCCTCAGATATCATCCACCTTATACTTTGAGACAGGGTCTCTCAATGGCCTGGACCTCACTGATAAGAGTAGATTGATCAGCAAGCAAACTCCTGAGATCTCCCAGTCTCCCCTTCCCCAGCTCTCTGGTTACAAGTCTGTGTCATTGTGCCCAGTCCTGGCAATTAAGTTCAGGTCCCCATGTGTACACTTTCCCTACTGAGTTTTCTCCACAGCTCTGTTTATAATTTTGGAATAATAATATTCACCCCAGCTAGTAAGGGCTAAGGAATCATTAAATCACCAGTGACACTAATGATCCATCTTTACGGGGGGGGGGTCTATCTAGCTCTTGCATCAGGAGGTTTACTATTCTGCCCCCTAATCCTCTAAGGAAACACAAGTCTCATACCTTTTCTTAACTACTCTCCCTATAACCAAAACATTTAAGGCCTTAAGTGGAAACTGGAAATCTGTCCATCTATTATTTTCCTTCCATTCTCTAATCAATACTCTGTCTATAAAGAGATATTAGATTTAAGGTTGACTTTGATTCACAGAAACAGGATACTTAGGGTTGAGGTAATTATACAAAGAAGCACATATCTTCATGTGCACACAGTAATAATAGCAGTTTATTTCTGATGGCTTGCATTGTGATCTCAGGAGAAGATTTAATGACAGATTTCTGACGAGCAGTTCCATAAAAAGCAATTATGAGCCAATTATCCATAGGACAATTTTGAAAAGCCTACTTGTGTTCCTTTCTAATCAAGATGCAGAGAACTTTGCAATGAGAAGAAATGTGTATATTATACAGTTCAAATAGTGTGTATATGGCATGCTGTCCTATCAAAGGGACATGCTGTATCCAGTACCCGCAGGTTGATCTTTGTTCTGTAGCTCAGACTGATGGCCGCAATGCCATGTGTTTTAAAAGGGAACTTTAGAAAGAGTTGTTTTCATACAATAATGCACCTTGGTGTCAACGGGTATAATGAAATGCACAGATGCCAGAGTTCTAAAAGCAATCGAAGAGTGTCACAGGATGCTCACAAATAAAGCCCAATTTGGAAAAGTCCTAATCCCCCATTAGTCTTTTATTTAGCAAGTGTATCTAAAAATGTCTGTCTTCCAAGAAGCTAAGGTTGCTTCATAGAGAAATTACGTCTTTTTTTTAATCACTCAAATCCTATATTTGCTGTGAACTTGGAACTTTGCAGTGAATCAGAGTGGATAGAAATTACAGAACAGCCAAGAACGTGAGACTGAAACTGTCCACATGGACGGGCAGCTCGATCCACGCAGATGCTAAATACATATCAGCCAATCAGGATGACTTCCAGTTAGGCTCTGCAAGTATTGCTTTTAGGTTTGAACTGTTTACAATTTTACCAATATATTGATTTCAAAATAGAAAGTAGAACTGTTCAATTATAAGATCTCAAGAATGGAGAGTGAATATTTTCAAAGAAGAGAGTTCAATATGGATGGCAGGAAAAAAGGGTAGAAACTAATCCTGGTCCAGTATACCAATGGCCAATATACCAATATACCAATGGGACAATGATAGCAATAGCACTGACTTCTCAGAAAGTAGAGACAGGGGTTTTCTTGAGTTCACTACATTAAGACACCTAGGCAAACACTGTGATATTCCAGGATCGGGGGGAAAAGTAGACATTCTTAAGATAATAATTAGCTTTCTAATAGGAAGAAAACTCACATACTGAATGAATATAATTTAGGAGAGGTGAAGAACAGAAATATTTACAAAGATGAGAATAAGGTTTAAAGGAAACTACAAAGGATATTGTTAAATATCCGAAGGGCTAGTACATACTAATAATGACACTTTCCTTTGCACATGAGTTAGGGAGAGGAGGGACTGACCATAGGAGAAACACAGCAGAGTGGATAGGGAAAGCCACTTACCCATAGGTGCCCACAGGGACAAAGCAGAGGCTGTCAACATTCTGATCTCACTTTTGTATCCACCCCCAACCTTTAAGTATAGTCAATGGCACTGATGCTATCTCAAAGTTTGAGACTTCCTAAAAAGGCCAACATTCTCTGAGTCTCCATCAGCTCTGCTTACAGCATTATCTTTAAGAGGGAACTTTAAAGAAGGAGAACGGGCACAGTGAGACTTGACTTCCAGCAAGCTGGATTCCATCTACAGATTTGTGTGTCTGATTTCTACTCTGCCTTGTGAAGACCAAACATTCGAGAATTATTATGTTTATTTCCTTCATTAATTTAGAATGCAGATTGTCTCAATGGCTCCGATGTTTGAACGTTTCAATTTGTATTCCTTATAAATCATATAAGCTTTAAATATACACCAGCAATTACAGTTATTATCAGAATTTATTATCAAGAAGGGTTACCAGCACTGATGTACTACTTTTTAATCTCAGTCATTACTGAAAGTAAAATTTGACAGAAATTTCCCCAGTTGGCAGTTCTTAGGAAGATGATCTTTGAGATAGACTGGGAAAAATAGAAATTGTATTTACATTTATTTAGCAGCATATTGATTTAAAGTTTCTATTTTCAAATGTTTTATGACATATTTTAAGTATCTATATTACAAGGATTGAACATATTTACAAATTAAATAAATATTCAATTTATTGGAAGGCAAGATTGGTGAAACAAGGTTTGCCAAAACTCTATCTTTTCCTAAAATTAACAAGAATGCTACTAAGCAGTAGTCAAAATCATATTTTTAAATGCTCTGGAAATCAACCAAATGTTCACAACATCCAGAGAGGGTTTATTTAAGAAATTTGGTTGACTTTCAGTGGTGGCATTAAGCTCTCTGACATTTAGGCTTGCTCTAACTCTGCCCCATCCTTCCAATTGCTATAGTAGCACTGAAAACCAAGACATTTCAAACAGGTGTTAGGTAAAAACCCAGTGTTGTAGATGCTACTGGGAAGGCATCTTCCCGCAAACCCCCAATCCTGTTCCTGTGAAACTATCATCAGGTCTGCCTTGGAGTCACATGGAAACATTCTATTCTCAGGAGCCTTATGCAACCACTTAAACCTCAATGGGTAAAAGGAGTTATGTTTGGGGGATATCAGTATACACTTCCCCACAAAAGAATTCAAGGTAGTTGATAGATATTTTACCTCTCTGGGGTGTCCAGGTCACTTGGAATAATCACAAAACCCGGAAATTAAAAAGAAAATAAAATATTAGGTTCTCCATAGAGGAGTTTGTACAGTTCTAGCATGTTCCTGGTAAACCCAGAATGTCTCCTGGGTCTCCTGGGTCTCCTGAATGGGGAAAACTGTGTAAATGCCAAAGCAGGGTGGGGGTGGGGTGTCCTGTGCCCTGTTTATTCTTCCATCATGTCTATTCTTATCCATGTCAGATCAGAACTGAAATCCTGTGTAGCAAGGAGCCAGAATTAACATCAGTTGTAATCTAATAGAGATAGTAATTTTTTTCACAAGTAGTCAAAGATAATTCAATGAGGGAAAATCTTGTCAAGAAATTGTACTGCCAGGGGCTGGTGAGATGGCTCAGCGGTTAAGAACACTGACTGTTCTTCCCAAGGTCCTGAGTTCAAATTCCAGTAACCGCATGGTGGCTCACAACCATCCATAATGAGATCTCACGCCCTCTTCTGGAGTATCTGAAGACAGCTACAGTGTACTTACATATAATAATAAATAAATCTTTAAAAAAAAAGAATAAAAAAAAAAGAAAAGAAATTGTACTGGGACAACTGGATATTTTCATGGAAAAAAACCAAATTTCTAATCTTATACCAAATATCCAAACCAAATCAAAATGGGTTGTTATCTAAAATGTAAGACTTGAACTTTAAACTCCCTAGAAGAAAGCAGACTGAGCCTTTAGTGTCCTTGAACCAGGTGATGCTTTTAAAGAAGCCACTAAAAGTGAATATGTAAAAGATAAATCGGGCTTCATCAAAGTGTTCTAAAATTACTTTGGATCTATAAAACATATGAGCTATATAGTGCAAAAACAGCCCACAGAATGTTAGAAAATATTGACGAGATCTCTATGATAAGAATGTGTACCTAGGTTATACAATTGACCCTTGCATATTAATAATCACGTGAAAATGACTACAATTTAAAAAATTCCTTAGCTTTAAGGACTTAGTAGAAATTTCTTTAAAGAAGATATACAAATGACCATGAAGCATATTAATATTCTCATCCTTAGTTTTTAAAGAAAACACAAATTAAAAACGCAACAAGAGATTCTTGTACACCAAATGGCAAAATTTATACCAAAAACAAAAGTACTGCAAAAACCATGGACAATAGAACTCTCCTACATTGCTGATGAGGATGTAAAACAAGGAAACAGTCTTGAAAGTTTAGCAAAGCCTCAAAAGTTAAACACAGAGTTAACGTATGGCCCCACCTCTCCATCCTTAGCTATGTAATAAGAGACATGAAAATATGTGTCCACATCATATACCTTTTATTGATGTCACTTCTATCAGCAAAACTATGGAATACTACTCAGCTATTAAAAACAATGAACTCATGAAATTCTTAGGCAAATGGATGGAACTAGAAAATATCATCCTTAGTGAGGTAACCCAATCACAAAAGAACACACACGGTAAGCACTCACTGATAAGTGGATATTAGCCCAGAATCTCGGAATACCCAAGACACAATTCACATATCAAATGATGCCCAAGAAGAAGGAAGGAGAGGCCCCTGGTCCTGGAAAGGCTCGATGCAGCAGTGTAGGGGGCACCAGGACAGGGAAGCAGGAGGGGGTTGATTGGGGAACAGGGGGAGGGAAGAGGGCTTATGGGACTTTCGGGGAGGGGGGGTAACCAGGAAAGAGGAAATCATTTGAAATGTAAATCAAGAATATATCTAATAAAAAATGTTAAAAAATAGATAAATAAGTGCCAGAAGTGACAGTAATAATAATAAAAAAAATACAACCAAAAGTCCCAACAGCAACAACAACAAAAACCAGATCAATCTACACGTTCATTATGAGCTAAAAGTACAACTACAAACTGTGGTACAGCTGTAGAAAGGAGTACTCTTTAGCAATAAAAAAGGATGAAGTTCTGATATACAGACAACAAAGATGAGCTTTGAAGACATTGTACCAAATGGCAGGAGCCTGTCACAGAAAAGAATAGCTGTTTCATCTTCATAAAATATTCGAGACAGGTGACTCCATATAACTAGGAATTAGTTAGAGATCTCCAGGAACCAGAGCAATGATTGCTAATGGACAGCTCTGTCTTTTAGGCTGATGAAAACGCAAGGCTGGTGATTATCAGAGAAAATCTAATACACAGCTGATTATTAGATAACTTGCCATTATGCTGAGTCATACCCTATTAAAGGGTAAACTTTGCGATCTGTAATTACATCTCAATAAAACTCATTGCATCTTTAAAAAAAAAATACTGGAATGTAAGATAAAAATAACTAGAAATGGGTTAGGGTTCCTGAGAGGAAAATTAGTTCTCTCAGACTGGCATTCCAAAATACATCAGCTTTAATGTTACTTAAAAGCAAAAACAAAACCAAAAACCAACTACAAAAGAAGTCAGCCATAGTAGACAGAGTTTTGAAAAAATTTAAGATTAAAAGAAGAGAGACAAACATAAGAGTAACAAACAAAGGTGTTCACAGTGTCTCAGTAAACAATAAACTTGGCAGTGTGACATCCACCAGTACAATTTTGAATTGTATAACTCTTGGTCCGAGATCATGTTGAAGCTGAATTTGATAAATAATACTTGGACATGGAGAGGTGGGTCGAGTTCAGGGAGTCTGTGAATCTGAACCGCTAGAGAGAAAAGGGAGAGAGGGAGGAGGGGGCTGGGTGCCGGAAGGGAGCTCCATCCACTGTAAACTCAGTTCAGATACTGGCCAACCCTGAGGTGAGAGACCTGAGACAGATCAGAAGGGTGCAGACAAGATTAAACATGAAACAAGCAACAACAGCAACAAAGCCTTAACTGGCATTTGGATCTAAACAGGAAATAGTACCTCATAACCATGGCTGATGACCCACTGCTCTAACCCCAGCACTCTGCAGGCAGGAGGAGTTTGAAACCAACCTGGGCTAAAAGACCCTGCCAAATAAACAACAACAAAATCAGCATTCTGGTGGCCTAAGCAATAATTTCAAAAGATCTATTTGAACATTTTACTGAGGCCTCAGAATAAGCGCTGGGGACTGGAACAGAACAGATTTCAAAGACGTAATAACAAGTTTTACAAAATGGGTAAAAAGAAGTAAAATTGAAGATGTAAAAACCTCTAAGATCAGCAAAGAGAAAGAAATGAAGAGACCAGGGCGTAGGCAGACAGAACTGAGTAGAACCAAAGGAAAAGAAGTATGTTAAACGTGACCAAGAAACAATTCAATATTGTTTGGGAATGATAAAATAAAATCATTTTCTTATGAGAAGCTAGGGACCATAAAATAGTAACCAAGTATCATAAAGGTGTTAAAAGGAAAAAAAAAAATCAAACAGAAACAATGTCAACCAAACTTTTTACAACCAAACATTAGTAAAACTACAGTCTTGAATGAAAAGTATTCATCAAAGTCAGTAGCCAGCAGACATACAGGAAAAGAATCGTGGAAAGAAGCTGCAAGGCTGAGAAGAAATGCAGGTGGCTGAAAAGTCTATCTTCCAAAAGGGGAAGTGCACTGGAGGCTTAACATGTGTGTTAAAGATAAGCAACTCTCGTTTTTCCTCTGAATGTCTCTAAAATTCTTGAGACTACTCAAAGTACAAGTATAGCAATGTTTCTGTGGTTTTGGTTGTATATAGAATCAAAATAGATGATAAGGAGATTAAGGTGGGGCAGGAAAGGAGTGTGTGCACATGTACAGACACACACACACACACCTGTACAGACAACACATATAACACATGAACACACCCACACACACCCCCACACACAGAGAGAATTACCTTACCACTGGAAGCTTTGTGAAATCCATGTGAAATGAGTCAATATTAATCCTAGTCTTACTCTCATATATATACACATATATATTCCTAATATAAATATATGTATATAAATATATATTCTATATAACAATTACTAAAAATCTACAAAAAGAGGAATGTAAAATGGAAATCAATAAGACAATAATGTGACCCAACAGATTTGAAAACATATAGAAACATAAAACAATGCCATAAAACAATGAAAATGAGATTCATCTTATGCCTGACAAATAATCCAAAACAACAATCAAATGCTTTCTCCAAAAGAACACTCCAAGTTTTGATGGTTTCAACTATGCTCAATGAAACATATAGGAAAAAACTTTACAAAATATGCACAGAAGCAGAAGGATTACCAACTTGGTCAGTAGTAAGGCCAGCAGTACACGTGTACCATTTAACAAAGATTCTAAAACAAAAGACAATTGCAGGTTGATTTCTCCCATGAACAGATATGCAAAAATGCTTACCAATATATTACAGGATTGGATTTTAGATTTATTCAGAATAGTCAAAGATGAAAATACCAGGTATACACAAATAGAATATAGTCAATGTGGCAAGTTCATAAAATACTGCTTAGAAATTTAGAAAGCAAGTTCTGAGACACGCAACATAGATGAATATTAAAACGCACTGCACAGAAGACATCTAACAGATGGGGACAAGTTTGGCAGATTCTCATACCTCAAGATTTAAAACAAAGAAAGAAAATGCAATATCCCAAGAACAACTTCAGCTCTTGGATCACAAATGTAGGAATTAACTAGTAAGTTCACAGAATTTTGTGATGGTCTGATTTTCAATAAGGGTTAGAAGTGCACAGAGAAAGTTAAAAAATCAGGAAGTGTTTTTGTACTTAAGATCCATGAATTACCTTCTACATTAATTTTTACATCAAAACATGCCAAAACTATTGACTTCTGTCAAAGCCACATACACAGAAGTATGCAGGAAGGCATTGACATGTGAGCCTTTTCAATGAATGCAATGAAAGGGTTAATATTTGTATGACTGAATTAGCAACTGCAGATGATTTTTAATATATGCAATGAAATGTCGATTTAAAATACACAATAGAGTTCACTATGCAATTATTCAACTTCACCCTATTTATTACACTTCCTGATAAAAAATGATGGGAAATTAGCAAGATTTTCAAAAGTTTATACTCAGGGAAATTTCTCCTTTGAGATTTGAATAACCAATAATTAACACAGTCCTACCCAAGAATGCATGTATCTGAAAGAGATGCATGGTGTGCATCCATTATGGAGAGACTAGTATTGTAGCTGCAGAGGGAACTGAGCCAGCCCCCTTTAATGGGTCAGGACTAAGGAACCCAGTTCATTGCCTTACTCTTCCCCCTCTTAAATCTCCCATCAAACAGACCATTTGAGCAATTGACTCTGGTTGTTCTTGTTTCTATGCCATTATCACAAATTTCCTCTGGGCAAATACTCATTTTTTTAAAAGGCAAATGCACTAGAAAAAAAAATGTCCTGTCAAAAGATTCTGGTTGTTCCCATGTTCCCTGAGCTGATGAGTTCCCAGTTAACTTGATGAGCTGTTAATAACTCTTCTTCTTCTTCTTCAAATTGACTCCATACAAACAAGAAAGTCAGAGAAACAAAGAATACCCAACTCAAGGACATGAAGGAAGAAATGAATAAATATGATATACCCAAAGCCAACAACTCAGTCCTCAAGTTTCCCCTTTAGACTTCCAAAGCATTGGGTCTCAGGAATATGTTGTCCTGCTCTGCACATAGAATCTAATCCTGGTTGTCCTCAAACTCAGAGACTGAGGAGAAATGTTTCTATTCAAATATAAGAAAGCAGAAAAGATCAACACATAGGTCAAAAAAGGAAAGGAAACCCTTAAGTATGGAAAATTGGATTCTACAAATGGCTAGATCTGGATGGCATAGAAAACTATTGCAAAACATATTCTTTGTTTTGTCTGGGGCCATGGCTGAATCGGTAAAGTGGTGTGTGTGTGTGTGTGTGTGTGTGTGTGTGTGTGTGTGTGTGTATGTGTGTGTGTGTGTGTGTATGTGTGTGTGTGTATGTGTGTGTGTGTATGTGTGTATGTGTGTGTGTGTGTATGTGTGTGTGTGTATGTGTGTGTGTGTGTATGTGTGTGTGTGTGTGTGTGTATGTTTGTGTGTGTGCGTGTGTGTGTATGTGTGTATGTGTGTGTATGTGTGTGTGTATGTGTGTGTGTGTATGTGTGTGTGTGTATGTGTGTGTGTGTGTGTGTGTGTGTGTGTGTGTGTGTGTGTGTGTGCGTGCGTGCATACCTGAGTTTGGATCCCTGCATTTATTTAGAAAAGTAAAGCTGGCCTGGAAGCACAGACCTGTAATCCCAGCATTAGAGAGGAAGGTCCCTGGAGCTCTCTGATCACACCCCACACAGGTCAGTTACCTGCATGTTCGTGGAGAGACCCTCTCTCAAAATGGAAGAGGAGTGAATGAGATCAACCTCTGCCCTCCTCACAAATGTGTACACATGTGCGCAGGTCTCTCCTGATACAGAGGCAATGTTTGTGTTGTATTCTCAGTGTAAGTAGATATTAATACTTGTAGTCTCATCTTTGTGCTCTCTAGCATCTGCCACAAAGTAAATTTAAGAATTTCTAAATACTTAGAGCATGATCACAGAAATATCACTGTGGGTTAGGGTGGAAAAATTTGCTAATGATGCAAAAATAAGTAAAATTGACCAAGTGAGTAAATATGGTTGATACTACACATCTGAGGGACTACAAAGTTAATAGGTGCCTTGAGGGAGGATGACACTCTCTTTAGTGCTATAGTGACTATTAAGCTACCTATGTTTAAAAACAAGAAGGCCTACTACTTAAGAAAGCAGCCCTGACAACCAATCTCAGATGATTAGGGGGAGGGGGAATCCGTGTAGAAGAGAAGCTGGAGAGATGGCTGAGCAGTTAAAATCAGGCTTCCATTCCCAAAAAACACCTAGCCGTTCATTATTATCTGCAACTTCAGTTCCCGGGAATCCAAGTCCATCCTCTGGGTTCTGTGGGCATTTTATGCACATATAAATACATGCAGGCAACTATTCATACACTTAGAATAAAAATAAATAAAATATTTTTAAAGTAAAACGTGGCCTTGTTTGGAAGAAAGATTTCATGGGGGGCGGGAAGGGGGAGGGTAAAGCAAGGGAGGTGAAGATGACCAAAACTGTTTTTATTGGAACTGTTAAAAACAAACAAACAAACCTACATTATAGTTGAAAATGTTTGTAAAATAAGGAATGGGTGAATCAAAATTTAAAGTTAGAGGAAACTGTAGATACAGGTGTCATTGGTCCTCAGAAGTCTGCAGCATGAAGAGTTCAAGGCCAATGCGGGCTACATGGACCATAATAGGACCTTGTGTCAAAGAGGAGGAGAAAATAGAACAGCAAAACAAAGAGGATATGTTCTCCTTAACAAACGCATGCGTGTTTGCTTGGGTATTTAGAACAATCAACTCAAGACTCAAGACTGGAGTGACAAGATAAAAAGGCAAGACTGATTGGGGGTGAATTTACATAAGCTGTGATTACAGACAGCAAGAAAGGCAGATGGAAAAGGGAAACAAGAGAGAGAAAAGAGAAGGGTGTGTGTTATAGGCTCCATGGAGGGAGACACTGTTTCAGTCCCACTGAGAAAGTTCTGAGAAATGTAGAATATCAGGCCCAGAATAATTTGAGAGTAGTTTGTCTCTGTGATCATGAGATCATTAACCTCTTTCTCTCCTCATAAAAAGGTGCCCTGGAGACCACAAACTCCTTGCCACCTTCAGGTTCCACAGGCCAAGTGTTCTGTCCCATATTCTATGAATGGAAGAAGCTAGGTGGAAAGTGAATGACATTTACACCCTAGGTCTGCACTGCAGCAAGACATGATCTGTGAAAGCCTCTGGGATTTGATGAGGCTGATGCTAAAACCAGAGGGGAGGCTAAGAGTATACTGCTCAGATCATGGAGGTGTTTGTTTCTTGGATGGAGCACTTGCACATCTGTAAGCTAGATAGCCAAGGCAAAGTCCTTCCCATTCTTTTTCTTAATGCATTTGACCAAGTTCCCTTTGA
Organism: Tokudaia tokunoshimensis; assembly: GCA_036184795.1. Taxonomy (NCBI): domain Eukaryota; kingdom Metazoa; phylum Chordata; class Mammalia; order Rodentia; family Muridae; genus Tokudaia; species Tokudaia tokunoshimensis. The sequence continues at coordinate 16,583,797 of BTHU01000003.1, forward strand.
TAACATTGAGAGATACTTCTATTATGTGAATTAAGGGTTTACAATAGGTTTTTAAAAAAAATGTTATTTAAGATACAATACACAAACATATACTGTAGATTATCGATGCATTATTGAACATTACATATATTTATAGTATACATTGTCATACATTTTTAATTTTGTACGTATATTATATATATACATACATATACAATATATATATTCTATATATTATATATATTAGGCCCGTGAATCATATATTACTTGTATCTTGTGCTCTACAGTCAAAGCTTGAAGTAACTAAGAAGAGTGTTCCCCAGCTGCAATGCCAACTCTAGCAAGTTCAGACTCATCATAGCTGTCCACATGGTCTATCAGTTTTGGGTCTGCTGACATCACTCTTTACATCGCTATTCCTCTCCTCTCCTCTCCTCTCTTCTCCTCTCTTCTCCTCTTCTCTCCTCTCCTCTCCTCTCCTCTCCTCTCCTCTCCTCTCCTCCCTCCTCTGTCTGTTCTTGTTCAACTCTTCACATCTCTTCAGCTTCATATGCTGAAACTTGATCCCCAAGATGAAAGTATCAGAAGGTATCACTTCGAAGGAATGATTAGGTAATGAGGGCTGTGTTGTCTAGGAGCTGATGCCTCTATGAAAGGGATTCCAGGGAGCCGACTTGTCTCTTCCACCAGGTGAATACTTAGGGAGGAGATACAATCTTCACATCAGAAAAATGAGCGCTCACTAGACAATGACTCTACATGCTGGAACCTTGATTTGGATGTCCTTGCAAGCCATGAAAGTACAATTCTGTTGTTTTGCGTCACTTAGTTCACGGCAAATCATCCTAGCTCTCTAAGCAGGTAAGACTTCACCCCAGTGCTTTGACACACACTCTCAATCCTTCCTACAAAATTCTGCTGGAAATGCCTCTGAGGTTTTATTTCCCCAAGTTGATCTTTATTTTTAATACATAAATGTTTGGTCAAAAAAGTATCCTTGGTCTCTTTTTACTCCAGAACTTTGTAGAGAATTCAGGAATATTTTTGAGATTTTTTTTTTCTTATGAGAGCAAAATCCAGAAAGTCGCATGTCTTTTATTACATGCTATTGCATGCTTTTTATTTATTTGTGTGCAGTGGGGGAGGCTTGCACTTGCACACCTGTGCCCCCCCCACTCCTTTTTCCACCTTCTCCTTTCCCAGGTGTTATTCTTTCACGTCTGAGGCTCACACATCACCCGTCTGCACATGCACATGGGCAAGAGCCTTCATAAATCTTATATACTTAAAATTCTGTTTCAGCATCTGTTTATCCAAGAACCTGAACCAACACGGTGGGGGAGGTAATTTTGATAGATTACTCCAGTTCCTGATTAGAAGAATTCAGCAGAAAGCATGTCTGAGGAAGGGAGATTCAGCACAAGCTCTTTCTTGAATATGTGCTTTTGGAGGTCACAGGTACTACTTGTTCATGAATCTATGTGGTTGTGCATGTGATCATATGAGCTTACATGTAAAGAGCACTGGTCAACTTTAGGAGTCTTCCCAAACTATTCTCCACTTTATTTTGTGAGGCAGAGTCTCTCACTGAGAGACTGGTCGTTGATTATGCTAAGCCGCCTAGCCACGGAGCTCCGGGACTCTGCCAGTCTGTACAAACCAGGGAGCTAAGGTCACAGATTACAAACACGCTCCTTAACCCTAGGCTTCTGCATGGTGCTAAGGAGCTGAACTCAGATCCTCACCTCCATAAGGCAGGTACATTACTCCCTGAGCTGTTTGGCTAGCTCGAATATGTGCTTTGAATAGCTTTTTATTGAGTTTGAAATTTGTGATGAAGGCTCTCGTGTTCATAGCTTAAATAAACTTATTTTTAAAAATGGAGATATATAAACTAAACCACCGTACATTCAGGTTAAAAAAACAAAACAAAACAAAACAGGATTTTTAAAAAAAAGAGCTATTAGTCCTTGTAAAGAAGAAAGGAGAAGAAAATGCTAAAATCCTAGAAATGAAAGGACTAATGTACAAGATAAAATCCTAGAAATGAAAGGACTAATGTACAAGATGGAGACGTGACTTCATAAGGCCAAATTGGGTTAAAAAGCATAAACTGCATAACACAAAGTCTTGTTTACTATAAGATATTTTAAATATTACAATTAAATAAACTAATAATTAAACATATTATTAGTATATAAACAACTATTTATATACAACTGAATATATATATGAATATATATATACATATATATCAACATCACTCTTGCACTAGTCCTTCGGCAAAAACACTAAGTGAGGCTAGAATGACTAAAAGCTGAGGTAGGAGCATCCGAGGGAACTTTAATAACTGAAGGATGCACTCTTCTCTCCTCAGCTGATATAAGTTTCTTTCTCCCAAGCGCCCTCTCACACACATGCGACGTCTACCGAAAGGCACGCTCTATGGTTGTGCTTGGTTACCATGTCTCGGCGAAGGCATAAATTCCTATCTCAGCGGAGAACATATGGAGCCCAAAGAAAGGAAGAAAATATATTGGTTGAAAAACAACTAATTAAAGCTGGTGACTGGACCAGAAATATCTTCTACCTCTCCACTAACTCACATAGAATTAGTCTCTGATAGAAAGCAGAAAATTTAAAAATCTTTCCATTACTCTGGCAGTATTTTTCCGTTGTTCTTGGCTCACACGTGATGGCCGGATGAAAGGGACATGGAACATGCAGGCTTATGCTAGCTACATATTATGGGTCTGTGGCTTCTGTTAAATTTCCCCAAATTGCATGAAACTAACATATGAATGCAAACTTGGATCCTCAGAAAGAGAAAACAGAGCAGTTCATCAGTGGGGTCATTTAGTAAAAGCGCAGCGTGGCAAGACCGGTAGAACCCTGCGTAGTTAATCTCCAACCGCCATTACCTTTCCAGCTACCTAATCTAGAAAACTAAGGTATATTTATGTCCTTTTTACTAGAATTGATCGGACTCTACTTCATTAGTTCCTCTTAAATATCTCCCCGAACCCCATCTGCATCCCAACTCCACAGTCCCACCTCAGGGGTAGGCCACTCCCTCTCTGGAATATTAAGATAGATTCCTTTCGGAATACCTTGTCCCTTCGCTGCCACCTCGTCAACCACTGATATCAATGGTCAAATCATTTAATTCTCTTAGCCCTTGATTCGGAGAGCTATGATACCATTGAAAGAAAAACGCTCACGAAGCTGACCAGTGAAACGAGGCTCTGATTCGAGCATTTCCCAGTCCTTTTCAACTCTGATTTGTGCTTCCTCTTAAACGCTGGTCACGTGGTCTGCAATTCCTAGGCAAGTTTGTAGCTAAATAAACAGATAAGCCTTGCCATGTGCTAATGGTTTTAATTACAGATTGATTTTCATATATGTGCCTGTTACCAGTTTCTCTCTCTGTGCCTGTTTGACACAGTCATGTAGTATGGTAATGGTACAGTGTATATGCATATTAATATACTGTTTTATATATTAACAAGTATACTATTTTATGTTTTAGTATCAGATGAATCTGAAAGTCCAATATCTCTGAAAGAATGTAAGAAATCAATTGTTTTTAATAAAATAGGTATCTCACTTTAATGCTCATTTTTCACTTCAGAGAATATGAAAAAAATCCAGAACAACATTGACAATAATAAGCACTATACAGGGATAATCACTGCTCATAGTACAGGTGTTGATTCTTGGTCCTCTTTCTAAATGTCAAACAGTTTAAAAATTAAAGCGTTATGGCTCTGTTTGTGTCATTATTTCATAGTACATAGCATTGTGATTCTATAACATTATATGTTTTAAAAACAACTTTTTTTAGGAGCTGGAGAAATGGCTCAGCTAAGCTCACATACTGGTCTTGAGGGGACTGAGCTGCAGTGGCTTACAAGCACCTCAAACTCCAGCTTCAAGGGATCCAGTGCCCTCTTCAGCGTTTCGGGGTTCCTTTGCCTTGATGCACATAACCCCCACACACAGACACAAGTATAACTATCAATAAAATGAAATTTAAAATTGTGTTAATTGGCTAATTAATTAGGTGTAGGTATATATGTGTGCACACTATAGCATGCACATGGTAGTCAGAGAATAACCTGCACGAATTGGTCTACCTCATAGACTCCAAGGATCAAATACAAGTGGTTAGGCTTGGCAGCAAGCACTTTTACCTGCTAAACCATCTCATCAGGCCTGTTAAATGCTTTTCAAATGCACTTTAGGAGACTTACAATTCATTTAGCCACTCTCCTATTGTTTATCTTTAAATATCAACGGATCCTTAACTACAATCCTAGTGGTTCCAATCTGAGCTGGAAGAAAAGGATAGTTTTTGTTTCCTGTGTCCTTAGTGATGATGGTTTCATGACAGTGTTCTGACCCTATGAGAAGATGTTTATCTCACTAACATCCTTATAAGACCATGCGCCATCTTTATAGACGAGTACTTGGGATTTTAGAACTAGATTTGCTTTTTATGAGTTGAGCACTTTTTCATACAGTTTTTGCTTCCATGTTCTATTGTGAATTGTCTAGCCTTGGCCCATTTTTTCATAGGAGTGTGAAATAACACATATTTTTACCAGCAGGTTTCAACACACATGGGAAAAAGCTATATTCATGGAATATGCCTTTGAACCTGCATTCAAAAGAACTCAGGCAGAGGTTAGTAGCAAATAAAGCAGAGTGGCTTTTGCTTAATGGCACACGTGGGGGAAAATTTGTAGAACATGTTTTTCTTGAAAATAAAATATCTGTAGCTCGCCATGAGGGCTCAGGAGCAAATCTACAAATTGGCTCAGAAGTGCCTTCATAGGCAGAACCACTGGACGCATGGTATAAATATCTGCCTTTTGTACCACAACATCCCTCTAGAAGGGAAGAAATAACAGCGCTTTCAAGACTAAATTTAGGAATTTGATAATTCACAGGGCAGAGAAGCTAGAAACTTCAGAGACATCCTTGGCCTGTCCCTTGTCTGGTTGCTAATAAGTTGCTGGTCATTTTTCTTGACTTCCAATGCAATAGAATCCAATGCAAAAGGATCCATCCTCTTGACACTGTGTTAGGCAGAGTTATGACACCTCACCAAGATCTCTGCAGGATCTTCCCAGGGCCTAACATTACTCCCAATTAGTAGCTTCTCCTTGAAGTAAAGAAGAATTATACTTACTAAATATAATTGTTTCCAAAGAGAATGGGCACACCAATAGGGAAGATATGGATGATAGAAAATGCAATAGTATTATTCATAGTCCCTGAAAGGAAAGCTAAAACATTGCTTTATATGCTCTCAACCTTTCCACTTAAATAAACATGGAACCACCCTGCTTCTGTGCAGAATCTCTGCTGTTTGCAGGGTAATGTCTTTATTACAAATGTCTTCGTGTGTGGTCTTATATATCTGTTCACAAGAATTACGAGGGCCCGTCTGCCATGTGGTAGCCATGTAAATTAAATCACTTTGTCATTACACTTTGTTATTATAAGGATTGCCCCAGAAAACATCATTATAATCAATTTTTTTCAAAAATTACTTTTTTCCTTCACTACTTAACATTACTTTTTTGTTTGCTTCCAAAGCAACCATGAAGGATTCTGCTGTCCATCCCAGCCTCTTCCTGCTGACAAGGGAGTGGCTCTTCTTGTCTTGTGGGGAGTAGAATGTACTTTTTGTCTGAATTATTTACTCCCCAGGTAAGGCTTTCTTTACCTCTCTTGTTTGATTTTCTGTAGTTATTCATGTTGTGTCTTCCACTATTAAAAAAGGATGGGACATTTCTCCCCATTGTTTCTAAATAGTTATTTGTTCTTTTTTCTTTTCTCCTGGGACTTTAGATAATAACAGTTTTGTCCTCCATGCCACTTTGCCTTCCTGGGTACCACTTCATCATTTTTTCCTTGGCCTTCAGGGAGAGTTTCTCAGTCTGATCTTTTAATTCATTAACTGTTCTTTTGGCTGTGTCTGTAGAACTCTGCCTTATGAGCATCAGTCCTTGCTATTCTCTCCTCATTACATGCTCTTTGCCCACACCTGTATTAGACAACTCATTTCTCTGTTCTAAGCATACGTTCAGAGAGGTATTTGCTGCCCACTGTAGTGTGCGTGTTCCATGAAGTTGATGAGTGCAACAGATATTGGGCATGAATCCTTGTCTGAGTATCTGTGTGACTGCTTGTTCTTATGCTAATTGTGTTCCCAAAATTGTTTGCATGAGAACATCTATGCACATAGCTTCTGGGAACCTACCCCCAGTTGGTCTGATTGGTAAATAAAAGTGCCAGCAGCCAATGGCTGGGCAGGGCAGACTGAGGCAGGACTTTTAGGATTCCCAGGTTAGGGACAGAAAGAAACAAGGAGAAGGAGATCCACCATGCAGGTAAAGAGGAAGGAGAAGAGACGCCAAGCTTGAGGAGGTGCAAGACAGAGAGCATAAGCCATGAAGAGCCCGGAGGGCAGCCCAAGAAGACTACCTGACTGAGTCCAGGGCAGCCAAGATGGAAGAGAAGATTTAGTAAGTAATAACAATAACGTGGGGTTATTGGTGAGAGGTGGACTGAACAAGTGGAGGTGAGGAAGTGGCACAACCCTTGAGCTGATTAAGGCGTATCAAAATATAAAGGCTGCATGTGTGTCTTTTATTCAGGAACCCAGAACATTGGGGTGGGTAGCTAGGAACAAGCCCCCGAGATTTATTTTAATAATTTAATTCTACATATCCACCATTATGGGCTGTTGTCTGTGTAGTAGATGAACTAAAGTACTAAAGTCTTATTTCAGCTACACTGGTTAAGTCTAAGAAAGGAAGTATGAGCCTAGACCAGAGCTGCAAATGTACATGCGATCATCGTCTTGCATTCTATTTCACTGCAACACCATGAAGAAAGTCCTTTCATAAAGTCATGTCTTAGCAGCCAAGTTGACCGAAGAGTCCAACATCATAGTCCACCACTCATGAAAGTCAGATGCAAATGCACTCGACTAAGTGAAGAAATCTGCTCCAGAGGAATTTGTTCCCGTACTATTCTTTATTCCTTGAGAAATTTTACTATCTCACTTTGATCTGACATCTCAGATCCAGATACCCAAAGTCTGTGCCAACAACTAAATGATAGGCATTTATATTCCCTATGTAGTAGTGGAAAAGAAAAAAAGAAAAATGAAAATGTTCACCCAAGGTTCATGTAGTCACATCCATAGCCAATCACTTCTGGTGCTATCTGATACTCTTTTTCTATCTATCCAGTCACAGACTCAGACCCCGAAGTCAGATCTTCTGCATGTTCCCATACTGCTTTGCCACCATATTGTGATATTTTTTGTTCCTGGAACCTATTTCCTTACTATTATCTTATTTTTTCTTATTATCTCCTGCACTGATTTTGGGCAGAATGTCTAGTAGTCCTCCTTGTTTTCCATCTTGATAGAATCTGAGAGCTGGAAATGCAATATTGATTCATATCCATGCCAGATTCTCTTGGACAAATCCTTAGATAGAGTAAGGCTGTGGAGCAACATGCTTAAGTCATAGAGCTTGCCAAATGGCCAGAATTATACATTGAAATACAGATATTGATCAGTTTTTTATACCTAATCTTGTTTGTCTGATTTGATATCTTCATACAGAGACTACTGTAAAATCAAGTATGTCATTACCCAGTCATATTGGAAATTTCTCAAACACAGAACCCACCACTTTCCTATCTCTGCTTTGCTGCTTAGTATATTGTTGCTTTGCTCTTTCTAGGTTTTCTTTCAATATCTTATATATTATAGATGCTTCCCCTAATCCCTCATTCATTCTCCCTTATATTTTGTGATTAGAGACTCTATCTCTGTCATTCTTTTTTGCCAGGACCTTGAGACTGCACATCCATTTTGTGCAAAGTTAGCAAATAAATTTGCAAATGCTCAACAGAACCAAGATTACGTCTTTAAAAACACTTTTAAACACTTCCATTCAGTCTTCAGCAACACTTGGATTGCCAGCTCTGTTTTGTAGAAGAGACAGCTAACATTCTAGAGAGGAACATGTAACTTTCTCAGGACAATGTTAGGATATGAATACCTGTGTAGTTCCAGGGTTGAGATATGATCACCTAGACCTATGGGAAGACAAATTTGAGACTATTAGTAAATAAAAAAGATTGTTCTTTGGAAGCTTCTATTTCCAGTATTTGAGAAACACTACCTTCAATATTCAGTTACTTCAAACTAAGCCTGAAACAGATTGAATTATACTCATTAAAAGAACTGGCTTGGAAATATCCGTTCTCCCATGTGTGACTTTGTGCCCATTTACCAGTCCCACTTTCAACTGGCCTTTAGCTTGTATAGCTTTTTCTATTATTTCCTGCTAAGGGACAGGATGGAGAGTTGATCCTGGAAGAAAAACAATTCTAATAAAATGTCACTTGAGGTAATGAGCCAAGTCCTGAATATGTGTTCTTTAATCTCTGCTACTGCCCTAGGAAATTTTAAGTATCTAAGCAAATACGGTGATCATGAAAAATGTCTGTAGTTGTATCCTGGAAGCAAACGTTGAGTTACCTGATTCTCATGTGCTGGTAGAGACTCAGAAGATTCCAGACAGTATTTCAAGGTCAAGTTTACAATGGTCTCTAGCATCTCTTGCATAGTGGTCAAGCCAACCAAGGAGACGGAATAGATGACCTGTGCCACTTGATCTGTTCTTCCACCCTCTTGTTTTTACAGCCATGGAGACACAGTCCAAGGTAAATGTCACTGATATGTATTCCCCTAAAGCTGAATAAAAACAAAGGCAGAGTTTATTGATTTTTTAAAATTAATTTCTTTCTGCCAGACTTCATTTAGGCCTGTTGCCTACTTACTTTGAGACCACCTGGGCAAGTAGAAATTTCCATAGCAGATTCAGACCATGGATAACAAAGCAGTGAAGATTTTGAAAGGGGACATGTTGATAGATCAAGTGGCCAAGGGGAGAAACCGAGCTACTAAAATGTCCTGAAGACACAGGGATCATGACCATACTTGACTGTCACTCTCCTGCCTGAAGCTAGAGATTCTTGGTTTAGAAGATTCTTGGTCTGGTCAGCAAATTTCCATCCCCGTTTATGGGCTCTAATTACCCACTTTATAAAGACAGGACATTCAGGGCAGGTCGGTATGATATATGCTAGGATTCCTAAACACAAATGTTAAAATCTTGTCATCTTGAAGTTTATTGTCAAAAAAAGGGAAAAGGGTGATTTTAAAGAATAAATGAAATATAATGCCCCCAAAGGCTATCCAAGGTTGCAACCCTTATAATTTTATGCAAGCATTTATGCAAGGGGTTTTGACTTAGAAATAACAACGTTTTCAGATACAGCTTGTTCTGGATCCTGAGTGTGACTCCATTTGAAAGGCAAATGTGAAGGGTGACTCCCAGAAGAGTCCAGTTGCACTGGCGGGGTCACCATCTAGTCTGCTTTCTTTAGTCAACATTACAAAATTAACCTTCGAAGCCCTCCTCCTTTGCTGCAATGGACAGGAGCACCCCCTATTAGACATGGTGAAAACAGCTTGCAATGGGTCTAAATTGTGGATGCTCTGGGAGATGAGAAGGTGTGATTTATGTATGCTCAGGAAGGAATGACCCCATGGATGTTACAAGCCTTCTGACTGCTTGACCCGACCCTGAGAGCAGAGATAAGTCAAATCAGATGTGACCTGATGTTCAGAACTGGGTACTTATGTCATGCACATTGCAGAAGTGTGTATTTTACTGTATTCAAGCCATAGAATTTTACTTAACTGGAGCCTTTTCTCTTTCTCTCTTACTACACACACAAATATAGACACACACAGACACACATACACATACGTACATGTACACACACTCAGTTTCTTATAACTTAGAAACAAAATGCAAACTTCAAACTCATGTCACAATATCCTAAAGATGGCCCAGGTCTGGTTGCTAGGCAGACATCCCTGTTGCCTGTGCAAACGTATGGTAAGCCACAATTGTTTTGTGCAAGGGAACAGATAAATGACATGGATTGAAATTATGGTAAATTTAAATTGATGGCCTAATTAGTATTATCTCTTTTTGTATTCGTTGTAAGAAAAATTATCCAGGAGGAACTCATCTTGCATTAATGTTGATATAAAGTGTAATTCTCTGGGATTTTCATTGTAATTTGGCATTAATTAATGCATCATTATTTTAAAGTGTTAATTAAATTGTTACAGAAAGGGACATCTGCAGTGGCTCAGAAAAGAAATCACATGAACAATTAGTTTTGTGGTGGTTGGTCTGGGGTGCAGCATCTGAGATCACATACAGAGCTGCAGCAGAAAGGCCAAGGGATACTTGGATGGGAAGAGCCCTTCCCGGTGTGTCACAGCAAGGTCTGGACATGCTGTGGTCACTTCTCCTTGTTCTTTATGTCCAAGGGAAGCTCCAGCAGTCTCCAGTGCACTGAATACTCTGTTCTTCAGACCAGATGCGTATTAGTAATACAGCTCTTGATATGATTTTTTTCTGGGCACTTGGCAGAAGTCACTCACAATTCTCTGTGTCAATAAAAAAAAATACATGATTCCTTTTGGGTATGTGGTGAGGGTCTCATGCACAGGCTGCTGCAGACAGGCAGGTTAGTATTTCTACTGGTCATAAATTCCATACAAAATGATGACAAATCAAAGAGGAGATAATCTGCGGTGAGTCCTGACGTTGTGGACCATCATTATCAAAGCATCTGGAAGTCATTGAATGCTATCATGGCTTAAGATATATAATTCCAAGGAAATTCCACCCAGATTTCATATGTCAGGGACTCATGGCAATTAGATAGCAATGCAGACTGTTGACTCAATGGATCCTGAAATTTAGAGGCACTGTAAAAGTGGGCCCCAAATGCCCTGTCATCACAGTCCTATAGGACACAGACAATTTGGGGATCTTGTTCTGGGAGCAATATTATACTAAATGTGGCCCAGTGGTGCTCTGCTCTCCTTAATAAGGAGTCTTTGTTAATTGTTTCAAACCAAGACATCTACAGGAAGACTACAGAAAGATCCTTTTGTTCACAAACAGCATCTTTCTTTTGTAGACACAAAGGGACTCTTGAATTTTTCAGGTTTTGTGAAATGTTTCTCACAGAGAACTCTGTTATCTGACTATATAAGGGAAAAATTCAAACACCAATGAGCAAATAGAAGTCTAGTCTTTCATCAGATGATAAGCTAAGTGAAGTAGTCTCTCTCTCTCTCTCTCTCTCTCTCTCTCTCTCTCTCTCTCTCTCTCTCTCCAAAAATGCAAATAGCCCATCCCTGTGTTCTTGTAGCCAACTCTAATCCTAGGGCTGGACTGACTCAGTTAATGGTTCACAGCTCCAAGAAACTTATGAGAAATGATGTTCCTAAGCAGAGATGGTCACAGAATAGTCATAGTGTCACAGTGCTGTAGTATTTGGAGATGATTCACTTTCAAGAACAGTCACATTTAAAAGGATACTGGCACTGAGCATCCCAGGATGCTAACATCCATGGCTCTACAACTCCATACAGGATGCAGCTGTAACATCTGCCAGCCTTGAAAACTGAGTCTTGGTGACATGCAAGGAGGAAGGTGCAGCGTGTGAAAAAACAGTCTCTAGATCTCTATTGGCAGAGATAGAAAGTCTTCACAACAAAACAAGCAGAAAAGAAGATTGGGTGGAAGGAGAAGAGAAGTTAGGTAGGATAAAAACTTAGTTTATTCTGTGTCAATGTCACATATCTATCTCAGAGGTGACAAGAGTGAGAAGTTCTGGAGGGAAGCTGTGTCCAGGAAGGCTAACTGACTGACTCAACCTTCAACGGATTCTGAGAGGTTGGAATGCTGCCTGTACCAAGCCTAACTGCAGTTCCTTGGGACTATCTTTAGCTTCCTAAACAGCCGTTCCTTGACCCCTCTGTGTCAGACCTCATAGTCTGATAAACACAAAAACAACTGAACAAGACCCTATTCTCCACAAATGAAAGGGCTAAATACTCTCCCAGAAAGCACCCAAAGCCGATAAGCTGAAATTTCTCTGCCTGGTTGTGACTGGCTTGTGGTAGTTTGAATAGGAATGGTTGCCATAGACTCATGTGTTTGTGCGCTTGTCCGTAACAAGTGGCACTTAGGAGATGTGGCCTTGTTGGGGTGGGTGTGGCCTTGTTGGAGTGGGTGTGGCCTTGTAGGAGGAAGTGAGTCACCGTGGGGACGGGTTTGGAGGTCTCCTTTGCTCAAGCTATGCCCACTTGCACAGGCACAGGCACATAGTCTTCTTCTGCTGTCTGCAGATCAGGATGTAGAACCCTCAGCAGCTCTGACGCCATGGCTGCTGACATGATACCATGCTTCCGGCCATGATGATAACTGACTGAACCTTTGAAACTTTAAGCCAGCCCGCATTAAATGTTTGCTTTTCTAAGAGTTGCTGTGGTTCATGGTGTATTTTCACAGCAATAAAGCCCTAAGTAGGACACTGCCTCTCTGGTTACACCTTTGTTTTTGTTTTTTAATGCCTTTATTTTTGAACTTTGTTCTGTCACAATAAAAGCACCTTCCGTGTTGGAATGGAACTTGGAGTAACCTAAATATGTGCTCCTACAGGCCATTATCACTCAAATTTGGCTCCAGAATAAATAATTTCTTATTCCCTTAGAGGTGAGGATGTTTGTTTGTGCACCAACAATGTTGACGGTGATGGTATTCACTCTCTTCCCTGTTTATTTCCAAGCGAAGCCCAGCCTTGTATAAAAGTCCTCTCTGGCTTTCTCAGCTATCCTTAAAGGTCAGCAAGAACAGGGATCCAGCAGGTCTACTCTCTTGTGTCCCTGTGTTCCTGATTCAACATTAACAGTTTAGTTTGTTGACACTTATGATTTATTTTTCTAAAACTGTTCATTTCAGTTTGGACTCTCAATTTGTAAAACACTTGGGGAATAAGACCGGAAGGGTGACTTTATAGGACAGGAGAGCATTCTTAAATGAGCTTAACAACGGCGTGCAATTGAAGGTCTCATCCCCCAGCTCTGCAGTCAGCAGCACCTACCTGACTGTGCCAGTATTATCTCTGTCCTCTTCAGACATCCGGAACTTTCTCCCTCTCCTTCCTCCAGGGACAGCAACCCCCAGACCCAGTCAGCGACTTCACAGAACATGGTAACTGCTTCTTTGTTTTTCTTCAGCCTTCCTATCTTGCCCCAGGCCTTACACTCTGAACCACAGTGTGTCTGTCAAATTAATTTTGCCCAACAAAAGGCTATTTAGGCTTTCATAGGAAACAGAAGTAGCATTCAACTGTGGGTTTTAAGTAAGTTTGTCCTCCCCCCCCCTTCCTGTTGGGCTTTGTCATCTTACAGTTTCAAAGGCTATCTTGGGCTTTTTAGTGATTTTTTTTTTTAAACAGTGTTTCTGCTACTCTGCAGATGCCAGTTCCTTGCTGCAAATACCATGTGTCTGGTTCCCTTTGTCAATGTTTGTGCAAGCCAAGAGTAACTCTTCTGCCCACTTTGGGCACTAGGTAAATGCTGCTGAGAGCTCCGACTCACAGAAATTCAGAAATGACACGGAAGCATTTCCAGGCCTCAGGTCTGGATGTGGGAAAGAAAATGAACACAAGCTCCATCGCTGCCTTCCCATAAATGAGGGGCCTCCTGGAACCCCAAGAAACCCGTTTTAATTTTTAAGCATCAGCTGCTGCACATCCCTTGCTCTAAATTTAGTGCTGTGGTACTCAGTTTAAACCACCTTGTGTCCAATAATATACTTTCTGGCCTGCCCCGAGGTCCTCAGGAAACATTTTATCTTTGATATAATTGCCAGGGTGAATCCCTAGTTATAACATACTCTATAGCATATAAAATAATTGTTGCAACTGAACCCATCACATAAATATTAGTGATTGAAGAGACTGGTTGGGATAAATCAATGTGGGTGACATATTTAATAAACTTTGTATAAACATTGTTTGCAACAGCTATAAATAAAAATTGTCTTGGGGAATTTTACATATTGCACATCTCTCTATCCACGGAGAGGACACTGGCTTGATTATAGCTGCAGGAAGTGGCAAGCAAAGGGTTTTAAAAGCTGTCCAGATTGGGCAGCCGAGTCAAGTCAGAGCATGAGGGTGCTGTAGGCAAGGAGAGTACTGAGACCTGCACTCTCTTTTGACACTCTGTCTTTTGCCATATGAACCAGGTTAGGTCCAGAAGAGCCTCTAGCAAACGTTTCTCTCTCTCTCTCTCTCTCTCTCTCTCTCTCTCTCTCTCTCTCTCTCTCTCTCTCTCTCTCTCTCTCTCTCTTATCCCCCCTCTTTTTTAAGAGAAAAGCCACACCATAAATAAAGCATGATAGAGCTGGCATTTTACATTCACACAGATTTTGGCATAAATAAATAAAAGGGATTTTGTTCAAATTCTGTCATCCTTTCATGCCATTTTAAAATTATCTTTCCCTACTGGTTGATCATATTCAGTTATACTGTGTGAGTCCTGCTGGCTCCCTCCAGTGGCTGACTGAGCTTTTATGAAAGACAGGGGTATCTCTCAAGGCTATAAGGCCTAGTGGTTCAACATGGAATCACTTACTGAGGAGAAAATAAGGTCAAATCCCTTCAGGAACTCAGCCTCACTTTTAACATTCCTCACCATTTGGGGAAAAAAAATTGATGTGTGTCTTGATTTGAATTAACCAGCTTAGTCATTCCCTTTGACTCAGATTGGTACAATCCACTGTCCCCATTTTATGGATGTAAAGCAAACCACTGTGAGGCAGTAGAATGAGCAAGGATGCTGGGAAGCCATGTGGTGCCTCACATCTGACCCCTGTCTGGAATACTTCCACGATCATCTCTCAGCTTACAACAGACCATTTCATGGACTCTGACTTATTGTTCTTATACTCCAAAGGATGGCGAATCCTGGAATTATTTAGGTTCCCTTTCTAAAGAGGCCACACATAATGCACTGTGTTTCAGCTTTAATCTTAATGAAATGCCACATACTCACTTTAAAAATCCAGGTATGGGCTCTGTATCTTCCATTGTTTGAAATTTACAACCTTCACATTTATTTTTATTAGTAATATTTTAGTCCCTCAATATATTTCTCTGACATTAATGGAAAAAACATGGTATCTTCAGGCAGCTAAATAATCTTTCTGAATTCCCATTGAGTTTAATCAAAGGCTATGAGATTTAATAGCTAAAGTTCTTGCTATGTATTTCTGGTGTACTGGGTTCAAATTCCATTACATTGGTCTTTAATTAAAACTCATCTGAACTATTTTTTCATTGTTTAATTGTTTTTTAATTCTTAATTGTTCACATTAACCTCTCTTTTACCCTAGGGGGAAAAAAATAAGGAATTGAAATAAAAAGAACAGTTGAATTAGAGGGCGATATGATGCCTTTTAAGAATACACCCTGAGAATCGGGTCTGGCAGGCAAATGATCAAGAGGAGACTTAATTAGGGCTCAACTGCTCAGTTGATAGTTCTTGGATTTTTATAAAAGCTAAAAGCAAAGCTAAATCATGTGTAATTTGCCATTATTTTCCCAGATAGCTCTTGCTGAAATGTTATTTTTCACTTTTCTTTTTTTCCCCCTCTGATCCTGAGAGTGTGGTATCAGGCCTTGTATATACAGCTTGCCACTTGCCTGCTGTCAGAGAGAGAAGTGACACTTGTCACTAGCAATCTCTTCATGTCTGGTCTCATCTGAGCGACACACACAGCCTGATTTCCAGGTGTTTGTTGAAACCCCGAGTTACGTAACATGTCGTCTCTGGCTCAGAATTGAAAATGGCAGTGGCACAAGGGAAATGCATTTTTAACTTTCTAGGAGGTAAGTGCGTGGAGCCCCAAGTTAACCCATTCTGGATTACTTAAGGGCAATTTGGAGATTGAACCCTGAGGCATCACAGATTTGGGGTGCTTGCCTAACAGAAAGGGGTGGCCAAACAGCACTGATGAACAATTGTTTTAAACAACCTTTTAAAAAGCATGAAGATGTGACTGCAGCGTTTAAGGAGGTAAACACTTGTAGAATGATTCCATGTGGAAATAAGCGGGATGCCTTGTCTCTTACCTGTGCTTGCTAGCTTACAGAGCAAGGGAAAGCGTCTGTTGCCACCCAACTCAACTGTGACTTACCGGGTTGAAGCGCCGTTGATCTCTGACAAGAGTAGACTAAAAGCTTGCCATTTACACACATAGATGCATGCACACAGCCTTGCTCCCTTCCTGGAATGCTTTACACATTTTAAAGTTTATCAATTGAGGATGAAGTTTGTGTCTCTAATGTTGTTGCTAGACGTACACGTTTTCTCTACACGTTGACTCTGCTTACATCTATTTTCTTTCAGTTTGTGTTATGAGTATATGTATACCTATTCCTTATTGTGTACATGTGTATGTTGTATGACCATGTGTGCATGTGTGCATGTGTGTGGGCACCAAACACACACACACACACACACACACACACACACAGGCAGAAGTTGATGTCTAGTTTCTTCCTCAGTCTCTCTCCACCCCATTATTTGAGGCAGGATCTCTTACTGAACCTACAGCTCACTGATCTGTTAGACTGGAAGGACAACCAGCTTCAGGAGTCTTCTTATTTCTACCCTCCCCAACACTGGGATTACTGGCATGTGCCACTTGTACCCAGTTTTTTATGTGGATGTTAAGGATCAAATTCAGATCCTTATGCCCACATGTTAACCATTTCCTAAGTGACCCATTGTCCCTAAGTTCTACATCTTTTTCTCATACGACTTATTTTCTTAATACAGCACAGAATGTCTTTTGCTTCCTTTAGTATCTAATCACTGATGCTTTCCATGAAGCACAGCTTCTCCAACTCGAGAGCAATTCTCAGATCACAATAGCCAGAATTTATCTAAAAGCCAATCAGGTATTTCTGGTCATGCTCGCCTATGTTGGGTCATAAAAGTCCACTGCAGCCTTGCTTGCACATATACTGTCCCATGTGGTGCACTCTGCACTGTTTGTGCTGCTAATGCTACAGACTGGTTCTGAAGCATCTTGGTTCACATTAAAGACTACTGTACAGTGTAGAAACATAATGGCTTAATTATAGAAATTATATAGAATTATAGAAAACAAAGACAATACTTTCGCCCGTCATTCCTCAGCACGCAAATGACAAGTTAGTTGATGATATTTTGATTGTATTGTGTTGGGATTTTGGTTTTAATTGTTATTGATTTTCAGGTCTTGGATGCATACCTTTAATCCCAGCATTTGTGAAGCAGGGGCACATGGATCTTTAGAAGTTCTAGCCCAACCAGATCTATGCAGTGAACTTTAGGTAGGCCAGGGCTACACAGTGAGATCATGTCAAAAATTACTGTTTGAGATATCATCTTAAGTTTCATTAAAACAAATTATTATTGAATTTTGGTTTAGATTATGACAGAATTTTCAACAGTCTGAAATGGCCATTTTGTAATACATATTTATGCTAAGTGAAGGTTTCATCACTGATGATTATAAAATCAAAATATCAATCAACTCTGAAATGTGTTGAAGGAACTCTGTGCCCACAAATACTAATTATTATGCCAAGCTTTAATTCTTTATTTAAAAATAAACAGGCACATCTAACTCACTATTGTGAAATTTTATACTTTTAACAAATGTTAAGATTAAATGTATACCGAATAGTTCTAAAACAAATTTATGACCAGTGACTCTTTAATTTGTGTATAGTTACATACTTAAAAACAGAGATTACACACACAAACACACGCACATTTGTGTACACACACACACACACACACACACACACACACACACACACACACAAAACCAAAGGGATCATGAGTGAAAAACGTTAAAGTATCCATACTTCAAATTATTGCTCTCACTAAGTTTCCCACCCTGAGTTTCTGCCATTTTGAATTATCTCAGTAGCATAAAAGGGGACCAGTTATGTGTTCACCATACCATCTGACTATTGTTATCTGCAGGACTGTAGTTATTTAATCAATGAATGATGGTCCTCAAACATCCATTTCTGCCAACATCTGGAATCAAGCACAGAAATTAGATTGATGTGGAATTGAGAGAGGCAGCCTCAATCTTCATATTACCATCAATTACCTTTACTTGCAAAATTTACAGTACCTGCACTCTTAGTATACCTGGGAGTTCACTGTATCATATTTTGACTCACAATCACATAGAGTCAAAACAATCAACTTGGCAAATCACACAAGATCTTCAGTAATAAATTGCTGGCTGTAACAATAGCATTGCACATAATGTTCCTTTACATTGGTTTTGGTTTAGAGAAAGTGCCATTACTGTGTTAGGACAGGTCTCACCACTTGTAGGACTAGTGTGGAAAAAGCTATCAGCCACACCAGCCTTCATTTAAGCCTTAATGAGTTCCAGGTCATTTTACACACCCAACTTTATATGTGCTTGTTTGGTCTCCTTTCCTCCCACAATTTGAGTAGTTGCAGAACAGGGGGTGGAGAGATTGTTAAATTTTGCTTTCATATCTTAGGGAAATTCAGACCCTGGGATCTGGAAGTAGAGAGGGATGTACTTGAACTCAATCCAAATGATCTTCAATCTTACTGTATTTCTTTGTTCTTTTCTTTTCTTTTCTCTTCTTTTCTTTATTTACATTTCAAACATTATCCCCTTTTCCTGTTTCTCCTCTGCAAATCCCCTATCCCATCCTCCCTTACCCTGCTTCTCTGAGGGTCCTCCCCCACCAACCTTCCCATTCCTGCCTCACTGCCCTAGCATTCTTCTACATTGGGGCATCACACCTTCACAGGACCAAGGGCCTCTTATTTCATTGATTTCAAATAAGGTTCCTTCAATTCCTTCAGTCCTTCCCCTAACTCTTCCATTGGGGTCCCTCTACTCAGTCTGATGGTTGGCTGTGATCTTCCCCATCTGTCTTGGTCAGGATCTGGCAGAGCCTCTCAGGACACAGCTGTATCAGGCTCCTGTCAGCAAGTATGTCTTGGCATTCACAATAGGGTCTGGGTTTGGTATCTGTATGTGAGATGGATCCCCAGGTGGGGCAATCTCTGGATGACCTTTCCATCAGTCTCTGCTCCACTCTTTGTCCCTGTATTCCTTTAGATAGGAACAATTCTGGGTTAAAATTTTGGAGATGGTTGGATGACCCCATCCCTCAACCAGGGGGCCATGCCTAACCTCTGGATATGGTCTCTACAGGTTCTCCCTCCCCTTTGTGGGGTATTTCAGCTAATGTATCCCCATGGGGTCCTGGGAGGCTCTTGCTTTCCTGGCATCTTGGACTTTCTGGTTGTTACCCCCAGTTCCCTATCCCCCTTTACTACACACCTCTGTTCAATTTCCTGACCCTCTGTACTTCTCCTCCCATACCTGATTCTTCCCCTTGTTTTCCCCTCCCCCTCTTCTCTTTCTCCCAAACCCCTCCCACCCTCTATTTCCCTTATTTTGTTCTCCCTTTTAAGTAGGACTGAAGCAACCACTCTTTGGTCTTCCTTCCTCTTGAGCTTCATGTGGCCCATGAGTTGTATTGTGAGTATTCCATGTTCTTTGCCTAATACCCACTTATCAGTGAGTGCATACAATGTGTGTTCTTTTGTGACTGAATTACCTCACCCAGGATGATATTTTTTAGTTCCCCACATTTGCCTGTGAATTTCATGGAGTCATCATTTTAATAGTTGAGTAGCATTACATTGTGTAAATGTACCACATTTTCTGTATCCATTCCTCTGTTGAGGGACATCTGGGTTGTTTCCAGCTTCTGGCTATTACAGATATGGCTGGTATGAACACAGTGGAGCACGTGTCCTTATTACATGTGGAGCATCTTCTGGGTATATGCCCAGGAGTGGTATAGCTGGGTCCTTAGGTAGTACTATGTCCAATTTTCTGAGGAACTGCCAGACTGATTTCTAGAGTGATTGTACCAGCTTGCAATCCCACCAACAATGGAGTAGTGTTCCTCTTTCTCCTCATCCTCACAATGCCCTCATTATTAATGAAAGTTAACTGGTCAGTGTAACCATCAATAAAAAGATGAATGTTATTTTAACACAACCAATATGTGCATGATGCCATGTAATTTTCATTACACATGCACTTTAGAAATCTTAAGCAGGTACTTTTTTTTCAAGTGGGATCAGAAGAACACATAAAAACTCAACCGAAAGCAAACGTAACCAAACAAGATTACGGTGGGCACCTCAGTTTTTGGATACAGCCTCTTTATATCATTCTACCCTAACCTTTAAGAAGGAAGATATCAGTAATAGTGCCATCACTTAGATACTAGAAAGATGAAATGCATGTCAAGTGTCTATATACAAAAACATGATAACTTTTCCTCCCCCATATAGATTCTGGAAATATGGGATGTTTATCAAAATCCATGGAGAATGCACCCACCCAAAACCTGCTATCATATTTTGACTCAATTTCATAGATTCAAAACAATCAACTTGGCAATTTAAACAAGATCTTCAGTAGCAAATCTCTGGCCATTAAATGTAGGATCATTCTCCTGGGTCTAACCTCCTCTCCCTCACTTCATGGCTTTTGCACAAATGTCTTTGTTCTTGCGGTATCCTCCTTCTAAGTTTTGGCAGGCATATTGCATTCCTTCTAAGGCAAAATTACATAACATAAGGATTTAAAAAGGTTCACTTTTCCTAGTAAGTCTTTAATATTTTTTTCTGGAATTCTATACTCAGAGTCTTCTAAATAAATAGCAAGTGAATAAACAGTACATTAAGGAATCTGCCAGCAAAACCTCAGATGCTTCTTTAGTTTTGCTTATTGTCCTTGAAATTTTTATTTCCCAGCACCTTTCTAGAACATACAAGAGCCACTTAATTCATTAATATGCTCCAATCCTTCATTGTTCTCTATGTAAATTGCTAAAAGCAACATTTTCTATGTGACATACAAATGTGTTGATTCATAACACCATATCACCTCTGTCATGCCGGGGATGATTTATTCCTTCATAATCCCAACCAAAGAGAGCAGAGCCAAACAATCTGCAAAGTTCAAGTTTATTTATACTGTAGATCTGTCAATTTCCTGTTGGGTTTGGTATTCTTTTCTCTGAATGATGGGCAAAGAGTGAAATGTGCCATATATATATATATATATATATATATATATATATATATATATATATGGAAGAGAGCATCAGTTTGGGAATGAGTTTCCTTTGAAATTGTGCCCAAATGAATCATGACCTTCGTCCATTTGGTCTTTTGAAGTTTCCTGTGAGCATCAGTGGCCATAAAAATATTTCACTGTCAATAGGATTCGTCACTTGCCAATGGAGACCCTGTTCCTAAAATACAAAATCTAAGAAAGATTCACATTGGGTGGCAAGCAAGGTCAGCTTCGTCATCAGGAAAATGCCACAAAGGGCCATGTGCTTCAGCTCCTTTCTGAATTTCTCTACTTCTTCCTAGGGTAACAATGGAGTCCTTTAAGTAGGTGTCATATTGAGTCACGGAATCCTCCTGAAGTAACAGAAAATGCCAGTTCTTTGCTTCCCAACTCCTCACCTAATACAAGGATTCATTTTATGATTTTGGAATCAATAAATGACTGATTATTGTCCCAAGTCAGGGATCTGGAGGAGGAGGCACAAACTGTGTTCTCCTCCTTAGCATGTCAGCATGACAATAGCGACTTTGAACCTGATTATCTGTATATCCTAGACATTGTACAAGTTCCCTTTCATAGGATGCTGAATATAACATCTTTCAATGCGGTTTTAACTTTCCATTCTTTGTTGACAATTATTACAGAATAGGTCTGCAATTGAGCAGGAGTAAAATGACTTAATTTAAACAACTACATCTAGAAAAATTCATTATTTATTTACAAATTTTTCAACTTCCTTTCCTTGTTCTATGACTCCCAGAAAGCTATGGGAAAGTGACAATAGTTGTAATTTATTGTGAAATGTTTATAGACTTAAATTTGCCAGTGACCTATTACTAGAGTCGGGCAACCTTCACTAACTCACTGGAATTTTTTTCTCTTTCCTGGACCAGACTGAGAGCATCATCACAAGATATGCAGAAGAGCCTGAAAAATCATCATGGCTTAGAAGAAGAAACTTGTACTCTTGCCTTCTGTACAAACTGAGAGGAACTAAGATTGATCTACAAAGGGGCACTGGAAGGGACAGAAAATTGGAAAGTCCAGTAACCAACATGATTTCAGATTTGTTTGTCCAAAGAATGTAGAGTTCTGTTCCAGGAGCTGCTGGGTGACTTCCACAGAGTATAACTGCAAGACAGGTCTTGAGAATGAGAAAATGGTTTCTAGGAGAGATTGGTGTGAGAGACTGGAGGGGCAATAAGATAATGAGATAACTTATGTGTTGAGAGATCTCTACCTGTAGTCATTTGGAGCAAGATCCTTCCTTTGTATTAAGAGAGTAAGTAGTGGGGTTCCCTCTCATCAGTATCTTTCAGTAGGAGGCAAAAAATCGCATAAAACTTGCTACAGAGTACTCGATCTCCAGACTTGCCTCTACTTTGAAGATAATGGGATCTTTAGGAGGTAGGGAAATAGGTCACTAGAGGCTGGCTGGCCACTTCCCTATCTACCAGTCCTATGAGGAGTTCTCACACATTTTCTCTCTGACGAGTCAGGACTGACAGAACCATCAGAAACCATGATCTCAAGTCAATCCTTTCTACCTTAAGTTTTCCTGTCAGGTATTTTGGTCACAAAGATGTAAAAGTGACTAATATACCCCAACTGGTGTCCTCTGCCCACCTGAGTTGTTCAGGTTCTGTGAGAGCATCAGCATCAGACTTGCCCAGGAGGCTCTGTTTGCAGACAGCTTCCATTCTATCACTAGGATCTGTGCACAGGTAGAACAAGCCTAAAGAGCGATGCCTGGCACTACCTATCAGAACAATGACAAAACTGACAGACAGTGGGCTGCTTGTTTCACTGCTGAATCCCTACTGTGTCAGCAGTGACAGGCTTGTCACAGGCAGCCTTAGGAGAGGGCAACCTAGGTGTGGTGAGAGGGCTAGAGAGCAGGCTTCTGAGAAACTAAAAGGGACAGCTACACTTGTTAGCATAAAAGAAGCTCTCATTGTGGTTGTGGAATTTTGGTGGCATGACTTTCAACAAAATGTGTCAATTTTAGAGTCTGACCTCCCTTTTTCTGTTAGTAAATCCCTATACTCTCATCAATGTACAATAACCTCCCCAATCTCTAAATTCGAGTTTCCGCAGAGTGTTGCAAGCATAGTGTTTTGCTGGAATAGATAAGAGGGGTAAGCAAAGTCATACAGAGTCCTGTATTCAGCTTAGGATAGATGGTATTTAGCAAATGGGATTCCTTTCCCCTGTTCTTGGATATGATCCCACAGGGAAACCAAAGGGTCTTGGGTCAAATTCAAAGCATGCTATTGTATAGTCTCACCATGTTCAGGTACAGTTTGGGAAAAGAGATTTCTCAGCCCCCAGGCACAGCAAAGATTCTTTGTGGAGATGGCACCTGACTAGTAAGGTGTTGAGAGTCATGCAGAGGCTCTGGAATAGAAAGCATGCCTGGCCTTGTGAGAAGAGACAGAGAAACGTCTCAATAGCCTGTCAAGCCAGACATCACTGCCTCTTAGTGTTGCTTTTTCTCTTCATGCTGAACAAGGCCAGCTCATGGTGTCAGGATGTCTCCAGACAATGGTGACCCAGTGTATGTTAAGACTATGGGTTCAGAAAGTCAGGATGGGCCTTGTTAGGGACATGGGCTTCCTCCCTAAGGATAACTCTCTTGAGCAACAGCAGCCGCTGCTGCAAGAACAAAACAAAAATAACTTTAAATAAAATGTTTGCTCACATACCAATAATTTTCTTAAATCTACATGGAAAATTAGCACCAATTTGGAGACAGACGAAAGATCTAAAATAATAACTTCCCAAGAAATGTTTCTCCCTCATTTCCTCTAATTTCAAAATTTAAAATGATTACCATTTTAAAATCTTGTTCTGTGTGTACATATGCAAGTGAGTGTGTTTCAGGGTGTCTGTATGTGTGTGTTTTGCCTATAGTGTGTGTATCGGTATTTCTCTCCAAAGGAAAACAGATTGGAGAGACAAAACTCTCAGCTGACAATATATAGTTTTGTAAATACAACATGGAACAATACAAGCATTTACCAACAGGCATTAGCTGTAACAATATGAATTCCGCGGCTGAGCAATATAAAACATATTTATAGCACTGCTTTACAGCCTGCTTCTGATGTCGTAGGGTCATGTTTATTGAGATGTACACAGCAAAACCCAAGGAGCCGATCCTGTGTGAGAGAGGCATCTAAATTGACTTCTCCAAATTTTCAATGCTTTTATGTAATAAAAACCTAACACTCTGGACTCTACACCAAATCTCTATCAAAATGGATTGTTAGCCTGAGATCTAGTCAAAAACATCAGCCTGGGAAAATAAGTCAATAGTTCAGTTTTTTGTTCTGGTGATAGGTTTCTTTTTTCCTTCTTATTTTCTGTATAGTTATGTGTGTTTTCTGTTCTCCTTGCTATTGATACATCAGGCATCCAATCATAAAAAACAATGTCCATGTCACTAAAATGGCCTCCAGGCATCCAGTATATGTACATTGGGGTTAACCATCTGTGTGGGGATGTGACAGCACACCCTATAAAAGGTATTATTGAGTAATATAGACTTTCTGTAATAACCAAACAGTAAAGAATATAGCTTTTTAAAGGTCTCCCTGTGGCTGATCTCATGACTCAAAGATAAGACACTATGCTGCAAGCTAAGTAATAAAATCTGGTGGATACTCTAGGCTAGCTTGTGACAAATCATATCAAAGTATTATTAAAGAAAGAACTTGAGACCCAAGACTATTATTGATTCTTGACAGAATTTCTTATAAATAAAGTGTTGCAATCAGGCCCTGGACTTGCCAAGGTCCTGGTAGAATTCTTCCTATTATAGGGGAGACTTCAAAATAGTAACGCTCCATTAGTGTGAGCCAAGAAAGCTTCTGTGCACAAGGCTACAAGGATGGGTCATGGTCAACAGGCAGCCAATAAGAACATGATTTCCAAAGACCTTTTAAGATGCTCCTCGCTGATCCTTTTTTGAGATGGGTAAAGCTATGTGCTAGCTTCCATGCGGTCCTGTGTGTGTCCTGGCTGTGTTCAAGAATGAATCTGTGACCCTCTAGGACACCGAGGACACACCTCCATTAGTGTCCATATTCTTCCAGTGAAGAGCCTGATACAGTCAACTAAAATGACAGGGTGATAAATATAAAACCACTCTCATCAATAAGAGTGGGATGTAAAAGCACTTAGTTTCAGCCTAAGTAACTCACGGAAAGTTTGGTTTCGAGAACCAGCGTGTCATCCATCACAACTCTAGCTTCTGTTGACAAAGTAATTGTAAGATATCTAGAATGGAGACTCAATGTGAGCTGACATTTCTGAAAGGGGGAATTGTGTGCCGTACTTACTCATTAAATGTATTTTTCCTCTACTAAAGATGTTTCCTTTTTTAGTTTATGTATGAATAACTTTAACTAAAGTTCCCTTGACACGCTGACTTTGCTCTGAATAGCACCTATGTTCATTAACATAAAACCTGAAAGAAAATAATTTTAATGTAGTTTTTTTAACACTTCAAAAGCCTCTAACGAATTGATCGAGCACAATTATGCATTCTGAAGGGAATTATAAAGAGATCACAGAAGGTTGAAAAGTTCTAGTTAAAAAAAAAGAAAGGAAAACTTTGGGGTAAAAAAGAAAATAGGCAGTTACTGTGAAACTTTGATAGACATTGAATAAAAGTAAACTTCTAGTGTTGAGTTGTTGTTTCTTTTTTTTTTTTTCGATGAATTCACTTTTCACAGAGAAGAATAAACAAGAACCTGCAATATCCGGAGGCTTGCCCATTTCTCAAATGAGACACACTTTACACAAAGCATTAACTTTAGAGTAAACTCAGAATTTGAAGTTCTGGCCCCACTGCTACCGCCTTCATGGTGATGGACATGTCACTTTTTCTGAGAGTCAGTTTCCCCCTCTTTTTCACATGTCACTTGTAGTCAATATGAGGGTCACAGAATACAATAGCTTTCTTAATGAAACAGGTCACACTGGCTTCTGAAGTCACAATTTTCTTTCCTGGCCCCCAAGTGCAGGCAATGCAGATGGAAGCTACCTCCCAGGTTCCATAAGCAATTCTTAAAACCTCAAACTACACTTCTTGCACGCACAATCTCCATCTCTTATTATGAGAGCCTCTGTCCTGCATTTCTTAAATTCCACAAAGATATTTTAGGGGTGAGGTGAACTGCCCATGAATGGTTCTGTGTAGGAATTAGACTGCTTTCTCCTAAGGTGTCTGGATGAACTCAGGATTGATTCGGTTCACCAGCAAAGGAAGAATTCTTGCTCTGTCTTGGCTTTGTGGGTTCTCCTCCCAGAAGCCACTGCACAGCCTTCCATTTGGAGTAGCACTCTTCTGCTACTCTATTATTTGACTTCGTTTCCATGAACTGTGAATTCCTCCATCTCCTCTTTACCCTCCTAGTACCCAGCCCTGCCTGGTCTTGACTGATGAAGAGTGTTAAAGAAACAACAAAACAAATAAACAACCTTCAGTAAATATCTGTCAGTTTGATGCCATAAAACCAAGTTAAGGTAGAGTCCAAAGACTCAAAGTAAAATTCCAAAGCATCTGAATCATGTCCTCAATCACTCTTCCATTTTGCAAATTTAGCCATTGTGACCATCCTGCAGTCTCTGAAATTCAGGCAGCCAATCAAAGCCATTTACTGAGCCCCAAAGAGTTGTAAGCAGGAGTTGTGCAAGAAAAGTAAAAAGCTATACACCCACCTTGGAGAGACTCATTGTCTCACAAAAAAAAAAAAAAAAAAACACATGAGAGGGACTGCGAAAAACATACCACCACCATATGTAGGTTATAAATCTCAGACTACCAGGCAATAAACCTCAGCGGATGTGTTCCCAGTTGCCCCAAGCCATTGTATTTAAGTTATAGCACAAAACGTGTATCAGTAAAACTATATTGGACCTGTTGCTCCACATGAGGCTAGATTTATACTCGCGTAGCAAGAGCAAGAGGCCAGAACAAATGTCCTTTCTTTGTTTCAGGTTCAGCCTTCCCTAGTGAAGGATGTTGTGACTTCTGAAGACTGCAGCCTGGCTCAGTCCTTCAGTGGCCGGTGTTCGTCTCCCTGTTAGAGTCTTTGGTGAGTCATTCACAACTTTTCATATCTTGCTTCACTCATATGTAAAGTAGGAGTAAACAAAGTATCCTTCCTCATAGCGTTGTTTTTGTTTTTTGGTAAGAGGAGCAATTAAAAGAGGAATCAAGTCAAATACTTAGAACAATACCCAGCATGCAATGGGTACCTCATCTACATTGCTTATCATCATGGTGGCTTGGGATTAGCCCATCTGATGAAACACCAGTTGTTGTAACTTTTAACTCCACGACAAAATTAATCTGCTCAAAGCGATTCATTCACTCCTTCCTTCTCGGCAGGGAGGATGGGCCATAGGGTGGGCAACTGCAGACTTCGGCATAGCATGGGCAACTGCAGACCTCGGGCTTATAAAGCCCATCTAATATTTCCCATCCAAATTTCCATGCATGCTTACTTCCAATACCTGTGCCATAGGTTTTATCAGCTCAAGTTGGTATTCAGAAAATGGAGGTCGAGAGGTTGTAAGAGGGATTGTACCGGGTGAGAGAGCTTCCGTATTAGATTTGGCTTCACTCTCAACTTCTTTGAAGACTGCCTTCTAACTACAAGAGTCCTCAAAAGAATCAGATGTACAGCCCGCTTTTCTCTCTGCACACAGATTTGAGCCACTAGTGAAGTAGGGAGCAACTGGATTTATCCAGATCCAGCCTATATATATATATATATATATATATCAGTTATACCAACAAGAAAACCTCTGACAACTTGCCTTGAAACCTTCTCTGCTCCAGTGCAAACTCAAAGAGACAAAAATCAAACATTCCTTTGCTGCTGAGATGCCCCGCTGCCCGCTGGCCTTCTACCGTGGTACTCGTCTCCCTGGAGCACCTGAACCCATTTATTCTCCATCTGTTTCTTGCCTTCCTAAAGCAATTTTATTGCACCCCAGAAGGTTTCGCTTCTCTCAATTAGAGAGGGAAGAAGCACTCAAAGACATCCAGGAGACACCAGAGACCTTGCAGGTAGGTGGGGAGGATAAACAGGTTCATGAACCCAGCAACAAGATATCTGATCCTTCGGCACTTAGACACGCATTGGCTTGGTTGATGTTAGCCTGGGAGATTACAATTCAAGGAGACCTGTGCCTAGGAGCCTGGTCCGGGTGGGAGGAGGAATCTGACTGAGTTTGCTCAGTGTGAACACAGGTGAGGCTGCTATGGTGGCGAAAGCAAACAGTGAAGGAAGGGTGTTGGAAGTCCGTGCCTTTGATATGTGTGAAGCAGGATTTGGACCGCAGGTTACTCAGAGCCCTTGGCGACTCACCTGTCTCTCTAAACACGTTCTCAGGTTTGCCTCTATGAAGTAAGAGCATTTGAAAATCTGTGGTTTTATATCAACAACATAGATGCTGGCTGCTTCTGGGGAGAGATTCCCTTGTGAGAAGTGAAAGGGCTTCCTCGGAGGTATGCAGGACTCCGTTTTGGAAGTAATTAGGACAGCTTGGGGAATCAAAAATGGGAAAGCATGGAATCTGCAGGGGCAGAGCGATGCAGTAGAGGTCAGAAGGGACTCAGTACACAGTTTTTCAGGTATTTGGAAATGGTACTCACTCACGGAGTCCTTTCACTCCCTCTAGGTAAGAGTACCAATTACTCTACCTATTAAGGTTTTAATGTGAGACCAATAAGTCAAAACCAGTTTAACAACTACGAATTATAGTTGATGTAAAATGTTTGATTTTGGGCTAATAACATATACTAAGTTATAGACAGATGAGATTTAAAATGACTAAGGTAAGAAATTGCATTCATAATGGACACATTAATAGGATACTAAACTGACTTTAAAGATTCTGGCAGACACAGTCAAGAAACCAAATACATATAACAACTCCATCCATCTTGCACTTCCTCATCATGTCACCTAATAGCACTGTTAACACACTGATAAATGGTTATCATATATTACCTGTGCACGCTCCTTTCCGATTAGAAGAGTAAGCATCTGCTGGTCTGTTGTGTTGGGTCAGCTCTCTCCTTCTTGATGTTGAAACACAAAACTTTATTCCCACAGACTGACTGTTGAACGGTCACGTTCACCATGTTCCTGAATCTGGGGCTGTGGTGGGAGCCTTTGGTGTTGGAGATGACTTTTCACAGGGAAAATATCCAGAAGAGCCTGAGCTCGGAATGCTGTTTGCAGCAGCTTCCTTGGGGTAAGACTGGCCAATGTCCTAGAGGACAGGACATATTCTGCATTACCGCCTCTGTTACGCCAAGAACAAGGATGAGACCTTGATGGAGGGATATTTTTGCTTATTGTTGCATTTGTGTGTATGTGTGTGTGTGTGATTATTTATTGTCAACATGTATTGAGTCACCAAATACTCTTTGAAGCAACTACTTTAAGTCAGACTAATTACCAAGAATATAGTAGGTAACAACAACAATAAAAATTCATGACTTTTTTGGACTCATATGACTTTGTGACTTGTGTAATAAATGCCTATTACGGTGGTTTGAGTGAGAATAGCCCTCATAGGATCATATATTTGAATGCCTGATCCATAGTTAGTGGAACTATTTGGGAAGAATTAGGAGGTGTGAGCTTTAAAAGAATAGGCCCATAAAACAGGTACTGTTTGTTGTTTGTCTCTGTCTCTGTCTCTCTCTGTCTCTCTCTCTGTCTGTCTGTCTCTCTCTCTCTCTCTCTCTCTCTCACACACACACACACAATTCTCTCTCGCACACACAAACAACTCTCTGTCTGTCTATCTGTCTGTCTGTCTCTTTCTCTCCCTCTCCCTCCCTCCTCCCCCTACCTTCCTTAGCTGCTTGTGGATCAAGGTACAAAGGTATAAAGCTCACAACTACTTCTCTAGCATCGTGTCTGTGTTTTTCTGATCACAGACTAAGCATCTAAAACTGTAAGCAAGCCTCCAAGTAAATTCTTTCGTATAAGTGTTGCCTTGGTTATGAGGGGGTGGTGGCACACCTTTAATCTCAGTGCTCAAGAAGCAGAGGCATGGGGATCTCTATGAGTCTTAGGCCAGCCCATCTTACAGAGCAAGTTCCAAGTTCTAGGACTGTTAGTGTTACACAGAGAAACCCTTTCTCGAAAAAACCAAAAGTAAAACCAAATAAAAGAGTTGCTTTGGTTATGGTATCCTGTTATAGGAATAAAAAAGTAACTAAGATAGCTATTAAACAAAAAAAGCAAAGAAAGAAAAATATGATTACAAAGATATTTACCATATGAGATTTATAGCTCAGTTAATAAACTGACACACAAACATGAGGGCCTATGTTCATTTCCCAGAATCCACATAAAAAGCCAGGCAGAGGGCATGTACTTGTAATTACAGCTCTAACTTGCCTAGCTTAACTGGTGAGTTCCAGGCCAGTGAAAGACTCTGTGTTAAGAAACAAACAAACTAACTAAGGTGTAAGACACCTGAGGAGCACCAGCCAAGACTGACCTCTGGCTTCAACACGGCCAACCAGTACAACACACACACACACACACACACACACACACACACACACACACACAGTGCAAAAAACACTTAAAGAAAAACCCTCCACCAAAATAGTATAGCTGTTCCTCCTTTAAACATGATGTTATTTATTTTATATTTCAGTACTTACAAGTCTGTAAAATAGTGAAATTAAACTGTGCAGAAACAAGTGACTCCTCAGAAGAGACAGGAATTCTCCATCAGAATGTAGAAAAGAAATGAGAATTCTTCATTTACAATGTGGAAAATCCCACGTGGAAAATGGTGACTCTCCAGTATCTGGACCAGATTTGTCTTAAAAAGGATGCTCACCTTGATATTCTTTCTGTGCCCTGACCTATTAGTGAAAGTATCTATCACTGCTTTGATTTCTTCTTTATTTCCTTTTCATGACATGCCTTTCCTACCTTTTGTAGGTCATTTGGCTACTTATTAATGATAATAAATTAGACTTTCAGGAGTTGTAATTATGTATGTAAGAAAAGGCACCCTGAAATTAGGGAAGAATTTCACAAAGGTCAGCAAATAGGCAGCCTAATTGGATTGTTGAGAACTGATTTCTAAAGAAAGCCCTATATTTATATCAGAAGGTCCTTAAGGAGGCTCTGGGGATTGGGGAGAAGAGGACAGAGATGAAGATGGGGCTAAACTCACATAAGAGTAAACATGGAATGTGTTCAGGCGACACAGGAACAGACAGCTGTAGGATGGCACGACAATGAGACTATATGACACTGAATATAGAGTAGATGCCCATTTGATGGGCTATGCTGGAAGTTCTCAACCTGACTGCCTGTTCCCTACCTACTCATTTAACAGGGAAGGGTGAGTATCTGAAGCATAACCTTCTACAAGAAGAGAGGGATTCTTTGGTAAATCAAGTGCAGGATTGACCATAAAGCCTTGTTACCAACATAGGTACCAACATGTTGCTAATCATAGGTTCCTCATTAATCTATGTTAATTATTATCTAGCCAGCAGCATGGAAGGATACAAATAGAGTTCCAGGAAAAGGGAGCTAAGGATGTGGCAAATAAGGACCTAAAACCCAGAAACTCTAACTCTGTCCAAGGAGAGATTCAAAGATAATATGTAACACCTCTAAACACAATTAGATATCTCTCTCTCTAAAAGAGGAGTAATCAGAAAATCAAGCAGATATTTTCTGAAATCAAGGTTTCTCAAAAGTAAAACATGAGGAAGAAAAGAACTGAGGAGTAAATGAGCGTAGCTGCAAACGAGCTTGCATGATCTGACAAGTCTTCATTAAAGTATCATCTACAATCAGCTAAAATAGTCCATTAGAGTCCATTACTGTTCTTTAGGAAAGATGAGAAATATGACCAAAGAAACAAAGGAAGAAAATTTATTTAATGTAAAAGAATAACTGATTATAGAAACCGATAGACTAGACATATCTTCAATTTAGGAGCAATAAGAAAGCAGAAATCCTGGAAAGAAATCATCTACTGAGAATCAAAAAATCAGAGTAGCTTCATGTTTTTAAATCAGTAGTGAAAACAGAAGACACTGATAAACCTGTAGTCAAGCGACCATTTCTGCTGGTGATCTTGCATAAGCATATAAGCATTCTCTGTCTCCCTAGTTAGGTAGGGAGAAGAAGAAGAAGAAGAAGAAGAAGAAGAAGAAGAAGAAGAAGAAGAAGAAGAAGAAGAAGAAGAAGAGGAAGAGGAAGAGGAAGAGGAAGAGGAAGAGGAAGAGGAAGAGGAAGAGGAAGAAGAAGAAAAAGAAGATGAAGAAGAAGAAGAGAGAGAGATAAACATTTAGATAGAGATATAAATAGATATAGGTAGACATACATATATATAATTGTATCTGTGTATATATTTATTGTATATATATTATTGAAAATAGATTATTCTCTCAAACATCCCAACCATGGTTTCCCTCCCTCCATGCCTCACAGCTTCCTGCCACCTCCCTTCTTCGCAGAATCCACTCCCCCTCTGTCTCCCATGTGAAAAGAGCAGGTTTCAAAGGTTGTTTGGTTGTATTTGTATAAGCATATAAGCATTCTCTGTCTCTCTCTCTAGAGAGAGAGAGAGAGAGAACCAAACAAAATACAATAAGGCAAGAACCCTCACACTAAAGCTGTAGAAGGCAACCTAATAGGAGGAAAAGAATCCTGATAACAGGCAAAAAAGTCAGAGGCATACCCATTCCCACAGCTAAGAGTCCCACAAAAACACCAAACTAACAGCTACAACATATGTTCAGAGGACCCAGTTCAGACACATGCAGGCCTCTAGGCTTGCTGCTTCTGTCTAGGAACCCATATGTGTCCTGCTTAGGTGATTCTGTGAACCATGTTCTCCTGGTGTCTATTATTCTCACTCTTCGATTCCTTCTGTGTTCTCTTCCCAGAGAATCCTTGAGCTCTGAGGGAAGGAAGGCAATGGAAACTTTCAGTTTAGAACCTCTCTCCTTATAATGTCTGGCTGTGGTTCTCTGCACTTTCCACCATCTGCTGATGAATGAAGCCTCTCTGCTGATGACTGGACAAGGCTTTGATCTACTCATAAAGGATAATATCATTAGGAATCATTTCATTGATATATTTTGACAAGTTCTGTCTGCTTCTAATCTAGGCCTTCAGTTTATCTAGTCTCTGGTTCTTGGTCATTCAAGCAGTGTTGGGCATAGGCTCCCTCTCCTGGAGAAGGCCTCAAGTTAAATCAGACATTGGTTGGCCCCTCCCACCAATTCTGTGCCACCACTGCCCTTGAACATCTTGAAGGTAGGTTGAAAGTTCTGTTGCTGGGCTGGTGTCCATTTTGTCTTTTGATAGCCGAGTCCTGCAGAGTCCCTACGCATACCAAAGAAGCGTGGACATAGAGTGAAGTCTCCATTCATGTACCAGCTTAACCTTTCCACATTCAATGAGCTGTGTAGATGTTGTCCTCCAAAATGGAGCCTCAAGGTCAGTGTGCAGAGAATAACCCTCTTTCCTAGCATCAGTCTGGATTCTTTGAGATCTCCATAGGATGTACTTCAGCCAACAACTCAATGAAATGTGGCCCATGTGGACCCCATTGAAATCATTATGGCTCCAAGAGATGGAGAGCCGAGACTTATTCCTCATTGTCTTATGTTTCCACACTGCCCTACCCTATGAATGCCTGTCGATTCCAGCTGTCTCTCCTTGCACTTTTTCCTTCCACCCCATCTCCCTCTACACCTGATCCCTCTCACTCCCATCTACCCCAGCCTGCATTCCACCTCAAAATCTATTCTATTTCTCCGTCCCACTGAGATCCTTGAATGCCCCCAGACCACTCTGCTTTACCTAAGATTTCTGGATTTAAAGATTATAGATTGGCTATCATTTACTTAATGGCTAATGCCAATTTATAAGTGAATATATACCATATTTGTCTTTCTAAGTCTGGGTTACCTCACTCAGGATGATTTTTTTTTCTAGTTTTATTCATTTGCTTAGAAATTTCATGATGTCTTTGTTTTTAATATCTGAATAGTATTTCATTGTGTATATGTATTGCATTTTGTTTATTGATTCTTCTGTTGAGGGACATTAAGGTTGTATCCATTTTCTGGCTATTATGAATAAAGCCACAATGAACATAGTTAAGAAAATGGCCTTGTGGTAGGATGGAGTGTCCTTTGGGTGTAGCTGTGTCTTGAAATACATTCATTCCCAATTTCTGAGCAACTGCCATGTTGTGTTCTATAGTGACTGTACAAGTTTGTACTTTCACCAGCAATGAAGGAGTGTTTCCTTGCTCCGATTCCTTGCCACCATGAGCTGTCACTTGTGTTATTGATATTAGACATTGTGACAGGTGTAAGATGGAATCTCAGAGTAGTTTTGATTTGCATTTCCCTGATGGCTAAGTATGTTGAACATTTCTTTAAGTGTTTCCCAGACATTTGAGATTCCTTTGTTGAAAATTCTCTGTTTAGATCAGTACCCCATTTTTTTTTAATTGGATTGTTTGGTTCAATGATATCTAGTTTCTTTAGTTCTTTTTATAATTTGGATATTAGCCCTCACATATGGAATTAGAAAATCTTTTCCCATTCTGTATTTTACCAATTATGGTGTCCTTTGCCTTACAGAAGCTTTTAAGTTTCATGAGGGTTGTTTATTATTTTTTTTTTTTTTTTTTGGTTTTTCGAGACAGGGTTTCTCTGTGTAGCCCTGGCTGTCCTGGAACTCACTTTGTAGACCAGGCTGGCCTCGAACTCAGAAATCCTCCTGCCTCTGCCTCCCAAGTGCTGGGATTAAAGGCGTGCGCCACCACCGCCCGGCATGAGGGTTGTTTATTAATTGTTGATCTTTGTGCCTGCTCTATCAGGGTTCAGTTCAGGAAGTTGTCTCCTGTGCCAATGTATTCAAGGCTATTTCCCCACTTTCTCTTCTATCAGGTTCAGTGTGTCTGGTATTATTTTGAAGTCTTTGATACGTGTAGACTTAAGTTTTGTGCAAGTTAATAAATATGGACCTATTTGCATTATTCTTCATGCAGACATCCAGTTTGACAAGAATCATTTTTGCTCTCATCTTCCAAGGTGTATTTCTGGCTTCTTTATCAAAAATCCGGCGTCCACAGGTATGTGGATTTATGTCTGTGTCTTCAAATTAATTCCATTGATCAGTGTGTCTGTTTTTATGCCAACACCATGTGGTTTTATTACTGTAGCTTTGTAGGACAACTTGGAATCAAGAATGGTGAGACCTCCAGAAGTTCTTTAATTGTACAGGATTGTTTTAGCTCTCCTGTGTTTTTTCTTTTTCCATGTGAAGTTGAGACCTATCTTTTCAAGGTGTTTGAAGATTTCTGTTAGAATTTTGATGGGGATTGCATTGAATATGCAGATTGTTTTTGGTAGGAAGGCCATTTTTGCTCTGTTAATCCTACCAATCCATGAGTACGGGAGATTCTTCTATCTTTCATATCGTCTTCAATTTCTGCCTTCAAAGACTTTAAGTTTTCATTATACAAATGTTTTACTTGCTTGGTTATAGTTACCCCAAGATACTTTATATTATTTGACATTATTGTATAAAAAGTGTTGTTTCCCTGATTTATTTCTCAGTTTGGTTGGTTTTTGTATGTAGGTTGGATACTGATTTATTTCTCAGTTTGGTTGGTTTTTGTATGTAGGTTGGATACTGATTTATTTCTCAGTTTGGTTGGTTTTTGTATGTAGGTTGGATACTGATTTTTTTGTTTTTGTTTTTAAGTTATTTTTGTATCCAGCCACTTTGGTAAAAGTGTTTATCAGCTATAGGAGTTCCCTGGTGGAAAATTTCAGGTCATTCTTCCTTTCCAAGTTGTATCCCCTTAATCTCCTTTAGTTGTTTTATTGCCCTAGCTAAAACTTCAAGTACTATATTGAATAGATATGGAGACGGTAGAAATCCTTGCCTTGTTGCTGATTTTAGTGGATTTACTTTGAGTTTCTATCTATTAAGTTGGATGTTGACTCCAGGCTTGCTGTAAATTGCCTTATTAACTTTAGGCATGTTCCTTGTATCCCTAATCTCTCCAACACATTTATCATGAAAGGGTGTAGGATTTTTGTAAGGCCTTTTTTGCATCTCATGAGATGATCATGTGATCATAGTTTTTTACTTACTTAATTTCTCTCTCTCTCTCTCTCTCTCTCTCTCTCTCTCTCTCTCTCTCTCTCTCTCTCTCTTTCTCTCTCTCTCTTCTCTGTTTATATGGTGGATTATATTTACTGTTTTTCATATATTGAACCATCCCTGAAACTCTGGGATGAAGCCTACTTGATCATGGTAGATGATCTTTTTGATGTGTTTTTGAATTTGGTTTGCGAGTATTTTATTGACTATTTTTGTATATGTGTACATAAGGGAAATTGGTCTGTAAATGATCTTTCACTGTTCATTATTTATGTGGTTTTGGTATCAGGGTGATTCTGTCCTCATGAATTTGGCAATGTTCCTTCTGTTTCTATTTTGTGGAATAATTTGAGGAATATTGTCATTAGTTCGTCTTTGAAAGACTTGCAGAATATGTGCCAAAACCATCTTTCCCTGCTTTTTCTGTTTGTTTTGTTTTGTTTATTTTTGTTTATTTTGTTTTTAAATTGGAGTGGGTGGAAGACTTCTAATAACTGCTTTTATATTTCGATTTCCTTAGGTGTTATAGGTCTAATTAAATTGTCTGATCTTGCCTTAACTCTGGTATGTGGTACCTGAGAGGCTCTGCCAGTGCCTGACAAATACATAAGTGGATGCTCATAGCCTTCCATTGGAATGAGCACAGGGCCCCCAATGGAGGAGCTAGAGAGAGGACCCAAGGAGCTGAAGGGGTTTGCAGCCCCATAGAAGAAACAACAATATGAACAGAAGCTCCCAGGGACTAAACCACCAACCAAAGAGTATACATGAAGGGACCCTTGGCTCCAGTTGCATATGTAGCAGAAGATGGCCTTGATGGACATCAGTGAGTGGAGAGGCCCTTGGTCCTGTGAAGGCTCAACACCCTAGTGTAGGGGAATGCCAGGACAGAGAAGCAGGAGTAATTTGGAGAGTGAGCAGGGGGATGGGGAATGGAATAGAGAGTTTTTGGAGGGGAAAGGAGGAAGGTGGATAACATTTGAAATGTAAATAAAGAATACATCTAATTAAAAAAAGAAACTTAAAAAAATTATTCATTTCTTTTAGAATTCCAATTGGTAGAATAGAGGTTTTTAAAAATGATTCTCTGGATTGCCTCCTTTTTGTCTTTGGTTTTGTTAATTTGGATCTTTTCTGTGTCCTTTAATTGGTTTGGATAATGGTTTGTCCTCCTGTTTATTTTCCCAAGAACTGACTCTTTTTATTTTATTGACTGTTTGTATGGTTCTTTTTGTTCCTATTTTATTGATTTCAACTCTCAATTTGATTGTTTCTTGCCATCCACTTCTCTTGGGTGTCATTACTTCTTTTTGTTCTTTAATGTACTCTGTTAAGTTGCTAGTATGAGTCCTTTCCTTTTGTTTTTAAGGTAGGCATCTAGTGCTATGAATTTCCCTCTTTGCACCACGTTCGTGTTTGAGTATTCTATGCATTCATTTTCACTGAATTATAGAAAGTCTTTAATTTCTTTATTTCTGTCTTGACACATTCTTCATTCAGTAGAGACTTGTTCAGTTTCTATGAGTTTGTAACCTTTCTGTTGTTTCTAATGTTGTTGATGTCCAGCTTCAATCCATGGTGATCTGATGGGATACAAGGAGTTATTTCAATTTTCTTAGGAGTAACTGTTGAGAGTTGTAGTATGTCCTAGTGTGTGGTCAGTTCCATGAGGTGCAGAGTAGAAGGTATAATCTTTGAGTTTAGAAGAAATATTCTGTAAATATTTGTTCAGTTGTTTGGTTTTGCAATGCCTGTTAGGTCCAGTATTTCTGTTTTTAATTGTTAGTTTTTTTCTGGATGCCCTGCCCATTTGTGAGAGTGGACCATTGAAGTCTCCCACAATCAGTGTGTGAGGGTTAATATGTGATTTAAGCTGTGATACTGTTTCTTTCACAAAAGTGAGTGCCCTTGTGTTTGAGTCGTAGATGTTAAAACGTTGAAATGTCATCTTGGTAGATCGTTCCTTTGGTGAGTATGTAGTGTCCTTCCCCATCTCTTTTGATCAGTTTTGTTTTGAAGTCTATTTTGTTAGATTTTAAAATATCTACACCAGCTTGCTTCTTAGCTTCATTTTTGTGGAATATCATTTTCCAACCTTTCCCCCTGAGGTCCATCCTTGATGCTGAGGTGTTTTTTTGGGGATGCAGCAGAATGGATCCTGTTTTGGCATCCATTCCGTTAATCTGTGACTTTTTATTAGGAAATTGGAACCACTGATGTGGAGAGATATCCATGACCAATGATTGTTCATTCCTGTTATTTTTTTATTGTTGATATTGTTGTTCTTCGTGGTGGTGGTGGTGGTGGTGGTGGTGGTGGTGGTGGTGGAGATGATGGTGGTAGTAGTGATGGTGGTGGTAACACATCCCTCTGTAGTTCTTGTTCACATTTTTAAATTTTTCAGTTTTGAAATTCCCTCAGTTTGTGTGTGTGTGTGTGTGTGTGTGTTTTTTCATTGCTTCTATTTCCATTTTCAGGTCTTGAAGAATTTTATTCATTCTTTCCACTGTTTGCATTTTCCTATATTTCCTTAAGAGATTTGTTCATTTTTTCTTTAGAGACCTCTATCATCACCACATAACCAGTTTCAAGGCTGATTTCTTGTGCTTCAGCTATGTTATACTATTCAGAGCCTGCTACCGTCGGATAGTTGGGTTGTAGTGGATGTAAATTGTCATGGCTATGTGATCATGTTCTCATGGTGGCGTCTAGGCATCTGGGTTTGGGCTGATAACAGGCCTGGGTGCTGAATTCTGGGTTTGACTCTGGTGTGTGTTTTGGTCCTGGCTTCTGTTTCCTGTCTGGGATTTCAGAGTGTGATCTCTGTGTATTGCCTGCTTCACTAATCTGGTTGTCTAGTGTGCTCAAAGGGAGTACCTGCTGCTGTTGGTGGCTGGGACACAGGGACAAGTGAAGGAGGGAAGTCAGGAGGGGATGGTTCTGGGAACCACAGGAGATATAGGCAGGGGAGAAGGAAGGCAACAGCTGGTAATCTGTTCCACTGCTAGTGAGGAGACTCAGTGGTTGGATCTAGGAGAACAGAGACAGTGGAGAAAGTATGCAGGCAGCCTGTCTTGTTTTCTGGTAGGCATGACCTGCAGTTGAGCAGGGACAACTGCTTGAGTTGGGGGTTAGAATATAGCAAAGAGTTGGGACAGGGAGGTTAGGAGGTGTTGGTCTGTGGGATCCACAGGAGATATGGGGAGAGGGTAGGGAGGCTGCAGCTAATGTTCCTGTCTTGGGAATGGAGAGAACTGAGAAGGTATGCTGGTAACCTATCTAGTCTTCTGCATAATAATTCTTTGGAAACAGTAACCAATAAATTGCTTCAGGATGCATTCTAGCAAAATGAAACAAGGATCCTTAAAAGTATAAGAGAATTTAAATGCAATGTAGTATCATAAGGCAATCTAAAAAGAAGGTGATCGTGTGATGGGCTTAATAATTAAAATTAATGAATGCAATATAAAGAATTTCCTTAATAGGCAAATCAATTCTATATTGTAAATTGCATAATTCTGACATTGAAAGTTCTCTGTGGTAATATGGAGCCTTGTTCAATAATAAAGACATTTAGCATAAAGGCATGCAATGAGCACTGCAAATGAACTCACTGTGAAGAAGAGGATAAAGTAGAACTCAGCACACAGGTCCTCCTCACTATCAGGTGTGTCTAACCTAAGGCCTGAGGGCCAGGGAAGCTGTGGACAGATGTGAACGCAGTCCTACAGAAAATGGTAAACAATTCACTATGAGGGTTTTTCTGAGTCTTTGTAAGTCTACTATACGTTTCTTTAATGGTAATTTTGTAGGTGACAATGCTGAAGTGCTATGACAGAAGGTGGCATGTGCATGCCAAATGCTTGGGCATGACATCATCTTCAAAGAGGGAGCAATGCAGCGATGCAGGTGACGTCTGCGTCCTTGTGGATACAATCACTTCATTCTGCTAAAAAGTAATATTTTATATAACGATACTATGGGAGTTTATTTATATTTGATTTGCAACAACTTGTAGAGAAAGGAGAGAAGACAATTATAATCACAGAGCATAAAAACTTAACAATACAGTTAATAGGATTTTGGAATCTAGTAAAAGGTATAGAAAAGTTGAGAAGAAGTAGGTTTGCTAATTTTCTCACTTATCTCCTTAAGTCTCAATAAAATTCATGAGTAATTTATTAAATATCTCATGACAATGCACTGATGAGACAGAGGGCTGGAGAAACAAGGCAATCAAAAATCTATTAAAATGTTCTATACAATGGACAAAGGCTGAGTAGAAAACCAGATGCATTGTTTAGTTATTAATGTGGTTGCTAGAAATAGTAATGATATAACTAATGAAACTGAGAAATAATGCGCTGTTAAAATACTAATATTCTTATTGTTTGACATAACTAGATATAATCTAGTCAATTAATTGACAAATAGACACATGAATATATTATTTTGAATTTATGTAACAGGATGTAGTGTTGAACTTGTTACACAGCCTTTCATCTGATATTCAGGAAACCAGTTCTCAGTCATCAGTGATAAAGGGTTCAACTGTCATTCAAGTTGGATTCTAATTCTCAACAAGGAGAATATGTCCATATTTGTATCTAAACAGTTACCTCACTCTAAAGTCCTGGAGAATAAAAAAGCCTACAGAATATCTAGTTCTTAAGAAATGAAGATAAATAAATAAATATACAAATAAATAAATAAATAAATATTTAACAAAGGTGAATGTAGAAGTTCCCTAAAGAAACTGGATAACTTGGGCCATCCTCAAAGCTATGAAGGTGATGTATTTGACATTGTGTGTTTTAGGGGTGTGGTGAGCCTACACACAGGGACTCATGCATGCGTATGCGCATGTCTGTGTGGAGGTCAGAGGACAATTTTTGGTGTTATTGTTTAGTAGCCATAATTTTTTAAAAATTTTGTGTGCTTTATTTTATATGTATGTATGTATGTATGTATGTATGTATGTATGTATGTATGTTTTGTTTCATGTGTGTGTGTGAAGCCTTTGGAGCATTGGCTCTCCTGGGCATGGATTTACAGATGAATGTGAGAACACCCAAGCATGCTGGGAACCAAACCTATGTCTTCTGCGAGGGCAGCCAGTGTTCTTACCCATTGAAGCAGCTCTTTAGACCCCCCACCTTACTTTTTGAGAAAATGTCTCTTACTGATACCTGGGACTCTCAAATTAGGCTAAGCTGACTGGCCAGCAAGTCTTAATGCTCAGGTTACAAGCAGGTGTCTCAACTCCTGGCTGTATGTGGGTGCTAAGGACCAAACTTGGGACCTCATGCCTGTAAGGCTAGCACTTAACTGTAGCCATCACACAGCCTTCTTCTAGTCATGCTTCTTGATAATGAGCTCTGACTATAGCAAAGTGGGAAGACTGGCCAGCACCTTTCAAAGCACAGGCATAACTTCTTGTGCTTTGGAGACCTGCCTTTGGCTAGTCTGTCTTCTATCCAGACATATTCAGCTGGTTTTGAAAAAGATATTATTGTGAAACCTGAGTTGTATGCCATCAAATTCCTTTCTGGTCCACTATGAGCAAGCTCATGGCCATTTTGTAGCAAATTCAAATATCCCGTGAGGGAGGGCACTCTCTTAATGTTTAGTGAAGAAATAAGTAAGACATGAAATTTAAAGGATTATGTTCTGGGGATCGCAGGAAATACACACCAGAAACAGACCACTAACACCCAGATCTTCTTGATGCCAAAGCCACACTGTTTGCATCATGGTGTATACAACAAAGCATCAGACAGACTAGAGGACTTCTTATATTTTCCTTATAACTGCATAGTATTTCACAATTGCTTCCCTTCACATATTATTATCTCTATGGAAAGAGTACAGATCATTAGACTTAGTCCATCTACCTCATGAATGTTCAATGGTCACTAAAGATCCCCGTTAAAGGTCCCTTGTAGATAACATGTGCTAGCATTATGTCCACTGCTCTACTGAAGGACAGATTTTCATCACAGCGACTTGACTTGTCCTCTCTTTGCCTCTCTCCTGGAACTGACTATAGAGTGAAAGGTATGTCAGAAGGTTGTTCTCCCTCATTGGTTTTTCAGTTTCCTTTTCAGCTCAAGAGGCACTTGAAGGTCAAATCGGTGAGATGGAATTTGGAATCATTGAGGTGGGCTGCTTCCACTCTCAGACTTATTGAGTAGTTCCTTCCTCCATACTTCTTTGCCAGGTCCTTCATTTCCAGTCTTTCTCTGCATCACGTTCTACAGTCATTGGTGTCAGCTTTGGTCTGTCTTTTGTTTGCTTGAGTCTCTGCTACTATGTCTACACCTGTCCTCATGCAATAACCGTAAATCAGCACAAGGTGCTGAACAAATTGCTAGGATATGCCTCATGTGAAGCTCTTGAGGTGTCAATGATTTGTTTACCTGAGGAAAATCATTTTTAGAGCTTATGAAAAACAGGAAGCAATATGACTTTTTTATAGGGAAATTTCCAATAAAATTAACAATACTTCTACAGACATGTATTTCTTCTCATTATCCATTTGAGACCATGAACGCCATAACATTTAATTTTCGTGTATCTTTTCTAGTAAATAAGTGAATTAAAAATGAAAATAAAATAGCAAGTTAGTGACCTATTATTTTTACAATAATTTAGAAGGCTAATTGAAAAACAGTCTATGAACCCCAATCCTTTCTTGAATTGGTTCTTTTTTATACAATTTAGTTAAAAAATAGTCTATAGAGCATAAGAGGGTCATTTCTTTTATTTTTAAACAACATGTAATAATTTTAATCTATCTGTTACAATAAATTTATTATGTAAAAATCATTTTTATGGGACTAGGGATATTCAGTGAGCAAGAGGACTTGCTCTTCAAGCATGAGAACTGGAGGTCAAATTTCCAGCACCCACTTAAAAAAAGTAGGCATGGATGAGCATGCCTGTAACACCAGAAGTATGAGACCTCACTATTCCATCAGGGTAGGAAAACCAACCACCAGTTCAGTGAGAGATCTCATTTCAAATGAATGAAGAGGAGTGTGATACAGAAAGATGATGTTCTTCTCTGGCCTCCACATGTATCTGCACATAGCACATCCAAATGAATACATGTACACAGGCAACACACACACACACACAGACACACACACACACACACACACACACACACAGACACACTGACACGCACAAACACAGGGACACACATACTGGGAGGAGGGATCTGGGACATAGTCTATAACTGTGTTCTTCACCTATACTGGCTTCTCCGTGATCCCATTCATTCCCCAAGCTATAAACACATCCTTCACACTCTGGATCTCCTCCTTTTATTGCTTCTCCCCCAAGTTTACAACCTTATGTTCACTAAACCCACTAAGTTTTATACACAGGTGCTTAAGCCAATCTTACCATTTAAAAATAAACTGAGCTCTGCCAACTGCCCCTCTCACGTTATTCCTCTTATCTGTATATCATTTGGCTAATTCTCTGCTGAGGGTCATATTTCCAACACATATTCCTGTGCTGTAGTTGTCGACCACCCACTATCAGAAGCTGAGCAGCAAAAAAGTGGAGACCATGAGGACTGTTTAACAAGATGGAGCAAGGCACCACTGGTGCTGAGATGCCCGAGTAAGGAAAATGAAATCAGTGGTTCTCGACCTTCCTCATGATTCGAAACTTTCATATAATTCCTCAGTTGTAGGGACTCCCCACCATAAAATTATTTCTTGCTACTTCATAACTGTAATTTTGCTAATGTTAAGAATCGTAATGTAAATATTTGATATGTGAACCTGTGAAAGCAACGTTTGACACCCAAAGAGGTTGAGACCCACAGATTGGGAACCACTCAATTAAGGAAAAGCAGACCAGTGAGTTTTCTGAGCATGACTGAAAATGTCAAGTGAAAAAAACATCAGGGATACACAGAATATTGAATGCTATAAAGGAAGAAAGAAAAATGGAAAGCAAAAGAGAGAGAAAGAGAGGAAATGGAGAGACTGAATTAAAGTAGGAAGAATGAAAGATAGAACAAAAGAACGAAAGAAACGAAGATAAGGACAAGGATGAAGGAAGAATGGAGGGAGAAAGAGAGGGGAAGGAGGAATGGAGAGTAGGATGAAGAAAACCTATGCCTGGTACTGGAAATCAAGTGAATCACCAGGGCTGGGGATGTCATAGTTCTCAGAGGAGAGTCTGCTACAGAATGGTTTTGCTCTCTTGAATCATCTAATTTCATAACAATTCTCCCAAGTGATCAATATCATATAATTCACATCTACAGAGCGCAATTTATGAAAGCATCAGCATTTTATGTTTTAAGTAATAGTTGG
Organism: Tokudaia tokunoshimensis; assembly: GCA_036184795.1. NCBI lineage: Eukaryota > Metazoa > Chordata > Mammalia > Rodentia > Muridae > Tokudaia > Tokudaia tokunoshimensis. The sequence goes on from BTHU01000003.1 coordinate 16,628,524, forward strand.
ATAGAAATAGAATATGCATCACAAAATAATAAAATACAATATTTTTAAAGAGCCCTAAACAATACCTGTACTTCTCTGTATTAAAGGATAGTGAGCTGCAGAGTTCACTCTGTTTTGAAAAAGGAAAGATCATTGGGGACAATCCATTTGACTTCTCAGTGGGTAAATACTGTGAGGTATCAACTCTTTTATATCCTTTGAGTTTTTTTGAAGACCAATTTTGCACGATCAGAGGAGACTCATGTGTGACATCTTTTCCTAATACTGATGGTTTTACAAACATCTGACTTGATCTTTGGATGACAGTATCTGATCTAAATATTTATGGTAAAATAATCTGTCTTAAATCATCACTTCTATTTCTTGTGTGTGTGTAATTGCACTTGCAATCACTACACATGGGTGGGGGCTAAGACAGGAGGATCACCTACATTTGAGACCTTGGTGCTATAGGAACAGAAAAGCTAAAGAAGAACACATCAACAGAAGATTCCCATGAGAAGACAAAGGCTGAAGCTTAGCCTGTCCTTTGCTTATAGTTAAGGGTAATATGTGTTTTCTGACTCTGTCTGGGGCTTTGTCCACAACCCTCCCAGTGAAGTCTGTGATAAAATAATACAGATGCCTTTAGTCTGCTTGGGGTTTTGAATAGGACAGTGCATGACCTCATTTAAGACAGATATCTATATGAAACCAGAAGCCCATGATCTGATGATTTCTTTGAGTTGCTTTGGTCATGGTGTTTTAGTGTGTCAGTAGATAAGTAACTAAGATACGTGGTGTATTTTTACATTCAGGGGCTCTTTGTGGAAGTTCATCTTAAAATGCTGATTTATCTTGGCTGATCCTCTTCTTCTCATTTCTCTGTCTGTTGATCAACAGCACATCCTGTCAGATGCACATTTAAAATGTTTTCCAAATTAGACTATTTCTCACCCCATCTGCACATTTCAATTCAATCCAGTTGCCGTCACCTCTGCCTGATGGTAGCCATGGTTCCTAGCATTACTGATGTCCATTCCTACTGCACAGTCAACATGGAAATGGCTAAATCTCTAATAGTCACCAGAATGATGCTTTTCCAAAATCTTACTGAGTTACACCAGCTAAAGTTCAGAACCTTTGTCAAGGCCTCCAAGGTTATATGTGAACTAGTAGCTGTCCATCTCTCTCTTCTGCTTTATCTCCTCACTTGCCTATCCCTCATGCCCACTTACATCATACTGGCTCTCTAGACTAACCAGAAATGGAGAGCTCAGGGTTAAGCAAGGGACTCTGCCTCAATAAATAAAGTAGATAAAGGCACCTAGTGTTAACTTTAAGCTTCTACACGGACGTGAGTGTATTTGTATCCACATGTATATATGTGCATCTAAAATCAGGTAAACATAAGTAGACAAGTGCAAATACTACACACAGGCACACACAAACACATGCCAAAATGCATCTTATATAAATGTGAGAATGCCCACTTTTCATCTCTTATATCTACGCTTAGCTTGCCCATGTGCCTTACCATCATTTACTTTGAGGCTATACAATTGACATGTGAAAATCAGAAGATGTAAATCTGCTGACATTGCCTCAATGTCTATTTCAAAAGTTCATGGTTACTTTAAAGGCTGTGCCCCCAACCGCTAATTTAACCGACATGGTTACGGAAAGTATGTTTACAAATCACTGCGTGAACCAGGGCTTTTCACTTAGATCAAAGGGCTATTGTTTAAACTGCCTTTGCTTTCATTCCAAGTTTTATTTTGTTTTTGTTTTATACATGCATGAAAAGTGAAGCCGAGAAGTCCACATGTTGAGTTCTTCAACAATGATGTTAGTTTCTTATATACATCAGGTAGAAAATCAGATCACTCTGACAATGGTTTGACTTTAAAAATCAATTCATTGACTCAACAGAAAACTTTGGAATTTTACTATGTTTAAAAAATGAAACATTTGAAATTATTGTGAAGGCTATAGTAAATGGAGGAATAAAACATCAAGCCACAATTGTTCGCTATGTTTATAAAATTCAGAGGAACACAATATCCCAGTTAAAATATAGCTATTATTGTACTAAAACTTTGATGAAATAAACATGTAACTGGAATGCATGTGACATACATAGAAATTGCAAAAATGTTAAAAAAAAAACCTTGGGATTTTCAATCAAGAAAAATAGATGCTGTAATTCTATACATACACCACACATTTGTGTACACACACACATACACATAACCACACATACACAAACAACACTAACACCCACCTCACCCATTATACACATATAACACACACACACACACACACACACACACACACAAAACACATAGCCAAACAAAACATGAAAATACTGATGTGGAAAAAATTCAACATGAGAATTTAAACATTTTTTTTCTGTGCTTTCCATCAGCAAATGAGTTTTTAGAAACATCTAAATCTTTGAAGGACTGCTTTTAAATCAATCTTCTTGTCCCATGACAATACTACAGATTTTCATGTATGACCAAATTTTTTGACTATATCTTTGTCAAATTTCTTAAAAATCTTGAATTAAATTATAAAACAAATGGAGTCCCAAAAGAATTTGGCTTTTGAGTCTTTCTGGAAATTGCAATTAGGAGCTCAAAGTATCTGAATAACATGATGGTATTTATTCCTGCAAAGCAAAGGAGAAGCGAACTGATAAAACTGGGAATGATCTGACCATTTGCCTAAGAATTTCGTGAATTCATTGTTTTTAATTGCAGAGTAGTATTCTATTGTATAAATATACCACATCTTCTGAATCCATTCCTCCATTGAGGGACATCTGGGTTCTTTCCAGCTTCTGGTTATTATAAATAAGGCTGCTATGAACATAGTGGAGCATAGGTCCTTATTGCATGCAGGGGAAGCCTCTGGGTATATGCCCAGGAGTGGTATAACAGGATCCACTGGGAGTGTCATGCCCAGTTTTCTGAGGAACCACCAGACTGCTTTCCAGAGTGGTTGTACCAGCTTGCAATCCCACCAGCAGTGGAGGAGTGTTCCTCTTTCTCCACATCCTTGCCAACAACTGCTGTCTCCTGTGTTTTTGATCTTAGTCATTCTGACTGGTGTGAGATGGAATCTCAGGGTTGTTTTGATTTTCATTTCCCTAATGGCTAATGATGTTCAACATTTCTTTAGGTGCTTCTCAGCCATTAGATATTCTTCAGGTGAGAACTCTTTGTTTAGCTCTGTACTCCATTTTTAAATAGGGTTATTTGGCTCTCTGGAGTCTAACTTCTTGAGTTCTTTGTATATATTGGATATTAGCCCTCTGTCAGATGTAGGGTTGGTAAAGATCATCCTTAGTGAGGTAACCCAATCACAAAAGAACACACATGGTATGCATTCACTGATAAGGGGATATTAACCCAGAAGCTCGGAATACCCAAGACACAATTCACATATCAATTGATTTCCAAAAAGATGGAAGGAGAGACCCCTGGTCCTGGAAAGACTGGATGTAGGGGAATACTAGGACAGAGAAGCGAGAGGGGGTCGAATGGGGAACAGGGGGAAGGAAGAGGGCTTATGGGACTTTTAGGGAGGGAGGAAACAGGAAAGGGGAAATCATTTGGAATGTAATAAAAATATAGAAAATAAAAAAACAACTGGGAATGATCAAATATGATTGAAGACTGACTCTGAGATTTTACAACTGGACTCTAGAATAAGACTAGACAAACCTATGAGAAGTTTCCCATTTGCAACTTATTATACTGGAATTTAATGAAGTTAAAACAGATGATTTATAAGTGTCTACATCCTCCAAAGCATGCATATAAACTCAGTTGAAGAGTATTATCTTGAAAAATATTTGTCAAAGAAAGACATTCAAACATGGTACCTGTGAAAATAGTTGGCCTAAAATATTTACATACTTCTATATAAAAATAGATTTGAGACTTATTTTTAGATTATAGAGAAAGTGCTCTGAGGTTACTGATGCCCAACACTTATGCACAAAACACCCCCCCCAATTCTAAGTATTATGTTACATAGAGCAAATGTAACTGAAAATGTAAAATATTGAAAATTCATTAACCTTAACGTACAACTAGAAAAGAGAATACAAGAAAGTTTATGAGAAAAATAAAAATACAATTCATATTGAAAAGAGTCATTCTTCAGAAAGGAAAACCTTATAGCATAGTAAAATAAAACTGGCTCAAAACTAATTAAAGTATGTGAATATAATTATAATATTTGATATCTATTATTTTAAATGGTCAGATTGTTAATACTATATTTTTATTTTGTTTATGATATCTTTACTACTTGAATAATTAGTGGCGATGCATTATTTCTCTAAGCTTTTATCTCCTTCAGTTCATTACACTACAGTTTGGGATACAATTTTTATTGCTTGGAAGGCAATGAATCCTGACACCACACTTATTAGGGCTATTTTGAAGAAATAGGGACATGATGGCAAAGCACTTAACTGTATGTACATCATAAGTTTTTTTATAAAGGTAGTACTTATTACCATGAATTTTAAAAAACAAATTTAGATGTGTCCTATAATACTTGTTGTCCAAAGTAGCAAGTCCCTAGCAGTATATATTCAGAACAATGTTTATAAGGATAATCGTTCTCTTCCTCATTCAGCACTTTTTTCCCTGTAATTAGCAACATTCTCCAATTACCCTTTATCCAGTTCCACTAATATCAATGATCAATATTCATGGAAGAGTTTGAAACAGCTGACCAAAGGAATAGGCAACAGTTATCATTGTCACATAATTTAATATCTATATTGAATAACTGTTAGTCAAATACTGAAAACTGTTAGTCATATATTATGAATAATATATGAGTATATGTGAATGTACATTTGATTTGAATTTCTACCCACCATGAATTTTGACTCCTCTAGCCTTCCTTATGTGTATATGCATGTAAACACATGGAAATAGAATTATCAACTGGACAATCTTCCATCCACCTGCCAGTCACTGTAGAGTTACAGCATGTGAATGAATCTAAAAATGAAACTCCTAACTTGTATGAACTTTATCATCTACATAATGGAAACCAGAAATAATATTCTCAAAGCTAATTAGATAGTATGCTTAAAGGATGTACAATGTATGGTGAGGGGCTTATATCTTATAACTAAAGATCCTGACATAGGGAGGAGAGAATGGCCCCATAGCACGGCTGCCCAGAAGCAGAACAAGAAGCAGAATAGAGATGATAACATCCCAAGAACAGTTGCTTTGATTTTGAATGAAATGGACTGATTTATAAATGTCTTTTTTTTCCTGGCAATAAAGTGCCCTTTGCTCAGGAGGGTACTGGAAGCCTGGGTTATTCATGTCAGCTATATCAGCTATATGTAAGGGGGAAGGCAATATTTGATAGTAAAGGATGGAAGCAAAAACTCGTGGCTGTCTCTATGAACACTTTCACATGTGAAATATGTTTAAGTAACGTGGCCTCGAACAAAGCAAGGGGGACCATAGCTAAGGAAAGAAAAGTGGCAGTTCTTAATAAGCCACTGACAGAACATCAAACCTGGGACTCTTCCACCTGACAGAACAAACCTCAGTCCATTTCCATGGTAGCCATTGTAAAAGTGATGGATTCTCATCACTTTAAACTGCTGAACTCTACACTGCCAGAGGATTATGGACAGGAGGACTGGATGCAACTTTCACTCAATGTAGAGTCCTTGGACCACCATCTCAGCATCACCTGAGGATACTCATGAAAATGCAGATGCTTAGCCCCTACCATGCCATACTGGATTGTGACAACCAGGTAACTTTATGCTCCTAAAACACAAGGATACGTAACAAAAAGATGGCTTCTTCAGAGTCCTCTGGCTTCCAAGCCAGGTCTCCCAAATAGTCAGTGTTATGCCTCATTTATAGGTTTTCAGGGATTTATTAGTGTTTTGTTTTGCTTTACTTGGTTTGTTTTTTCCCAATTGCTATGATAGGGTGCCAGAAAAAGCCTCCCACAGAGCTCTTAACATCCCAATGACTCTTCTAACTCAAAGTTCCAAAGTCCTTCCACAGTCCTACCCCCCAAAAGGTCAGGTTGTTAAAGGAATACCCCACTATGCTGGTTCCAATTTGTCTTAGTCGGGGTTTCTATTCCTGCACAAACATCATGACCAAGAAGCAAATTAGAGAGGAAAGGATTTATTCAACTTACACTTCCATGTTGCTGTTCATCACCAAAGGAAGTCAGGACTGGAACTCAAGCAGGTCAGGAAGCAGAAGCTGATGCAGAGGCCATGGAAGGATGTCACTTACTGGCTTGCTTCCCCTGGCTTGCTCAGTTTGCTTTCTTATAGGACCCAAGACTACCAGCCCAGGGATGGCACCACCCACAAAGGCCCTCCGCCCTTGATCCCTAATTGAGAAAATGCCCCACAGCTGGATCTCATGGAGGCACTTCCCCACCTGAAGTCCTTTCTCTGTGATAACTCTAGTCTGTGTCAAGTTGACACAAAAAAACCAACCAGTACAAAGATGAAAGGTTTATTGTGGCTCCTGGTTGGGGTGGTACAGTCTCTCAAGTCATGAGCGGTATTCCAGTGGAGTGGCTTTGAAGCTGGTGTGACAGAGAGAGAGACTGGTAGTTACACCACTTAACAGTTTCAAAGCAAAACAACAGACTTGGGGTGGAATTGGGCCAGAAAGACAGTCTTCAGCAAGGTCTCACATCCAAAAGGTTCCACAACCTTTCTAAACAACTTCATTAGCTGGGGACCAACCATTTAAACACTCGAGCCTGTATGTGACATTTCACATGCAAACTGCAAGAAAGGATATTGATCATTGGATTAAGTCAAGAGGAAGAGTTGAGAAATACACCCCAAATATTGTCTTAGGGAGGGCAAGGTGCTTTAAATAAGATTTAAATACATTTTTCATTTCTTTAGCTACCCAAATAAATATTAAATGTTATAAACAGTCATTGGGTAGAGGTCCCCATGTACAGCTATGTTGAGAATTGAGGCTATATTATATCCTGTGAGTGTGCATGCTATTGATTTTGATGATTTGGGCTGAGTAGAAGTAATGATAGCTAAATATCTAAGAGCTATTGCCTTGTTATCTGTGGTAACAGCCAAAGACAACATAATCTGAAGAGATTTACTGTTTGGCTTTAGAAGAAGTCTCAAGTTAAAGTATAATTAAAATGTTCATTAACCTGCCAAGTTGAAAAAAGTGGGTTAGGACTTGTCCTGTGAGAAGAGCTGCAATACCTCATTTCCCATTTTGTCTCATGCCCACCTTGTCCATGGAATACCCCCACCCACCCCACTGGAACGGAAGAAATGGGCTCACTGCTTTTTCTTAATTTGTAGTTGGAGATCCAAAAAGACACAAGGAAAATCCTTTGTTGCAAAACCCTGTGATTATTGAAACTCCGTAATTACCTTGTCTCAGATTTTCCTTCATACTGACTGAGATCATGCAAACCATTCTTGATTTTTTTTAAAGGTCAAATTACCTTGCTTCAGCATCTTCTAGTGATTGTCCAAATGAGACTAGCTTAATTTAATATGTCTCTGCTACTTTCCTTTCAATCCAAGGGGGCATCCATCATGGGCTTCTCATTCAGGCTGATATTGATCAGGTAATTGCCCTCAGCTTGTCAGACTATCATGATTTTTAAAGAATGACTCTTTTCTAGGAGAAAGTAGAGCTAGAGAACAAGAAAAAGACAAGGATTTCCATCAGATATTTGCCCCAAAGCAAGTTAAAGTGAAGGGAAAGTTTGGGGAGAAAAGAGAGGAGCCAAGGGAGCCGAGTGTGGATTGTTTTCTAGTGTGGAAAAACTCTCGGGAGAAGCATTAATTATCCACTTGGTGTGATTCGGAAAACATTCCAGGCTAGATCACACTATAATTCAGAATAATATAGTTTTAAGAGCAACCAAATGTTTGGCTGTTCAAAGTAGTTGTTCAAAACATTCCCTGCCTTTGTTCGTTTCTTTTCTTCTTAGTGAGATTCAACAGGGAGCATTAAGGGAGGAGGTGCTCATTTGGGCTCACTGTTCAAGGGGATACAGTCCTCAGTGTGGACTTGGCAACGGTCTGAGTCCAGCTGGGCAAAATGCATTTGCAGCTAGTAAGCAGAGTTAACAGTTCAGTGGAGCTGGATTATAGCACTATCACCAAGGCCCACCCTATCAGGGTCCCACTTCCCTCATGGAGGCCCCACCACCTCAAGGTTCTATAACCTTCCTAACAGCACCACCATCTGGGGGGCTGTGTTCAAACATGTGAACTTGTATATAAAGTTCGCAGTTCACAGAGGTGTCTAACTTAGCCCTCAGTCTCAGAATGAGACTGGATCTCTTGATATGATCAAGGAACACCGTTTTCTCTCTTTACTTGCCTGGCATAGATAATAAGCCCAACCATTCATTTTATCCTAGATTACTACATTAAAATGAAACCCAAAATGACAGGAAAAGCACCTGCCTGGAAAGGGTTTGCCACAGGAGATGGTCAAATGCTACTGCAGAGAACAACTTCCCAACTAGCCTCTTCATCTGGGATGGACATTAGGGATGCAGCTCAGGAAGCAGGGTATAGAATTGGAGAGGAGTGCAGCTGAGTGATGGGGAGGGGAGGCGTTTTCATCAAGACGTGCTAGAGAAAACTGCAGTAGGACTTCTTCTTTTTTTTTCCTATATTTTTTATTTACATTCCCAATGATTTCCCTTTTCCCGGTTCCCCCAGGACTTCTTGCAAAAGTAGAGCAAGCTTGAAATAGCCCCACTGAAGAGTCTGCAAAGTCCAAGTGTGAACATGCATAGTATATCATTATCATTAATGGGGTTTCGGGGAGTGCAGGGTGTCCAACTGTTTGGAGCCACCGCAGAGAGTAGGCCTGTTGCAAGGGCTTCAGCTAATCCCACAGCATCACCATCTTGAGGCCTTCAGTGGAGAGTGTGCTTTGTTACCTTGAGAGAGATCCGCAGGACGTAATCCTTTAAAAGTCAGTAGCTTTGATAAAGGTACTTTGTTAAAACAGTTGACTCTTTACCCTGGATTTTGCCATATCCAAATTTAAAGCCTCTGAGACTTCCCCACAAGGTAACACTGTTTAAAAGCACACACATGGCTCACATGAAACCTAATATTACTATATGGTTTTGAAATGATATTTGCAAATTTGCTTTTGAATAATTTGCTTCCAAGTGACTGGCTTGATTCACAATTTGTTATGAGCTCTCAGAAATCATAAAGGTGGAGAGGTGAAATTTTTACAAAGTGAGAAAACTTAAAACTCACACGTTATTTTCAAAAAGTGAAGTTTTAATGAATATTAAATTTAACAATTAAGTTGACACAATATCACAGGAAAGCATTTTGTAGAACATTCACTAACATCCATACTACAGTTTACGTTTTGGAATTTTTGAAGTCTGCTTTCTTTTTTAAGCAAAAAGCTTCATCTTAGCTCACACCTCAGCAGCCTATTCCATCAGAAGTGGCTTTTCCCAACATGACTATGACATGAAATATAGTGCTTGTTTAATCCTCCTGGTAGATACATTGTAGACTGTTTTCAAGTTTCCCTAATTAGGTCATCTCTTACTGGGACCCAGCAATATCAGGGAAATCCAAGGAACTTTAGAACAATATACAGAATAAAACAGTAGTGTCCTGAATGGAAAAGTATGGCCCACAGACACAGTGGTTCTGGACTCTACCTTAAACTCCTTTTCTATCTGTTTCCAAGAGAACAATCATAATAAATCAGAGTTGCCAAGAACGAAAAGAAGATGTAAGGAAAAGAAAAAAATGGAAGTTTCTGTTTGCTTCCATTTGTATTTTGAAATGTCAGAAACATTGGCATCTTTCCCACATTTTTATTTTCCTATCCTTGTCTCAAGAGAATAACAACAGTATGCTGAGCTAACCTATAAACACCTTGGTGGAGGGATGTGAGGGAAATCAACATTGTCTTGTGGGCCCCCACTCTCCCTGAATGACAGGCAACATTGTTATCTTTACATCAAGCTCACCACCCTGCTTACGCTTCCTCTCTGGCACCTGGCCCCAAGCCTCTGGGGTTATTAAGCAAATGGTGCATCAACTTACTGTTGTAGATGCTCCTTGTTGAACACTCTCTGTGACTCCAGACAAATGCTCCTTCTCAGGCTAAACACTTTATTTCATTTTGTTATATTTCCTTGTTCTTATATCACACTATAAACCTCTTTCTCATGTACCATGATGTACAATGTCTATATTGTATATCTGTATGCATGTGTATGTACCGTTTGTGTGTACTTTACCACTGTCCATTCAATTCAGTCTATCTAGCCTTTCACATTTTCAGAATTAGCCATATTTGTGAAAAGGATAAAGCTTCAATTTTACAGAGCCGTTTTCTTTCTTAAACTGTGTATAGAAGAATATGCCTTTGGCTGTTCCCTGTGTAAATAAAGTGTAAAATAATCAAAGCACCATCAGGACCTGACAGCTCAGGCCTTTGATGAATAGGGTTTTATGTGGGATTATCATATGACATTTCCAAACTAAATTATATTTATGAGTCATATAGAGTACTATTGCATTATTATCCCTCAGTGTAGAGCCTTACATTCTGCAAGGACTGGAAGAAAAGCAAGAAACTGGGGATTAGATGCCCTTTGTTTTTTCAACATGAAACTTAAAGAATTACAAATACAAAGAGTGTAAAAGGAGAGTCGGGAGAGAAGCCATCTCCCCATCAATTAATGACATTCCCCTGACTGTTCATCTGAGATTCCTGCACTTCTGCAGGGAATTCTGGGTCCTGTATTGTCCCTTAGGAGCTGTTACTTTGTAGAATTAAAGGGAACATGTTCAGAAACTCTTGGAGATGAATTATTCCACCTCCCTCTCTGTACAGATGAGGGAACGAACAGTAGAGACAAATTTCAAACCTCCCAACGCTGTGAAGTGCTTTCTCCCACACTGTAAAGCTTGCCCAGATAATAAGATAAACATACGTAGATCAAAATACCAAAACCACAACATATAAGCCAGGCAAAAATCTCCAGTTTCCAAAAAGATTCATTTATAGTCAGGCATTTTGGAAAATTCTGTGGCATGTTCACATTGTTTTTACTGTGTAAAATTCAGATGATGTTTCTCCCTTTGACATTGATCTTGCATAACTCTTTCCCCATCTATAAGACAGAAAGATGCATATTATTCTTCAGTGTTTGTCTTTTGTAAGTCAGAATCCACAGAAGAGGTTGATGTGGGCCCTTGAGGGTGCCCTCCCCCATCATGGTCTGTAACTTATCTGGATGTATTCCCAGCTCCAACCCTGGTTTATACTTTTGAGGGTATAATTAAAGAAATGAAGAATTTATCATTACCTCAAGGAGTGTAGAGGTTTGTGGTAAGATGTGTGCATTGAATATGTTGTATAACATAACCCATTTTAAAGGTTCTTCCATGACTGTATTCTAGTTGTAATCTCCTTTGGCCATTGTTTTATAAACAGAACACTATCCAATGAACTGTTCCTCTGAGGCTGTCCCTATTTCAACATGTGAGATGGCTATGCCATGAAACAGTTAAAATGTAGCTGTTGCAGCTGCTTCCTAGCAAAACCTTACAACTTACTTGTAAACCCAGGAACCACTGGGAAAATATAATACAATGAAGAAAATACTGTGATAAGATGCAGAATAAAATCCTCTAGCAAAACCCTCTTTAGACAATCCTATGGTCAATACATATGGAATTGTTTATATCATTGACACAAGATATCTTGACCTGAAATGAGATAAATTATAGCATAGGAAGATGGTCTACTCCAATAGAAAGAAATGTCTATTGGGATAATTAGAGTCTTTTAGTAAAATACTTTCCAAAATCTCTCAGTTATTTAACAGGAATTCCTAGAACCCTCACGGTAGAACCCTCTAGTTCCCTCAGTGTTGGCTCATATCTCAAAAACCTAAATATTGACAAAACTTTGTCATATCTCCTGTTTTCAAAACATCATTAGTATCAGCCTTGCAGTTCTGCAATCTCAATATTCTCCTCTGTACTCAAATCCCTTCACTGAAAATAGCAAATACCAAATTGGAAATCCATCACAGAATGTACAAACCCATATTACTCCAAAGGATAAACCAGGCACCATACCAACTTGGAGGAACAAAAGCAAGCAAAGAAGACTGACTTTGGACCTGGACCTGCTTTTCTTAAATATGTGAATCAGTCAATCATGGCAGGTGTTTCTCCATTACATTAGTATTAAACAATATAATATGGTTACATGATGGGCATCCCATCAACTCAGATTTAATGTTAATGCCTTGGATAATTTAGATGAATAGTGGGACTAAACAGGCAGATCATATGAATTCTGTAGACATAGCAAAGGTTCTACCTTACCAAATGCTGAATTCTACCTGAACAAATTTACAGTATTCATGTTTAGTTGGATAAACTCTCTGATCATCATTAATTATTTTTAGAAAATAAAAAAATATTAATTGGGTCTCTCTTCACAGTGATCTTTAAAAGTAATACAATTTAAAAATATCTGACAGAACTTTACCAAGCAGAAAACCCTCTTGTGTTCCTAATCATATGCAGATGTAGATATCACTCACTGTAATGAAATAATGATCCCTTATTTTCTGGCATTTCATTGACAAATAATAAGAAAGATGTCTAAATGGGTGTGGCAGGGTGAGGGTTAAATCTGATTGTAATTAGATTGCAGTATGCATGGCCATGTGGTTAATAGTAAATTTCCCTTGATTAACTAGCCCTGTTTGTTAAGAGCTCCTATTAACATTAGAGCTATTCGTGTTGGCTGTGGAGGCACACCATGGACCAGTGCAAAATTAATGAAGGCAGGTACGCATGCTGATTAGAATGTGGCAGTTTAATAAACTCTTCCGACATTAAATTATTTAATGCATTCATACTCATGCAGGCTATTCGATGGTCAGCTTGACCACCTATGTGTTAATATTGAGAATTGAAATGCAGAGAGTGGAAGAGATATAGTGGTGTATGAGGTAATTAGCTCTCATGTCTGATAAATGGGGCAATACCTATGTGTGCGCATGTTTTAGCACGCCACGAATGGTGCTTTCATTAGTGGAAATCTTCTGCAGAAGACTTTATAAATGTTTAGTTTGATTTTTACACCATAAATAGTGGGTCTGCACTGTCAGTTGAATATTTGAGGCAAATTTCAAGTCAGCGATAAGGTATGCTGTCTTGTTAAAATAAATGGGTGACAAGAATTAGATAGGAAGCTTATCAATAAACATCTCCAATCTGGGCATAATCTCTATCATATAGGAAAGGTATCATATAAGTATAAATGACTTCAGTATGTGAGTGCAAATACCTATTAGGTTTTGAGCAAAATAATAAACTGTTACATTTGTACGGTGCTGTATAGCTCACTTGATGTGGGTACATCTTTTATTTTATTTAATCATAATAAACATTTTAGACAGGTAGTGTTTTAATAAGTGGCCAACTTGAATCTAAAAATCACAGTTATTATAACTCAAAGTCTAGCGCTTTTAGCATATTTTCTCAGCTTTCCACAAAGTTAGTGCATGCAACAGTGTTACTTAGGAAGGAATTGTTTTATTTATAATATTCTAACCAATGCTGAGAAATTCAGGAACTTAACATCTTTGTGAACAGGGTGCTACTTTCATTCAGTAGAAGCTATAAAGAGAATATTTCTACATTTGAAAAATACTCAAATATAAACAGGCACTTTGAATGACTTCCATTTTGTCCAGATGCTAGGATATTTTCCGACTGTGTTTTCAGAATTCATAGGAACTTTCATGAGGTTTGCTTTGCCAGGCCAGAACAATCCAGACTTGGGACTTTGGGTGTAGCATGGAAATCGTGAACAAGGTCAAATATAGCTCTACTGAATTGCATGACCACCCACAATGAAAGTGTGCTCTAGCAGGGCAGAACCCATTAGAGAAGGCTTCATTCGGTAGCAGTATTTCTCAACCGGTGGGTTGCAACCCCTCTGGGGACAAACAACACTTTCATGGATATTGCATGTCAGTTACCCTGCATATACGATAGGTACATTATGATTAATAACAGTCACAAATTTACAGTTAAGTAACAACGAAAATAGTTTTATGGTTGTGGAAAATCACGAGAACATTAGGAACAGCATTAGGAAGGGCGAGAACCACTCTTAGAAAGAAGGGTTCTTTTGCCCCTACCACTCTGAGATATTCTCCCATCCTTTGGGAATCAGCTGAAGTAATGAGGAGAGTTGATTCCTAATCTAATCAGATGAGAGAGTAGCAAGAATGTCTGTGAAGATGAATCTACAGGACACCAGGAAAACCCATCTATGTTCCAGTCCTGGACTTCCTTATGAAAAATTAGACTGAGTAAGCAACTAGTTGGCTTGCCTCAGCCTTTATCTGCTCATGTTTAACTTGGAGAAGGTGAAATGAAATCTCAGAGATGCTCACATCTCTTCCAGGACATTTCCATTGTTTCTCCTTAGGAGAAAAGACTTTAATCATCCTTTTTGATTATCAACCCGAGAACTAAAAGGGTCCCTAGATTTCTAGACAGACAAAAACCACCACCATTGAATAGCATACTCTGTAACCTCCTTTCTCTGTAGGTCTTAGAGGTGATGTAGGGCTTTGGGGGCCTTGGATATCTTTATGGGTCTCAGCCAGCCTGGATGGTCTGAGTTCCTACTGTCCTCCACCCTCTTGGCTAGCTCCAAAGGATGCTGTAGTCATGAGTTAATATTTCTCCCTCAGGTAGCAATTATAACGTAGGTTGCAGTATCATTGATTCTTTTGTTCTTATTGCTGCCTTTGAACTATGGAGACTATTATTGATGCCTGGCCGTTCTGAGAGGTGCTTGGCAGCTATGTGAACATTGTAACTTATAATAGACTTCCCACAATGTTGTCCTTGTATCCATGAATTCGAGAGATACAAGCACTGCCCTCGTAAATATTCTGCTTTTGGTAGTCATGGTATGAGCTGCCAAGATGGGTCATTTTGGACTCTACATCTACTAGGTCATTTATACAATTATGACCCTAACCAGTTCCAACTATGTGAATATTTTCCACCAACATTGTGAAAAACATAACTATTTTTATCCAGCTAAATTATTCATTCCAAAGCAAAAGCATAGACTCATAATAGCTCAAACCAGGCGTTACTTTCAACCTTTGACTGCTTTATAAAACAAGCATAGGGTATGTTCTTCTAGCTGGGCTGCCTTGTCTGACCTCAGTGGGAGAGGAAGCAAGAGCCTGGCCTCACTGAAACTTGCAATGCCAGGGTGGGGGATACCCAGGGGATCTCCACCTGCTCAGAGGAGAAAAGGAGGGGAAAGGAGAAGGAATGTGAGAGCAGTGACCAAGAGGCAGTTAGTGAGCTGAGGTAAAGTGAATACATAAAATAATAATGATAATAATAATAATAATAATAATAATAATAATAATAATGATACATTAAATTTAAAAAAAAACAAACATGAAGAAGGATTTAATTTGAATACTCCAAGTTGGACAATCCCACTTCACAAAGAAGGCTAACTCACAGCCTTCATGCAGGATAAGCTCATAGCAGCACTGATCATGAAGCAATGAGAATAGTGGGATTACATGGCTAGGGTACTGACATGTGGTAAACATAAAGTAACACCTGTTTTTGCCTTAAAATTCTCTTATAGGTTCAGATAGTTTTATCAGCAATGTCATTTCCTCTGCATCTTCTAGTGCATTATATATATTCCTTGTCAGTATTTTGAATTCATGTAACCTCCAAGACAACACACTGATGTGGGACTACTTTTTCTCTCTGTTTTCCTTATTAGAAAATATGTCTCCGAACATATAATTAACTTCCCAGTAGGAACAGAAGGACAGAGGCAGAAATTAGATTCAAACTTAGAAAACGTTAGTGGTCTTAGTGCCTGTTAGAGTTCCAATGTGTCTATTGAGCAGTTGAATATGGCTATTTTGAATTCTGATATGCTATAAATGGAAGATCAGCTTTTGTGAGCAATTGGAATTAAAACAAAATTATGACAATATTTCATCGTGTTTTGAATTAATTACATGTTAACATTATCATATCTTGAGTATTTGCTAATTTGTTATTTTTCACCAGTTCCTTCTGAATTTTTATATGTGCCTACTAGAAAATTGTGTATACAGCTTATGCACATAAATATATACACACTACATATAATACATATATGGATGTATTCTATATTTATAATTATGGCATATTTAATACTATTAACCATATTTATGTCAATTATATTTTATTTTTATTTGTTCTTATTTTTTCCTTTTTGTTTATTCTTCTCTCTTATGTTACATCTCAATTTCCCCTTTCCCCCTTCAGTCTCACCTCTCACCTCCCGTTCACCCTGGGCCACCCTGCTTTACCTCCTCTCATGAAATAAAGGACCTTCCAGGGATATCAACCAAAGGCAGCAAAACAAGCTACAATAAGACCAGGTACATATTCTCATATCAAGGCTGGATGAGGCAATCAAGTAGGAGCAGAAGGAACCCAAAGGCAGGCAAAAGAGTCAGAGTCAGCCTTGCTCCCACAGTTGGGAATCCCGCAAGAACATCAAGCTACACAACCATAGCACACATGCAAAGGATCTAGGTCAGACCCATACAGACTCTCCACCTCTATGGGCCCACTTGAGTCTTGATCAGTTGATTCTATGAGTTGAGTTCTTGTTGTGGCCTTCTTCCCTCTGGCTCCGCCAATCCTTCCTCCCCCTCCTCCACAGGATTCCCAGAACTCTACCTAATATTAGGCTGTTGGACTCTGCATCTGCTCCTGTCAGTTGCTAGATGAAGTCTCTCTGATGACGATTATGCTAGGCCCTGGTCCCACCATGTCATACAGCAATGGCAACTGCAGGTGGGAAGTTTTGTGGTCTGGTTGGTGTCCCAATCCCTCCTCTCTAGGTCTTGCCTGGTTACAGAGAATGTCTTGTTCAGGCTCCATGTCCCCCAGTGCATGGAGGAATCTTCACTAGTGTCACCCTAGCAGGTTCCACAGAGTTTCCATTAAACTAGGTTTCTACCTCAGTCCCAAAATGCTACAAACTCTAGTTGTCTCTCCCAATAGTCTATCCCCCCATCTTTATTAAATAATTTACAGTATTATTTGTTTTACATATTCCCCACATAAAATAATTTCCCTTGCTACATCTCATTTGAAGGAAATCTTAAATAAGACAAATCAAATGTTTACAGGATTAGCATCTTCCTTTAGGTTTCATGTTCAGAACCTGATGTAGGATTCTTAGTCACTGTCTATAAATATTAATTATAAAATCAAATTGGATGATTTGCAAGACTTTCCATGGAACTTTTCTGATTTAGAACAACTTACCATGAGGAAATCTATCAGAGGTTGGGGATTCTTTCCATGTCTCCATAAGGCCATGCTGAAGTCTTTAGAAATGGGCATTACATGGCGTTGTCTATCATTTTTGCAGAAGACCTGGGCAGAGGGAAAGCTCTTGGAGAACATGGTGTTGGTTGGGAAAGACAGATTTTGTTTTCAAATCACTAGTGAAATTGTATCTATTGAAGAAGCAATGAATTCTTTAGGAAATGTAGCAAAACAAATAATTTCATGCACAACTGTACACGTTATCTGACGATAAGTATTACCAACTTTTATCTGCTTACATTATTTTTCAGACAGAAACATCCCTCAGAGGAGGGGTGGGGTAGATAAAATTAAGTTTTCTCTAGGAGTTACTGGCTGACGTAATGTAATGTACCTTCTAAATAGATGAGTTAGTCAACAGGTACTATGAGCTAGATTCATGGGGAAAACATTTCAAATTACAGTGGAAGCCCACAACAAATATAGTGTTTACAAATTATACACTTGAATATTTACATTTTCATGATGGGGAGATGACACGTGGGAAATAAAACAATAAAACACCTGGGCTATAAATGGTAATAGACGCAGGCTGGAATTAATTAAACATATTAGACTTGAGTATAGCTCATGATGGTAGATGCTAAATCCTGAGAAGGGCAGACACTTTAAGACCCCACTTAGAGATTTCAGTGGGATTGAGAGGCAGGTGCATACTGTTTTCTTAAATAATGAATCAAATAGAGAAATTCAACTTTAAAAAAAAGGCAAAAACGACAATGTTTTTTTTTTCTTCTTTTTCTTTTTCTTTTTTAATCCTCACCTCTAGCTTTAAAACATCTGAATTCTAAAACCAAATTTGGCAGGCACTTGACGGCATGCTTTTAGCATGATGTTTTAAAGATTCAACTAGGAGCAATCTTTAGACATTAATGGAGGTCACATGGCAAATTCCACTCACACAACGGAGTTGTCAGTCCATCTCTCCAAATATGTGTCTGAAGCTCTGGGCTGGATGGATACAAAGAGACATTCTTATTCTCCCTCCTCTTCTTTGAGTTCTAAGAACATCTTTTAACTGCTCTGCCTAAACAGCTAATTCCTCTCTAATATATTTTACTGGCTTTGGTGCTCAACCTAATTTAAATCAGTAGACTAAGCCAAGTGGATCTAGGTCGTTGTAATGTTCCATTAGGAAGCTCTGATCCATTTGTAGCTGAGGTATACCCAAATTCATTAACATTTACTCAATAGGCTTCCAGCAGGTGACTCCAGGAGAGGAAACAGATGCATTTGAATGTCACCTTACCACACATGTGATGATTATAGACTTTTTCTGTCCATATAACAGTGCTACATCTAGTCTAAGGAATACGAATAATGACATCAGTTTAATTTCATTTTTAATACAACAAATTACACAGAAATGTTCTCTGAGAGGCTTTGACAGCTAGATGAATCCAAACTTCACACAGGTGCAAATGGGATGACCTCCACAGCTTTCTAAAGGCTCATTACTAAAATTAAATAAAGCATGACTCAAAACTCGAAACCATAGACAGGCAACTCTGAGGCTGTGGGTTCTAATCCCTGCATAGGTAATATGACCTGAGGCAAGTCTTCTCTAGGACTGAGAAATCATGGCAAGAAACATGTTGGGTGACTGTGATCTCAACTATGAGCTCTGTAGTTCTGGAAGAAAGCTACCCCCTTACCCAAAACTCCTTTAGTAATTCAGCTAAGGAGGTTAAACAAGCCGTAAATAATAAATATATGAATGAAAGAATGCCAGGCATTACTAACAGAGGTCAGAAAGAATTCCAGAATCTCAGAGAGAGAAGAGATATACCATGAATTCATTAAACCTACAAGAGTCTCCAGGAAACACCATATGGAACAGAAAGTATAACAGAGAACTATGAAGTGTGAAGTATCTCCTAGGACAGTCAGCTCAATCCATGCATTTCAAACTTTTTCATATAGGAACCATGACTTCTGGTTCACATATATTCAGAATCGCAAGTAAATAAATAAGGCCACAGACAGGAAAGCATTCTAAACGCTACAGAGATCAGAAGTGAGTTCTTGGGTTTGGTTAAAGTAAAACAAAATCTCCCCAAAACATGGTCATTTTAAACAAAAGCTGAGCTGCTTGTCATGTCTGTAAGGGCATGACTATTCTGCTTTAAGTGAAATGGAAAGATCCACCCCAAATGTGACTTGGTGTTTTGGACTGAACAAAAAGAAAAAAACAAATTGAGCCCCAGCATTTTTCTCTTTCTAATTTTGATTGTTGAAACAATGTAACCAGACATGTAATATACATGCTCCTGTGCCTTTCCCATAAAAACAAACAAACAAACAAGTCCCATATCTGAAAAGGGTGTGGTGGCTGAATCCTTCAGGAGACTGAGACAGGAGAGCCATGAGCCAGCCTGAGCTACATGGTAATCTCCAGCCTACCCTGGCATTCAGAGTGAGGCTGTGTCAAAAAAGAATGTGAAACGACAGAGCTTATCTTGGAATATTGTCTCTGGTGAATATGACAGAAGCCTCTGTGGAGGACACTATGGGCCATATAGGCAGATGCTTCAGAGGTCTGTGTCTACAGAGTGCTCCTGGTCTGCAAGGAAAATGATTAGCACTCATCTTCACCCAAAACAAATATAAAAAGCTTCCTGCGAAAGAGAAAGGGTGAGCGGGAGTAGGAGACCTGAAACATGGACTGTAGTTCCTGAGTAATGTCACTGGGAGCTGCTGAACTCAGGGGTCCCATGGGAGTGGGCTGGGAGAGCACATGCTCACACAGACTACCGTGTCCTTCTTACCCTCCATCTTCCATTCTGCCCATCCTTCATCCATCCTCCATGTCTCACCCTCATATTCCATCTCTTCATCCCTTCCGTCCTCCATCCATCTCACCTCTCTCTGTGTTCTCTTCTTAAATCATCACCTCATAAACTAACCTTTTATCCTTAGGATCTCTCGTCCCATCCCCCCCCCCCCCCGCCTCTTGTAGTCAAACATATTCAGCTTTGTTTGCATTGGTCTGTATTTGTTTAAATACTATCACAGTCTAGTCTTTCTTAGTTCTTTTCCAATTTTTCATTCTTCCAAGCTATAAGACAAGTTCAAAAAACCAAATAGATAAGAACAAGATCTTCCATCTATGGCAAGAAAAGGTAAAAAGGCTTGTGGTGGTTTGAATATGCTTGGCCCAGGGAATCGCTCTATTTGGAAGTGTGGCCTGTTAGAGTAGGTGTGGCTTGTTGGAGGAAGTATGTCACTCTGGGTGTGGACTTTTTGACTCTCATCCTAGCTGCTTGGAAGCCAGTCTTCTGTTTGCCTTCAGAACAAGATGCTGAACTCTCAGCTCCTGTACCATGCCTGCCTGGATGCTGCCATGCTCCTGCCTTAATGATAATGGATTAAACCTCTGAACCTGTAGGCCAGCGCCAAATAAAATGTTGTCTTTTTTTTTAATTTTACTTTTATTTTCAATATTCTTTATTTACATTCTAAATGATTTCCCCTTTCCCAGATCCCCCCTCCCCGAAAGTCCCATAAGCCCTCTTCCCTCCCCCTGTTCCCCATTTGTCTAAGAATTTCATGAATTCATTGTTTTTAATTGCTGAGTAGTATTCCATTGTGTAAATATGCATGGAAAATATATCTGATAAAATTGAAGAAATATATAGAAAAACACATTAAGATTGATTATTTCATGGAAAAATTATACAGATAAAATGGTAGGCATAAAAATATTCCTAAGTTGATTGAAAGTGGAATTATAAACATTTTCTGATAAAATTGAAAATCTACAAGGAAAATATTTCTGATAAAACTCAAGAAATATATAGAAAAACACGTTAAAACTATTTCATGAAAAATTATACAGATAAGATGGTAGGCATAAAAATATTCCTAAATTGATTAAAAGTAGAAGGAAAAACATTTTCTGATAAAACTGAAGATTTACATGGAAAATATCTCTGATAAAATTGAAGAAATTTATACAGATAAATTGGTAGGGATTAAAATATTCCTAAGTTGATTGAAAGTACAATTATAAACATTTTCTGATAAAATTGAAGATTTACATGGAAAATATTTCTGATAAAATTGAAAAAAATATATGGAAAAACATTAAAATTGAAGATTATCATGGAAAATTATACAGATAAAATGGTAGGCATAAAAATATTTCTAAGTTGATTGAAAGTGAAATTATAAACATTTTAAAAGAGTTGCCTTGGTCATGGTGTCTGTTCACAGCAGTAAAAACCTAACTAAGGCAAAGCTAAATATATCTTCACATAATTAGCATTACTGGTACTTCCTAGATGTGTAGGCATTGTTTCAAAAGTCTTGCATAAATTAACCCTTCTAGTTCCTTCTTTAATTCTCACTCCCATGAGACAACAACTAGATCATTTTTGTTTTGTTGAAGAGGACAATGAAGTCCAGGAAGGTTTACTAATTTTCCCAAAGTCTCAAATCTGAGCAAGGATCTTATACTCAGTCTTTAAAGAGAATGGATGTCTGATGATGAAAATGAGTTGAAGCTTGAAGAACTGAAGTCATCTTTGCAGAGCTGGGAAAGGGAATTTGGTGGGTAGAGAGAATGATCCCTGCCAAATAGGCCATGGCTGAAGCTCATGACAAATTTCAGTATTGTCTAAGGTCAATTTCTACCTAGGTAAAGTTTTCTTAAGACTTGGTTTTTAAGGTGAAACATTGAGAGGTCTATTTGCACTGTCTGCCAAGTAAATTAGAGATAGGAGAGTCAAATAAAGCAGAATGAGTTTACCAGAGTAAACTAGATAAAATGTTGTTTTAGTTCAATTTCTGTTGCTCTGATAAAATAACCTGGCAAATAAAGCAATTTTGAGTAGAATTTGGCTGTAGGATAGCTCACAGGTCCAGGTTACATTCCACCATAACTGGGCATTTTAAGTATCAGAAATTTAAAACAGCTCATCACCTCATATCCACAGGCAGAGAGAAATAAATGTATTCATACTAAGTTGTTTGCTTGTTTTCTCCTTTCCTATACTATTCAGGAGCCCCTTGTTAGGTAATGGTACTACCTACAGTGGTCCAAGGTAACAAGTCAACAACCAAGGTGGTCCCACAAGAATTAGTTATCAAAACAATTACCCACAGACATGCCCATAGGCCAACCTGATTTAGGTAATTCTTCCATAAATCTTGTCTTAGTTGTATCAAGTTAATAGTTAAAAAATAAGCATCACAAATGATGTCTGCTCAAGATTATATCCCTTTGTAGGACTTGGAAGAGCTACTAAGTCGAAGGGGCTGAGAATCATTCATTGCACATGTATGTACAGTCCTCCAGTGTACACAAGAAGAGGCCCCCCAAATTCTCTGTGGGTGCCAATGAAGGCTACCATATTATTACAAAATGACTCCTTCAGTGCTTACTCCCAACTCTCTCTGTTTAATGAGATTCCCAACCAATGTCAATTTGTTCCACAAATTCAAGTAATCATTTAATAATTGTTTTTCTTTTTTAATACTCAATTTTTTTTCTTTCTCTGGTCCTGTGAGGATTTACATCTTGTCAGATATTGAGTTTGATTGATAGGAGCCATTCGCCTATATTTAGGAGACATTTTTCAGCTACATCCCAGTGTTTAGTAATTGGCTGTTATTAGTGATAATAGGAGTTACACAACCATATTCTGCTGCCATGCATGAAGAGAAGTTACCCCTTAGGATTGAGCCTTAGTGTTAGCTTTAATAGGATGAAGTGTAATTTCTTACATGTAGATTTTTCCAAATGAAAAACAGATACAAGAGCCCACTTGGAAGGGGAAAGGAAATTAATCAGGGGAGGGAGTGGGAGGGAAGGACCTGAATGGAAGAGAGGAGGGGGGGAGGAGAAAAGGGGAACAGCATCAGATATTGGGGGAGGGAACAGGAGAGAAGCCCAGAAGGCCAAGAGGAAGAGTGGAAATAAGCAGCCTTGGGGAGTGGGAGATGGGGGGGGGACCCTCTAGAAAGCGCCAGAGACCTCGGAGGTAAGACACTCTCAGGACTCACTGGGGGTGACCTTAGCTGAAAAGCCCAATGTTGGGGAAAGGGAATTCAAAGAGTCCATTTCCAGTAGATAAACAGGGCCTTAAGTGGAGGGACAGGGTTAGTAACCCACAGTCAAAATTCCTGGCCCAGAGTTGTTCCTGTCTAAAAGAACTCCAGGGACAAAAATGGAGACAAAACTGAAGAAAATGAGATCTAATGACTAGCCCAACTTGGGGGGATCCATCTCATGGCGGTGGGCACCAAGGCCTGATACTACTGTGCTATGATGTGCCCACAGATAGGAGCCTGGCATGGTTCTCTGCTTTGAGTCTCTACCAGCAGCTGACTGAAACAGAAGCAGATTCTTACACCTAACCATTGGACTGAAGTTGGGGACCCCTATGGCTGAATTAGGGGAAGGATTGAAGAATCTGAAAAGGAGAGCAACAGGGTAAGAAGACCAGCAGTCTCAACTAACCCAGACCCCAGGGAGCTCCCAGAGACTGAGCCACTAACCAAGTGCATATGTGGGCTGGTCTGAGGCCCAAGGCACATGTATAGTAGAGTTCTCCCTTGTCTGGCCTCAGTGGGAGAAGTTGTGCTTACTCTTTGAGAGACTTGTGGCCCCAGGGAAGAGGGAGGTCTGGAAGGGTAGGGAGAGCACCTTCTCAGAGGCAAGAGGGAGGAGGAACAGGATGAGGAACTGTGGCAAGGGGACTGGA
Source organism: Tokudaia tokunoshimensis (assembly GCA_036184795.1). Classification (NCBI taxonomy): domain Eukaryota; kingdom Metazoa; phylum Chordata; class Mammalia; order Rodentia; family Muridae; genus Tokudaia; species Tokudaia tokunoshimensis. The sequence goes on from BTHU01000003.1 coordinate 16,652,713, forward strand.
GGTGGGCAATGACTGGAATGTAAATAAATAAAATAATTTTAAAAAATAGGTTTAAAATAATAAAAAGAAACCTCTGAATTTGTAATGGTTAGAATTTGGAGTGTATAATATGTGATTGCCCTTTCTTTAAAATGTAGGGATTCATTTGCTACCATTCGTAGACTGAATTGACAGCAGCAGTCATCTCTCCCAGGGAGTCTAACAAGTAGATCTCCCTACATCCCTCTCCAAATGAATAGTGCCTCTAGCCACATCTCTGTCTATTAGAGTCCTGTCTTTGCCATCACACCTTAATAATACACATGATTTCAACATCTGTGATATGTGTTATCACCATATAAATACACTGAGGAAATTACTAGCACAGGCAAATCAGTAAGTCTCATATTAGGTTTTACTTCCTATGTTAAAAAAAAAAAAGGAAGGAAGTGGACTTTTTACTTCATCCTTAGCACTTGCAATGTGTAACTTATACTGGGAGAATGTTTGTGAGTCTGCTGATAAGCAGCTACCTATATGTATTTTAAAACAAGAGTTGATTATCAAGAAGGATCATGTAGGTTTCTTCCCATCTATGCAGGTAAAAAGTAGGCACAGTCTTACATATCCTTTGCAACCCTCTGTAACTGTCAGCAGCGATGCCACAGAGAATCCAGTCCCAGCTATTTCAACTCTCTATGTTAGTATCTTCCATATTTTAAAACTTGATTCAACAATCATTCCATACCAAGGGGGATACCATGACTTTTGAAATGTTCAGTGCCTTTCAATAAAAATAGATGAAATAATTTTACATAAGCAAGTTTAAAATGTCAGGAGAACAGAATGGATCTATTTGAAATCATTCCTGAAACAAAATTTGATTTATGTCAATTGTGCATGAAGAACAATGAAATAGCCAGGGAAACATTTTTGATATTACATGGTCCTTTGAAGGGGGCGGGGGTGCGGTCAGCCTTAGACTTCTGAGGCTTAGCATTCTAAAATAGTATCAGTTTGGTATAAGACATTAGAATATTTCCTGAAGGTTTGCTTTAAGCTAAATCAAAAATGGAACACATTGAAAACAAAATATTGTGAATTTCTGCAGCATATGAAATGTTATTGATAAGTTTCCTTGGGAATTGGGTTGATTATTTTATAATTACCACAATTTTTAAAAAATGTTCTGCAAGAGATTTTGACATCTTCAGTGTGAATCAACTGAGTCTGAATCTACAAATTCTTAAGTAAAGCTGCTCTGAAGATATATGTTTCTTCTAATCAATAAATGCAGGTGATTTTATTAATGCATCCTGGTTTTGAAAAACAGATTGAAAATAATACATTTTGCATGTTTTTTTGAGAAATTCAGAAGTGGCATGTACCATACAAGGAGGGGAAGGAACAAAATAGAGATGAATCCTGGACAGTTGTGATCAGAGCATACTTTGTTTTTTAATGTACTTGTCTTCCTCTGGAAGAATCATTGAACACAGGAATGCTATTTTTAGGGATTTGCTCTGAACTGTAACTAGATTCTGAACTTCTAAAAGAAATTATTCTCATTGTAAACTGAGGAAAATTTCCATTCTTAAAGGGGATGTCCCCTTATCATTGTGATAATTTGTAATTGGACTAATGTGACCCCAAGGGCCAGACAATCAGAATCTTTTAAAGTGACTCTTACTTTAGCCATCTCAAGGGAGCTATCCCAAACCCACGATGTTATCAGAGTTTTAATATTTCAGTATTTCTAAGAATGACATGCTATGTAAAGAGCCCAGAAGTATGGCTGAAGCATAGTTCTCAATGGCACTTGTAAAAATTCAGTGTCTTTCCCAGCAGTGCTACAAGTTAACTGACCTATTTCATTATTATGACTCGGAGAAAGTAGCCTCAGACCAAGAATCAAGATATGTCCATAACACAAAGATAAGGGCTATCTTCCTGAAATGAATTGAAATAGGATACCATAGCATGATTCTAAAGAGTTAATTTCTTCAGAAGACAGTGGGCCAGTTTAATCTCCAACTCCTGTACCACTACCTTACTGATTACTATTAGGTAGGTATTTCCTTTCTATTTCATGGCACTCTTAAACAGCCCTTACATATGTTGTATGCTTGGGGTGAATGAAGCACAATTTACCAACATCATCCTTGTCTTCTCTCTTTCTTCTTGCCATGATCCAAGGTTTTATTCCATATAATTCCAGAAGGAGTGGGCAAAATGGAAGTGTTTTTCTTCCAGGCTGTATTTCTGCCATCACTCTAGGCTCACTTCAAACACTCCTTCATTTGGAGTTGATTTGGTAATAAAACTTTGAAAAACTCTTCTTGTGTAATAGACATATTTCTAAGTTAATTTATATCACTGATCATGTGCACCACTAACAAGTCACTTAACTATGACAGTTGCCTAAATGTCACATCTTCCCAAATAGATGATAGAAGAATAGAAGGTGTATTTCACTATGGTATAGCTCCAGGTACATGAAGAGATTTTCATATGATGATAATTCAAAGACAATTTGACTTTATAAACTCAACAGATATTTCTAATAAAAGTAGCTCAAGGATAATGTCAGAAGATATGGAGATTTTATCAAAATATTTCTTGCATTTTATAGCACCTTCACACTTGAGGAAACAACAATGTAACACTAAATAAATGTCAACTATAGAAAGATCCTAATGGTCTACAGAAGTAGACATTGAATATAGAATCATATTAAAGTCTCTAGTTCAATAAGCATTGCTTCAAATCTTTTGAATGGGAAATTCTGGAAAGATATTAAAAAGCCACACATGTAAATGAGAAAAAGATTAATATGGGATAAGTTTAGGGCTGGGAACATGGCTAGCTCAGTGGGGGAGTGCTTGCCTAACATGCGTTAGGCCCTGGGATTGATTCCAGACTCTACAGAATCAAAACAAGTCTTCATATTTGACTCCAATAAAAGTTATTTTTCTCACTTTAGAGGCTTGGATGGAAAATGAAAGCTTAATTTAATACAGTAAAAATTAATCCCTTTAATTCATTTCTTAGAGATAGTTAGCCTAAATTGTCTTACCTAATGGGCAGGCCATTATCACTGTCCTGTTAAATCTGCAGATGCATGGAGAAAGAGAAATTCCATTGTATAAAACATTAGTAACCTGACTGCCAGAATACTGGATGCCCCAGATCCCAGGCTCTCTTACTGTGCAGTATTCTCTACTGCTTATATGACACTGGTAAGATATGAGAAACATAACTTTTAAAAAACTTCTAATAATCTCCAAATGTGACATTTTCTCAAAACTCCCTCCCATACCTATTGTCATTGAAGTCTCCTCTAGTGACCAATAGATTGACACCACAGCCTCCAGCCATATGCCATCACTTGCCTCTTCCATAATCAAAGCACCCTTACTAATGTCCATCCCAGCTCACCAGCTCAAACTACTCATTACCATGGCCATGATATTGTTGGAAACTCTGTTCCTATCCTAACTAGCTAGTTTTATCTTTCTACCGTTAATATGCAAAAACATTTTAATTTCATTATTAAATTAATCTTGACATATCAGATATGTCTTAAATGTCTGAAGGCTCAAACTCGATGTTCAGTAAACATGTGCTGATTAAATAATTTAAAATGTGTTTAAATGTACAGTTAGGTCCTAGCGAGTCAATGCTTGTCTCACCAAGCAGCCCGCACTATTTTCATCATTCTTCTATGTAAATATGCATAAGTTCAATAGTTCTAAAGGGAAAATATACACTGAGGTACTTTTGCCTTTTTTTTTCCATGAAAACCACATTGTTCTGAAACATTCCCTGAAGAGATTTGTCTCAGACAGAATTCTACAGGCACTTCCATATTTAGAGGTGTTAAATTTATTTTGAATACCAAAACTTAAGACCAAAGCACCCAAGTGTGTTTGCTTTTTTATAAGTTTTTCAGCAGGTTGGACCCGACAGCTGGATGTCTCAAGGTGACTAATGAATGTAGAATGTACCACATGAGAATTTTAAGACAATTTGTAAGAAAATGGGGGCGGGGGAAGCTTCACATTTTACCTATTACACAATAAAGAACAGATATCAATTTCCCTGCAGTTGAAAGTGCTGTGAATGGCTCCTAGTAGTTCCCAGTACAGTTGTGTGGGACTTGTCAGCCCACAGAGCAGAGTTCTCTCGTGTCCTCAGTATGTGTCTGTAGGACAGGTCTTTAAAAGTTTGCACTTCCCTGGCTAATTTTCAGTCTTCAGTGGACAAACAGGCATACATCTGACAATGGATTGCTCTCTGCTGACCTTTCAGATGCTCAACTTCTATGTAACCGGGTGTGATTAAATCCTCCAAGAGCTGCAGGTGAGTTACCCAGGGATAACTTCCTTGAGGTTGGTTGCATGCTCTCTCTGTACACAGCAAGGTACCACTTTTTATTTGTTTCATTTTTGTTGCTTTTCAGTTAATTATCATAGGATCACTTATAAAGTTAAGAAAAAAAAAATAGAAAAAATCGACAGTTGTTAGTAGTCTAACGTTCAGTGCTATAGAGGCCTGGTTAGTTACTGTAGTTTCATGACCAAAATTCACCATGGCACAGGCAGACAACTGACATTTTGCCTCTGCCTGTATCTGTGGCCAGTGATAATTAACCTGAAGGTAGAGAACCAGTCATGTTCTTAATACAACAAGGCACCTCTTTCAAAGTTGGGGCTCTTCCTGTTTTAATAATCAAAAGGAAAAGACCTTTGGTACTTAATATTTAAACAAAATGTTTAATATTTACACAGTAAAGTTCTTCTTCTGATATTAAACCAGCATTAAAGCAGGGATGGAAATTGGTTTATAATCTCTGACACCGGGCCTGGAACCTTGTAGTGTTGTAAACAATGTCACTCCTCAGATGGGCACCACCTGCAATGGGTTCAGAAATGTCAACTGTAATTAAACGTTTTATTTCAAGGATAATTCATAGGTTATGTGCATGAAGGACTGCTTTTACGCTATGAGAAATTTCAAAGTACTGGGCTGTGTAAATAAGAAGCAGGTCTGCTTTATTATTATTTCGTGTTTAAAAAAACATGCAAACGGGCTGAGTCATAATTATTATTGTTCTTAAACATACGCTTCGTATTTTGCAAAGATTTTTAAAGTCAACTTCATGAAATCTGAAAGGCAATGCCTCATCTCCCCCTAACTGACTCTAGCTAGAAGCAAGGATACAGAGGACAGAGAAGGCCTGCCAAGCACCCTAAGCTTCTGTGGTAAGTCGTGTCGAGGTTAGAACTGAGTCTCACCAGCCCCTGAAGTTGACTTTGAAGCATCCCTTGTTTTAACATTTTAGTTTTAAGGAAAACTGAAAGACAATTTACTATTATGGAAAGAATGAGAATTATAGGCTGCTCGAAGGTGTGGGGTCACCTAATACCTCTCTTATGTCATAACCACATAGTTTACAGTGAGTAAAACCTACTAAGGAAAACATCTTCTACACACAAGTAAGCTTTAGAACTGATCAAGGACATCTGACCTGGGAACAGGGATCACCTTTCACAGGTGGGCACCCAAAGGAGAGAAGCCTCACACTTGGGAAATGAAGCCACAAACATTGGGATACTCTTTTAAGGATCAAATAAAGAGTGTATTTTTGTGTAAAAATACAACCGACTGGAAGGCCTTCCAATCAATATTATGAAATGCATAGAACATGGACACGTGTTATTTCCCTTAGAACCCTTTTCTTTTAGAAATATAATAGCTATAAACTATGTGAAAAAAATCTTAGAGAGAAGGGATATACTTAAAGTTCTATAACAATGTATATACTTATCAGAATAACATCTAAATTAAAAAGCTGCTGTTAGGGAAAAACATTGGAAGAAATATGCAAATATGAATTAGGGAGTGAATGGTAATAATGTTCCTGTTTTCCAAGTTCCCACAATGAGATCATGACTATATTAAAAACCCATGTCCATCAGGAAAACAGCCACTTAGGGGAATTAAAAGGCCCACAGGACACTTGTTCACTGAACCACACAAGACATGAGGTGGAGCGGACATTTGATGGAAGTCTGCTTCCAACACTATTTGAATGTCTATGTCTCCACATAGCGTACTCAGAATATATAGAAGAGTCCACAAAAAGCAGCCACAAAACAGAATAGGGAGGGAGGAGGTGGTATTGGACTACGGAGCTCGCTGATTTGAAATAGGGGTTTCTATTAAATTAATTTTTGATGCTGAGCATTAGACAATCCCTTTACCTTCCTGCTAAGATGGTACTACCCTGGCTACAGGCCGGAAGGAAGATAGACGTTCACAGGCCCAGCCATTTCCAGCTCTGGTGAGGAAGGCAATAAAGGTGATGACCTAGGTTATGTCTGTAGCTTTCACAAAATAGGATTAGAGTAAGCTCCAGGCACTGCAGCTACATGGATGTCACTAATATAGAGCAGACACAGATGGTAAATTTTCAAATTATATATCTTTTTCAGCTCAGGAGAAAGCATGTGTCTTAGGCCAGAGAGCTAGCAAATGGCGAAACTGGTAAGGTGGCCCAAATGGTCACATTGACTCTTCCAGCAATCAAGATGCAGATATAGATAAACTTGATGACAGATACAGGTTCTTTGTCTCCCACCATCAATCAATATCTGGGAGCCGCTTCTCATGTGACTTAGTAAGGCCTCTCGCTTTCTCTTTTAGCCTGATTTGATTCTCCGTTGCAGCTTCCAATTCTAATCTCCTCTGGAAAAAAAAAAAAAAAAGAATCCATCAGTGCAATGGACCTGCCACAGTGGCTATGCCTGGGGCTTCCACGGGAAAACGCCCAACAGCTGCATTTCCAGTCACAGCTGGAGAGAAGCTCTGGCCCCTGCTGCTGCCTTGGCACAAAGACCAGAGACATGGATGTCACAGTCCTGGAAGAGACTTCAAGAAAAGATTCTTCCTTTCAAAGATAGGAGAGCCTAGGAGAAAGAATTCTCAAGGCCTACACCTGACCAGAAAAGAAGAAACTCATTTAGAACAAATACAACATTCAAAGCTATTGTTTTTCGCCACAGAAATTAATTGATTAACTTTTCCCTCTGCAAATATATTACTGAAAGTTTCTCACGGCACAAACCCTCCAAACAAAATTAATGGTTTTGTTTTGAAAATTAATTTAGATATTAAAAAATTATGTTTTCCACCAAGATCTCAGTTACTCAGATTAAATATTAACCAAAAGCTGTCTTCTGCTTAAATGGAATTTAGCCTTTGAAGTGTTTTTATTAATCTTTTCTGATGGAGGTGCTTGAAATTCCAAGAGAGTGGCACTGCCACCGTTCCTGCATCACTTACTGTAATTTATTTTCAGAACATAATTCTATTTATAAATGAAAATCCTATTAAAAGAAGACAAGAAAAATTAGTCCTAGACTTTACATTGGTAGAGTAGAAACAAAATGAGCGGCCTAACCTGAAGTGACATTTACAAATTACCTGTTAATTTAAACCGGGTTGAGGGATGACAGGATTTAGTCAGACTGACAGAAAGTACCAAAGCAATGACAGTTGAGTCTGGAGTGGTCATAAAGCTCTCCCTGCTACCACATTTATCTGTGTTCTTCTACTAGCCCAGTGCTTCCCCCCCAAAGCTCCCTGCCTTGTAAATAATATATTTCTAAAAATATTTACACTTTTGGCAGGTGAAGGAGAAAGAACGGTACCCAGGCAGGGGATTTACTCCTGTTTCAGGGTTTGAAGTCATTTACTGAAAGTGGCTTCTGGCATTAGTTATGTGAGTGTCCTGCTCACATAATCCCTAATAGCAATTGTTTTCTTCTAAGGTGTCTTCAGTTAAATATAAGGACCCCAAAAGACAGGAAGCTTGAACAGTGTAACACCTGCATGTAAGCACACGGATCTTCACCATCGCCCATCCTGGATTACAAGTGTTGAACAAGAGCTTCCTGATTTTTTTTTTTAAAGAATTCTACTAGATTTACAAATTGGAACATTCAAGAACATCTATAGAAAATCACAAGACAATAATTCTTTTAAAAACGTCTTAGAGAGAAATAGAATTGCTTTAGTCCAATAGAAATCACTTCTAGCAGTAACAACTAGCTGAATACATTTACAGTATCAGATATTTTGACTAAATATCTAAATAGTTTTAGTAATTAATCTTTTCCCAAAAGCTTCTAGTTTACCTTCAATTTACATGAGGATATATGTTTTTCTCTGGTGAGGCATGTTCTTGGGAGCACTAATCAGAGGTATAATTTTTAAATATAGTGGACACACAACACACAAGAAATATACATATTCACAACACATAACACATCATATGCAGACTGCACATATATCCACAGTGCACAAATACATAAACACAGCTTGGTCTTCTCTGACATCTATTTCTCTTAAAAGGCAGGATTTCTGTTTGCCTTTAAAAAAAAAAAATCAAAGTTCGTGTTTATTTATTTTTATTTTTAAGGGATCTTTACAGTTGTAATACATTGACAGTAAACACATTAAGTAACAATGGAATATATACAAATTTAAAACCTAGTTGAGTAAAGCAGAAATGGTTTTCTCATACCTACAGTGAGGCTTCCTGGGGTATCATTTGCCTGCAGCTCATTAGGACTCCTGCGCTTTTCCCTCTGTACCTGAGTTTCTCTGTCTCCGAACTCAGCAGATGTCAAAGAACTAGTACATTCTTTCATTTTGTTGACACACTATCAAATTCTATTGAGAGCACAAGGATAATTCTGCATAACAAAAATAGTTACTGTGAATTTGCACCCCATCTCCAGACTCTCCACACAGCATCGAGCGGCTCCTCCAGACTGGAGAGTTGTCAAGAACAGGTCAACTTCTCTGAACGATGTCTCTTCCTATTTGTGGTGAACATGCTCAGCAGAGTTGATGAGTCATTAGTGCATTGTTTTATAGAAAGAAATATTATTTTTAAAAGTAACTTACCTTCAAATTTCGATCCAAAATTTCTGATCCTGAATTATTTGTTATCTGGCAATACAGAACAACTTAAGCCCCTCAACACCCATTTAATCAAGACAACCTCATGAATAACTAGTATTTCTCAATGAGAGTGTAGTTTTCAGTTTTGGGTTATGAAGACAATTTGCAGCCTGGGAAGTGGCTGAGTAGCACACTGTAGTTCAGGCTGTCCTCAAAGTTACTGTGTGCCCTAGCTGACCTTGAACTTACAATCCTCTTGCTTCCATTTCCCACTGGTAGAATTATAGAATTATAGTTCTCTGTCAGCACACTTGGATTAAGTATTTATGCCATTTTGAATTCATTCAAGTGCAAAGTTCGGAATCCAGGACTAGCTTAAAGATAGCATATTGGACAAGGGATGCTCTGCTTTGACAGCAACTCAGCCATGTTGAATGTTAGCCTGGCCCATCTTGCTTCATGCCTTCTATTAGCAAGAAATTGAAGATTAGCATAATATCCAAAACACTCTTTAGAAAGGGAATGGCCAAAAGCAAAAAAAAAAAAATCATCTCTTCCTCCTTCTATCTCAAAAGTTTCTTCAAAAACTATTGAAAACAGAGTGCTCCTGTGAATTCTGTGACAAACACTTTTTATACTAAATGCTAGTTTTGAGTTTTTCTTCAGTCTGGGCTTAGAGATAAATTATAAATGATCTGTGTCTTGGACTCCTCTGTCACTCTGCTGTCAAGAAGCATATGCTGGTTTGGACAATCGCAGCTATTTCTCTAAGATTTATGAAATGTTATTCTGCTCTAAGATTGATATTCATGTCCTTATTCAGTATATCAAGGGCATATGATAATGATAGCGATCAATGTTATTTTAACACTGCACAAAGGCCCATGTCAAGGCCAGCCCTTCATTAGACAACAGGACTATTGATTATTAACTAGAGACTAGCTGAAATAGAAATGCCCTAACAATTTCTCTACACCAAAGAGAAAAGCGTTATCTACTGGGTGGGCAGATTACATAATCTGTAAACCACTAAGAAAACCTTACCAAAGCAGACAGAGGTGGTAGGCAGAGCATTTCAAAAGCTTCTCAGTCAGTGGTCTCTCTGTGATGTCCTCTAGCCTTCGGCTGTCCCAGTTCCTACGGCTCATGTCATTTAAGACTTAGAACACCACTCAAGTCTTGTTCCTCAGACGGAAACTGTGATCAGAAATTGCTATGAGCGGGGCCAGCATGTGAAGATTTGAGTGGGAGTGAACCAGAGTAAATGGGAAAAAACCATGAAAGGCAAGAACTAAAGACTGCCAATACCCTAACCTGCCTTGTGTCTCTACTTCTATTATTTTAAAAAGCAGATGTTTTCTAAATATCACAGGTCTAGAGAAAAATCTACACCATTTCCCCTTCCTGCCAAGATAGGTATTATTGTTGAGCTGTCCCTAATCACTTTTACATGCAAATTTATCAGCCTTCCATTTTCTTTGCCCTGAGCTATACGCTCTGAAATTTGTACACTCTTTATGCAGGTGTTACAGAGGGCCCTCTATCCTGCAGGTATATATTTGGACTCTAAAGCAATTTCCCCATCATGTCTGACTTAATTGGACCATGCTTTCTAATCAACATAATTTCCCCCTTGACCAGACCTCTATGCACAGGCACTTAGGAAAAAAAGAAGTGGGTTAAATGGAGGGCAGTGAGAGAAAGAGAGAGAAGGCAGGCAGCACAGAGCAGCAATCTGAGCTCTAGGAACTCATCCTAAGTAAAGCAAATGGCAAGAGGCATGTGGAAAACTGATTAGTGAGGACCAAAGCAGACATTTAGTGCCCAAAGGTAGAAAGTCCACTAATCTTTCCTGCTAAACCCGTCTTCATTTCCTTCTCAACTAACTTCACTATGAACCCAAATTCATCACCTGTCTTCAGTCTGAGACTGTTGCTGAAACAAAAGAGCTCAAAAGGGCAGTGACTAGACTACCTAGGGACTCTGTCTCTCTGCTTCTTCCTTGAGTTCCCACAATCATTCTGAAGTGTTGACCCATAGGGGACTTGGCCCCTTATATCTTCCAATAAATTGTTCCTTTCTAGAAAGATCCTTATGAAGTCTGCTATCAAAGTTCTGAGGTCACAATTCTTGGTTTTGAGGAGGGATATGAGCTTGATTACAATGACTTATTAAGCAGGAAGAGGAAAGTCTATGACCTCTGTGACTAGAGTGTTTGAGGCTATGGCACAAAGTCCCTAGCCAGAGTGGCTATTGTTATGCTAATAGGGCAGAGGCCATTTTGATGAGAGTGGCCCTGTAAAGAGTAGTCTTAATATAAAAGCAACAAAACTTGAAAATTTTGAGCAACAGCAACAACCAAAATTATAATAACCCAAAATGTAAGATAATTATGTGAGTTTATAAAACCATGAATAGATGAAAGTAAAATAATAAGAGAAATGTCTTCCCTGCAGAAGAGGCCAAAATAATTTTTGGAGAGGGTCTCCTCTCCAGGAGATGGTCCGTGGCACTCCTCACCAGTCTTCAGTGCCCTAGAGCAAGGGGATCTACTTAGGGACTTGTTTGCCAAGAAGAGTATATGGTAGGCACATAGGGAAATGAGAACAGAAATCTGTCGAACATTACTTAGACTTGGAAGTCAAGATCAAAATCTCTAGGGATGAGTCACACTGACTATATAGTCCCTAAAAATTTATAACATGACCGGTAGCCTCCTCAAATATACAAGCACTGATCTCATCAGGGAAAAAAGATATAAAATCCCAAAGGGAGGTACTCTCCAGAATAACTGGCCAGTGTTCTTCAAAACTTTCCCAGTCTGGACAATAAAGAAGGCCTGAGAAACCATTATCAGTCAGAAAAGATATGGTGTTTTTCTGCAATGGTCCTCCTGCATAGGATGAAAACATTAGTGAAATCCAAATAAACTCAGGAGTTTTAGCTTAAATGCAGGCTTCTTACCTCTGTAAAAATATACTATGGTGACATAAAGTGTTGATACCAGGGGAAGCTCAGTGAAAAAAAAATATAAGAAATTTTCATATCCTTTTCAAATTTCCTGTAAATCAAAAGAACTTCAAAGGAAAAGGTTATACATAATATACCAATATATCTTTATAATGAACACCCTAAAATTTATACATTGCATAGAAAGAAATAAAAATGATAGCATTTTTGTCAAGAAAAAGAATGCAAAAACAAAAAAGATAACTTGTTTATTTTTTTCCTCCAGTAGCATGAATAGCATGGCATCTTCAAGCATGTCATCTTCAAGCATAGCACCTTCAAGCACTATATTAGCTACAGAGTATGGATGAAGCTTCCAGGTCAATACCAGCTGTGTTTATCCATGTGCTAAGATTCAGGTGTGTGATGTTTTCAGCAGTAGAATTTTGTCATCCAGTTCTGGATAGTAATCAGATGCAATGGCAACTGCCTGTAACATTTGGGAGGATCATAGGACTCCACTAACAACACAGGGGACTAAAGATAACCCATGCCCTGGCCCTGAGTTTTTTATTTGATAGTCCATGTGTCTGGTGGGAAGCAATGTCCTTGCTCCTACGACCTCTATTATAGGGCAACCCCATTTACACTCATTTTTACATGTTCACTACATGCTCCAGGAATCATCTAGAAGTAGTATGTTTCCATGTGGTGTCATCAAAGGTCTTTAGTGTTGATTATCTATCCCTCCTTCTGTCCTCCTATCTATCTTCCACCTCATTTAAACTCTGTATAAAACATGTCTCCTCAGTTTATCAATGGCAGCTTGGATTCGGGTGTGGTTGTTTATGTCCGCGTTGATATTCTCCATAGCAGCTCTAATTAGTGGAACTCAGTTTCCCACTAGCCTTCTAGGTGGTCTCATTCTCTTTCATCCACTCCACTGGCTTCCAGGAGAGGCCTTCTCTACAAGCCTCACATGATCTCTCACAGTCCTTCCTTATGGTGCAGGACACAGTTAAATTATGTTGTGTATTTGTGTATTAATGTTATATTTATAAGTGTACATATCCCTAAAGGCTTTAGCATGAGTTACATTTTTTGTAGCTTGAAAATAGTACATATTCAAAACATCAGTTTTCAAAAAAACAAGAAAATTTCTTGAGTAGTTTTTCTCCTTCTACAAGAGTAAAGTCAAAATTTTCCCTAGGCTACTTAATAATGCATTAGATCAATTTGAAGATATTTTTTTATTTTTGCTTTAAGAAAAAATAGCTTTTGGTCTTCTCTGGGTTTCCTTTTTTCTTTTTCCTTTTCCTTCTTTTGTATATGGTATATAGAGAGACTATTTCAAGACAATCTTTCAAGACCATGCCTATCTACTGAGTTCTTTGCATTTTTCAAAGATTTTTCTTTCTAGTGACACTGTGGAACAAAGAAAATACCTAGAAAATATACAGTTTTAAAGCCAGCTTAAAAGAGTTTTAAGTTTAGTTGGAGCTCTTGGGAGTGAGAATAAAGGGAACAAAGAGGAAAAAGACATTTGAGCTGAAGCTTCAAGAATACTTACAAGTTTAAAAGAATAAGAAGTAGAAACCTACAGAGACAGAGCACATGAGTCCAAGAAACATTAATTATACAAGACCCGTCCTATGAAGATTTTAAGAGGGTAAGTCTAAGCAGAGACAATATATGGTTGTATGTTTGGGAGTGATGCTTGATTCTCTTCTGTTTTGTTCAGATTTGCATGACTATAGCAAAACACCTGTACTGATTACTTTAAAAGGAGGAATGATTTATTTTGGTTCTCACTTTTGGATATTTCTTCCACAGGCTCAATCAACTGGCTAATTGTCTGGGGGCTTGTGATGAGGTATTGGAGGTAGCCTACTGAATGGCACCTGGAACATGGGAGAAAGCAGTGACCAGGCATGGAGATCCCCTTCAAGAGCCTGTCCTTGAGGATTCTGTTGGCCATTCAGGAGATACCTTCTGAGAAGCAAAAGGAGCCAGGGACCAATGAGCCTGGGGGGGGGGGGTCATTAAATTTTCAACATAGAAACTAGAGAGATGGCTTAGCAGTCAAGAGCACTGAGTGGCTGTCCAGAGGAGGCAGATTTGATTCTCAGCACTGATGTGGCAGCTCACAACAATCTCTAGCTCCAGTTCCAAGGGGGATCTGTCATCTTCTTCTGGCTTCTGTGAGTGCTGCATGCACATGGAATACAGACATACATGCAGGCAGAAGACTCAGACACATAAAATAAAAATAAATACTGTAAAAATATTAAAAGCTGACCCGAATGCATAAAAATAACTCATAAACATTGCATTATAAGTTAAAGAATCTGAGGTTTTTAACTTAGCAGCATTATATTGGTGATGCAGAGGTCATGACTAACATCAGAATTTAAAAATGTATACGAAGAAAACCATGCATCTAGTGAGCTATTATTCAGGGAGAATAGTTATTGATTCATTAAACACATTGAATTCAGCTTTATAAATACAGACTGACTAATAACAGTGTCTACTGTTCAGATCTCAGTTGGAAAAACAGGAGCGTCTCTGGACATTTTACCCTGGTGTGAATTCAATATGTAAGATTAGATCTGTAAGGAAACTGGTGGAGAAAGGGCAAGGAAGCCTCAAAGTGTTAAGGAAATAAGGAAAATTGAAAGATACCGCCTCTGGTTTCAGCCATCTTCAGTATCTAAGTGTTACGAAGAAGAATCTAGAAGAATCTTGCTGCTCTCCTTTGCCAGTCAGACACCTTCCTAGCATTGTCCCACAGCAATACCATCTCCTAATTCTGGTTTTCAATCTACTAATGTATTCATTAGTAGATTCTAAACTAAAAGGCTGCTGGCAGAAATGATAAGAAATTCAGTTCTCATTCTCTAAGTTCCTGCTGTCGAGATGTAACAGGAAATGGCACTGAGTTGCCAAGAGTGACAAGCTATAATATGGATTAAAGGAAGTAAAAATACAACTTAAATTGCATTTAAAGGACAGTGATAGTAAACTATGTCATTCTCAAATACACTGGTAAAATAAAACAACAAAATAAAAGAGGGAGTTAGCTTCTAAGAAGTTTGTAAGCCTAATTCCACAAAGTTCCACCAACTCAGGGGAACTAAGAGACTGTGAGCCTTGCCCTAGTCAATCACTGTGCCCTCTGACTCCAGGGCTAGTTGATGCACTATCAGAAGTTAATAATTATGGGCCACTGTTGCAGGATATTTGATCACACTGTGAAACCCAAGCTTGTGTTGTTTAGTGGGGGAAAAAATCTGGTTTGTTTGTGTGTGTGTGTGTGTGTGTGTGTGTGTGTGTGTGTGTGTGTGTGTGGTATAAATCAACCCTAGCACACACCTTCAATCCACACATGAGCTCTGTTTATTGTAAACAGGACTAAATAAAATCAACAATAGGTCAAGGATCAGAGCAAGCAACCAGTTGACATCCTGTGAACATAGGAAGAAAGCATATAGAGTAAGAGGAAGTCAGGACAGATAGAGAGACTCACAGGAAGTAGAATTGAGGGACATTCAGTTTGAGGGGTTTTTGAGATGGAGTGGAGAAGGAAAGTTTCCTTTGGTGACATTGGCTGAGAAGGAAGGTCAGCTGGGTGCTCTCTACCTCTCTGAGTTATTAGACTCTCACCCCAGTATCTGGGTCCCAACTCTTTATTGGTAAAATTGAATGTTTAAGATTTTGTTAAAAACAATAGGCCACCAGAATTTTGAAGAAATTAGAATTGGAAAAAATCTTCAGTTCTTTTCTTCATTAAATAGTATTGCACACATACAACCAAAGCTTCAAGTGGGAATTATTAAGAACTATTACAGAGTTCTCTGTAAGTATCTTAGACAGATAGATTAGATCTGTAAAATATTGTAGTTGGAAGCTAAAGATAAGGCTCAATGATTACAAGAACTGGCTGGTCTTGAAGAGGACTCAGGTTCAATTTCCAGCCATCAGTCATTCCAGTTTCAGGGAATCCAATACCCTATTCTGTCCTCCACAGGCAACTCCCATGCATGATACACATACTACACACATGCACACATGCATGTACACACACACACACACACACACTCACACACACATACACACACCATTGCCTCTTGTTACTCTTAGGATAAAGCACAGACTTAGAAATTCTATCAGTTACTGCAGGTTTACACCCTTGACTGAGGCGCTGAACTCAGTTCATGCCTTGTGCCCTCAGGTGGTATACTCTAGTTCCTCTGTCCATCTCTCAGTCCTTTGATTCTATGTCTTTTCTTATCTTCCAAAAATGTCCTTGCCTCAATCTTGTCTTCTATCTCCACTGAGTGGACCAAATCTCTTCTTCTTTTCCTCCTCCTCCTCCTCCTCCTTCTTCCCCTACTTTTTCTTCTCTTTCCTTCTTCCTCCTCTTTCCTCTTTCTCTTCTTCTTTTCCTCCTCCTCCTCCTCCTCCTCCTCCTTCTTCCCCTACTTTTTCTTCTCTTTCCTTCTTCCTCCTCCTTCCTCTTTCTCTTCTTCTTCCTCTTTCTCTTCCTTCTCCTTCTCCCTTCTCCTTCTCCTTCCCCTCCTTCGCCTCCTCCTTCATCTCCTCCTCATCCTCCTCCTTCCTCCCTCCTCCCTTCTCTTCTTCTCCTCCCTCCCCCTCTTCTGTTGTTTCATGTTATTTTGTTTTACAAAATGCTGCTTTCCACTGTACTTTCCTTGAGGTGGAGGGTGGTAGTGAGGCTGTCTTCATATCACAATAATGTTTCTGTCTTAGGGTTTCTATTGCTGTGATAAACACCATTACCAAAATCAATTTGGGGAGGAAAGTGTTTATTTAGCATATGCTTCTACATTTCTATTCATCATCCAAGGCTATGAATTCAAACAGTTCAGGAACCTAAAGACAAGCTGATACAGAGGCCATGGAAGAGAGCTGGTTATTAGCTTGATCTTCATGGCTTGCTGAGCCTGCTTTGCTGTAGAACTCAGAGTCACCAACTCAGAAGAAGATCCATTCACAAGGAACTGACCCATCTCCCATCAATCACTAATTAAGAAAATGCCCTTATCAGTGACTTCATACCATGTGTGATCTTTTGTGATTGGGTTACCTCACTAAGGATGATATTTTCAAGTTCTGACCATTTGCCTAGGAATTTCGTGAATTCATTGTTTTTAATTGCAGAGTAGTATTCCATTGTGTAAATATACCACATCTTCTGAATCCATTCCTCCGTTGAGGGACATCTGGGTTCTTTCCAGCTTCTGGCTATTATAAATAAGGCTGCTATGAATATAGTGGAGCATGTGTCCTTATTGCATGCAGGTAAAGTCTCACATGGTATGAAGTCACTGATAAGGGGATATTGACCCAGAATCTCAGAATACCCTAGACACAATCAGCATATCAATAGATTTCTAAAAAGATGGAAGGAGAGACCCCTGGTCCTGGAAAGACTGGATGTAGGGGAACGCCAGGACAGAGTAATGAGAGGGGGTTGAACGGAGAAAAGAGGGAGGGAAGGG
Organism: Tokudaia tokunoshimensis; assembly: GCA_036184795.1. Lineage (NCBI taxonomy): Eukaryota > Metazoa > Chordata > Mammalia > Rodentia > Muridae > Tokudaia > Tokudaia tokunoshimensis. Next base: position 16,670,139 of record BTHU01000003.1, read on the forward strand.
GGCTTATGGGACTTTCGAGGAGGGAGGAAACGGGAAAGGGGAAGTGATTTGGAATGTAAATTAAAAAAATAAAATAAAATTAAATTAAAAAAAAAAAAGGCAAGACAGCAGAGGAAAAAAAAAAAAAAAGAAAATGCCCTACAAGCTTGCCTGCAGCCAGAATTTTTTTTTCTTAATTGAATTTCCCATCTCTCAAATTTACTCTACCTTTTGTCAAATTTTACATAAAACTATCCAGCACAAATGGCCTCTTGTCAACCTGACACACAAACACATCACTGTGAATCCATAACCTTTCCTTTTTTTCTTCATCCTCAAGATCACATATTAATATTAACATCACAATATAAAATATTTCCAGTTTTAAAAGCCCCAAAGCTTTTAAAATTTCAAACAAGTAAAAGTTTGAAGTCTCTTCAAAGTATCTAAACTCTGTTTTAAAATACAAAATCTTTGTAAAAATCCCAAAATCTCCTTAAAAATTTAAAGTTTCGCAACCTGGACTCCTGTCCAATAAAAAAGTAAATACCTTTCTTTCTTCAAGAGGGAAGAACCAGGGCATAGTGCCAGTATGAACAAAGCAGAACAAAAACTCCCTAATGTAAGTCACTCAGTGTTTAGTGTCTGGGCTCCAAAGAGCAGGGTCACTTCTCTGTCTCTGTCTTTGTAACACACACAGATTGTCTCCTAGGCTTGGGTCAGCTATACTTCATACTCACTGTTGTGCTTGGCAGACGAACCATGGTACTAGCATCTCCGAAACACTGAGGTCTTTGGTTTCAACTGCAATGCACTTTTACCAGTAGCCTATCTTGTATCTTCTTCAGGGACTCCAACCTTGCAATAAATACAGTGTTGAGCCTCAGCTGCTCTCCTTGACTCCTTCATGCTTTTAAAGCCGACACCACCTGAGTGACTCTTCCAAATGAAGTTCTTAGGCCAGCATTTAGTGGATTTGGGGGATGCATCTTGCATGTGCCGACTCAGAGAAAACACTTCCTAGAAGATCCCACCTAAACGATATTGGTCTCTTCTTAATCACTGCTAATTTTTTAATTCCATTGAAGCAGTATCAGTTGTCTCAGTTAAAGCAAAAGGATTGCTACAGTAGTTCTTGTATCTTGTTTATCACGGCTGATTCTTCAGCCTCAGCTAACCAAAACCAACAATTCTTTTTTTTTTTTAATTTTATTTTATTTTCTAAGTTTTTTTTTTACTTACATTTCAAATCATTTCCCCTTTCCCGTTTCCTCCCTCCCCGAAAGTCCCATAAGCCCCCTTCCAACAATTCTTAACTCGAAATAGCAAACAGCCCTAATAGAGTCAAGGGATTCTCAAACTTCCCTCTAAAATGTCACAAGCCAGGCCTCTATCATCTGCATTGCTCTGAACATTTTTTTTTATTTATTTTCTAAGTTATTTTATTTACATTCCAAATCATTTCCCCTTTCCCGTTTCCTCCCTCCCCGAAAGTCCCATAAGCCCCCTTCCCTCCGTCTTTTCCCCATTCAACCCCCTCTCGCTTCTCTGTCCTAGCATTCCCCTACATCCAGTCTTTCCAAGACCATGGGTCTCTCCTTCCATCTTCTTGGAAATCTATTGATATGCGAATTGTGTCTAGGGTATTCTGAGATTCTGGGTTAATATCCCCTTATCAGTGACTGCATACCATGTGTGTTCTTTTATTATTGGGTTACCTCACTAAGGATGATATTTTCAAGTTCTGACCATTTGCCTAGGAATTTCGTGAATTCATTGTTTTTAATTGCAGAGTAGTATTGCTCTGAACATTCTTACCTTTCAAGATCCCATAGAACAGCTCATCAAGCTTTGAACACTTGCTGGCCTTTTTAGCCCAAAATTCCAAAGTTCTTCTTTAATTCTTCTATAAAGCATCTCTGTCACAGCAACATCTCACTCTGAGTATCAATTTCTCTCTTAGTTAGGCTTTCTATTGCTGTGATAAATTCCGTGATCAAAAGAAATGTGAGAAGTGTCTTTTAGGGTTTTATTGCTATGAAGAGACACTGATCTCTGCAAGTACTATTAAGGAAAACATTTAATTGGAGCTAATTTATTGGGGCTGACTTGTAGGTCAGAGGTTGGCCCATTATCATCATGGAGGGAAACATGGTAGCATGCAGGAAGACATGGTGCTAGAGAAGGAGATGAGAGTTCTGTATCTTGACTCACAGGCAGCAGGAAAAGCATTGGCTTGAGCTTCTGAGACATGAAAACCAATCCCCTAGCTATGCACCTCTTCCCAGCCAAGCCACACCCACTCTAAAGCCACACTTCCTAAGAGTGCCACTTCCTATAGACCTGTGGGGGCTATTTTCTTTCAAGCCACCAGAAGAAGGGAAAGTGATATTTTTTTTGTTTTTGTTTGTTTTTATTTTTCTTTTGTTTTCTTGGGTAATGTTTCCACACAATTATTCATTATCAAAGAAACTCAAGATAGGAGCTCAAACAGGGCAGGAACCTAAAGACAGGCGCTGGTGCAGTGGGCACTGAGGAGTGCTGCTTACTGGCTTGCTCCTCATGACTTTCTCAGTCTCCTTTCTAATGAAATCCAGGACCACCAACCAGCCCAAGGATGGCTCCCCCGACAATGGAGTAGGCTCTCTGTTATCAATCACTAATTAAGAAAATGCTCTACAGGCTTGCCTGCAGCCAGATCTTCTGCAGGAATTTTCTCAATTGAGGTTCTCTCCTCTCTGATAATTCTAGTCTGTGTCAAGTTGGCAAAAGACTACCCAGCATAGTCCTCATTATTCTCATGCATCTCTTGTAAGATTCCTATAAGGTTATTCTCCTAAAACTTCCCTTAAATTATGAGAACTCTAGGATCTCTGATTGTCTTTGATGTGTTAACTCAAGTCATGTTAATTCCCCCTTTTAAGGCCAATTGAAGTTGCACAATTTCAGGATAGAATTTATGAAATATATATTATTGCCTAGGAAATGGATCTTTGATTGGGGGAGAATGGCAAGTTTCAGCAACATGGAACCAGGTGGCCACATCCATGGGCTCTGCCACTAAATGCACAAGGGCTCTGGCCTCTCATGCAGTATGAAAAAAGATTTTTCGCAGTTGAATCTTTGTCTCTTGTAACTTCAGACCACGGCAGCTGCATCTTCAGCATGGCAGGTAATCCAAACTGGGTGAAATTAGCAGGAAAATGTGCTTATTTGCACGTTGTCACCTAAAATAGTTTATGAGATAGGGGAATGGAGGAAAAGGCAGATGCAAAATGACTGTGGATGAAGCCAACATAAGTTAGGCTATTACTTTCTAATCCTGTTGATGATAGGTGACTGCCAGACACTCTTGATTCTCATGTGTAATCAAAAGCAAAGATTCCAAGGAAAATCCAGCATACCCGGACATTGTCTTGTTTGCCAACACTCCTTTGGGACTCTGAAGTCCTTAAAGCAATGAGCAGATTACAATGAAGCACAAATACACCTTTTTTATATCTGACAGATACAGTTTTACTCTAAACTGGCCTGTTTAGAGGAAAATGATACCTGGTTTTAACAGCCCAATCCTGAAATGCTTCCATTTAAAAGCAGCTTGGGTATACTCATAAGTATCTGAAAATTAACTTTTTGTTTTCCACAAAACTTCACACTTATAAGAAAAACCACAAAATGGTAATGGCTTTTCTGTTATTTTTTAGACTTAATGAACAGACACAATCAGAGACATGACAATTCCTCTACCATCAGCTGCAGAATAGCATCATTGTATAGTTCAGCTTAAACAACAAATAGGGAAGTGAATGACTGATGTTCCAGCACAACCACAGAGGGTCAAATTCAAGTTTAGGAATTGATGGAGAAAATAATCCCTACCCCCCTACACACACACACACACACACACACACACACACACACACACACACACACAATCTACAGAAGTAGCCTGGATAGAAACATAAAGACAAATAGTCTAGAATCTAAATATCTACCCCATACAGCCTATTTCCTGATTTTTTTGCTGATGACCAACATTGCAACTGATCAGTCCATTGACCCAGGCTCTAATATAGATTACTTATCTGTATAAGAGAATAACTATTATTTTCCTCAATGATTACCGCTAGCCTTGAACAAGCTACTAAGCATTATGTCATTAGACCATAGCAAACTACCGATACGTGCTATAGCTATAATGATGCCTGGAAGCCCAGACTCCTTCCAAAATGAGCCATCAATCTATATTAGAATATTTTTGCACATCTCTGTGTGGTGATTTGAATAAGAATGCCTTTCATGGACTCATCTATTTGAATGTTTGGTCCACAGTTGGCGGAATTATTTGTGAAAGATTAGGAGGTCCAACAAGGTATGTCACTGAGAATAGGCTTTGAGATTTCACAAGCTCACACCAGTCTCAGTTTTTTCTTTTTGCCTAGTCCTTGCAGAAGAAGATGGAAAGTCCTCAGGTACTTCTCCAGGAACATGCCTACTTGTCTTCTGCCAAACTTCCTGACAAGATGGCAATGGACTCTAACTGTGTGGAACTGTAAGTCACGTGAATGCTTTCTTCTATAAATTGTCTTGGCCATGATTTTTTATCACAGCAATTGAAAAGTAATTAAGACATCCATTCAGTACTAAGTGCCATATACTTCCATAAGTATGACCTGAACAATAAATCTGTGTATAATTTTGAGTCACATGCATGTGTTCATCTAAAGGCACCCTTCAATTAAGATACCTTTTTGTAAGCAGTTTCCCAAGTGAAGGGATTTTTAAAAACAACGTTCATATTCTGTCTTTAATCCGGTGCTTTTCAAGGTGTTCTTTATATATGAGGGAAAAGACCCTCCTGATATCACACCAAAGTCCTTGTGAGGTAATTAGGAGGACTCAGATTATCTCAAAACTTTAGATAGATAGATAGATAGATAGATAGATAGATAGATAGATAGATAGATAGATAGATAGATAGATGATAGACAGATAATAGATGATAAATAGATGGATGGATGGATAGATAGATAGACAGACAGACAGACAGACAGATAGATAGATAGATACCAACACAAGGCAGTTTACTCACTAAAAATTTAATCTATCATTTACACTATATGTCAATGTCCCAAGTGATCATGGATTCTCTTGTTTAATAATGAGGACTGTAAATGCCAACAGCGGTACCTCAGGCCTAGATGCACATTCTGAGTTCTCCCATCTCATTCAGCAACATCTTATAGCACCTAACTCACCTCTCAGTTTTTGCCTCTTCCCTTCTAGTTAATCGTCAACTGCTAGATACTCCTTACAATGTGTGCCAGTCTTCATCATTTTTATCTAAAACTCTTTAATGGCTGTCTTTACTCAGAGAAAAGTGCACTGTTGCCTTCTGGATATTATGAGACTGTTGCATCCATGAACTTACAGGAGATGTGATTGCATGTACAAGTTACAAGGTCAAGCCAGGTGGCATGGAGTGGGAAGGGGTTTGTATGTCCTATCTCTATGGACAGTTGATGGCTTTACGGGGAAGGAGAGTAGGTATTAAGGATGTGATTTCTGGTAGGTTGACCAGAAATCCCTCCAGGGGATGACCCCACACTTGTAATATAGTCAGTTCAAATTGGAGTTGATGAACTCATCTCCATTCAACAAAATGGAGAAAAATAGAAGCTGGTGGATAGACAGGTGGTATGGATCTAGAAGGAAGTGAAGAAAAATGTTGGATATGAATATGATCTAAATACATTGTATGAGATTCTCAAACACACACACACACACATACATGCACACACACACACACATTCACACATACAGTTGTAATGGCAGCCAGGCATGCCTTCTCTTTGGCCTTGACTCTTATCACTGTCATCTTCTATTTCCTCTGAGTCTATTTCTTCAGGTATTTTCTCACTTGCTTTCTTCCAAATGAACCAACTTTTAATCTGAGCACAGTGGCAATCTCTCTGGCCACTGTCCTTATCCTACTTCCCTGCCTTATATGTCCCCACAGGCCTTGCCAACATACCTTTTCTTGGTTCTGTCTCCCACATGTCAGGTATAGTCACAAAAATGTTAAAGGTGTTTTGATTTCAGTCCTCAGTTGTCTGTGAGCGGATGCTCTTAGAATCTACATTCTCAAATGAGGCCAACAAAGTGGTGGGAAGTTCAAGCCAACTTCTCACTTACATAAGCAGTTCTCTTGAAGTTATTTCAAGATTCAAGGATCAAAAGAGACAGCAGCAAAGGGCCCAAGCAAAGATATCTCCATTATACAACTGTATTAGGAGAAAAAAGAAAATGGCAAGAATGGGTGACACCCTGTGTGAGGTGTCACAGTTGTGGAATGGGAAAAATAAAAATCAAGAATTCAAATCTCAACCTTAGGCTAACTAGCACATAGCACTACTCGCAAATCCGATTCCAGCCACCTAGAGTTGTATTGTGTTGAGGCTGGGATTCAAGGAGGATCCAAAGAAGTGACAATGTGCATGTCGAAATTAACTCTGAGTAGTGCATAAAAGAAAGCCTATGCTAAGCTAGATTTTATGGTGCCACTTTAAAATCAGAAATGAACTGCTGGGCAGAGATGAGGGAGAGGCACAGTGGCTATACAAGACCCATCATCATCAGGGTCAGGAAGGGCTGAGCAAACACAGCAGAGGGAGAAATCTCCAGCGGGAACTGTTTCAATTCTCGGAAAATACAACTCAAGGACCATCTGGAAATTCTCATTGTTAAATGGACGTGGAGAAACACAAATGCTTTATTTCATATTTTATAAAATGTGATTGGTTTACAAAGAGGCTATAAACACAAAGAACAGGCTCTTGCTTGCATTTAAAGTAGTTTAAAAAAAATCACAGAGATGCATCAAAAAGTATCACAAAAGACCTGGAATTTTAATAATTTGGAGAGAGATTTTGAAACACAAGGCGGGGGCAGGGATTAGATTCTTGATATCCAGTTCTCATCACACCAGGAATCTCATATTAATGTTTGTTAGGAAAGGAATCCACCCTAATTCCTACTGCCTTAATGTTGAACAGAAATGTCAATATGTTTTATTCAACCTTTTAGTTTCCATCATAAGGTAAAATCTGGCTCAGGAATATCAGTCCATGACAATCTGTGTAAGTCTAAAATTGTGTGTGTGTGTGTGTGTGTGTGTGTGTGTATCTTTTCCAAACATTTTAAAATTACCAACTTTCAATTATTACCCAGAATGTGCTCTTACATATAGCAATTTGTGTGTGTGGAAATATTTATGTAAAAATACATTGAAAGTCTTTCAAATATTTCTCAAAAGGTTAGGGAGCAAAATGCCATTAAAGAAATCATGTGGTTTCTAAGGTTGCATCAGAAGATATTTTAAACAGATTTCCCTCCACCTCTAGCCATCTATTCTATATACAGTCACAATGCATGTGATAAGAAGCAATGAGAAAACCTCAGTGACTGGGCAATAATGAAGAGAAATAATTTGATTAGAGAGTGTAACTTTTGCAGCCAAAGAAAGCTTTACTGAGTTCTCAAAAGACGAATTCAGTGCTTAAGGGTAAAGGGAGGAGAAATTTGATTTTACAAATACTTTATTAATGTTTTATAATTCAGAAAGCTGTTCTTGAAAAGTTCAAAATGTGAGGATCCCTCTCTCTGCTACTATATATGGCCATAGCTGGGTTTGCGTGTAAACACACACACACACACACACACACACACCTTTAAATGGAATTTGTCACTATAGAATATTTAAAATCCAGACCTGCTGCATTTAAAATGTATGGAATTTATTTTTAAACCAGCCATATCTGAATTCAATGCCTTATATTTTGAGTTTTAATTCCAATCATGCTAATTTTAAGTCACAAACATATATCTGCCGGTAATGAAGGTTGTTTAATTAGGTCCAGATAAAATAGCTCCAATTCTGTTTCTGATCCACCTGTCAAAGCAAATCAGTCTTTTACATGGCTAAAAAAAAAACAAATTAGACTAGCTGATGACTTTTTGAATATTCAAGTAGACGCACCGAGGATAAATCCACACAGAACTTGTGACTGAACAAAAGCCTGAGACGTGACCTAGAGATGAAGATATCTTTTTCTGCCAAAAGCAGATTTGCAAGCTGAGTTTTTCCAGTATTCTGAAGTCAAGGACAGGGCACTGGAAGGAACGAGAGAAGTCAAACATGAAATAGCAAAATCCTACAAAGAAGTAAAATTTTCCCTGTTTTAGGGCAATGCCAGAGCTTACTGTGCTGGCAAAATAGACAGAAATATCAAGGAAGTCTCTGAATAGGAGGGTCACTAAGTATTTTCTCTGCTAAGGAAATTCCAAAAGAGGAAATACCCTTACTCCCAGAGTCTATAGCCCCCAGAGAAGTTAGTTTCAAGCATTATTAAAGGTATAAAACCTACCCCTCACGGGTCTGACACACACGCCTTTTGAATATTTTTGTCTACAACTAGTCTAATTATATTAAAGTATGACAGATGTCAGTATAGATTCAAGTAAATACAGAAGCAAAGGATTTTGAAATTTGAATGGTAGCCACATGAGTTGGATGCTTAAAATAAGAAGATACTGAAGAGAAGAAAGAAGTCCCTACATCATTGTGAGCTGTTTCAGTCTAAGATACACAGAGGGTATAGCTCTGTCATGGCTACCTCCTGAGATAAGGTATGTCTATCACACTGTCAGACCATCCTTATGTGGTCATGTGACTGTTCTCCTATTTGTTTATCATTACATTCATAGGAGGATCTTCCACTCAAAGAAGGAATTCATGTTTAAATCTGTTATTTTTAAGTTACTTAAACAAAAAACATTACTACAAAACCTATTTTCTTGGGGACCTGCAAATAAGTGTCTATGCACTATTTTCAGACTACCAACTGCCAAGTACAATTCTACAAAACGTCCCACTTGAAGACCTAGTGAGGTTTTTGAGCTTACAAGGCATGGGCAAGTGGTTGGCTACTCATAGAAGTATGGATGATTCCAAACTAGCCACAACAAACAGTCACAGCCAAGCATGAAGACTTTCCACATGGAGATGCATCTTCAGTTAACCTTGGTCTGTACTCTTAATCATCTTTTATCTCTTGAAGGAACATTAAGGATCAAGAAATCTGATATTGGGGAATGGCTGCTCTTAGAATTAACCATAGCTAGTCCGATGAAAGTAATTATGCTCAGAGACAGCATTCTACTAAAGACATGATGATGATAAATAATAATAACAACAATAATAGTAATAATAATAATAATAGCATTTTATTGGAGATGACCAATAGAGAGATGATAGATAGATAGATAGATAGATAGATAGATAGATAGATAGATAGATAGATAATAGATGCATTATTTGCTTTGATAATTTAATTAGGGAAAGATTTAAAAATGAAACAAAAAAATTGAATATCCATTTTAAATAAACTAATTCCAATCCTTCCATAACTCTATACTATGATTGAAATTGAAAGCATCCTCCCAAGATAGATATATTGAAGAACTGATTCTCAATGTAGTAGTATGTAGAGTTAGAACCTGGAGAGGAGATTTGTTAAGGTATTAAGAGCTGGGGACAATTTTGAGTATGAAGTTCATTGGGGGTACTTTGAAGGTCTATCTTGTCCCAGTATCTACAGTCTCTCTTTCTCTGCTGTCATGAAATGAGCAGCATAGCCCTGTCTTGCACATTCTTACTCTTTGATATGAAACTCCTTATCACCTCAGGCCAAGAAAGATGGAGATAGGTAACCAAAGACTGACCCATGAGTACAAACAAATCATAAAGTCTTCTTTTACATTAATTTTTTTTTTAGGTAATTTTGTCTCTTTGACAGAAATATACCATTCACACAATTAACATAAATGGATAACATATGTAAATAAAAATGTGAAATTATAATGTACCTAAACAAAAGTAGGATACATTTTTCATAATCTTCAAGAAGGCAGACTCCTTAGATTAAGACACAAACAAAAATTCCAAAAGGCAACCCACTCAGAGACCTTGGACACAGGCACCAAGGAGCAGCCTGGAACAGGATCCTTCTGGATTCTGTCTGTGCCCCTAGCTGATCCTGTGCCACAGTGCTCCATACCCAAATACCATCAGGAGAGAGCTGGTCTCCTAGGAGTGCTGACACACCTGTGAGCACAGATAAGACCATCATTTCTGCTCAAATTCCTGGCACAAGAGAGATCTGCTCAGAGCAGTCAGGACACAGGAACAGCCAAGGACAGGATCCTACTGGTTTCCCACTGCACCCTGGAACTGACCCTGTGCCAGAGTTCTCCATAACCAAATTCCTCCCAGAGAGAACAGGTCTTCCAGGAGTACTGACATACAAGCTTACAGGAGGGACAAGCCACAGTCAGAGACAGAAAGACCAGCTAACAGCAGAGATAACCAAATGTCAAGTGGCAAGGGCAAGAACACAAACAACAGAAACCAAGGCTACTTGGCATTATCAGAAACCAGTTCTCCTATCACACTGAGCCCTGGATGCTACAACATACCAGAAAAGCAAGACTCTGATTTAAAATCACATCTCATGATGATGATAGGGGAATTTAAGAAGGACAAAAATAACTCCCTTAAAGAAATACAGGAGAACACAGGTAAACAACTAGAAGCCCTTAAAGAGGAAACACAAAAATCCCTTAAAGAATTACAGGAAAACACAACCAAATAGGTGAAAGAATTGAACAAAGCCATCCAGGATCTAAAAATGGAAATAGAAACAATAAAGAAATCATAAAGGGAGAGAATCCTGGAGATAGAAAACCTAGGAAAGAGGTCAGGAGTCATAGATGCAAGCATCACCAACAGAATACAAGAGATAGAAGAGAGAATCTCAGGTGATGAAGATACCAGAGAAAACATTGACACAACAGTCAAAAAAATGCAAAATGCAAAAAGCTCCTAACCCAAAACATCCAGGAAACCCATGACACAAAGAAAAGACCAAACCTAAGGATAATATGTATAGAAGAGAGTGAAGATTTACCAGTTAAAGGGCCGGTAAATATCTTCAACAAAATTATAGAAAAAACCTTCCCTAACCTAAAGAACAAGATGCCGATAAACATACAAGAGACCTACAGAACTCCAAATAGATTGGACCAGAGAAGAAATTTCTCCCATCACATAATAGTCAAATTCCAAATGAACAAAACAAAGAAAGAATATTAAAAGCAGTAAGGGAAAAAGGTCAAGTAAGATATAAAGGTAGAACTATCAGAATTACTCCAGTCTTCTCAACAGAGACTATGAAAGCTAGAAGATCTTGGGCAAATGTTATACAGACCCTAAGAGAACAAAAATGCCAGCCCAGACTACTATACCCAGCAAAACTCTCAATTACCATATATGGAGAAACCAAGGTATTCCACGACAAAAACAAATTTACACAATACCTTTCTACAAATCCAGAACTACAAAGGATAATAGATGGAAAACTCCAACACAAGGAGGGAAACTATACCCTAGAAAAACCCAGAAAGTAATCTTTCAACAAACCCAAAAGAAGATAGCCACACAAACATAAAAATAACATCAAAATAGCAGGAAGGAACAATCACTATTCCTTAATATCTCTTAATATCAATAAACTCGATTCCCCAATAAAAAGACATAGAAAAAAAACTGAATATATAAACAAGACTCAGCATTTTGCTGCATACAGGAAACACACCTCAGTGTCAAAGACAGACACTACCTCAGAGTAAAGGCTAGAAAACAATTTTCCTGCAAATGGTCCCAAGAAAGAAGCTAAGTAGCCATTCTAGTATTGAATAAAATCAACTTTCAGCCAAAATTTATGAAAAAGGATAAAGACACTTCATATTCATCAAAGGAAAAATCTACCAAGATGTTCAATTCTGAACATCTATGCTCCAAAGTCAAGGGCACCCACATTCATAAAAGAAACTTTACTAAAGTTCAAAGCACATGTTGCAACTCACACAATAATTGTGGGGGTCTTCAACATCCCACTCTCATCAGTGGACAAATCATGGAAACACAAACTAAACAGAGGCACAGTGAAACTAACAGAAGTTATGGACCAAAGTGATTTAATAGATATCTATAGAACATGTCATCCTAAATCAAAAGAATATACCTTCTTCTCAATACCTCAAGATACCTTTTTCAAAACTGACCATATAATCAGTCACAAACGAGGACTGAACAGATACAAGAAGATTGAAATAATCCCATGCATCCTATTAGATGACTAAGGCTGGTCTTTAACAGCAACAAAAACAGCAGAAAGCCCACATACACATGGAAGCTGAACAATGCTCTACTCAATGATAACTTGGTCAAGGAATAAATAAGGAAAGAAATTAAAGACTTTTTAGAATTTAATTAAAATGAAGCCACAACATACCCAAAATTATGGGACACAATGAAAGCAGTGCTAAGAGGAAAACTCATAGCTCTGAGTGCCTCCAAAAAGAAACTGAAAAGTGCGTATACCAGCAGGTTAACAGTATACCTGAAAGCTCTAGAACAAAAAGAAGCTAATACACCCAAGAGCAGTAGACATCAGGAAATAATCAAACTCAGGGCTGAAACCAACCAAGTAGAAACAAAAAGAACTATGCAAAGAATTAAGAAAACCAGAAGCTATCAGTGGAGCAGCTAGGACAGGAGTCTTCCCTTCCAGCCGCCATCTGCAGCAGGGAACCAGGCAGCTCCACAGCCTTCTGTGCTTAGCCCACCAGGAAAGAGTGATCTCCCAGCAGCAATTTCACTTCTCAATGTGGAGGTGAGATCTCCACCTTCTCTCTGGAGGGGTACAGCTAGGAGCGCACAAGGCATATGGTCATTGGCATAGCTGGGACAGGAGTTTTCCCTTTAGGCTGCCATTTGCAGCAGGGAAACAGACAACTCCACAGCCTTCTGTGCACAGACCCTGCCAGAAGAGAGTTGGTCTCCCAGGAGTACAGACACAGGTTTACAGGCCCATAGGAGGGGCAAGCTCCAGCCAGAGACAACAAGACCAACTAACACCAGAGATAACCAGATGGCGAAGGGCAAGCGCAAGAACCCTACCAACAGAAACCAAGGCTACTTGGCAACATCAGGGCCCAATTCTCCCACCACAGCAAGTCCCGGATGCCCCAGCACACTGGAAAAGCAAGAGTTGGATTTAAAGTCTCTTCTCACGATGCTGTTAGAGGACATCAAGAAGGACATAAATAACTCCCTTAAAGAAATACAGGAGAACATGGGTCAAATGGTAAAGGCCCTTAAAGAGGAACCACAAAAATCCCTGAAAGATATAGAGGGGAGCATGGGTGAACAGGTAGAGGTCCTTAAAGAGGAAACACAAAAATCCCTGAAAGAAATACAGGAGAACACAAACAAACAAATGAAGGAACTGAACAAAACAATCCAGGATCTAAAAATGGAAGTAGAAACAATAAAGAAATCACAAAGTGAGACATCTCTGGAGATAGAAAATCTTGGAAAGAATTCAGGAAGCATCAACAACAGAATACAAGAGATAGAAGAATCTCAGAGGCTGAAGATACCATAGAATACATTGACTTAACAGTTAAAGAAAATGCAAAATGCAAAAAGCTCCTGAGCCAAAACATCCAGGAAATCCAGGATACAATGAGAAGGCCAAACCTAAGGATTATAGGTATAAAAGAGAATGAAAATTTCCTACTTAAATGGCCAGTAAATATCTTCAACAAAATTATAGAAGAAAACTTCCTTTAGCTCTAGGATGAAATGTTCTATATATATCAGTTAGTTCCATTTGGTCCAAGGCTTCAATTAGATTCACTGTGTCCCTGTTTAGTTTCTGCTTTCCTGAACAATCCATTTCAGAGAGCGGGGTGTTGAAGTCACCCACTATTATTGTGTGCGGTGCGATGTGTGCTTTGAGTTTTAGTAAAGTTTCTTTTACGAATGAGGGTGCCCTTGCATTTGGAGCATAGATATTCAGAATTGAGAGTTCTTGATGGTGGATTTTTCCCTTGATCAGTATGTAGTGTCCTTCTGTGTCTTTTTTGATGACTTTAGGTTGAAAATCAATTTTATCCGATATTAGGATGGCTACTCCACCTCGTTTCTTGGGGCCATTTGCTTGTAAAATTGTTTTCCAGCCTTTTACTCTGAGGTAGTGTTTGTCTTTGACACTGAGGTGCGTTTCCTGCATGCAGCAAAATGCTGGGTCCTGTTTACGTATCCAGTTCATCATCCTTAGTCATTAGGGAAATGCAAATCAAAACAACCCTGAGATTCCATCTCACACCAGTCAGGATGGCTAAGATCAAAAACACAGGAGACAGCAGTTGTTGACGAGGATGTGGAGAAAGAGGAACACTCCTCCACTGCTGGTGGAATTGCAGGCTGGTACAACCACTCTGGAAAGCAGTCTGGCGGTTCCTCAGAAAACTGGGCATGACACTCCCGGAGGATCCGGCTATACCACTCCTGGGTATATATCCAGAGGCTTCCCCTGCATGCAATAAGGGCACATGCTCTACTATCTTCATAGCAGCCTTATTTATAATAGCCAGAAGCTGGAAAGAACCCAGATGTCCCTCAACGGAGGAATGGATTCAGAAGATGTGGTATATTTACACAATGGAATACTACTCTGCAATTAAAAACAATGAATTCACGAAATTCCTAGGCAAATGGTCAGAACTTGAAAATATCATCCTTAGTGAGGTAACCCAATCACAAAAGATCACACATGGTATGCAGTCACTGATAAGGGGATATTGACCCAGAATCTCGGAGTACCCTAGACACAATCCGCATATCAATAGATTTCTAAAAAGATGGAAGGAGAGACCCCTGGTCCTGGAAAGACTGGATGTAGGGGAACGCCAGAACAGAGTAATGAGAGGGGGTTGAATGGAGAAAAGAGGGAGGGAAGGGGGCTTATGGGACTTTCGGGGAGGGAGGAAACGGGAAAGGGGAAGTGATTTGGAATGTAAATTAAAAAAATAAAATAAAAAAAAACAAAAGAAAACTTCCCTAACCTAAAGAAAGAGATGTCCATGAACATACAAGAAGCCTACAGAACTCCAAACAGACTGGACCAGACCAGAAAGTCCTCCTGGCACATAATAATCAAAACACCAAATGCACTAAACAAAGAAAGAATACTAAAAGCAGTAAGAGAAAAAAGTCAAGTAACTGATAAAGGCAGGCCTATCAGAATTACACCAGACTTCTCACCTGAGATGATGAAAGCCAGAAGATCCTGGGCAGATCTCATACAGACCCTAAGAGAACACAAATGCCAGCCCAAACTACTATAGCCAGCAAAACTTTCAATTACCATAGATGGAGAAACCAAGATATTCCATGATAAAACCAAATTTACACACTATCTTTCCACAAATCCAGCCCTACAAAGGATAATAGATAGAAAACGCCAACATGAGAAGGGAAACTACACCCTAGAAAAAGCAAGAAAGTAATCTTTTTCCAACAAACCCAAAAGAAAGTAACCACACAAACATAAAAAGAACATCAAAAATAACAGGAAGCAACAATCACTATTCCTTAATATCTTATAACATCAATAGACTCATTTCCCCAACAAAAAACAGTCTAACAGAGATGTTTTTCACGTGGATCTTCGATTTTATCAGAAAATGTTTGTGACTCCTCTTTCAATTCAGTAATGCTTTTTGTGTCTACCATTTTGACTGTATTATTTTCCATGATAATCTTTAATTTTAACATTTTTTCTGTGTATTTCTTCGATTTTGTCAGAGGTGTTTTTCATGTAGATCTTTGGTTTCATCGAGGGGGGGGCGGTGTTTGTAGTTTCACTTTCAATCAATTTAGGAATATTTTTGTGCCTACGATTTTGTCGGTATAATTGTCCATGATAATCTTCCATTTTAACGTTTTTCTGTATTTTTCTTCCATTTTGTCAGAAGTATTTTCCATGTGGATCTTCAGTTTTATCAGACAATGCCTATAATTTTACTTTCAATCAATTTAGGAATATTTTTATACCTTCCATTTTATCTGTATAATTTTCCATGTAATAGTCAGTTTTAACATGTTTCTCTATATATTTCTTGAATTTTTTCAGGAATATTTTCCTCATAGATCTTCAATTTTATCAGAAAGTGTTTATAATTCCACTTTCAAAAAACAGGAATATTTTTATGCCTACCATTTTATCTGTATAATTTTTCCATGAAATTCTCAATCTTAACGTGTTTTTTATATATTTCTTCAATTTTATCAGAGATATTTTCCAGGTAGATCTTCAGTTTTATCAGAAAATGTTTATAATTTCACTTTCAATCAACTTAGAAATATTTTTATGCTTACCATTTTATCTGTATAATTTTCCCTGATAATCTTCAATTTTAATGTTTTTCCATATATTTTCTCAATTTTACCCGAAATATTTTCCATATAAATCTTCAATTTTATCAGAAAATGTTTATAATTCTACTTTCAATCAACTTAGGAATATTTTAATTCCTACCAATTTATCTGTATAAATTTCTTCAATTTATCAAAGATATTTTCCATGTAAATCTTCACTTTTATCAGAAAATGTTTTTACTTCTACTTTCAATCAATTTAGGAATATTTTTAAGCCTACCATCTTATCTGTATAATTTTTCCATGAAATAGTCAATCTTAACATGTTTTTCTATATATTTCTTTAATTTTATCAGAGATATTTTCCATGTATATTTACACAATGGAATACTACTCAGCAATTAAAAACAATGAATTCATGAAATTCTTAGACAAATGGGGAACAGGGGGAGGGAAGAGGGCTTATGGGACTTTGGGGGAGGGGGGATCTGGGAAAGGGGAAATCATTTGGAATGTAAATAAAGAATATAGGAATGTAAATAAAGAATATAGAAAATAAAATTTAAAAAAAGGAAAAAAAGAAAACCAGGAGCTGGTTTGTTGGGAAAATCAACAAGATAGAGAAACCCTTAGCCAGACTAAACAGAAGGCACAGAGACAATTACAAAATCAGAAATGAAAAGAGTGATATAACAACAGAAACTGATGAAATTCAAAAAATCATCAAATCCTACTACAAAAGCCTATATTCAACATAACTAGAAAATCTAGATGGAATGGACAATTTCCTAGACAGTTACCAAATACCAAAGTTAAATCAGGGTTAGGGAAGTCATTTAAACAGTCCTAAAACCCCTAAAGAAATGGAAGCAGTCATTAAAAGTCTCCCTACCAATAAAAGCCCAGGACTTGATGAGTTTAGTGCAGAATTCTATCAGACCTTCAAAGAAGAGCTAATACCAATACTCTTCAAACTATTCCACAAAATAGAAACAGAAGGAACATTACCCAATTCATTCTATGAAGCCACAGTTACCCTGAGTATTCTCCCTTGGAGTTGGAATGGTTTCTGTCTAATCAGGAACCTCTCATAATTTCCTTTCATAGAGGACTTCACAAGAGAGTTTTTTATGCTTCAATCAGGTTTAATGATCCAAATAGATTTTAAAAACTGGTTGAGTGAATATTACTTTAGCTTCAGAAGATATCATGTATATTTAAGAGGCATTTAACTATTATAATTTTGATGACAAAAAAAAAGAGTTGAAAGGAAATGATCATTTGAAAGTGGTTTTATTTACAAGAGCAGACAGTATGTACAACTTTTTGTAACTTTGTATTAAGCTTTTTATTTTATGATTATTTAATCTTTATCTGAACAAAAGAGTGAATACCCTGTGGACTCATGACTCAAATTTAAATTTAGTGAGTTTTAGATAGTTTGCTTTTATCATGCTAAGTCACATCAATTAATTTAGGCTATTTTAAATATTTGGTCAATTGACTGAAATTATTAGATCCATGCCTAAATGATTCTACATTTAATAATCATACAATGTAGTATACATGGTTCTGCCTTCCATTACTTTCAACTGATGTATTGAATAGATGGTTTATGGTATGACTTTATGTAGGCTTTCTGCTTCCTTCTTATGTGCTCAATGTCTATACAATATCTGAAAATGCACATCTGAGTGCACTTCTGTCTTAGAATTTGGTCCTCATTTCTTCTGTGATAAATTGCATTTAAGATCTCTATCAGACACTGAGCTTAGAGACATAAGTAATCAAAAGAAGTTATAGTGGTGTATGTTTGTATGTGTCTATGTGTGTGTGTGTGTATGTGTGTGTGCCTATGTTCATTCTACTAATATTATAAGGATAAAGTAAATGATTGGAATTGTAAGAATAGTACTCATAGTATTAAAAAAGAAATAAAAAAGTTTCATTTACAACTTAAAAAAAAAAGAATCCCAAAAAGCAATACAGTGACCTTCAAATTAAACATCTTTACTCTTAGAGGTATTGTTAAGAGAAAAAAACTATAGAACTCATTTAAACACACACACACACACACACACACACACACACACATACACACACATACCTTTGTTATAACTCTACCCACAAAATAAAACCCAGTTTGTAAAAGAGGAAAATGTTGTAAAACATTTCTTAAACTATGATAGGCACATTACTTCTAAGTGCATGGAAGAAAGTATGTCATTAAGTTAACATAGCTTTGTTCTCATTTTTCTCATATAAGCTCAAGGTATGGTGGGATAGAAGCTCATGCACTAGAATGATTAAAGTTGGAGATTTTGGATGTCAAGGATTGGCAGGGATAGAAAGCAACCGATGTTTTCATCCATCTCTGCCACACAGCAACACAACTTCCATAAAAAGTAAGTTCCTTGTAAGTTAGTAATATACTTTCTTGTGGGAGGACTCAGAACATCCACTCAATTCCACTTCAACTCTGACCCCAGCCATCCCTAGAAATTATTTCATTCTTACACTAGAATCAAGGGCCTTAGATAGGGCTCAGCAAGTAAGGCACTTGCTGAGTTGGATTCTAGGAACCAATATGGTAGGAGATGGACTCTTCCATTATTTGTTCTCTGATCTCTACAACTGTGCTGTCGCAGACACTCATGCCCATACACACACATAAGTAGATGATGATGATGATGATGATGATGATAGATAGATAGATAGATAGATAGATAGATAGATAGATAGATAGATAGATAATAGATAGATAGATGATATATTGATAGATGATAGAAGATATATTGATAGATGATAGATATATTGATAAACAATAGATTATAGATAGATCATAGGATAGATAGATGATAAATAGATGAGAGAGAGAGAGAAAGAGAGAGAGAGAGAGAGAGAGAGAGAGAGACAGAGAGAGAGAGAGAGAGAGAGAGAGAGAGAGAGAGAGAGAGAGAGATATGAAAAAATAACTCTAAACCAAGTATCCGTCAGTAGAAGATGGCCAGAAAGACACAGAAGATAACATGTTGGGGAAATAGAAACATTTCTTTAAGCCAACTTTGTGCACAGTAGTTTGTCATTGTTCAATATAGTAATGACAAACTACTTGTGGATACTGAGCTGAGACTTGAAATGGGGTTGCTTCACACTGAGATACAAAGTAAATTTTCTTGTATATTCCTTCTTTGCTAACAATAAACAAAAGAATGATAAATGATAAATTATTAATTTTATATTGATTACTAAAACAAGGCTATTTAGGATGCATGGTTAAGTCAAATATATTTTCAAATTCCTTTACTGTATTTGTTTATCAGAAAGTCTTACATCCATACATGTCTTACATCTGAGGGTAGTAATATGTTTCTGTTGGACAGTGCTAGTGAGGCAGCTACTAGGCTCTGTTTACCACACTGACTTGTTTTTACAGATGTGTCTTCTGGGATACATCCGTATGACTATGCTTTATCTGATAAGTACCCATGTATAAACTACTACGTAGTCCTCATGCATTTTCATATTCACTGTCTTCTTCAGTCTAAGATTATTGCCACTGAAAAGAAACCAAAATTAACAGAACCTAAGTAGCTGTCCAATGTCAAGGTGGCAGAGAGGAGCTTTCAGATCTAGGTGTTCACAGCTCATGTTCATCCTTTGCACTAGTTTAGTGCCTCACTTGGCTGCCAACATGGGCAGATACATTTTGGAGTTGAAAAGGTGTAAATTGAGATGGCTTGCCATTAGTAGGCCCTTGTCCTAGAATTGATACCATCAGAATGATTTGCGACATGTTGCTCAGGAAATTCAGATGTGTTCCCAAGACTATTGGGCCATGTAAAGCACAGGGGTTACTGGGCAGAAAAACATCAGAGAACTCTTAAAGAAGAGAAAATGTACCTCATTTTCTTTATCCGTTCTTCAGTTGAGGGACATCTAGGTTGTTTACAGTTTCTGGTTGTTATGAAAAAAGGTGCTATGATCATAGTTGAACAGGTGTCTTTGTGGAATGGTGGAGCATCCTTTGGGCCCATGCTTAGGAGTGGTATAGCTGGGTCTTGAGGTATAACTATTCCAAGTTTCTTGAGAAACAGGCAAATTGATTTCCAAAGTAGTTGCACAAGTTTGCACTCCCACCAGCAATGGAGGAGTGTTTCCCTTGCTCCACATCCTTACCAGCATGTGCTGTCACTTGAGTTTTGGAACTTAGCCATTCTGACCAGTGTACAATGGAATCTCAGAGTTGTTTTGATTTGCATTTCCCTGATGACTAAGGACTTTGAACATTTTTCTAATTCTTTTATTTTTTTTTTACATTCCAAATGTTGGCCCCCTTTCCAGTCCCCCTCCAAGAGTTCTTCACCCCCCGCCTCCCCTTTGCCTGTGACAGGGTGCTCTGCCTCCCACCCACTTGTACTCACTGTCCCCCACCCCACACATATACATATCTTCCTTCCCTGAGGCATCAAGTTTCCACAGGATTAGGCACATCCTCTCCCACTGAGGCCAGAAAAGACAGTCCTCTGCCACATATGTGTCAGGGGACATGGATTAACCTATGTATGCTCTTTGGTTAGTGGCTTAGTCTCTGGGAACTCCCAGGGGTCCTGGTTAGTTGATGCTGTTGTTCTTCCTATGGGGTTGTCACTCCTTAATCCTTTCCCTCACTCTTCCATGGGAGTCCCCAGCCTCAGTCCAATGGTGGGTTGTAATTACCCGCATCTGTTTCAGTCAGCTGCTGGTGAAGCCTCTCTACCAGCCATGCTAGGCTCCTGTCTTTAAACACAACATGGCATCAGTAATAGGGTCAGGGTTTGGTGCCTGCCCATGGGATGGATCCCAAGTTGCGCCAGTCATTGGATGATCTTTCCTTTAATCTCAGCTCCATTTTTGTCTCTGCATTTCTTTTAGAGTCTATCTACTGGAGGTGGTCTCTTCAGTTTCCATCTCCCTACTATTGAGCATTTCGGTTAAGCATATCCCCATTGAATATGAGCCTCTTACATCCCAGGTCTCTGGAACTTTCTAGAGTTTTCCCCAACCCCGACCCTCTACAGCTGCATATTTCTGTTCATTATCCTGGCCCTCTTCTCTACTCTCTTGCCCTCTTCCCCCTCTCCCACCCAGTTCCCTCCCTCCCTGTGATTATTTTGTTTCCCCTTCTAAGTGGGATTGAAGCATCCTCACTTGGGCCTTCCGGCTGTGGTGGTGCATGCTGGTAGGATTTGCTGAAGGAGGTGGAGGCAGGAGGATCTGGAGTTCAAGGCCAGCCTGAGCTACACCTGAACATTTCTTTAAGTGCTTCGTGGCCATTCAAGCTTCCTCTGTTGAGAACTCTGTTTAGCTCTGTGCCCCATTTTTAAATTGGGTAATTTGGGCTATTTGGTAGGATGCTGTTTTGTCCTATTAACAGTGTCCTTTGCCTTATAGAAGTTTGAGAGTTTCATGAGATCCTACTTAACAATTGTTGATCTTAGAGCCTGAGTCACTGGTGTCCTGTTAAGGAAACTGTCTCCTGTACTAATGAATTCAAGGCTCTTTCCCATTTGTAGCAGAAGTGCAGCTTGGTCTTCATGTCCCAAACAACAGCAACAGGAGCAATCCCAAAGCTGTAGACTGTGTGGGTTATGTTCTTCTAGATGTGCTGCCTTGTCTGACTTCAGTGGGAGAGGATACACCTAGCCTCACAGAGACTTTATGTGCCAGGGTTGGGGGATAACCAGAGGGCCCCCAACGGCTCGGAGGAGAAAAGTGAAGGGGAAAGTATTGTGGGGAATGACTGTGAGGGAGGCAGTGAGCTGGATGTACAGTGAATAAGTAAAATAACAATAAAAATAAAAATAATAAAGAAAAGAAAATATGAGAACAAGATGTGTTGCTTAAGCCTGCCTACTTGCTTGTGACGTATTAAAGCAACATAATCTAAGTTTTATTCTGTCCTCTAGTTAAAAATATATGTCCTGGTTATTTAAAATATAAAAAAATGTTTTATAAACTACAGTCCAAATCCTTTTGCTCATGGAGATTGCAGTCTGGTTGGGGATGTAGGGAAAGTACCAAAGAATAATGTAAGGGAATTCACTACTGTGCCAAAAAACAAAAAAAAAAAAAAAGAAAGAAAGAAAGAAAGAAAGAAGGAAGGAAGGAAGGAAGGAAGGAAGGAAGGAAGGAAGGAAGGGAAGGAAGCTGTCAATGGTATGTGGCAACAGTTACCTATGTTATCCCCTTCTCTTTAGGATAAAACCCCAGCAATCTTTATTAAGAACTATCTAGCCTGGCCCGAGGAAATAGGAAGATTTATTTACATCTCTGTACCTTAATCACCCCTTTATAAACCAAATGTAATGATATCTATTTCACAAAGATGTCATAGAGATTAAATATATAATATAAACACTTAGGACAATACCAGACATAGAAATATTCTCTGTACAAATGAAAGAGAAGCAGCAAGGGTAAAAAGTCATGAGCCAGTAACTTCACCCTGAATATGTCTCTAAGGCTTCCTTTGCAACTCAGTTTTCTGCAATGAAAGGTGCTGTATAAGCAAAAAAATTATTATTAGTATTAATAAAAATATTTCAGCCATGCTGCTTCTTGCATCATATGTAATTCATTAGTGACAGTTCATAGGCAAGACCAAATTTTCATGTGAAATAATGTTTTATGGGTCTTTAGGACATTAGACTCACTGGGTGTCCCCACCCCATGAGGAGACCTCCAGAGGAGGGAGGACAGACTGAGAAGGCTTCCTGAAACTCTTTCTTGCTCAGACTCACTCAGGATTTTTTCCTTCCTATTTGACAGCCTCACAGTGACAGGAAGCTTATATGGCTCTTCAAAGGGTGCATGTTGCATTGTTCATGGAAATAGGATTTATAATGATGTTAACTCAAAAGAAGAAATTAAATATAAAAAGGTTAATGAAAGGTTTCCATCATTATTACAGTGGCCATGATCAATCAAGGGCCGGAGAAGTGGCTGCTTTACAATTAAAATACCCAAACACATTGTTATTTATCACTATTGTACATTGCAGCAGTGGGCTACAATTAATCGTATAAATCACCCCGATGAACTAAATTCTGAAGTTCCCTTTCTGTCAAATAAGATACCCATGTTATTGTTAAACTGATGAAAAGACATTTTCTGATATTCTGATTAAAAAACCCTCTTATTTAAAAAGATCTTTTGTGCAGAGATTATAGGGAAAACTCTAGGCAGGAAACTTTAGTGATTATTTCAAAGCTCATTAGATTTCAAGGATGGATATATACCTACCATTCAGATGTATAATAGCATTTCCACAAAGGCTTAGGAAGGGGTGAATTAATTGGGCCCTATGCTAGGTAGTCATTTGCTCAATCACTCACTCATTCATTCATTCATTCACCCATTTATTAAATCAGTACTTATTGGGTGTTGATAAGTGCTAGATACCCGGACAGAATTTAGAGCTCTGCACTCTTGAGCTCTGGTCTCCTATACCACAGTCTGGCAGGGAATAAAATAATAACCAGAAATGTGAGAATGTGAATGAGGTATAGAAGATCACAGAAACATAAACAGAGATTGAGTTGTCAGGTGAAGGGGGGAAGATTTCTACTGAGACCTGAAGGGAGACAGAGTTAGAACAGGGCTAATCATGGCGGAAAATACTCAGGCAGAGAAAATAGCCTGTACAATTGATCACAGTGTTATTATGGGGGTCCAGACTATGGTAGACACACAATAAATATTTACGCAAAAGGTGGGTACTGTTCTGTTCTTGGAGGTTCTTATCCTCTCATAAACGGAGCCATTCCCTAGAAATTGATGGTCCCTTGGACAAAGTTCACACCAGTTCCTTTTCCTCCACATAGAGAAAACAAAGATGGAAATATCAAGTTGGGAGTCAAAGACAAGCACCACAAATGAACAACAGAGAATCCATGTATAGAAGAGAGGACCAAGGGTTGCCTGTTGGCCCTCCTGAGGGTCACCTGGCACCAAGTATGTGATTGTAGGCCATTATAGCTTATTTTTCTTAGTAGGGGAACATGATGCCCCACACTCATATCACCATGCAGTTAGCTTGTCTTACACCCAGTACAAAGCCACAACCAAAGACAGGGTGTGAGGACTGACACCAGACCAGATTCCTACTGCAAGTCAAATGTTCTAGTGCGGTGCTGTCTCCTTGGAGAGATAGCATCTCTTCTTGATCCATTGACCCACAGATGCTGCCTCTTATTACTTGGTTTCAGACTCTGTGTAAATCAGCTCCCTTCACCTCTCTATACTTCTTTTCTCTCTAGAAAGAGAGATGCAGAAATACAAGTTCTGTATTTACACTAAAGTGTTCACTCAAAAGAATAGAAGCAATCTAGACCAAGTGACCTCGTCGCTGCAATGGGAAAGAGTCACAGCTATTCTCAGGACAGACACGATGTGACCAGAACAAAGGATTCCGACATCCTCTGCAACTAGATAATCTGATCTTCTCTAATGCCCTGTGGGGAAATTGCTGGTAAATTGTTTCTTTCATGTCAGCTCCATCCCCCAACCTCAACACTTGAAGACTACAGACATGGCGGGGTTCAGATAACTGAGCTGAGGCATTTTTGTTAAAGCCAGCCCCTAAGTTTAGGCTTCATACCAAAAACAGACTCTTAAGTGTTTTTTCACTGCCTTTAGGGAATTTACATACAGTAAATATAATATCATTCAATATATTATTCCAATAGAACCTCAAGGTAATCTTGTATATTTAGACAATGCACAGACTTTACAAGTGCATTCTGTGACTAAATGAAACTGATCCTGGTGAAAATCACTGATTCATCTAAGTTCACTTACAACCCAGAGTGGATATCAGACAGTCTGAATCACAACCATGTTGCCTTTACCTAAAGTACAAAATAAAAAAAATAAAGAAAGAGAGGAAGGAAGGGTGGGAGGGAGGGAGGGAAGGAGGGAGGAAGGGAGGGAGAAAGGAAACTGAAATTTAAAAGTTGTGTGTTCCTTTTGTTTGTGAACTTGAGAGGACATGGGGCTATTGGGGCAATTCCAGACAGGGCTATTTTTGTAATGTTATTACAAATATCCAACAGAAGGGAAACCTGGAGGGTGAGAGGTGCCAGCAACATGTGGTAGTTAATTGAACATATAATCAGGGATGCAACGCTGTGGCGGCTCTGGATTATATCAACAGGCATAATGATGTTTCTAAAATTATGCACCTACAATTATCCCTTAAAGGTAGGTGATAAATGAATTAACTAAGTACTGGAGGCACAAACCTTCAATATTTAGAAATTGACTGCTGTGGGGTGTGCAGGAGCAGTGTTAGGGCAAGAAGTCACCATCCGGGGTGATTCTTCGGTTCTTAAGCATTGTAGGGGTTTAAGAAGCACTTGTACAAATGCTTCATATAAATGCAGCACTCTGAAAGGGAAGAAATGAAGAATTTGTGTGTTGGCTCTGGTAAAGGCAGCAGGGGTAGGGACAATATCACATAGAAAATTTGCAAGCACACCCAATATAAGCATAGTTTCTCCAAGCAATAGGGTATGAATGGTCATGTCTTTAATTGGTCATTCACCAACACCTGTCGTGATATTTCAGTATGAGAATCTTAAGGAGAAAGGCTAGCAAGATTCAATCAATGGAGAATCCAAATGTGGGCAGAAGTGTGAAGAGATCAAACAACAGGTATCATGAGCATCTCCATAAGTATCACCATGAGTAACATTTGACAGCTTCATGTGCCTAGAAACCCAAGGTGGAAGCAAGTTCTGGGACCAGAGTGAGAACACAAGCCTGTCTCTTCTCTCCTATCCTGGATTCTCTCTAGAAAAGCACACAAGTTGAGTTTTTAATCTCTGCCGAGTTTGTTTTCCCCAACTTCAAAATAGGAATGAAAATTGCTCTAAACATCTTTGTCTTGTTGTAAAATTAAACAGTTAAATTTAATGGTTAGTTTGGCTCATGGTGCAGAGTGAGTGCTCATGGAACAGACACCATCACTGTGGTTATAATTGGGCCTCAGGCAGCCATGATCTATGTGTGCTGTATACAGCTAGGCATGCCTCAACCTTCTAATGGCACCACATGAATTTCCAAATCTTGTTTTGGATGTGAAATGGCCCCCAGAGGCTCACAAATTTGAACACTTGGTCCCATCTGGTAGTACTGTCTTGGAAGCGAGAAGAACCGTTGGGAGGTGGATTCTAGCCTAGGGAAGTGGATCACTGGGGGGGCAGACCCACAGGCTGTACCCCATTCCCTTTCCTCATTCTGTTTCCATTCTACCAAGATGTGAGAAAGAGAGGCATCCCAGCAGAATATTCTTGTTATTGTGGTCTGCCCATCACTCCAATAGAATATATCTCCTAATAGTTTAAGCCAAATAAACCCTTCCTCCCCTGAGTTGCTACTTACTGGGTAGTTGGTCACAGTAATGAGAAAAATAGCTGATGCAGCCGATATCTCCATTCTTCGATGTTTTATAGAGAGCCGTGGACATCAGGAGTCATTGGTTCTCTTTGTTTACAGCATTTTGGTTGGGTGGACCCTTAGCCAAGATAAACAAGGAAATAACAAAGATTCAACCACTGCCATAGTTCAGGTGGAATACTGGATAGATAGAGAAGTTTCAAAGTAATCACTCATAGAGGAGAGGGGACCACTTCTGTGCCATACTCAGCTGTGCCTGACAGTGTACGTCATTCTAGATAACTGATAACTGACTGTGTTTCCAAAGGCTCCCTTAAAATGGGAAGCTCTTTGTGGCGTCTATAAGATTCGATTAAAGGGCCTGTGGAAGCACACATCTAGTTGAACCAAATGAGAGATAAATTAACCTATAAACAGCATGCTCTTTCTTGTGGAATCCTCTAATGGCCTGATTTAGGATACCAGCAGATGGGAGGTCAGTGCCTAGTGCTTTCAGAGTTCAACCTATTCATTACAATCAGGTTCACCAGGCCACAAAGAGGTTCTAATGAAATATACTCCAGCCAACCCCATAGAGGGACAGCTTGAGTGTGCACAAGGCATGGGGGGGCAGTGTGCACAAGGCATGGGGGGGAGGCAGTGTGCACAAGGCATGGGGGGGGAGGCAGTGTGCACAAGGCATGGGGGGAGGCAGTGTGCACAAGGCATGGGGGGGAGGCAGTGTGCACAAGACATGGGGGGGAGGCAGTGTGCACAAGGCATGGGGGGGAGGCAGTGTGCACAAGGCATGGGGGGAGGCAGTGTGCAAAAAGCATGGTGGGGGAGGCAGACAATGATCATTTTGTGTTTCCAGACAGGTAGGGGTCCAAAGAGAGCTTCTGCATGTCCTAAGTTGTATTCTTTCAGGGAGAGCCTCTCACTGGGACATCTTACCTGGAAGCTCCTTTAAGCTTTTAGCAGAAATGCTCTAATTCCCATTTAAAAAAAAGAAAGAAAGAAAGAAAGAAAGAAAGAAAGAAAGAAAGAAAGAAAGAAAGAAAGAAAGAAAGAAAGAAAGAAAAGAAAAAAGAAAGGAAAAAAAAGCACTGTTTATCACTAGTCAGTACCCTCCAACATCAGGGCTGTAACAGGAAGAGAGACATTAAAAATGAGCCTGGTTTCACCGAATTTCTCCCAGTTTCAGCTGACAGTACATCCCTTGAGCCTTTTCCCAGAGTCTGTGGGGAAAGAAACACATATACTTTGAAACCTGTGGAATCAGAGCTTCAAATAATAGAACATACATGCTTGCAGAATTTGTTTCTTTTAAGGAAAACAAAAGTGCTTTAGAGGCCTGAAAAAAAAAAGTCTGCTTTCGTGTCCACATCCACTGGCGCACACAAAGAGGTTTATAATCTGTCAGTGAACCAAATTAAGAACATCCCAGCAAGAAAACATCCACTTTAGCGCACACGTATCCCATCCCAGGGAGTCTCAGTGGCTTGGAAATATCGTTTTCAGCTGTATTAGAGGATAAAGGAGAAAACTGCCTCTTACATGTGCTTCACAAGGGATGCAGAGGCACAACGTGGTGCATTTGTAAGTGGTCTAAGTGAATTGTAGATAAAGCCTAGAGACCTTTGGTGCTGCTTCCTGTGAGGACCCCTGCTAGGGGGAGAGGATTCTTCAAACGCTCCTTCTCAATCTGTGTCAGTGCTCTACTATGTGAATTCGCCATGTGAATCAGACAGAAGGTCCAGGGGAATTCATTTTATAGAATATTCTAATGCAGGATGAATGAGTTTTTCAGGATAATTTTTTTTGTTAAAAATCCCTCCTTATTTGGTTATTAATGGCTTATGTTTTTCCACATAAGAACATATATACTTTTCAAACATTCTGTTATGCCTGGAATTGACAGAGGGAAGTCAGTTGATCAGAGCTAATAATAACCAAGTGTAAAACATCAAAATCTGGGGCTTCAGAGAGTTAAGTGGTTAGGAGCATGAGCTTTCAGAAGACTAGAGTCCATTTCCGAGCACCCACACTGGGTACCTCACAATGGCCTCTAAATCCAAGTTCAAGGGATTTGATGCCCTCCTCTGACCTCTGCAGATATTACACCCGCATGAACAAACCTACACACAGACACATATATGTTAATTACAAAATAAAGTCTTAAAAAGCAAAGATTGAAATCTGAAATCTTGGCACTATGTAACCTGCTCCTTCTAAATAGATTGCTTTATCTAAAAATGCTTTCAAGTAGACACATGTACACACACACACACACACACACACACAATCTTAAATATTTTATTTTGAATGAAAAATTTAAATCTCTTAAGCAAACAAATTAGTAATGGTAGTAGCAGACTTTTTAACTGGCGACTAATGGCAAACACTGGCTATGAGGTAGTCTCCACTGTCGCCCCATCTGGCTGCTAACTTCACCTCAAATAATAACATATGATAACATATGATATCATATGACCTGAACTCATATGATAACAGCTGTTATCATATGTATGGCAACTCTTTTAAAGCATTAGATGCTTCTCTGCAGTACAGAAAAGCTGTGGCTACGCAATGGCCATGAGATGTTCAGGTTATCTTGAAGGCTGCTCCTACTGCTCACGAAAAATGCTTGCTCTTTCCTTCCCGCCTCTCAAGCATGCTCAACTGGAACAATGATGTCAAATGTACTCTTTTAGTGAGTACAACCTCAATAAACACTGCACTGCCTAAACCTGTGTTAGCTGCTGGCGTGGTGAGCCAGACTCTGGGCCTCACTGAGTTTAGTGCAATACTCTAGGAGAAAGTTTGACTTGGTGGAGGTGATGCAGAGTTATATGAGTCAGGATAAGGAGACTCTGTGCTGAAAGGTATGGAGAGCATCCAACTAAGACACCATCTGGAAGGGGGATGGGGGAGGGGCAGCAACAGGGGCATGAGTGTTAGGCCAGCAAAGGCTTTCACTGACTCCCAGGGATGACACTGGTCCTAAATCTGGCTCCTGTTGCCTTCATGCTGCTAGTTCTTGTCCTTTTTGTCATAGCTATTGTTACTTTGATGAAGGATCCTTATCCCACAAGGTTTGGATGCCCAATTAGATAACTGTAGTAAATACGGCCTCTAAGTGCAGAGAACAAACCACGATTTCTAAGGACTGCAAGAATTTTATTTGCTTCCACACATAAATGGGTGCCAATTATTTGACCCAAGGCTACAGTTTTCTTTCTGAAGGGAGCCCTTACTTTTTCTTTGTTGCACAAGCAACACCAAAAATTTCTAGTTCAGAGATTTTGTGAGACATAAATATCTTACAGAACTTAAAAGAATTTAAAATACTGCAGAATAAACAGCATTTACCCCAAGGTTTTATAGTTGCTCTGTTGATATTTTCTTTGAATTGAATGCTAGCAATTTCATTGTATTTGCTCGAATGTTACAAATTATTCCTTCTGAAATTATCATAATTTGCCATTAAATAATTTATAGTGTTGACTCCTCCTAGAAGTGGAATTTTTTAACTATAGGGATATACCACATGCTTAGAACTCAGACTGTATCCTGATTTTTATTGATATAAGTAACTATTGAAGAAACAAATATTTGAAATATCTGTTAAATCTAGGTAAGCCATTTAAATAGTATTCTAAAAAATGGCTCTGATCCTCCTGCCTCTGCCTTCTGAGTGCTGGGAGGGCAAGTGTACCCCACTCATGTCCAGTAGACATTTATTATTATGTCCATAATAAATGATTTTATTTAATGAAGATAACTTTGGTTGGAAAAGGAAAAACAGAAAGAAACCAGTTAAGAACAGGAATAAATAATGAACCAACAGTTAGATAATAATGACAGTGATTTGTAAATTAAATGAATGTGGTTTAGGTCATGTTCAGGGGACAGAATGCAAAGAATAGAAACTAGTCTGTCTTATCTTCACACCTCTCCATCCATAAAATTGGTAATATCTATGCTTTTTCTCACCTGTAAGAGGGTATCAAAAACTCTGCCTTGTTACATCCATATTCCTCCCAAAACAACCAGCAAGGCTCATGAAAACAGTATTATTTAATGAATGTTCCAGAATGCAATCACTCTTTAAACTTTTGGTTTGTTTTCCTCTTACATGAATTTTAAGCTGAATGTCTGAGAATTATAAAGAGCTTTAACCCTGTGTTTAGGACCTAAAATCATTCAAAGTCCACAGAAATCAAGCAGGAAGGACATGTAGAAACTAAGCCATGTGTTGTGCCTTCCCTCTTTCCCCAGGAGATTCATGCAAAGGGTAGATTCGAGGAACACTGCAGCATCAGAGGAGAGGTGCCTGGTCCCTCTTCCAGACATCATGGAGAAGAGCCTGAAAGAAGAATTGTGCAGGATGCAACCATGTAAGCTAAAGGGTCTAAGTTCACATCAGTCTTGCTTTCAAAGAAGGCAAGAAAACTTTCACAAGATGTTCATCCTAAGCAAAGATGAGATCAATGGGAGAAGGAAATCTTTTGTGCTCACAAAAAGACACGTATGTGATATCAAGAGGAAGGTGGCTCTATACCTCTGCACTAGACAAAATCTCCCCAGAACAGAGATCGCTGCTAATGTTTTATCATCTAACCTACACTGTTGCCTGTTGTGGAATCTGAGACATGGCAGCTGGTGAAGAAATGAAAGAAGGGTAGTAGTGAGAAATCATCAGGAAAAGGCATTCAGTAATGCTTCAGTGAGCATTTGTGGCTGTTGTTATGGTAGTAGTGGTAGTTGTTGTTAAAAGGTAGATATAGCAAAATTAAGGCATGAAAAAACACCATTTTGGAGAGACTAAGGCAGTGTCTGTGTAGAGGCACAGTGGGAACAGAGAGGGACTCCTCTGTTGAGAAACAGAAACCTTTAAAGGACCGATGGCAACAGACTAGAAAGGGGGTAATAGGTACCAGAGATTTAACAAAAGAAGAAATTTTTGAACTTGAGGATGAGTCTGACATGAGATGGGAGAACAGATAGGGATTCCAAGATAACTATAGGATTTGGAGTGTCTACAAACTAGAAGATAGCAAGGCCAGTGGGCCAACTGCAAGAAGACAGTTCTACATTCCTGCAAGGCAGAATCCATCTGAATCTTGAGCCAACACTCTTTGCCCAAATGGCACAGCAGAGGGAATAATGAGACAACCATGTAATCTAACCAAGTCAGAATTTAAAAAGAAAAAAAAAAGAAGAGAAACATAGATAAAACAGATTTCACTGAAAGGAAGAAAACGCAGAAGTAGAGTCTCAAAATCAGGATGAAACCCAAGGCCATGTCAGAATGAAAAGGACACAGGATGCAGGCATACGGTGATAATAATAGCTAGCCTGGTTTGAGAGCTAAGTGGCAGGCGTGAAGTTATTTTGTCTTCACATATATGTCTGTTAACTTCAATGATTTACAGATTAGAACAAGATAAAACAAGGTTAAGTTGCTTGTTTAAAGTTACACAGTTGATACAATGCCACAGCCCTTACTCACAATCATATTGCCATACGTAGTCTTAAGTTTAACCATCTGGCTAGGTGGCCACAGTACAGGCCTATAATCTCAAAACTTACAGTCTTAGAGCATCTCAAGTTTGAGGTTAGCCCAAGTTAGTCTGGGCTACACATGGAAACAGGACCTATTCACCCCCAAAGAGAATTACTTATCAGCCCTGTTCCTATCTAAGAATCCAAGACATGAACAGAAAGCGGAAGTTCAAGCACACTCAAGTTATCCTTCCTTGGCCAGAACCTAACACACTTACCGACTCAGCCAGGCCAGCCACCCCTCTGGACAATCCACTAACAATCAGAGAGATACAGTGTTTTCAGCCAGCGTAGATTTTTAAAGTACCTATGAATATTGAAATAAATGAAGTTTACAGAGGTACACAGGACTCATATAATATACTCACTGAGACTCAAACATTTATTCATTTTAACTGGGGTTGTAATTTATATAATTCTTAAACTGCATATAAGTTTCCTAAGATTTCACCTCTCACGATTGCAATCCTTTCTAGCATTTTGCTAATGACCTTGAATGCAAACTGATATATGATTCCACGTATTTCCGCTGTTTAAAATGTATATATATGTAAATTATTACTCATTGGATCTTTTCACATGCAAGATATAAATGCTGAATCAATGTGGAAAGCATCAAGTGTCTGCTTAAACCGGATTTGATTATACCTAAATATAAAATATAAATTAGCATTTTATTCTTGGTTGTATTTATTGTTGTATTATATCATGCATTAATTAAAAATATATGTGTTTTAGAAACACCTAATTTATAATTCACCTGCATATACCATCATAAGGTCAAAATGTGCAAAGATTGAGAGATTTATACTTAATTTTTAACAGAATGTGGCATATTCTTATTGATTATTTTTTGGATTTATTATCAATTTTATCTCTGTATTAAGGCTCTAAAAGTATCAAATAACCAAGTTCCAAGATGTCTGTGTTTTGTAACGCTGCCAAACATCATTTTTCTAGTCTATTGATTTGATTGACATGTAGGTATGATTCAAGGGGAAGCCATTATTAATAGGAAGAAAACTTATGACTATTGAATCATGACACTTTGCTGTTTTAAGTAGTTTGCTGGCTCTGTGTTCTCAAAGAGAACATGGTTGAAATGGAGAACAGGTTAAGAAGTCTGTACATTTTTTAAAAAAATAAAAACACTAATGGAATGAGATATTGAGGTTTAAAATAAAATAAGTACTTCGGGGTGGAGAGTGTCAGGAAGGTACAACACCAAATCATACTTGGTTCTCAGATTCCCACTCCTCTGCGTTCCTTACCACCCCCATTCCTGGTTCCCGGAATGTGAACCTCCCACAGTTGTCACACAATGAAAATTATGGCCACAGGACTGACCATGAATAATCAAAGAAATTTCATTTGGTGAAATATAACTAAGCCACAAACCTGAGACACAGAAGTCTCCAAAGTACAATGACATGTACTACTGGGGATTCCCTATAACTCATTCTACTGGTTTCTTTTGTTCAAATGTGGAGTTGGTTAAATCACAGAGAATGTGGAGAGAAAAATCTCAGGTTTAAACTTATTTATGTTCACTGCATGTTATTTTCTATCATATCTTTGTAATCCATCCAACTTTAATCACCCCTAAGAATGTATTGGGCATTCTTTTTTGTTTATTTGTTTGTTTTTGGTTTTTCAAGACAGGGTTTCTCTGTGTAGCCCTGGCTATCCTGGAACTCACTGTGTAGACCAGGCTGGCCTCGAACTCAGAAATCCGCCTGCCTCTGCCTCCCAAGTGCTGGGATTAAAGGCGTGCGCCACCACTGCCCGGCTGTATTGGGCATTCTTGAACATAAGAGGAGAGATAATGAGGATGGCCACGGGTCTGTAAGTCCACCGCTACATTTAGTTGGACAATACTGTTGATGTGGCATCTTTGGGATCTCAGTAGCTATTCGTCAAATGTACCTGGATCTCAGCATCTCATCATGATACCCTATATTTGAATTCTCAACCTTTATGCCCCAGACTTACATAAACCTTTATGTCCCCAAGCTGGGTTCTTTGTTCCTTCTTTCCCAAATAGCACCTTCTCTCAAATTCACCATTATCAGTCATAAGCACCCAATCACATAGTTTTAACTATGCCATTTGCACCCAGTTCCTAACCTTTGACACTTTTCTTTGTCTATCTTGTGTGTGCATATGTTACTGCTTATGAAAGGTATATATGTATATGTTGAGATTAGTATAAATAATGTAGAGAGTGCCAGGGAGTTACTCTACCAAAATCAATCTTCTCTCTTCTTCTTTTTCTTCTTCTTCTTCTTCTTCTTCTTCTTCTTCTTCTTCTTCTTCTTCTTCTTCTTCTTCTTCTTCTTCTTCTTCTTCTTCTCTCTCTCTAGCAACATGTTGAAATAATATACATTAGGCATTAAACGCATGCCAGACACAAAAGGCATTAAAAATTAAGAATAAAGGCATTAAAAGTAGCCAAGAGTGACTTCATGATTTAGATTCTTCAAAGCTTAGAAATTAATGAGATTGCTGAAAAATTCGGAACAATACATATGCCTGTTTGAAGGGATAAAAATCTCAGTTTGGAAAGGTTGAATTCCAACTGACAGTGAACCGTCATGTGCAGACATTTAATGGCAGCTGGTGACCTGCAATCAAGATTCAGGATAAATAACAAATTAGAAATACAGAATATGTTCATTTGTTAATTTATATATCCATTCAGTAAGTAGTTGTTGGATGTTGTCTGAATTTCAGCCACTGTTCTGGATGCTGAGGAAAAACTGGCCACAGATACTGTGGTCACATAGCAAGCACTCCAGTGATAACTTAATGGCTAGGCAATCAGTTGCAAAGTGTAAGTGACACAAAGACATGCCTCCGTGGGGAAATCACACTTGAATCTTCTATCTGCATGGTTGAGACATCTCTACTAAGTGTGAAGAACAATGTGCATAATTTGGCACTAACACGGTCCTTGCCTTGGAACAGTTAGAAAATTTAACAGTGCCCATGCCTTAAGAGGAAAGGATATAAGTCAGAGGATGTGAGTGAGGTCACAGGTTACTGTACAAACCATACAGGGAAGTCTTTTGTGAAAAGAGAGAGTTTTCAACAATGTCAACCAATGCAGAAAGGACAAGAAAAGAGAACAGAAAATATTGAACTCGGCAGTTGAGAAGAGACAGCATCGTTGGAAGGACTTCTGAGGAGAAATAATTAGCAGTCAAAGAGTTAGAGCAATCTTAATGGACTGGCATGGAAGCCTGATGCTCAGAGTCACACTGCTGGAGAAGACTGACCTAAAAAGTCAGCCAAATTAATAAGTGAGAAGTGTGTGTGTGGGGGGGGTGGTACTAAGGGCATCTGAGAAACAAATTTTTAAATTGCATTTCCATTAAAATTTTAGTTAGTATACAAAATAACATTTTCATTATGACATTTTTGTGTATATATGTATATATGCATATATATGTATGTACATATAATTGGATTTGGCTTTTATTTGTCCTCCATTTCCCTCCAAGGAACAGATTTTTCAAAAGCTTGTATAGTATATAAAAGTAGAAACTGATTTGATTATCAATGAACACTTCAAGTGTTTCAATTAACTTAAAACTATCTACCTCTCTTTGCAACTGGGGTTCCTTCCCCAACCCCCCATTAAGTATGTGATTTTTAACTGTTTAACCCTCCCCTCTGGAGAAGGCTGGGGAAGATGATTTAATTTTCAGTTAAGTAGATAGTTAAAGACTAGATGAGTAAACTAGATGAGGGGGTCTATTATCTGGTGTGATAGGTTTAAACAGCTTAAGAAATGAGACAGTCATGATGTAGATGCAGAGGATTTCAGTCTTAGCAGCCTATAAAGCATCTCATATTAAATGATACAACCATGGTATCAGAGAACTGGTAGATAGTAATTGTCGGTATAAAATGAAATTCTTCTACAATAAGGTGAAACAATGCTAAGACATTTGTCAGACAGCCTGGAGATCCCCATCTTCTTTGGTTCTTCCCATTGAATTATGTTCATTGTATAAATCTACAGTCATGTAGATCAAAAGGACCAGTATGGTGGGAATAGAGAAGGTCAACATGGTTGAGCCACGGTTGGGTGGTTCTACAGTAAGAGCTGTGTGAGTGGTGGTTCAGAGAGGAGCAATTCTGAAATAGGGGCATGTCATCAAGTAGAGGGATGGGGTTGACATCCCACAGTCAAAGGCTCTGACCCAGAATTGTTCCTGTCTAAAGGAACTGCAGGGATGAAAATGGAGAAGAGTCTGAGAGAAAGGAAGTCCACTGACAGGCCCAAACTGGGATCCACCTCAAGGGGAGGCCTGGGGCCCTGAGACTGTTATTGGTGCTGTGGTATACTTGCAGACAGGAGCCTAGTATGTCTGCCCTGTAAGAGTCCCAAAATCCAGCTGAGAGAGTCAGATGCAAATACTAGCACCCAACCAATGGATTGAAGCAGGGACTTCTGTGGTTAAATTGGGGAGAAGCTGGAAGAAACTGAGAAGGAGGGCAGTCCCATGGGAAAACCAGCAGTATCAACCGACCTGGACCCCACAAGATCTCTCAGACACTGAGTCACCAACCAGGCAGCACACACCAGCTGATATGAGGTCCCCAACACATATACAGCCGAGGACTACCTGATCTGGCCTCAGTGAGAGAAGATGCACCTAACCTTCAAAAGACTTGAGGCCCCAGGGAGTGGGGAGGCCTGGTGGGGTGGGGGTAGGGGTGGGGACAGGGGTGGGAACATCCTCTCAGAGACAGGAGCAGTGGGAGGTTATGGAATGGGGAGCAGTCAGGGAGTAGAGCAAGAGAAGGATGAAGTCTGTACTATTAAAAAGGATTAAACAATAAATAATAATAATAATAATAATAATAGTTATAAATTTAAAAAAAAGAGAAAGAAAAAAGATTCTCAGAGTGCTGGATTATTCAATTTAATCCTTACATATGAGGGAAAAGAAAGGGAAGGATGAGAGGAGAGGAAAGAAATGAAGAGAAGTGAGGACGAAATATGAGGAGAGATGAAGGAAAGGGAAGAAAGGGGAGGGGAGGGATTGAAGAGAAGCAGACAAACAAACAGGTGAGAACCACAATGTACACACCATGTCCTTTAGTGACTACCAACAAGAGAGGGGACAATGAAAGACCTTGAGACTAACGTGGATACATGTTCTCATAAGGCACAGGCAGGTTATTATTCAGACACCGGTTGGCCTTGTGATCTTAGAGCATGTCAAATCTTGTAGCCACTCATTCTCAAAAGGAAATTTCTAGAAGTTAAAAGACAGTGGATCCTTCACATCCAATCACTACTGTAACTGTCGTGCAAACTTGAGTTCTTAACAAAAGCACACAAAAGAACTTTTCAAGCTTTCTACAGCCTGATGATCAGGTATGATTATGTCTGAAGGTAGACATTCTGTCAGCAGAGGAAGTCTAAGGAGCACGGGGTTATCCCACAGTTGTCAGAGGAGGTAGTTACAGTGTGTACTGGACCACTTCCTAGGTATGCTTAGAGAAAAGCACTATCATAAAATTCCTATATGATGTGCAACTTCTCATTCAAACACTAAGGCAATAGCTCTTTCCCTAAGTTGAAAAATAATTGGTATTTTCCCTTCTGCATTCCATGTGTCCAGAATTATTTGATTGACACACAACAACTGGATATGAATCTGCCAATGGGAGTTCTCAGCAGAAGCAAACTGTGACTTATGATCTGATAACATCTTCATCAGAATGAGTCTGCCCAGGGGAGAACCTTTTCCAGGGTTCAGTCATTCATTTTTCTGCCTACACCCCTAGCATCATATAAGCACATTTTCTTGTCATTTTTTTCACATATGTATCCTCTATACAGGTGGATCAGTTTATTGAACTGGAATTTAAGAGCCTAGAATTTGTGCATTAGCATGGGGCTGCAGAACCAAAAGCTTATGGTTCTCCTGGCACTCTGAAGATATCATCCATATACTATATAACAAGCCTGCACTGGGCCCCACAAATTAGATGGCTGGTAATCTCTGGGATCTTGTGTTTTAAATTTTACAACCCCGAAAACAGTGCTAAGAAAGTTCTGTCAACGTTTCTTAAAATAATGTTGTTTATGAACAAATAAGTTAATTTTAAAAAGTGAACAATACTAAACGTAGTCAACAGATGAGACTTTT
Organism: Tokudaia tokunoshimensis; assembly: GCA_036184795.1. NCBI lineage: Eukaryota > Metazoa > Chordata > Mammalia > Rodentia > Muridae > Tokudaia > Tokudaia tokunoshimensis. The sequence continues at coordinate 16,708,623 of BTHU01000003.1, forward strand.
AAATCCAATATTTTTTTTCCTATAAAGGGACAATGAGGAGCCATGCTGGGCTTCAACATCTTAGCATTACCTGGGATGTCAGCCTTTCAACAGCACAAAGCAAGGAGCATTGACTTACATGTAATCCCAGAACTCTCTCGGCAAGGTTAGAGGTGCTGGGGAAGGGAGTTGATGGTAGGATGAGCAAGGTCTGCAGTATTCATTCTGATAACTAGATTCCATCACACTTACTCCTTCAAGGTTATTAGTTATTTTAAATAATTTTGTTAAACGCTCGAGAGGGAAAATGAAGACATATTAATAAACACACAATTATACAGGTTAGGGCAACAATGCAGTGCTGGTCATTCAGGAACCTCGTGCTAATTTTAATTAGCTGCTTTCCCTTGCTTTCAGATGTAATTAAAGGAGCTTAGTTGTGCTCAGTGATGCAAGCCACCTTATTTAATCACTAACATTATTTCCCTGAACTATTAATGATTTTCAAAACGCTTGTTTATGCAGAATTAGAACAGTAATTACCTTACCAGTTAATTTCGTACCTTCACATTTCACACCTAGCTCAAACGTCATTCATTTACCCCAGCCTCTCTGTCAAAACAAAGAAATGCTTGTTCTAAATGTGCTTCTGGGTGCCAAATTGAAAGCCAAGTTTTGTAACACTAATAAAGTGGCTCCCAAGTGAAACAGGTGTAGTAATTTAGACCCTTCCTGTCTCGAGCTTGCACGTACATGCTATGTCTTTTCTTTATTAGCTTTAAAATGAGAGCTTGGTGTGCAAAATAAGCTATTTAATTCAGACTTGTGGAGCAGAATATAATCTTTAATTTAAACTAGTGCAGTAAAAAGAGCCCTTTAATTTTAACTGGCGTGTGCGTGTGAATTTGAATTAATAATCCAGAAAATTGAAAGTGTTTTGCTGCCGTTGCTGGATATTGACTGTTCTCCGTGTACCCTTAGCTTCGCTCACTCGATTTCTCTCTCAAACCATGGCCAGTACTTCCTTCCCATTTTTTTTCCTCTTTTTGTAGCTGCATTACATGAAACAGAGATTTCTGAAAAAGAAAGTCTCAGTTGATTGGATTCTCTTCCCCAAAAGAAGGTATTTTAATATAAATACTAAATCTGTATTAATTTACTTTACAAAAAGGAATATAATTGGTGTATTCATTCCATCTACTTAAGACGTAATTCAAGCATGCCCCAAATCTATGGTTGGTTGGACATGTAGATAGGACACTATCTACCCTCATTCTCAGGGCCTCAACCATACCACTTCCTACTTGGAAGATTAGTCCCACATTACGGGAATTTTTGAGAGAATACTGGTGAAAACAGTTATACCCATGATACCTCATTCGCTCTGATTTAGGTGACTTTTAACGATCAAAGTTCTCATATTGGAATGGGGCATCCAGACATTAAGCAAACATTTACTGGACTCTACTTCCAAGCATCTTAGCAGCTCTGGGCATGTGTAATGCACATTCAGTTCTTATCACTATATTAATAATTTATTCTCTAATGTAGGGCATTTTAACTTGATAATATATTTCTTTGTTAAAAACTTTGCCCCATATTTTCAAAACCAGAAGGTTGAGACCCACATCTTTTCTGTTAAACATTTTTATGTGCTTTAATAGATTTCCAAAAGAGAAATAAAACTTAGAGACATCGACACACATGACAAAATGTCAAATAGGCAGGATGATTGTGCACAAATGGACTGGCCTGAAAGAATGATAGGGTTTGTAGAGAACATACAGTGTATATTATAAGGTAAGGAAAAGGGAGGGAGTAACCTGCTAGGGTTAGGAGGATTGCATATTTTATTTGATATACATTTAGAGCAGAAAAAGAAAGAAAGGGGTAAATAGCAAAAAGATAAGGAAAGCACCAACATATTTTTGTGTCTGGAATCAAACAGCATCAATCACATACCTTTGGCAGGCCAGAGGAATATACATGATTAACATTCCCCTAGAAATTTCCCTGATCATACCTTCATGTTAAAGAATCATGCTCCTCTCTAACGGGAAAAGAGTGCTATCCTGCAGGAGACACCATGGGTGGAATCCCAATGGCCTCACCACCCACCAAGCCAAATATAGATACCCAATAGATAAATAGACAGTCAGACAGAAATAGATATGCATTTATGTAAATGTAGATACCTTTTGCTAGTTCATAAAGCTCCCTCAATAGAAGGCAGAGCTTTTCATTAATTAAAGCTTAAAATTTAAATTGCTAGAAGGCAAACGTCTGGGAGGGTGAAACCCATTCACATCAGAATCAACAGTCAACACATGTACCTCACAGTTGCATGAGGCTCCAGCCAGATGGCTACAGGTAGGGGTGCACAGAGGACATAGGGTGAATGCTCCTTTTTCTATGTCATGCATACTTTGTGATAAAAATAGTCCATGCTCAGTGGATTTCATAAACAAAAAGAATTATTTTAATTCTTGTAATTTGGCCACATCTCCCCAGTTAAGTTTTGTTAGGGAGAATGCCTTCATCAGAGATAGCATAAGTAGTGCTCCAATTTAAGAACAGAAAGTTGATATAGAAACATTATTTGACTCTTTGGCTAAACAGAGCTCAGTAACCCAGGCTTACTGCACCATGTAACAGTTGCCAATATGGCTAGGCATGCGGACCCCTTAGCTTGTATCATGGCTGTGCATTATACAATTTCATTTAGCAAACTGACTATAAACTTCCATGTACTGGACACTGCACTGATCTCTGCAAAGATAAAGATTACTAAGACCCCATCGATGCCCTTAGCAAGTTAGAAAGAAAGACAGATAAATTGAATATGCTATGAGAAGCATCACAGAAGGGGATAGAATCTCTTAGAATACATTGTTGCCATTTCTCATAAAAATCTCTAGGGATATTTAAGAAATTTGTGTTTAGTTCTATATTCTAGCTCTGTTCCATTCTGTAACACTATTCTAGAAGGCTGTTCAGGGTCTTTTCGCATCTAAACTGTTGGCTATACTTTTTTCTTAAGTCAAGTTGGAATATGTTCTACTCTAAATGTACTTCCAACTGTTAGATTTTTATAGATTGCAGAAAACAGATAGTCTTACTTTGTATACATATTTTTTTATAAACCTTGGACTTCTTTTTTTATACTTATTCTCATAGGATGGAAAATAGTATTCTTAACCATCTAATTAACATATAAATATGACTGTTCAATACACATAAAATGTACTTTTGCCAGAATAGTTAAAAGTAGTTTAAATAGTTAAAAATAATTTAAAAATAATACATTTTAACTATTTGTATCATTGCTTTCTTTTATTTTCTCCCTTGTTTCTTTCCTTTCTCTCTCTCTCTCTCTCTCTGTGTCTCTGTCTCTCTCTCTCTCTCTGTCTCTCTCTCTCTCTCACTTCTTGGTGTGTTTTGTTATGATTCTTCACAGGGTATCTCTGCCCTTGAAGACCTTACCATTTTGCCAGGAACACAGTATAAATAATGTGTTACTAAGCAAGCCACAAGTAAAGTGCCTTGAAGGACAGAAGGAATAGAAATTACTAATCAGGAGAGGATCGATGGAGAAGGTAGGTAGGAGCGATTTCTATGGGAGGAGGAATTGAGAAAATACATTCAGAAAAAGAAGCTGCATACACAAGAAATGGATCGTTGTTTACAGAAGTATCCAATGAGCTTTGGGAATTCTCAGTAATGATGGTCATTGCATGGATGTAGATGGCACTAAATGATCCTAATGGAAGTAAGAACAGGAATAGAACAGCACAAATTGGAGTCAAGGGTTGAAGGCCCTTACATGCTATGCAGTCACAGTTAGACTATCCTCTGGGGCAATGTGAGCCACATTGAGGACCTTACAGCTGAGAAGTAGAATCAATAAAGATGAAAACAAATTAGTCTTCTTGTCTCCTCAAGGTAGAATGTATAAAGAATGAGCTGTGAAATTAGGATTACTTGGTTTAATTCTGGCCGTTCAACTTTCTGAGAGTTTAATTGCGTGAACATCTCTTAAACCTCTCCCACACCCTTAAGCCCCAGGTTTACCTGTAGGATGGGATGTGTCATGAAAATGAATTGATGTACTCTGATGAAATGTCTAAGCCTGGCATGGACCACATGCTCTTGATGCTTCCTGTGTTTCTTATGTGCATTTAGTACTGACATTGATTCACTTCAATGTCTCACTCTACCTTACCCTAACCAACTCATGGGTACATACCCTGTTGTTTATTTCTTACTATGAGTACTTGGTTCACACATTTTCCCCTCTGTTCTGCTATAGATCTTCAGTAATTACTTTCTTAAACTACTGTTTTGAATTTCTCCCTAGTTTAGACCATCATTATGTCCTATTGACTGGCTGGATTCATCTTTCCACAGTCCTTGGTCGCTATAAATGTCCTGGCTAAAATATAGCCTGTATCTTGATTTTACATTCAGGCCTCTAGAATACCTACCAAATTTTTTCTAGTGTAAGTATTATTATTTATGCTTTAATAAAATTCAACTGGTTTCTTGCAGAAGACCTGCCAATTCTGTGCCATGGTCCATGCAGCTCAGCGGCCACAGTCTGGTCTTTCTGTCATGGTTCCTTTCAACTGTGCTATCAAATGAACTTGTGGTAGAATGCACTAAGAAAAGTTAGGGACAAAGAAAACAGATCTTTGGTGACATTAATGTCCTTAAAGAAACAAACCCAAGAGCCACCCACCCTTCTTAGCAGTTCCTAGTATTTGAACTGCATTGGTGGGTTTTAGCTAGCTTAGGTGGGAATATTTTTTTCATTATAAGTACTTGAAGGCATAAATCACCACATTTATGATTACTCTCCTAATGAGCTCACAATTTAGCACTGTCCCACAATAGAAAATAATTTGTAAGCAACTATATCTTCTTTAAAAATGTAGCTTATCTTCTGGGATTCATGCCTCTGTATGGTGTCCTAGGGATTCCATAAGGTGTTTAGGGCTTCAGTGACTTCTTAGTGGTCCACCAGGTACCTACTGTGATTTCCATACCTTGATTTAGTCTTCTTGGAGCTCTCTGACAGACTATTTTCGTTTTACATAGAGGTTTTATTTGGGGGTGAGTGTGAAACTTTAGATGTTCTAACATTCAAAAAAGACTAATAACTATCTTAAATATCCAATATTTAACACTTTAGAATTCACTACTTTCCCTGATGTGAAACACATGCCAAGTTCTCAGGAACTAGACCAGAAGACAGTAAAATACCAACACAGCCCTAGATCAGGCATCATCTTGGGAATCGCAAACATATAAAATTAAATAGCTGTCTTATTTTTTCCCCCAGTTTGGAAGACTCATGTCCCAAACCTCTTTCTTTATATTATCAAAGGAATCTAACTCAGATCTTTTTATGGTCCTGTGATGAGTAATCTACTGAAAACTCTGTGATCAAAACATCTACCTTTAACTGTGCTCTTTTGCATTATAGTGTTGATGAGTCTGTGTGTGTTTGTGTGTGTGTGTGTGTGTGTGTGTGTATGTGTTTGTGTGTATGTGTGTGTACAGGTACATATGCCTTATATTTTTCTTAAACTACAAGCTTTTTAAGTATTTACTTTGGAGATCATAATTGCATTATTACCCTTCCCCCTTCCTCCAAATGGAATATATCATTCCTTGTTCTCTTCCAAGTTCATGGTCTCATTTTTTTCATTAATTGATATTGCATACATATATGTCTATACATATATATTCCTAAATATACTTGGTATTGTATAACCAGTTTGGCAGCTCTTCCTGGGGGAAGAGTATTTCTCCTACTGTCAGCATTTCTTAGTTGCTTACAATAAAATTTTTGTGTATGTTTTTCTTTTACTTTATGTTCTCTTTGTTATTTCACCTTTGTTTATTTCTGGGCATAAGAGATTCTCTGTTTATAACAAAGGGGTAGATGGAAGCTGTGTAAACAATGGATTGAGAGACAGTGAGATGGGACCTCGGAAAGCTATTCCAAAAGCAATGATTCCTTAAAGTATTTGCTTCCTTGGGCCAGTTGCACTCAGAGGAATAAGTAAATAGTTTCAGGATACTTCCCATGTGATGAAGGGATTGTGATGCACTGGAGAGAAGAGGCTAAGAAAGGATGACAACTCAACCAACTATGTGAAGTATCAAGTTAGGAGAGAGCAGTCACGATGGAACTTGGAAGGAGAATAAATGAGTTACATCATCAGAGTCGAATACCATGTGATCCTAGACATGTAATTGATGGACAAGACTACAGAGTATTTCCCTGAAAACACTTCTCAAAGAAAAATAGTTTACTTCTGATTCTCTAGTTCTGTATTTCCGAAAAATGTAGTTCTTCTATATTATCTAGTTTTTTCTACACAGTGAGGCAACTATGTGGGTTTTTAACAACGTACTAAGAAGTGCCTCCCTCCCGCTCCTACACCTTCAGATGGGGCTAAATTCTCCATGTTCACACTCCTGGTGTGATTTCCCCATGCTCATACTTTTGCCATTGATTGCATCCCAAAGCACCTTACTGAACCTTATCAATGTGAAAGAAATGTCCAGAACTCCGTAGATGCCTAAAACCACAGAAAATCAAACCTATAATGTACTCCTTTCTCCGTCTTCCCTGGGCATTTAAAATGGATATCGCCCAGAACTTTTGCAGTTTAAGATAGAATGGTAAAATTAGCCCACATTTTTTTTCTCCTACCTTTAGAGTTTCAAGGATAGAAGTTTCAATTTTGCTGTAAATCTGTCCAAACTCAATACACATTTTTATTTGCCTTATACTGTACCACAAGAACATTCCTTCTCATTCTCCTTTCTTCTCTTTTACATCACTGCCTTAGCACCTTGGGTACCAAACATAATATGGAATATTTGAACACAAACTCTGCAGCAATGTGGCAGCAGATCTGCTAACCAAGATGGCTACTCAGTGACTCGCTGCTCTAAAGTGTAGATACAGCAGGCAAAGGGCCAACTCACATCCTAGGGTGGGGTGGGTGTGGCCAGGTTTCATCATTCTGTTCAGAATAGTGGACAACATGAGGTAATTATTTCTGGAATTTCCCAGACTTTGGTTATCATAGCTAAAATTGTGTAAGACAAAATGGTAGAGAGGTGACTATTACTGCCTCTATAATAACAAGTTAGGGATAGAGCCAACTGATGGGTAAGCAGGATATTTCAATGTGGAGAGGAGCCAAATACTCACTGGAAAGACTTCCTCACTGGGAATGCCCCTCACTCCTGTGGGTTGTTACATCAAAGGAAATACACTTCCTCTTGTCAAACACAGACATATAATTGAGTCTCTTCACTGAACCATTTCCTTATTACCAGCAAAAATCCTCCTTTCCTTTTGTTTGTGGCCCTTGTGTTTTTTGGGGGGCGGGGGAAAGGCAAGAGAGTCATCTTGATCCAGAGCCAAAGGACAGTGCCAGTGGTCTCTGTACTCTTCACTCCTGAGGACATGAAATTACTCACAGAACAATAGGGTGTACTATTGCAGATCATGTTGTCAAAAATGTTTGAAAAACTGTCCCTAGCTTTTAGAATCATAAGGCATTCGTTGATTCTATGCACAAAGGGGCAGGATGCACATGCATGTGTGTGTGTGTGTGTATGAGTGTGTGTATTTGTGTGTGTGTTTGGAAGGAAGAAATGGAGCTGTTGTAATTATATTACAATCTCAAATTTTAAAAATCTAAAAAGGTGTGCGTGTGTGTTTCTTCTTTTTTCCCTCCTTTCCCTCCTCTTCCTCCTCTTCCTTATTTTTGCAAACAAGCTTATTCTAGTCATTCTATGGTTCCTAGAAATCTCAGAGCTATGTTTGTAATAGGGAGCTAGATAGTACATTACCAAATACACAGGACCATGAACTCAAAGATTTCTTGTCTTTACTTCATTTCTTCTTAATTTCTCTTCACTAATTATCTCATGCATGAACTTTGACCTCCTGAATGGCACCAAGTAGTCATACATCATTTTAAGCCATTTTTGATTATACAAGTCATAAACAAAGAGATGGAGCAAGAGAGAACATAAAATAAATAAATACATGTTCAAAAGAACCCCTGTCTGCAGAATGAAAGTTTTATATGCAGAGGCTATAAAACCCAGAGGGACAATGTGTGCTGTTTGGAAGGTGATTTCGAAACAGGGCCATTTGGATAATCTACTTTGTAGCCTACAATTTTCTGCTTCTTATATGCAAGAATATATTTATTAAGCTATTTATAGATTTTTAACATATAATTTGCTGTTCTAAACACTCATTTCTTGATCTTTGCTCTTTATACCAAACATCCATTTGGTACGACACATATTATTCAACTGTCATAATAAGAAAGGCAAAAGGAAAATACTGTTTTAATTTAGCAAGAAATTGTGTTTTAGTAACTCATTTCCTGCTTTTTTAGTTATATTATTTATATATAAATTAAATAAATCATTTTCATAAGAGTTTTAACAAAATTTGAATGGGCTTTTTGTACTGGTTGCTACCTCCTGCAACTTTAATAATACCGTATTGGAAGAATTATATAATCACTGAAAAGATTCTAGAGAGTAGCACAGTAGTCAGGTTGCACCTATTCAAAACTACAGGAAAGGTCAATTCCATTTAAGATTTCAAATATATACCCTAATTTTAAAGCAGCCAAACACCTCACATATAATCATGAACACTTTAGGTATAATGGTAGCAATGTTAGTTTAAGAAAAAGGCATATTGAACTTTACACTAAATATATTTAATATTTAAATACAGTACATACTTTAAAGGGATTAAGAAACTTCAGGTGAAAATAATTGCAGTATTTCTACAGTGCCCTGGATTCATGGACTTTAGCATTAAAAAGCTATGCAAGGTTACCCTGCTCTTACAGTGACAATGATGCTTAGAAGATGATTTACAGAAACCTAACTTCAATCTTTACCATTAGCTACCGTACTCCTCATTGCTTTAAAACAACTATTCCATCGTTGATACTCATCAATAACTGACTCATTGAAATTAGGATTTCTCTAGTCTCCAAACTTGTAACCTGGAAGATGCTTTTCCTCATTTTTGTTGGTTGGCATATACAAACATGGTTCCATTATTTTATAATCTTGTTTTTGGAGATGCCTGAAAATAAAGTCACCCAGTTTTTTAAACAAGCCTATCATAGGACACTCACTTGAATCATAAGTAAACACTGCAGTTTTAGAGTTGTTTGCATGCAGTTGATAAAGATGGTCCTTGAATGCCTCTCAACTAATCAGGAGTAAAAAAAACATTGGCTTTTATAGAAGAAAAATAGTCCATGGTGTGAACCACTTGACAATAAACAGCCAAATGACTAAAACGTTGAAGAGATCTTCTAAGAAAGGTGGCAGAAAAATGCCCTTCCTTACATTTTTCTTTTGTATTTCTTTTTACTTTCTTCTTTCTTTTCTTCCTTTCTTCTTTCCTTTCCTTTCCTTTCTTTCTTTCTTTCTTTCTTTCATTCTTCCTTCCTTCCTTTCTTCTTTCCTTCCTTCCTTCCTTCCTTCCTATTTTTCTTTTTTTTTTTGACTAAGGATTTACTGTAATAAATGACTTGAAAAAGCATAACATCTCAGAGGGAAAAGTCAGAGCACATCCATGGTTTAATCCCATTCATAAAATGCTAAAAATAGGCAAATAGAAAATAAAATGAATAGTTGAATGAACTTCAGGTGGGCAAGACAGAGAATGAGAACTAAAGGGAATTCCTGTGGAAATTGGATCTCATTCCCACAAACGGTTCTGAAATAACTGCAAGCAAAGCCTTGTTCCTTCCTAGTTTGGTAAGAGAGTTTATGAATTTTTTGTAGTTGGATAAAACAGTGTTCTGGTGTCCTAGATCATTTTGAAATGTCAGCCCCAATATTATGAAGATGCAGGGGATCTACATGAGAGAATTTCCTACTGTTTGTCTGAAATAGTCTGGAATTTTGACCGAGGGGTAAACTGGCACTCACTCCATTTTTTGTGCAGCTTGCTGCTTCTCTCTGGCTTTTGAGGAAAATAAAAAGAGCATCAATTCTACTCATTTAGAGATAAGAATATTGATGAAATCATAGAAAGCAAAATTGTGGTGTGAAAATGCTACCCACCCCTCTCTAATAGTGCTACCCACCCCTCTCTAAGAATGCTACCACTCCTCTCTAAGAATGCTACACACCCCTCTCTATGAATGCTACCCACCCTCTCTATTTCCCTTTCCACAAGTCCATAGCTGAACCTCAGAGCCAAAACACTCTTGAGCTAAGTTTTCAACAGCATTAATAGAGTAGGGTAAAATGTACCCAGGAACACTAAGTCATGAAATGAAATATAAGCTCACAGAACATCAAACCTCTACATTCAAAAGCTGAAAAGTCTATTTAATGCATTAATAACATTTTAGGTGTGAATCTTGGAAACTTTTTAGAAATTAAACATTTACTAAAATAATCTTAATATTTTATGTGTTAAAATGCTTCTAATGAAAGCTCATAAGTAAAAGAAATACCTCCTTCCAAATTCCAAGTTCAACAATAGATTATCTTCATATTTTTCAGATATTTCTCTAAAAGCATGTACACATCTAAGAAGAAATAAAAAGGGTGCTTATTACTAATATCGTCTTGAGGCCATTTAAGCTCAGAATGAAAGACATATATGTGCTTATATAGAGATGGAAGTGTGTATGTATACATGCATACTGTATTCACACATAATCATATATGCATGTTACATGTATAGATAACACTTAGAATAAAATACATTTCATCTAAATCATACCTTCAAAGATTTTTGAAATTTTATCCAACCTTTATGCCACATGCTGTATAATAAGCTCTGTTATTACATCATTTCATCAAGCTAATGTGGATATTACCCCCAAAGAACTGGCTCAGCAAAATGTCTCAAAATGGCAGCTTGTCCCATCTCTCTTTGGCTTGGATTCCAATTAAGTCTGATCACTCGGGAATGGCTTTCTGGCAGAAGCTTAACAAAAGGAAGGGATAACATGAGTCTTAGGCCATGGGGAAATTAAAGGTAATAATAGAGACCTAGGCCTATGGAGCTGCTCCTCTCAGTCAGCCTAGGAAATGCTGAGAGGGGCCCAGTGCTCACCAGCCATGTTCTCTTGAGTCCTGACTTGTTGGTTTCTTTCTATGTAACAGCCCACAGCATGAGAACTCCAAAGTGAAACTGTGACTCAGACACATCAGTGAGCTAATGAGCACCACTGGACCAAGTACCTAATGCCCATTCCTCAATACTGCCAGTGTGTGCTCACTTCCCAGAGTCTGGCTAACTCGACTGAAGCCTCGATTCCTCAGGAAGAAGCAGGTGGTGACTGGTGCTTTGTCAGCTCCTCCTCTCATTAATGTGTGCGTGAGTCCCTCTTTGGTTCTTGAGCTGTGACTTAATGAAGACACGGGATATGTGAGTTGTGATCCCACTTCTGCCACCAGTTTAGATTGCCCTCAGAGAATGGATATCACTTCCCTGAGCATTTGTTATTCTATAAAGTGAAGATGGTTTTAAGGCATTCAAAGACCTCTTAGTTCCTCTTAGATCAAAATTCTTAGTACAGTGATATGTAGGTGGCCCTTGCATATTCCCCATGTGTCTACAGTATACAGTGCAGTTTTCTAAAAGTGATATGAGACAAAGCAGACTGACTGAAGAAGCTAACGTTAATATCCATCTATGTACCATTAGATAAGATTTTAGAAAGATTTGTCAAAGAGACAGGACAATACCATTCTTACAACTATTCATGAATTAATAAATATGTGGAAATTTATTCTTAAAAGGTTATTTTAACATAATGAATATTGATAGATACTAATCACATAAACTGTAAATCTTGGTTGTTCTCAGTATTCTTAAAGTGCCTGACTGAGATCATTGACTTGTGGGGCAAGATGACTCTGAGACTCTTCAGCTCTATGATTCTTTGACATCCCACAGGACATTGAACGTTATTGCCTAAAACAGCAACTTTTCAGACAACTAAGAGTGCCTGTTTATTTTGGCTTATATAGATACCACCTATAAATAAATAATTGAGATTATTTTAAAATTATACAACAAAGTAAATAATTGATTGCCTATCCAATGATGTTATTAAAGCCACAAACTTCTGCATCAAGAATCTACATCTACTTATTCACACCTAGATTACTCTGCATTTTGTGCTCTCCCTTCTTGAAATATTTATTCTAAACGCTTAAAGCAGGATTTAGCATCCATCTAAAGCACAACACTTGCAGAATGGATACCGAGTCCATACAGTGACTCTGGGTAAGAAATCTGGTCATTCTATGCTGAAGATAAATCTACACTATTTAATCTTTCCCTAAGGGAATTTGGCTGTAACACATTGTCTTAGTTACTTTTCTATCACAGTGATAAAACATCATGACCAAGGAAACTTATAAGAGATAGTGTTTAATTGGGCTTACAGTTTCAGAGAGTTAGAGCACATAATGGTGGAGTGAAGGCATGGCAGCATGGATAGATGGGAACTCACATCTGAAATTTTAAACAGGACCCTGAGAGCATATTGGGGATGGGAAGAGTCTGTTGAAACCTTGGGAGTCTTTTGAAACCAGTTACATACTTCCTCCAACAAGACCATACCTTCATCTTCTCCCCCCAAACAGTTCTATCATTTAGGGACCAAATATTCAAACAAACATATAAGTCTATAGGGATCATTCCTATTCAAACCATCACATGTATACAGATATCTAAATAGTAACAGGCCAGGAGGTATAAAAAGGAGAATAGAACAGAGGGAGAAAGTCATTGGTAAATACAGTGTGTGGTCAGAGAGAGGGAGATCAAGAACAATGACATGTGGCACATTAAAACTGCCATACTAGAATAACCCCCTGAGAGAATCACACCCCCCCCCCAGTCTGCCCAGGATCTCGGGGAGTCGAATATCTCCTGCCCACATGTTAGAATCAGTGCCCATTTTCACATGTCTGTGTACATGTTCAATAATAGGACAGAAAAGCCTAACAGTGCCACACTGCTAAAGGATCTATTAAGAAAATAAAACTCCATTGTGTAGATATATCACATCTTCTGAATCCATTCCTCCGTTGAGGGACATCTGGGTTCTTTCCAGCTTCTGGCTATTATAAATAAGGCTGCTATGAACATAGTGGAGCATGTGTCCTTATTGCATGCAGGTAAAGCCTCTGGGTATATGCCCAGGAGTGGTATAGCCGGATCCTCCGGGAGTGTCATGCCCAGTTTTCTGAGGAACCGCCAGACTGCTTTCCAGAGTGGTTGTACCAGCTTGCAATTCCACCAGCAGTGGAGGAGTGTTCCTCTTTCTCCACATCCTCGCCAACAACTGCTGTCTCCTGTGTTTTTGATCTTAGCCATCCTGACTGGTGTGAGATGGAATCTCAGGGTTGTTTTGATTTGCATTTCCCTAATGACTAAGGATGATGAACATCTCTTTAGGTGCTTCTCAGCCATTAGATATTCTTCAGGTGAGAACACTTTGTTTAGCTCTGTACCCCATTTTTTAATAGGGTTACTTGCCTCTCTGGAGTTTAACTTCTTGAGTTCTTTGTATATATTGGATATTAGCCCTCTGTCGGATGTAAGGTTGGTAAAGATCATTTCCCAGTTAGTTGGTTGTCGCTTTGTCTTTTTGACAGTTGGAATACTACTCTGCAATTAAAAACAATGAATTCACGAAATTCCTAGGCAAATGGTCAGATCTTGAAAATATCATCATTAGTGAGGTAACCCAATCACAAAAGAACACACATGGTATGCAGTCACTGATAAGGGGATATTGACCCAGAATCTCGGAATACCCTAGACACAATCCGCATATCAATAGATTTCTAAGAAGATGGAAGGAGAGACCCCTGGTCCTGGAAAGACTGGATGTAGGGGAACGCCAGGACAGAGTAACGAGAGGGGGTTGAATGGAGAAAAGAGGGAGGGAAGGGGGCTTATGGGACTTTCAGGGAGGGAGGAAACGGGAAAGGGGAAATGATTTGGAATGTAAATTAAAAAAAAAAAAAATAAAATAAATAATTAAAAAAAAAAGAAAATAAAGTCCAAGAAACTGGAAAAAAAATAATAATAAAGGTTGTGCTTTGTGTTTTCCAGGCACTGTTCAAATACAAAAAAAAAAAGAAAGAAAAAAAAAGAAAAGAAAACTCAAAGGGACAGGAAAGAGAAGGACAGTACATCTAGAGAGAGCAGACACACTCACAACAGTGACATGACTTCATTTTGTATATCACACACACACATGTCCAGCTCTTCTGGAGAACTAATGGTTTCTTTATATTTGAACCCCCCCCAACACACACACACACACACACACACACACACACACAATTCCATCTAATCACAGGGAATGGAAGAAACTGACCATCTCAGAGGCAGGGGGAGAGTCATTTCAAAACAGAAGCAAAAGAATTGGGACAGGTGTAATAAAGGGCAAGGGTCATAAAAATTCACCAAAAATTCTCTGGGAAGTTACAAGAAAAGTAAGCTGAGAACAGTAGGCAAACACAAAAATCATCCTACACTGAGATCTAGATAAATTAAACAGACCCAAAATTCCATAGGCCTTCCTGTATGGTTTCTACCTTAGATTTTCATATCGCTGGTCTGACTCCATTGCTAAACTGCAGTAAAAAGAAAAAAAAATAGTACAGCATAAATTTCAAAAGCTTATAATGCTCTTTCTAACACATTTTATCCCTATGTGATCACTTGCCTGATATATATTTTTTTGTTGAATTTCAAATAAATAGTTTAAGCATCTGTACATATTAAACACTCAAGAATTGTGGGGAAATTAGATTTAGGTATTGACTTCCAAGTATCATGACAGCTGCAAGGATAGAACAAACGGGCTCCTTCCACAAATCTAGGCTTAAAGAAACTACCATCAAGAAAGATAACACAGGTGAATTTGCCTTGAGGACTCCCCTGAAATATTGGCAAGTAATGAGGATGTGGTCTACCATGAAGGAGGAGGAAGATCTTCATGATGGAATATTCTAACTGGATCCTAGAAAATGGCCAGATGTAAGACAGGTATCACCTAAGAGAGGAAATAAATGAGGAGAGACGAGAGAGAGAGAAGACCCATAGAATTAGATGAAAATATGCCCTATTTGGAGGCAGCAAAAGTTTGATAGGCTCAATGTGAATAGGGTATAAAGCAAAACAAGACTGGAACATTCACACTGGGTCAGAGCAGAGGGTCTGCTCAAAAGGATAAGGTTGTAACTGTAAAGACTTTGGTACAGAGGACTGACATAAAAATTAATTACTGTCATTTGGAGAGTCTATGCTAGAATAATTTCAAAGAACAGTCACAGATTCACAATGAAACCATTTTAATTCTCATTATACTTAGGAGAAAACTAAGACTCAGGGAGCTCATCCCAAAGTTTCTCCAGATTGCAGCAAGGAGTTGGGTTGGCTTCACATCCATGTCTCTCAAACTTTGATGCCAATGTTGCTAGCATGGAAGAGTGTAGAGTCCAAGGCCCTCATAAGCATATAACTGAGACTTGTGACTGAAAAAGGCAAAGGGGAGTCATGGAAAATGCAGGAGATAGGAAGGCATTTGAATTACAGACAAAACATGTTAGCTGTGACTAAGACCCATCATTCAGGATAAAAACAATGACTTTGTTAGCTGACTAGCTCTGCTGACCGAATGCCTTTCTTTAATCTGACTTCCAATGTGTTTTAGACATTGGTCTGAAGGTTTACAAAGACTTTGGTCAAGAGTGAAGGGGGCGACTTGGTATATCAGCATGTTTTCTGATGAGAGAGAAATCTGATACCTTCCTGAAAGAAAAATCACGGATGTCCTGTAGCATGTGGCCTTATAAAGCAAGGTGATGGAAATGATAGAAAATGATGCCAAGCATTAAGTTGAGTTTGGGGAATCCTGTGGAAGAGCAGGAAGAAGGACTGAAGGAACCAGAGGGGTCAAGAGAACTATAAGAAAACCTACAGTATCTTCTAACCTGGGCGAATAGGGGCTTATAGAGACTGAACTTCCGACCAGAGAGCATGAAATGGATAGACCTAGGCCTTCAACATGAATGTTAACAGTTGTGAGGCTAGATCTTCTTCGTGTGGGACTCATAAAGTGGAAGCAGAGTCTGTCTCTGACTACACTGCCTGCCTTTGGATCCTTTTCTCCTAATTGGGCCACCTTGTCTAACCTCAATAGAAAAAGGTGTGCCTAATATTACTGCAACTTGATATGCTAAAGCTGGGTGATAGCAATGGGAGGTGTCCCCCTTCTCTGAGGAGAAAGGGAGAGGGCTTTGGGCGAGGAGAGGAGTGAGGGAGGACTGGGAGGAGACAAGGGAGGGGAAGCTGCAATCAAGATGTAAATAAATAACTTAATAAAAAAATAAAAAAGAATGTATAACGCATTGGTCTTTTACAGAATGTATCCGTACAGTCCTTCCATGCTACTACCACTCACACATATCTAACCTCCTAAGGCCAAGGCCACATGAAGGCCAAAGCTTTTGTTCCTCAGAAGAATGCTGCAACCTCAGAAAATAGCTCAGCTGCCATATTTATAAGCATCATGCCAGTGACGCTTCCCAAGTATACTGCACTTGCATTTTTCCCAAAGAGATAGGAAGACATTTTTAATGAATAGGAACAAAAAGACTAACACAAGGAAGAGGGGTATGCTGGGAGGACAGGTGTGATTCGAACAGAGAGCTGAAAGTAAAGACGTGAGAACCCATTATCAATGCCTTCTCCCTCTCTGCCCTTGCCTTCTACCACTTAAACAGCCCACCCTCTCCACCCCTAACAACTCCTGCCCCTCCTAAGGTCTTGCCAAGCACTCTCTTGAAATTGAATCTCTGTACCAGTCATCCTTTTCCTTGGATTCCCAAGTAAGACACCAGAGTTACAAAATTTAAAGAGATAATGGTATACACGTGCCAACCCTGAGTGTGAGTAGCACCTTAAATTTGGAACCCTAGGAATCTCATTTTTGTACCTTCAGATCAATCCCTGGTTCTCTAGGTTTAAATGAATCTATACACTTATTTATTATATTGATGGTTCATCATCTATATCTGTTTATATGTAGCTATAGAAACCTTTATTTGCTTTATGTGTAGACTTTAAATACTAGGACTCTATCCAGACTATAACAAGAACTTAACCGAGTGATCATCAAATGAGTAAATGAGAGTAATATGAGTCAGAGAAACCAAAAGCTACATGGATGGAAAATTGATTAGAGTGTTGGGAATAGATGATCATTATTTCTTTCTGAAGGCATTGGTTGAGATCATAAACCAAATAGACATCTGAAGATCAGAAGTGAAATGAAAGCAAATTATGAGGTCCCTATTCTGAAAGTCCTGCCATAAACAGGAACGTATCAGTTACCTTTTCCTTGAATTTGTCATTAAAGGGAAGTTTAAAAATAAAAATCCAGCTAAACCAATCTAGGAATTCTCTGGAAACTCAAATGAAAAGACTTAACAGTACTAAAACAGTCCCATTTGTGGGTTTATTTCCAAAAAAAAAAATCAAAATCATTATGACACAAACTTCAATATCAGTGTACCTAGGTTTGTTGCAGCACTATTGCAAAGAGCTCAGACATGCAATCTCTGCAGTTGTCAATCAACAAGAAGTCCATTAGCATAGGCGTGGATGAAGAAATGGTGCTATCTATACAAATGTGATTGTCTTAAAATAAAAAGTGGTGCCAGGGAATCATGTCTTGAAGCAATGTCGGGTAATCCTAGATGACAATATGCTAAATGAAATAAGCCAGACACCAAAGGACAAACAGCCCAATGATCTATCTGATATGTGGACTCTAAAAATGTTAAACCCAGGTCAGGGGAAATGACTCAGTGATTAAAATATCCCATAAAGGAGAGAACTATAGTTCAGATCCCCAGAACACACATAAACACGTGGTGAACGTGGCAGTCTGACTGTAATTCCTGCCAGGCCCAAAAGGCAGAGATAGGGAATCCCCAGAGAAAGCTGCCTAGCAAAACTAACTATACAAGTGAGTTCTGGGTTTGATTAAGAGACTCTGCCTCATTGACTATTGTATAAGTGCAATTGGGGATGATTTCAGACATCAACACACTTACATTCATGGACATCCATGTTCCCAGCCCCCACAACACACACACACACACACACACACACACACACACACACACACACACACACACATACATACACACACACACACACACACACAGAAAGAGATGAAAAAATAGAAATCAATAAGTATAAATATCAAGCTCATGAAGATAGGCTAGTAGAAGACTGCTTAGCAGAAGCCAAGGCAGGAAGGTAGGCGGTAAAAATGGGGTTTGTGACCAAAGGTTCCATGTTCCAGTTAGGCAGGAGAAATAGCTTTAGAAAAATCATAAAGAGGGAGATTCATTACTAATGTTCCAGAGACTTAATAGAGAAGAAGAAAGAAGAAAGGAGGAGGAAGAAGAGGAAGAGGAGAAGGAGGAGGAGGAGGAGGAGGAGGAGGAGAGATGCTCTTGAGTAACTAGAATATTGTATACGTTAGCCTCTCTTTCCACCATGACTCCCTGCACGTGTTTATTATGTGCCACCATTTTGTTTGTAAAGTGCCACTCAACTAACTTTCACATTGTCAACAGTAAGCACACAGCCTTTTCCAGCTGACCCTATTACTATGTAAACTTGGAGCTCAATAGCCACAGGTGCAGGAGGCCGCATCTGATTTCTCAATCACATTCTATTGTATTGTAAGCTAGACCACCAGGGTGATCCATGAGGATGTAGTGAGTTGTGTGTTTCTTCAGAAATTTCACCCAGTGTTTCTGTGCTGTCTGTCGCCTTGGTGCTTCTGAGAACAGGAGAGCCTCAGGGAGGGGTGGCAGAAATTGGAAAATATAAATAACAAATCAAAAATTACAATTGATTGGATAAACAATTTCCCTTAGTCTGTTTCTTAATAAGTGATCGATTTTATGATCAATATTCATTATTTCCCAGAACATACCACACTGCTTATTGAACAAATGAATGTCTGAAACTACAATGACACAGATTCAAAAAGGTGAACCAATTTCTTTAATAACATGGGGTGAACAGACCAGCTCATCTTACCCAGTTGTTCCACATCAATGCACGTCTCCATGTAGCCCTTTGGAAAAAGGCTGGCGTTCAGGGAAGTAAGGGAGGTAATTCATCACTCATTAGAAGTGGGTTATGGAAGCATGTGTGTGGAAGGGTGAGGACTAGCCTGGCCTTTGTCTGTGTGAAATAAAGTCTCCAAGCTGCTACACCAGGCTCACTTAAGGCTAGTCCCTTTTGTTTCCCGTTATGATCTATGGGACAGCATACAGCAGCTTGTATACACTGAGCAGATGCTCTACCACTGAGCTGTACAGCCTCAGCAGGTATTGCTTTTGAAGTTGTAGGTACTTTGTAGACATGTAGTGAGTCAAGCCATGGTATGTACACTTTCTAGAGATACTTTTTTATTACATATTAAGGAAGATAACTAATAGAGTGATATAATTATAATCAAATGAACTTCTTCATTGACATTGCTTTTTTTACTTCCTAGTTCTGGCTTCACTGTTGAAGCATTCCACCGAACTTACGAGTTTGGAACTAGTTCTTACTAGTTCTGGAACTATTCAGAACATTTAACATGCTGTGCAGTGTAGTTCCCTTTATCATCTTAAAATGGCGTGTTGACCAAGATATTTTTTAAAATGTGGCCATTAGACTGACTTTTAGTGGTTTCCAACGGTCCCATTACTGTGGAAAGAGGTCCTGGGGAGATACAATTATGTGGTCAGTTAGTGCTAGCACCAACTTTAAGGAAGTGATGGCACTGTGTGAACAAGGAGTGCCTGTTAAGGCCTCTCCCTTAGTAGGTCATGGCCCCTCATAGGTGAATCTCACACTCTGGTTACTATGACAACCTTGCTTCTTCCATTCTGCCCGGGTGTGGATAAGGAGCCACAGTACCTTATTTAATTCCATTTAGACTGGCTTTCCTTTCTCATCTCTCATGTCATAGTTGCATAGTGTCTGTAGCAAGTGCCTAATTACCCAGTTCTGGCAGAGTTGCTGGACTGATCAATTAAGAAAGCAACAAATGATTAACTTGCTTAAAAAGAAAAAAAAAAAGCCATCACTTACTTTAAGTTAGTCATCCAAGGTTTTTCCACCCTACTTAGGAAAACCTCATTAAGTCAGGCTCCCCTAATTAAAAATTAGATAATACTGACAGGAGCAAAGCAAAGTTTACCTCTGTACTGTCTGTTTTTTTTTTTTTTAAAAAAAATGTTTTTGTGAAGTAAAAGAATAACAAAAACAAGTCGTAATGATCCTTCCAAATCTAAAGTTCTAGGATAGATGCGATGTGTCCCTAAGAGTCCTGACAAACAATTGTCAGTCACCATGCTGCATGCAAACCTCCGCCTACAGAAAATATTCCAAGGTTTAATTGTAAAAACATTCTTATCTATCACCAAAGAAAATCTCAGTAAAGACTTTACTAGGTAACATAATTGGAGCTGGGTTGTAATTAAAGCTATTTTAATATATGCATAAATGTCTCATTTATACCACATCATCGGGAATTCATACAAGTAAAATTTCAGACAACTGAGATATTTATTTTAAGAAGCAATGCTTATTTATTTTAATTAGGGAGGTGTGGTGCCGTGATTAAACATGAATACTGAAGCTGAATTGATTTCTGTACCTTGGGCAAAGTTATGCGGTTTTGTTTTATTTTGGTTTTTTTGTGTGTGTTTGTTTTCAACCGGAGTCTCCGTCTGTGAAATGGGAATGGTAATAGTCATACTGGATGATGAGGTTCTGGAGATTTTATGATATAATTCACTTCTTAAAGCTTTCAGTCAATGCTTGTGTCAAAGTAAATATTCAACGAGCATATATTACTATTATTTAACATTTCCCAAGACGTTACATAAGGATTGTGGACTGGAGAGACTGCTCTGTGTATAGTCACTTGCTACTCTCAAGTATGAGAATCTGAAGTCAGATACCTAGAGCCATGTAAAGCTAGACATGTGTCTTCTATCCCATGGCTTCTATAGCAAGATGAAAGGGAGAGAGAGGAGAAGTCCCTGCAGCTTGCGGACCAGCTGACCTAACATACACAGCAGCAAACAATATGAGAGACCCTGTCTGAAAAGGAGTGGAACTGGAGAAACAATAGCAAAGCAATGCATCCTGGGATGCGGGTGGCCACATTCACACCCCCAACACGCA
Organism: Tokudaia tokunoshimensis; assembly: GCA_036184795.1. Taxonomy (NCBI): domain Eukaryota; kingdom Metazoa; phylum Chordata; class Mammalia; order Rodentia; family Muridae; genus Tokudaia; species Tokudaia tokunoshimensis. The sequence goes on from BTHU01000003.1 coordinate 16,729,936, forward strand.
AAAGACTGAAAAGAGACAGAAAAGAACATACTGAACAATCATCTTTCCTATCAAATACAACATCCAGCAAGATTTAACACCTTCGTGTCTTCAAAATCAGTGTCATGAAGTTAATTTTCTATTCCACTTAAGTAAATATATAAAATTGTCAGACTTCTTCCCACTTCCTCTCTTTTTTCATGATTGCTCATTATCTGCTGCAAGACTATCCCTAATGTTTCAATAAAGTGAGATCTGGGCCAGGTTCCGCGGGGTATGTGTGCTCACCACAAAGTGCACTGTGTGCCTTCTGAATGCTGCTTTCCTCCTTGTTAGTAAGAATTTTCCCCCATTCTATGCAATTCTAGAGTCTAATCTTTATACTTGAATTTTCTGAATAACCAGACTGTCCATATAATAGACACCTATGAGCTATGCCAGCATATTTAAAAGGCTTGGCTATTTACTTAATAGTTATTTATTTAAAGTTCTATGACTGAATTTTCACTAATGCTGTCCATCAGGTCCTTTTTTTAAACATAATTTATTTCAATGAATCATGGACTCCTTTTAATTGAAAGAAGACCATAATAATCAGAATGATGTATTTATGTTCCATAGAAGGTAGTAAGTAACTGCTAATGTATTCTTTCTCTCGACCACCCACTTGCACCTATGAATTATATCCATCTAAAAGAAAAGTTTGGAAGGATTTGGGGGGTAACATTCTTCTCTTAGTCCTTCATCATCTAAATCATATAAAAAGATTTGTGGGCAGTGAAGCATTCAGGCGAGTGGGGCTCTCTAGTGAGTGTCCACCCATCAGCGTGAAGTTCAACACAAATGGAATACAAACTATTTTGCATGTGGTGTTTGTGATCTCATGGCATATAACATAAGCTGGTGTGGTACTCACAATTCATGACATATATATATATATATATATATATATATATATATTTCACTTGGTAATTAAAACCACATTTTTTTTCTAGAGAAGAACAAACTGACATCATCAAAAGGCACATGTTCTAGAATAGCGTATTATGAAATGCCCATCATATTTCTCTATACGTCAGGTTTGAAGGAACCATCATCTGATCGCGTGGCCCAAATGTGAGTGTTCATGGTGATGAATATGACAACAGTGTCAAATGCTGGTAGTGACTTCTCATGTCATCTAAGTGGCATGCCACAGGAAATGGTGCACATGACAGTAGGATGGAAATAAACAAAAGCATAAGGTGATGACAATGCCAGGTTAAAAATTAAAACAAGTGAGTATATAAAAGAGAATCCACTCCTGATGCCAGGCTCAAGGCAAAATAAGAGAAAGAAAGCTCACAATTCTGGGGAACTTTTATAAAAGATTTATGGAGTCTGAAAATACTGCTTTTGTCATTCACCTGGATTGGAGCCCAACTAGAGAGCATTTCAACTGAGCATCTGTCTCAGTCTTCTCCACTGGAGAATGGCAGCTAGAAATACTCTTATATATTAGACTCCAGAATGAAGGCTAGGTTATATTCACAATCCAAGGGGAAGCAATCAACCACCTATTCTTGGGGTGACACTGTGCACTTTCACCATCCTGTTCCCCACAGCTGCAAGCCATGTCCTCTCTCATGTTAAAGTTGACCATATCTTAGTGACTCAATATACAAGGTTACTGTGAGAAAACCTCAGAATGCATGTGTGTTGTTCTCCTAACTTACAAGGTGTGAACATTATCTTTTGTGCCTCTAAATTCCAACAGGCTCCCACCGACAGTAAGTGTCAAGACTTATTTACTTCACTCATGTTCTTGTCCTATAAAAACCTAGTTATTAAAAAGGTTGAATTAATTAATCTTGAGTGACATAATTATTCCCAGTACTTCCATCAGCCCGCATGGTTCACATTATGACAGGAATCAATGCCATGTAGGTAGCTTCAAATCTTGAATATAGAAGATGATACAATTGAGTCGCAAAGGAAATTTATTAAGTCTTTTATACTGGTGTATCTCTTCTGTACAAAAATGAAAAGGTACCATATTATTTAATCTACTGAGATGTCCTTATTTAGTCTGCCTTACAAATGGTCATATGTCAAATAAGGTATAGGAAATGACCTGAGACAGGCGCAGGAAATAAATACTTTAGGAGAGACCTTGATGGAAGTCCTCTCAGATCACCAGGCTGATGTTCTGTTGTGATGCTAAACAGTCTGCTTAGGGTTCCTTAAGGATATGGGTGTGTTATTTTACAAGGCAGAAAGTAAACTATCTCACAAATGGATGAAAAGAGTTAGACATTTATGTCCCAAAATACCTCTTTACTGGCATTATTCAGAAGCCAAAGTGTCTAAGTATTGTAACGCTAACAGCAATCATGTCAAGCACAAAACCTTTAAAATGTAGTAAACTATTTATAACTCTTGATAATGAGATACAAAGGGCCAGCATGCATCTTTTATACCATACAGAGGTTAGCTGTTTGTACCATGAACAAAAAATGTAAAGCTCTTATGACATTTCAGTGTAAGTCAGTATTCTTTTTTTTTTTTTTTATAAAGGTAAGAGGTATAAATTTGTGTCTTTTCCTGGAAGAAAATATACTTAACTTGGTCCTTAAGGTTCCCTCATTACTTTAGTTGTGGGTGAAAAACATGGTATTTTTTTCAAAAGACTGAGACTTGGGAAAGAGCTTTAAGGACTGATACTAAGAATCGTTTCCATTGTAATATAATTTTACCACAGAGAATGATATGTTTGCCACCTATAAAAAGATCCATCTCCTCACACTTCTTAACAACTTGAAAACAGAATATTATAACTTGTTTCAAGGCTTCAGATCAAAACTCTCAGAGGAGTTTAAATTCATATGCTTAAAAAATGTAAGACTGTATTGATCTTAATTAGCTTATAAGGCAACTGACATTAGAAGGTGAATATTTGCTTAGTAGAAACAGCACAACTGTCTTTCTAATGATAGGGACAAAATGGAATCTGGAGACTACAAATAGCACATGCAGCTACCGGGATATTTTTTGTTTGTACTTTGTGACTCCAATGTCGATGGCCAACTGGGTAAGATCTAGAATCACCTATGAGGCAAGCTTCCAGGCATGCCTTCGAGGGGTTGTCTAGATTCTTTTAGGTAAGAAGGCACACCAAAGCTGTGCATATGAAAACTTCATTGTCTGGAGACTTGGCCTAAATCAAAAAGAAAAAGAATGGACAGGTGATAGTCATTGTTCTCTGCTTACCGACTATAGATTCAGAGTGACCTGAGTGTCCACCTCCCACTCCCACCACCACATCTCCCCTGCTATGATGATTTCCCTGCAAACTCTGTGCCAAATAAACCTTCCTTCCTTCAGTTGCTTTTGTTGAGGTATTTTGCCAGAGCGATAATACAAATCACTGACACATACCTATACTTTGATAAAGTGTTCTTTTTATAACTCCAATTTAAACTAAAATTTAAAATAAGAATGTAGAACCAGATGTTGTATCACAAAGTATTAAAGCAAGATGGTAAAAAAAAAATTAAATGAGAGCAAATCCTGATCGTAATAATAATTTGTTTGAGAGGAAGGAAAGCCTTGTGTTATTATTTAAAATATTTTATCTTAGTTTGTTCTTGACAGTCGAACTACTTATACATATTCTGTTATGTATCAGCATATGCAAGCAATAGTACATATATAAGGACACGCATACATATTTGTGGATAAGTGCTCAAAAAAGAACATTGAGTGATAATTGACTTGAAAATTTTGGACCACTTTTAAGAGGGTGGTTCTCTTTAACATGCATATTCTGTTTCATTAAATAAGACCTCATGATTGTCATTTCAGACTCTCATGAGTAGAGGGAACCCTCACCATGGGAAACTCTTTTCTTTCAATTCTGAAAAATGGTTTTGAGTCTATAAATGTATGAAACATCATATTCCACCTTAGAACTAAGCCAGGGAAGTGTGTGACTTTCACAGACATAAGTAAAACTCAGGGCACCCCTTGTACAGAGACTAGCTAACAAACATTTCTTTCTTTCTTTCTTTCTTTCTTTTTTTTTTCAAAAGTTTTTCTTGAGGAAACTTCCCAGAATCCATCCCAGATGCTCAGGAATGTAGACCCAGCTCATCTTACCTCTACCTGCAAAGAACTTACAAGAACCAGGTTTAGAAAGAAACCACCAGCAGCCACTTTGTGAAAGAGTTCCATGGAATGTACCTGCCCCATTCCTTTAAATTTTAGGGCAAAATTCACCCGTGGTTTTAAAATATCAGTCAGTATGTCTTAAGAAGATGCTCCAGCATCAGCTGCAGGCAGTGTGCAGGCAATTGCTATTCCAGATACTCTTTTCCCTCCTCAGTCCTTCTGGTCCTCTGCCCACACATTTCACAGCACCACCAGAAGCCATCAGGCAAGCAGCTGCCACCAGGCACCAAGCAAAGATGATGATTTCAGAAACTTCTTGAGGGATGTTTCCCAAATGCCAGAAAAACAGAGAACCAAAGAAAATTAGCCCTCAGACAGTCACAGTGCAGAGGAGAACAAGGTCACTACTGCACCTAGTTACGAGAAAGGGCAGGTGATTTAAGATCTGTTTTGAGGGCTTGTAGTTCAAGAACATGTTCCCTGAAAATGTGGAAGCAAAATCATTCACATCTTCCAAACCATCCTGAGAAAGTCTTAGAAATCTCTGGGGCAAGCTTCAGAGTGCCAATGCATTCCCACCGAAGTCTTGAGTTTCTGTCTTTCCTCCAGGCTACTTCTCTCCATCTTCCAATGCAATTCTCCTATAGCGCTCCATAGAAAGTGATGGATTACAGTACATTGCTTTAGGATGAAATCCATAAGTAAAGAAAGTACAGGAAAACATACCAACCTTTCTCATTATTATCCTCGCCTCACAGAAGGAAAGCAGACAGAAACCGTGAGAACCAAGGTACACCTGTTAGTTGGTATGACTTGTGTCTTAAGGTGGGTATATCGGTAGCACATGATGGACATCCGTCATTAAACAGTTGAAAGCTTTTAAATTTAGTTTGCAATATTTTTCACTAGCTCCCCATTTTCCATAGTTGTGTACTTCGGTGGGATGATCCACTCACAATCTAAGCAGTCAAAGTAAAGAATTTGGGCTTGGACTAGAAAAACTCACAATCAGAAGGCTCAGTAACTTGCCAGCTGAGAAGCTATGGAGGTTTGCAAAAGAATGGCCCTAATAAGCTTATACCTTGGAATCCTTAGTCATCAGGGAGTGGCACTGTTTTAGAAGGATTGGAAGGATTAAGAGATGTGGCTTTGTTGGAGAAAGTGTGTCACTAGGGGTGGGCTTTGAGGTTCAATCTCAGGCCAGGCTAGGCACATTTCCACTGCCACCCCCTTGCTGCCTTTAATGCTATGTTTGCTGTCACATTCCATATCTTGACAATAGAGGATTAACCCTCTGAAACTATAAGCAAGATCTCAATTAAATGTTTAATAGTATAAGAGGATGGTGTCACTGAGAGTGGGCTTCAGGGTTTCAAAAGCCTATGCCAGACCCAGCTTCTCTTTCTGCAGACTGTGAAGTGTGATGTAAAGCTCTCAGCTATTGCTTCACTGCCATGCCTGTCTGCTTCCTACCATGATGATCACAAACTAAACTTTGAAAACTGCAAGCAAAGCCTCAATTAAATACTTTCTTTTAAAGGAGTTTCCTTGATTATGGCGTCTCTTCACAGCTACAGAAAGTAACTACAGCGTGCTACTGTGTTTCTGCTTATACAATCCAATTTCACTACTCATAGCCAAGTTTCAAGAGCCTACTAACAGGTCTCTGTAGTTCTCAACTGAGTAAAATCAGTTCTTAGAGGGAAATTGCCTATGATTTCTGTCTTAGTCAATGTTTCATTGCTGCTATGAGACACCATGATCAAGACCAACTCTTATACTATAAAACATTTAATAAGGACCCCAGCTTACCAATGGTTATGGCCAAGAACTACTGCCAAGGCTCATTCTGTTTTCCTAACTCATCTATCTCACAATCACTAAATCTACCTTTATTAACTGGAAGTTTCCTTTTCCATTCCCTTACCCTCTGGATGTTTGTATGTCCAGATGGGATTTTTCTCCAGGATATGACTCATGCAGGAGCTATACAGAGCTCTATCCTCACATTCCAAGATTTGCTTGATCAACGAAGACCACAACCCCCTTTGTCTTTTAGGTTGATTATCCCCAATCTTTAAGATAAACTGACTCAATTATTATCATTGACTTTCAGCTCTTAGCCACAACCACACAAGTCAATCTCAGACTCTGGACCGTGATCAGGGTCTCTAATTTACTGGCATTTTATCAATCTCAGATTGGGTTCTACAAAGCTTTTCCTGTGACGAAAGAACAGGTTGTGATTTCAGGTCTCTACTTCCTCCTTGGATATTTGACCACTAACAGGAATGTCTTGTCTGAATAAATCTCATCTCTCTGCCTTACTTTTTATTAATCTGTCTAGATTGTATTATGTAAGGACTCCTCAAATGTTCATTCCAGAGATCCTCTCTGCTACAGTGATGGTTGTGAATAACAAGAAGGAGTCAGTGCTCCTGAAGAAAACCAGTGCATCACTTCTCCAGAGCCTGACCTGTGTGCTCTGCCCTAACTCACTTCTGCTCCAGACCATCTTAACAGATCTGTTCCCCAAATTCACAACACTCATACATCACCTTTACTCTCAGACACTGAAGGCTAAGGAACAAACAAATCAGCAAGCCTTCTAAAAAGGGCAGAATGCAGACTTTCCATAATCTGAAGAAATTTACACTTTTTTAAAATGGCAAAAATAAAGTACAAAACAGAGACAGAAGCAGCTCAGATGCAGTGATATTCATTTCAGACATGTGGGACATAATTTAATAGAAACAAAACATGCATTCCATCTTTCAACATGTCTTTTGCCTCAGAAGAATCCTGTTTTTGGTCGAGGGACATGGCCCATTGGGTAAATGTTTACTGCACAAGTCCAATGACCTGAGTTTGGAGCCCAGAAACTACAGTGTAAAGACCAGATGCCATAACTCATACTGGTCTGTAATTCAAGTACTCCTGCAGAAAAACAGGGAATGAGACAGGGGTGTGTGGGCCAACTAGCCTGGCATACAAAACTGCAAAGCAACAAAGAGACCTCGTCTTTCTCAAACAAGGTGAAAGACAAGCACCCACATCACAGTTGTGCTCTGACTTCTACACACATGCATGGCACATGCCTGCCTGCATAATCACACTCACACACAAACAGACACAAAGATTAAAATAAAGGTACCATGTTTTCGATGAGAGAAAAGGGCAGCATTGGCCTCAGCTCTGACTCAAACTGGCATTGTATAGATCATCATGCTTTTGAGGGAGTTTAAAAAAAGAATTAAAACTGCCTTAAAAATGAAACTCCCACAAGAGAAAAAGGGAAAGAAAGCTGATTAAGAAATATTGCATTTCACACAGTTCAGCTCTGGCGGCCATCTTGTTTCTTGCCCCGGTATGTAAAGTTAGTAATTCTAGAACAATAAAGATGGGATGGAGAAACTCTTGCCTAGTGAAACAATTTAAATGAGCTCCTTAAATACTTTTAACTAGCATTTAATTTATTTTTAATCAGGTGCTTATCATTTGTTAAATAAATTCCAAAGGCCCCAGGATTCCACAGCCCTTAGACAGGCTAATCTCCCATTGGGAAGCAACACATATTAAATAGTTGCTAAACCTTGGTAAATACACTTTTAATAATTAATTCTAGAAGTATTTAGCTAGCAGTAATATACTGGATATTTCAGCAGTATTATAATCCATGGGATATTGTCCAGGGACTTTTCAGATTAACACATTTGGGTCCCTGAGTCCCATCTGTATACCTCTATCTGAATTCACAGCAGGTGATTTAACACATGGCGACCAGCTCCATGTGTCTGAGTGACCAATGATTTTATTACCGTATCAGTGAGATCAAATCAGTGAAATGCATCCGCCGTGGAAATGCTTAGTAAGGGACGAGACAGACGGCAGCTTACAAGTCAACCTGGGGTTTTCAAAAATGATAACTACCGAAAAGAAAAATTACTTTTCCTGTTGAGATGTGTAAATATTATGTAGATATTCTAACTCCATCTCTGTGATGGACGGTGCTCAATTTTAAACATATTTCAGTAATGCCTTAATTTAATAGAATAGAAGATGCACAGGATATTGAAGGATCAAGGTGAGAATAAATTGTCTGGCACAGATGGTTTCGTCTTATTCTAAAACCTGCGTGATTCTTACTTCCCATTTCATGAGGGGGGGAAAATTGAAAAATAAAAGGGCTTTGCATTCTTTTCATCTTTAAAAAATATATTGTCAATTACCACTTTGATCGATTCTGCAGAGCTGGCCCGCGCCCAATTAGTCTTCTCTAACACGACTGCCTCTCCCCAGTTTGCTCCCTCTGCATCTCTGTTAAAATAAGTCCGAGGTGACCTTTGTCTAGCAAAGCCCTTCACTTCCCGACCAGGATGGCAGAGGGTGTGTCTTGACCAGCAGATGGTGCTCCAGAGCAGGCAGCAACGTGGGGTTTCTGCCAGGAGCCGGAAGGGCCTGCAGCAAACACTCAAAAGGATTTTGAAGTCTTCTGGTTAGTCAGTTATCTCGCTGACTTGCCTCAGCTCCATTTCCTCTCTTCTAGGTGCTATAAACACAAACCTCATACTTTTCAAAATAACACAGGCGGTCCCCAGCGCCGTGGTCCAGCCTGCTTCTTCAGATAGGGTATCATGGAATACAGATGTAAACGTAGACCCTGTACAGGTAAACCTTTTACTCAAATAGAAGCATCCTATTTCTCCGTGAGTTGCAAAAGGCATGGCTCTGGGTGTGTTTTAGTAGTGATAAAAATCAAACATTTTCAGGAGCCATTATACTCTAAAATGTTAATGTAGTTTACTTTTTAAAATGTGATCGATAGATGTGGAGTGCCTACCTATAAATTACTAAAGGCAAAACCCATTCTATTAGCACATGGTGGGTTCTGAAGTATTTGATAGTCTGTGTTTTCCTGGGGGTGGCATTTTTAATTTGTAGAAAGTATAAGATTCTCTCTCTCTCTCTCTCTCTCTCTCTCTCTCTCTCTCTCCAAAAATACCTGTCTTTGTCTCATTTCAACTGGGATATTTTTAACACGACTCATTCAGGAAATGTAATTCTAATGTGCTATAGCATAGGTTTCAATTAACGTTCTCCTCTTTCTGACAGCCTTTACATTACGTGTTTTATGAAATCATTAACTATTGTCGTGTTTCTATTATGATACTATTAGGAAATAAGGAGACTTATGTAAATGGAGATGTAAAAGAAATGTATGACAGTCACTCGGAGCAACATCTGTGCACTATCATCCGTGCTCACACTAATTTTCTAAAGATTGTTCCATTCATTATAGAACATTGTTAGCTGGTGTGGCACAACCCTTATTTCTATGCATTTAGGGAATGAGGGAGAGACCGAGTAAATGAGAGCCTAATCAATACCACTTTTCATTTTGTGTCTAATGTACTCTCTTTCCCTTTCTTTCCCTCCTGCACAAATCCGAAAAAGATCCTGACATTACAGTCATAAAGTGTAATTCTTCTGCAGAAACGCAGACAATAATGCTTTCTGTATTCAGGCGTATTGCATATTCTAATGGCATTTGGCTAAATTGAGTATGGATTTAACATCAAAGGCTTCATGAATTTTTCAAATGAGATATTAAAGTCAATATTTCAAGTGAAAGATATTTCAATTTAGTTGCATACACAACAATAAAAAACTTCTACAAGGTAGAGGTACGAGTGGCTAGGGCAGTATTAGTTCATTCAAGAAATTATTAGTTTATAAGAAAATCAAACACAAGGTTGCGATGTGGCAATAACTGAATGAATTAGACCGAGCGATATGAGCTAGCATGCTTTATCTCTAACAGGCTGAAGCAGTTCAGTTACCACTGGCATTTTCAAGGCTTCTGGCTAGATTTTTTTTTCCTAAGCTCTGTTGATTAGCATGAAGATTTGCACTGCTGTTTCATAAATCCCCTTATTTTCATTTGAACGAACGAAGGACTTAGGATGTGTGGCAAAGGGACTGTTTTTCACTTTGCACTTAAAGTCGGTCTTACATCTAGGTGTTGATACTTAAAGCCAGTCTCCACAATGACGCTGAGTGTTCTGGAAGGCTAAAGGAGGCTCCATTTGAATGTGTGAGAAATCTCTTGATAGTTATCACAACCCAGTATGCTAAACCTTGGATTCCAAGGCACCTCACATGCTGAAGAAGTCCAGTGAGGCACACATATGGTAGTATGCAAAACAGGAAATGGCTTGCATTCCTGGTAGCCCCTGTCCCATGGACTAGAATGAGGCTTGTATGGAGAGGTCAGTGCTATGGCAGAAACTAGAATCTCGTCCCTGCATCTGCAGTTCCAAGTGCCAAGCACTGAGTCAATACTGCCCTTGCCTCTTTCCATAGGATGTGATGGCACAGCAGGTCAGTCTGTCCCCATTTGTGCTGCCTGTTTGTTTAACTTTGTACAAACGGGAAGGCATTAGCCTGACTTGGCTGCTGTAGCCATCCACATCCTAACCTGCCTGTGCTGACTAGGGCCCCACTGCAGTATCTCTTGTCTTCTCCTGTGGGAACCGGCAGAGCACCCGCTCATCTAGATGCAGTCTTTCCTGCACTCTGGGCTAAGTCCTGGGCATGCTCACCTGACTGTGGCCAGTGTGTGGTTTAAATCAGGATCTCTGAATGCGTCGCTTGATTGAAGCTCCTAAAAGAGAAGTCATCATGAGGGCACAACTACCCCAAACGACATGGAGATTTCATTCTGTGTTGTTTTTAAGAGTTATTGCTCATGTTTAAATTAGGGAACTTCATGTTCATGCTCTATAATGAGGGAAACATGCATGTGCACACACACGTGTGTGCACACACACACAGAGATAGAGAGGGGAGGGGGGGGAGAGAGAGAGAGAGAGAGAGAGAGAGAGAGAGAATATATTTTTTACTTGAGAACGAAATAGTAGAATCGTTACTACTTCTCGTGATTCCAAAAGTAGTGGAGCCCCCCCCAGGGGATTTCCATTGGCCCACCATGCCTGTGGCCACAACATCCTTCATCTTCTTAGATTAGTGCTGCCAGCTCACATGGTATAGGGCTTACTTTGCAACCGGATAGCAAGGACGAATTTTTCTCCGTTCCCACCCCTAACCCCCACTAACAACAACAACAACAAAAGTCTCTAGAACTGAAAATTGTTTCTTTGCTTCATTACATCGAAATGATCAGACTCATTTCAGCCTCAATTCTCAAAGTTTCCTCCCTCCTCTTATGCCTTTCTGTTTTTGAGGAACCTTATTATAGGGAGGGGAACAAGCCTACAATTCATGATCATTTTAAGGTTTTCAGTTCTAACTCTGCTCCTGGGCATGCCTATTATATACTGACTTCTTCGGAAAGCTGTTGATCTTTTGGTGTTTATCATTTCTTTATTTAAACTGTAAAAGGAGCTTTGTAGAGAACGCGGCATTGTGTCTCGCTAAAGCCTGTATTAAAATGCAGCCCGGGCCATGGCTGAAAACGGAGCCTGTGGACTCAAACTATTCCCCAGTCAGCTCCTGCCCACATCATAAAACCAGTAAGCTATTTGGCATAGAAGAAAAGAGATGGGGAAATGCAAGAATTGAAAGGCTAGGCCGACCATGTACCTAGGTGCCAGGAATATAAACACAGAAGGAAGGGTTAGTGACACTCGCGGTGGCAAGGGGAACATCAGAGGTTTATGTGATAGTCAGTGTTCATATTCCTAAAAGAAAGTGTGCATTTTAAATTTTTCACTGCACATCTGTGCATTGCTACACGTTTAAGGGCCTGCGAGGGCTGAAATTACAGGAGATTTGAGGCTCACTAGCTGGTAAAGCTTCGTGGGGGAGGAAGGCTACCGGAGATCGTGCAGCTAGGGGGCAGAAAGTAGGGTCTCTGCCAGAGAGGAACATTAAAAAGGGTTCTAGCCGAGAAAACCGTCAACTTTATATATGGGAAGCTGAAATGGAAACCTTGGTAGCGCCATTGAACCTGAACAGCAGCTGGGAAATCAAAATGTACTCCTTAATCTGAATTAACTAATCAAAACCAGCTCGCTCCTCCTCTGTCACTCCACTACCCACCGCATCGCCCCTGGCTTATTGTTCATAACCAATCACAATCTGCAGGGGGAAGAAAAAGGCAACAAAACCCGATAGACTGAAAGGTCAAAGTGTCCTGGCCAGACCCAGCCTGCTTGCGATTTATCAGTAAAGGAGAAAAACATGGGCTCTTCCAATTTTCATCTCTGTGGCTCAAATGATGGCGCAAGGTTAAACCTTCATCACAGATGTCCTCAAATTGAAATCAAGAAGAATTTTCAGATGCTGGTTCTCATGCTCTAAGCTCAAAAGGAAGCAACGACTACATAGAGGAAAGCGACTCCATTCAGATTCACAGTTAATTTAGTGCACAACCCCTTCCCTTTTTTTATTGAACATAATCATTTAATAAAACTGAACTGATAAATTATCCGAAGAAATACATTATAGGGTGTGCCCCAGCCCAAGCAGGATGGAGGTTCTTATTAAGTGGTGATTATCTTCATGGATCTGCATTACCATTCAGTTGCAGATGTTGCTGACATAAAGATGTATGATACAGAGGCTGGAGAAAGAGCCCATTTAAGACAGGTGAATACTTAATAGTAATTCAACATACAAGGCAACAAATGCCTTTCACAGGAGTTCAAGGATTTTTTCCTTTTCCCCCTTCTTTGCAATTTTATATGTGTGTTTATAAATAAAATGAGAAATGGGACTCCATTTAGTAGCCATTTGACTTACTCAAGTTTAATGGCCATTTAAAACTTTGCAATTTATCATTTTAGCCGTCTTTCTCATCTGCCTTTACTCTTATTTATTTATTTATTTATTTATTTATTTATTTATTTATTTTTATATTTGTTCTTCACCTCTCCTGAATCCTTATGTATGATCCACACTTTTAAGTGTGCAGGTGAAATTTATTGTGAGGTGTCATCAAGGCTGATTCTAAAAGAGTTAACCAAGCACAGAACAGATCTCGCGTGGACATTCTTTAGTCCCTGCTGGGGGACCCACGCTCTGTATTCCTACCACACTCCACCCTTCACCACACACCCTAGTGTCTATCCAGAGAGTAATCATTTCCACACAAATTTAGGAGCCACAAAACTGTCTACTCTTTTAGGGATACTTTTCTAAAGTTGGCTTTTACTAAAGAGAATCTAAATATTTCAATAATAAGGAAAGGAATTAAAGGTAAAGTAATTCAGGGACAATCAGGTCAAATTAACTGGAAAATTTTTATTCTGTATGAACCCATCAAATCACTGTCTTTAGAATACAGATATAAACTTGTTACTTATTTTGTATACAGACAATACTCACAAAAACTCCAATGTTCCTTTAAAATTGCAAAAAGTAACTTAGTATCTTATTGTCCCCTTTTGGGTCACTCTGACTTGGTTGGCTTGGCTTCACCTCACCAGGATGCCAGGATAACTTGAACTTGCTTGACTACTGCTTTGTCCCTCCCAGTCGCTGGAGCTGCAGCTATGCACCTGATTTTCAAATCAGTGAGTATTCTAGATTGGCTTATGAAACAATGCGCTTAGGCAGAACCTCTCTCTTCAAAATCCTCCATAAATAACATCCTCAACACAACTTCAGCATGCATCTGCTTCATTGCCATTTCTCTTCTACTTTCACCCAATGAGGGTAACACACAATCCGTCCCATCCTGCTGTTGGGGAGGTGGTGTTAGAAATTGCTATTATCCAAAGGAGAGAGTAGTGGGAGCTGCCCTGCCCACAACAGAGCCTGTGGGGAGAACATTATGTCTCAAAAAGTTCTTTCCAATCACAGCATAAACATCTCCTAGCTCTACATAAGCATCCCTGGGATCCTGTAAACATACGCATATGTGTATGCATACTTTCCCTTCCCATATTTGGAAATATGTGTGCATTTCTAGTGATTGCCATATATAAACAGAACATTTTACTCTTTTAGGAGAATCTACACTACAAAACATCAAGCATATCTAAGCGTGGAATCTCCAATATCCTTTTCTACTCCATCGGACAAAACTGCCGAATGACTTTCTTGAGGCAAGGTAAGTGAGTCTCCAGGATTCTAAGTTGTCTGAGTCAACAATTTTCAGAGCATTCTCAGAGGAGTCTCAAGTTTTCCAAAGAGAGGTTACTTGGGGAAAACAAAACAAGGAGGTTGCTTCAATGACTTTCTGACCTTCTGAATGTCTTTGCATTCAATGCAAAATTACCTTAGTTACTTTAAAGGAGTAGGTAAAAGGCTTTCCCTGAAGATAGAACAGCACTGGGCAGATGAAGGCTGAATCAGTACAAATGATTCTGCCAGCGACATTCTCGATCTTAGTGTCAAATAATCCTGATGTTGTCTTTTTGCAGGCATTTTAAAGTAGAAGCAGAATCTGCGATGCAAAAGAATCTGCAAGTTCAGCCTTTGGACCATGTCCCCACATACGAAGGAACATGTAAGCTGTATGTCCATATCTATGCTTATTACTTCCAAGAGGGGCAGAGTCCCTAGTAGTTAGGATCTCATTTGCTCACGTAATAGAGACTTTATTTATTTTTATAGTTCTGCAAGGTAACATAGGAGTGAATGAAGTGCATATCTGAGAAGCTATCACTACAGGATGGTCTTTTGCCCAAATCAGTCCACTTGGAGCCTCCATCTTTTACCCTTTATCTAAATGTTCCCACCAACAAGGTTAGACTTTCAACTTTACCTTTCTGTAAAGGGAGACCATAGAAAAAAAATGTAAGTTTCTTTCCTCTTATGTGTCTGATAAGGTAGATAATACATGTAAGTCAAACAAGCATTTTCCTCCCCCTCCAAGGGAGGGGGGCACTGGGGGGAAGCAGTTTTACCGGGACAGTTTTATAGAGACAGGTTGGAGGTGCAGAGAGAACAAGGCAGAAAATGAGAAAGAGATAAAAGATTAGAACAGATTGCCAGAGTTAATTTGAGGCCAAGCAGAGCAATTCAGTCAGAAGCCAATAGAAGCCAGTTTGAATTGATCAGCTTGGAGAGGAGTTTGGGCCAGAATTGTTGAGTTGAACCAGGCAGTAAGAGTTCAGAAAGAACTGGAAAGGGCAAATTTATTCATCAGTAAGTCTCCGAGATAATTACATCTGGCAAATAAAAGTTACATTTACGTAATACTGTAAATAAAGACAGTGTCACATGATCTGAGCACTGTAAGCATATGATAAAGATTTTTTAAATGTGGACTCTGTCTCTAATGGTGGCCACTGTCATTATTTCAATATGCATTTGCCTTCCTTTTTGGGTCCTTGTTAACATAATGACCTCAAATGTTGAGAGTGGAGTGAAAAGGAATAATAAGAGTACAAAATCAAAAGGGTGGGTTTGTAGCTGGGTGACAATTGCTTGTTGGGCTTTGTTACGTTGGGCTCTGTTCCTAGTACTGCAAAAATGAAATAATGATAACAGTAAAATAATTAATAACTTTCCTCCCACTCAGTCTGATTCTGAGTAATTCCCATTTTTTTCAAAGGATTTCACACTTCCTACATCTTGATATAACATATGTTATGTTCTAGTGGAAGTTAATTAAGGTTGATGTTTAACTGCTGACACATCTCTATTTCAAAACAGTGATAGGAAGGGGACTTTCTCCCCCAGGCCTGGAATGACCAGTGCAAGACATTAGACTTTTCATTAAAATTATGTATGGATAAGGGTCAAAGAGATGTCTCAGCAGTTATGAACACTTCTGCTTTTGCAGAGGACTTGGGTTTACTACTCAGCATCAACATGGTGACTCACAACCACCTTTAATTTCAGTTCAAGAGGATCCAACACCCTTTCTGGCCTCTTTCAGCAGTTGGTACACGTGCAGTACACATATAGGCAAATGAGATATATGTATTAAATAAAATATTTTAAGTATATGCAATTAATTATATTTCACCCATAGAAATTCACCTAAAATACAGAAAGGAGATGTGCATGGATTATATGTAGCATCTATTGCCATTGGTCATGTACTTGAGACAGACAACCTGCTATCTCCTCCCAATCAAGGATAAGAATTCGTTGTGTTTTTCTTGTGTGTGGTACAGAAGACTCTTTGCCACTAAGTTGCCACAGCCACCAAACAATGCTCTTGTCAAATCATAAAATGCATAAAATAAAGCAATTCCTGCTACCATGTGTGAGTGCCTCTCGTCTAGAGTTGTGCATGGTACCCAGAGTTGTGCAACACTTGTATTTTGGGCTTTAAATATGTTTATGGGCATTCTGAATGGTTTAAGCTTACTTTACCACATATGATTTTCATTTTCTTTATGGATCTAGGGGTCCAATAAAATTCTGACTTTTGATATACTAATATTTCAATGTTAGGAGAAACTCTTGGAGGCCAGTCAGTCCTTAAGTCTGCCCTCTTAAATCTCTGCTTATAAAATTCTCAGCCAGATACGCGAGTTTTAAAAATATCACACTATAAAGAGTGTCTTATATTTCTGATTTGAATGAACTCTTTCAGTTGGCTACTCAGACCCAGGCAATCAGAGAAAACCTATAAAATTGAGTTACACATCTTATTTACAAAATAATTCTTCCTTTCTTTGGGACAGAAGACATAGGAAAATTCAATTTCCTTATTTACAAAAGTCAAGGAATAGTCTTTTTTTTTTCTTGAAACTCACATTTAAGCACATCTCAAAGCAAGTGCTAAATTGGTCATTTCTCAGGAATTGCTACAGCAGATTTGCCTACAATAAAACAGGAAAAACGTTTGAATTGCCTCTAGTTATTGTTAGTTAATTGTGCCTACTTGGTTTGTTTCATTTAAAGGAACACATCCTAGATCAGTTAGTAGTTGAAAGATTAGTGGTGAAGAAATGTTTTCTACAAGAAAGACACACTTAATAAAACAGATGTGATCCTGTCTTCTTCAAGGAATTCTGATTATAGGAGACCCACAAATATCCACTGACTAAAGTCAGTCAGACTCACATGTGATGAACAAGTCTTCTGCCCTAAATTGTGGGCACAGACAGGCAATTTTATCAGAACATTAACAATAAGAACAACAACAACCACCTCTCTTTCTGGATTAAAAGTTTTTAGAAACACATTTGTTTCTGTCATTAATGTACAAGGTTTCTTCTTAAATAAAAAGTGTATTTGTCAATAAAATATTCTTGCCATTTTCTGGTCATATCAAACTGTAATAAGTGATGACGCACTGAAACTTGAAAGATGTTGACAATTAAATTCAATGTAGTTAACAGCTAATCTTTTTAATAATAAAAGTAATAAAGAGAAGCCTTGAGATAGAAAGAATATTGTGTGATGGGAACAACTTATCTCTGTATCACCTTAGATAGTAACTTAGCAGTTACAGGTTGGAATTAGCAGACCTCCATTTTCTTCTCTTTGGGAACTGAACTGGACAATACTCCCAAGCCTTCCTTATGATTACAGTTGAGTCATTGCCGTGAGGTCTGACTGACAAAATATTGTTGAAGTCACATGATCAACTTTAGGCTGTCACATTCTTCCTCATTTCACATACACTGAATGAACATAGAGGAGAATGAGACTCTAGAAAATGGTAGACCCATACAATGCGGTATGCCTGAATAACCTCACAAAGCCAAGGCAGTAGAGAAAGAGCTGGGTATGATGGATCATATCCATAACCACAACATTCAAGAGGCTGAAATAAAGGGACTATTTTAGTTTAGGGCCAGACCTATACTCAACTTCACACCAACCCCCACCCTGCAAGACATAGAGAAAAATCTACTTTTTTTTTACATGAAGCCATTGAGAATGTAAACAATATTAGCCAGTGTGGTAGTTTGAATGAGATTGGCCCCATAGGCTCATAGGTTTGAATCCTTGGCCCCTAGTTAGTTAACTGCTTTGAAAGGATTAGGAGCTACTGGAGTAGGTATGCCACTAGGGGGCAGGTTTTCAGCTCTCAAAAGACTAGCACTGTTGAGTATTTTTTTCCTCTGCCTCATGCGTATGGATCAAGTTGTGAATTCTCAGGTACATCTATACCTCCATGTGTGCTCTCCACCACAATGGTTATGTACTCTAACCCTCTGAAACTGTAAGCCTCAAATAAACTCATATATCTATCCATCTATCTCTATCTCTTTATCTATATCATATATATCTACATCTGTATCATCTACTTATATGAATAGATAGATAGATATACAGACAGACAGACAGACAGACAGACAGACAGATAGATAGGGACTAGATTATCGTGCTTTATCGTAGCAATAGGAAGGTAACTATAAAAAACTATTCACCTTGAGTGAATAGATTCACTGAAAACCACTACTCACTAATACTTTCTCCAAATTACAGCATATAAAATCTAAAGGTTTTTTGTCTTCTTGCATGATATTCATAATGGTAATGGCCGGGAAGTCTCTGAATTAAAAGTATGAATTGATAGAAAGATACAGTGCATACGATATTAGAGATGTACATAGGAACAAATAATCTTCCATAGACTAAGGGCTCA
Organism: Tokudaia tokunoshimensis; assembly: GCA_036184795.1. Taxonomy (NCBI): domain Eukaryota; kingdom Metazoa; phylum Chordata; class Mammalia; order Rodentia; family Muridae; genus Tokudaia; species Tokudaia tokunoshimensis. Next base: position 16,748,588 of record BTHU01000003.1, read on the forward strand.
CTGAAAGCTTCTTAATGGTGGCTATAATTGAGGCAGAGGATTAGTGGGATTAGATCACATAAAGACTGGAGCTGTGCACAGTGCTAAACAAACTCAAGGGTGTGCAGTGTTGTATGTGAGAGTTTGAGAGCCTCATCCCTCATAGCATTTATAGAATACTGAAGTTATAACACATCAGGGGTCAAAAACCAGGTTCCATCAGACTGTTACTTCACGGAAATAGCCATTTTTGTCCCACTTAAATGAATAGACTCTCTTTAGAAAGAAAAATATCTTCACCCATAAGAACCGATCCCAAAACCAGTCATTGATTCCCGGTTGAATGTAACACATTTGACCAATTCATTGAAAGACAGAGGAGCTCAGCATTTTTTCTCTTCAGGTTTAGAAGAAACATCTTTACAGTCTGGCTATAGGGCAATTAACTCTTTGTAGTTGCTGAGAATTCGAAAAATATAGATTTTGTGCCTTAAAATTCAGGATTATAGTCTGCCCCATTGTTCTATCTGATTGATACTGAGGAGAGGTATGCTGTATCACGTTTGAAGCTTTATTTATGTGACATTTATATATACTGACTAATGTGAGTGCATATTCTACCTGCTGTAACACAATGGAAAACTTCTCATTTTGGTGGGAGACATTAGTTTTCATGTCTGACAACATTCTGTTTGGACCAAAAGAGGAAAGGAAGAATAATTTTCTCCTTTCCATCCTGAGTCTAAGGACAACAGTTTAGGAAAAGGACCTCATAAGAACTCTGAGATCTGAAATTTCTGTTCATCAGTTACATACACTGAAAGTGGGTGCTTAATAGCTTTTCTTTTTAAAAGCTCTCTGCATCAAGAATGACAGCAGGTACATGTGGTCAAGAGAGCAAATAAGTGAATGGTATATACCCTGACACAAGCTACACTTCTAGGCAATGTACTGGCCCTGGGCAAGAGTAATCAAAGTGGGGGGGGGGAAGGAAAGGAAAGGGAAGGGAAGGAAAGGAAAGGAAAGGAAAGGAAAGGAAAGGAAAGGAAAGGAAAGGAAAGGAAAGGAAAGAAAAGGAAAGAAAAGAAAAGAAAAGGAAAGAAAAGAAAATAAATGAAAAGAAAAGAAACAGCTATGCAGGCCACAGCCTCATTAGATGAAAGCAGAACCTTTCATAAAACTCTGTTTTTTTGTGGAAATTAGCAAAGAAGACAACACCCCAGGAGACAATCACAAGCATTGTATACTATCACCAAGCCACCCAGAGTGTTTCTTATCTAAATCTCTATCTTTACTTAAAATTGAAAATCCCAGGCTTCTCTGATTATGTAATAAGGCTTAAGTAATATTGTGAATAGTGAAAAAGTTCAAATTTCTGAAAAAAAAACCACAAAACAGTTTTAAGGGCTTCCAAGTATGAAAAAAAAGTATACTTGTACATCTCAGATGAGTACTGCCTACACTGAGGGCTAAGACTCTGAAGAAGACACATTGAAGAGGACAGTGACAGTACCTATTTGTCAAGTGCCTTCTTCTACTGACAGTAGGTAATACAAAAAGAAAAAGGCAAAAAAAACCAAAACAAACAACAACAAAAAACTATCATCATGTTGCAAACCAGGCTTAATTTCCACTGGACCACAAATGGAACAATAAGTAAATACACACACACACAGAGAGAGAGAGAGAGAGAGAGAGAGAGAGAGAGAGAGAGAGAGAGAGAGAGAGAGAGAGAGAAAGCTTGAACAGGGTAGATTCTAGAAATACCCAGGGTTTCAGGTCTGAAAGCAGTTGTGGACCTTGGTGCCTCACTGTTGGAAGTAAATGTAGAATAAAGTCCCTGTGAGACTGAGAATGGCAGAAAGGACCTAGGATGGGAAACCAGAATCTGGCTTACTGCTCAGAATAGAAAGCAAACCCATATTGTCTGCTTTATAAAGACAGCTTGAAACAAAACACATAGGCAAAAGTTTTATCAGCTCATGGTCAAGAGTTGAGTCAGGGCATTCATTGGTGCAGTGGGTACAGCATGAGATCATCAAGTCACTGAAGATCAAAACGCTTAAGGTATAGAAGGGAATAGACCTTAGAGACTCAAAGGTAAAAGGTAACAGTCTCAAATACACCATAAAATAAAAGAAATATAAATATGAAAATGAGAGGTATGTCTTGTGATATAGGTCAGTGGTACTGTTCTTGGCTAGCCTACTTGCAATTCTGAGATTGATCCACAGTACTTCAAAAACAACCAATAAAAAAGAAATAGAAACAAACAAATAACAGAAAAATAAAAGAAAATGCAAATAAAGAACTTCAGACAGAAGGAAAAAGAGAAAACAATAGTAAAATCAATACCAATAAAATCAATTCAAAGTAAGTTATGAAATGAAAATTATAGAGAACATTATTACACAGTACAGAAAAGAAAGCTAAAATAAATATCCTCAATGAAAAATAATTGTATAAAAATTTGAAGAAAACTTCAAAGTTACCAGGCTGACAACCCATGACATAAATGAAAAAAATATCAATTAGAAATAAATATTTTTTCATAAGATGAAACAAAGAGATATGAAAATGAACCAATCAAAAATGTAGGAAATGAGACCTATCTTATGGGAAAGGTGTCAGTGGTATAACAGATGCCAGGCTGAGATCCATTGAAGAAGTAGAAAATAAAAAACTAAGGACTTCATCCACAAGGACAAGAATAGGGACAGAGAAAGGGTTGGTTAGTTGTCTCTTTATTTTTTAATTCTGGGTTTTGTTTGGTTTTAGTTTATTTTGTTTTGTGTTCATAAACAAAACACCACTATGAAACATTAGGAACAGATTACCAAATCCACTTTATATCTGGTTTGTGCATAGAAAATGAAAAAAAAAGAATGGATGAAAATGTATGTATACACATATATATACATATGTATACATACAAACATACACATACACAGAGAGAGAGTACACACACACACACACACACACACACACACACACACACACAAAGAGAGAGAGAGAGAGTTTGGAGAAATAATATTGAAATTTTTCCCAAAATAAAGCAATAAATGTTAGATATGGGTACTATTATTATTACAATTTCCTAAAACAAATGAAGATAAATCTAGTAAGGAGATGTTTAAATGAAATTATAAATCATTAAAAATATAAAGGGGAGATGAAACCTGAAATCTGTAAAAATATCTTTTATTCTCCAGATGTAATTGTTACTTTTAGTCCCTCAGATGAAGTGATGGGATGAGAGCCATTCCCAAACTGTGCAAAAACACAGTGGGTTAAGCCCCGAATGGTTCTTTTGCTTTTCTAGGCCTCTGTAAATCTAATCCTCCAAGCTCATTGATTCAAGCTGGCTTCTCTCGGCTTCTGTCTGAATTGCTCTCCTTGGTCTCAAACTAACTGGCAATACGCTCTAATCTTCCAGTTCCTTCTCATCCTGTCTATGTAAAACTGTCCTAGTAAAAACTCTCTCTCTCTCTCTCTCTCTCTCTCTCTCTCTCTCTCTCTCTCTCTCTCTCTCTCTCTCTCTCTTTTCTGTGCTGCTCCTAAATAGCTTCTCTTTCCTGTGTGTTCTTGTATGACTGGGGCATATCCTCTCTCTGACTCATCCTGTCAAATTTTTATCTGAATTGTCACTTTGTCTCCCACTGAATTAGACGCCACTTTCAAACATGGTTGCTTCCTTCTAGAACTTAACTTTACCTACATTGTTTGGGATTAAAGGTGTGTACTGAGAGTGTGTCTGTATTCCAGCTAGATCATACTATAATCCAGGGCATATCTACATTCCAGCCAGATCACATAGAGCTAGAAGGCCTTTGGATGTAATCATTTGCCAAACCAGTCATGTTGCTGGATTGAAATCCCTATAGAAAAAGCTAATAGAAAAAGAAGAAAAGGATTACACAGCAGCATCTCTGATACTATCTTCTCATTGTTATACAATGAGCAAGATTCAGAAGTTCTCAGAAGTGACAACCAATAGCAGTTGTTACCCAGTTAAGCTACCCTCTCAGAAAACAGAGAAAATAGAATTCTATGGCAATTTTTGTTAAGAGGGCTGTTTAAAAAATACACTTCAAGAAAATAATAAGTGTGAACTGGAGGAAGTTGTGGAATTATGGAACATGGATGGGAAAACAGATTGATGAACTGAATCAATGAATGTAAACAGTGATTACTAGAAAGTGGATTTACACATGACATGTTCAAAACAAAACAAATCAGAACCTTCTTAAACAATAATAACTGTTTATTTGGCTAATTAAGCCATGTTGTCAGTGGTATGCTTGGGCTACTTCAAAGACTCAGCATTTTTAGGAACTTTGCAAACCAGTTATCAAAAGCAATCATTATTCTCAAACTGGATTATAACCTGTAATCAATTAAAAGCAACTTTAAAAGGAAAGTAACAGATACTCAAACTCCAAGACTTTCAAATTATATTGGTACATTGAACTATTTCCTAAGCCCAGTTATTTAAGTTAATCTATATTACTTGCATTACTTTAAATAATATGTTGCTGGATTCCATAATCTATGGTCAGGGACATCACCGTTATTGCTGAGACTCAACCACAGCGAAGAAAATATATATAAGAAAAAATATATCTGCAATAAATCCAGATGTCCTTTCCTCTTCTAGAGAGCTGCTAGCTCTCATTTACCCACACACCACTAGCTAGTGCTTATGTTTTTGTTGTTTGTTTTGTTGGTGGTGGGTTTTGTTCTGTTTTTAAGAGAAAGCTAGAAGTATTGAATAATTTGAAACTCCCAAAATTAGGTTCAGAAGCCAGAAGAAATAAAAAGTGAAGGAAGAGAGAGAGAGAGAGAGAGAGAGAGAAAGGGTTTGGGGGAGAAGGAAGAAAATACAAGCAGCAACTGTACAATAGATAATGAAACCATTATCAATCTACTAGGAGAGTTAGGACTAGAAACAGAAATCTAAACTAATACTTTAGAAACACGCGCAACTATTAGAGTGTTAACAAAAATCAAAGTAGAAATAAGAATATAGGAATGGACTAAAATAAATAAATAAGCTATGTTCTTTCCTAGACATTTTCAAACTCAAATCACATAAAATGTCAAAAATAAAGGGAAATAAAAATATTATCAAAAAATAAAAACTTCTGTGATCATAAGCATACATCTAAACATGTCCATATTTGATCAAGCTGATTATTATGTTGCTTTATTGCTCTCTAGAAAATCCTATATGGTAGTAATATTTCCTAATAAAAATGTTTTTCAAAACAAAGTACATTTGATTCAGTGAATCAGGGCTATACAATAAATTCTAAGTTATGTTACTGATTTTGGCACCTCCAGAGCCTTCAGGTAGCTCATACAGAAAACTAAACACCAAATTTTCATAGGTCCATGAATCAATGGCAACAGGATTATTGTCACATATGTTAAAAAATACTTCTTGGAAGGAACCTTTCTTGTGTGGACAATGATGATACTAAAAGACATGGGTAACTAAACTGAAAGTCGTGTGCTGGGTAGGAGATAACCCTAAAGTATTGATCAAGAAAAGTCCCAAAGGTTCAAAACAGCCTAGGCTACTATCTTGGTTGCCCACCAGAACAAGATGGTAAGGCCCAGCTACTAAAGGTACTATATACTGTGGTTGTGGGACGGAAAGTAATTAACCTGGAATTGAATCAGAAGCTCTTCCCTGCTGCCTAAGCTTCCATGGTATCTGAAGATGCTAAGAAGGTGCCTTCAGGGGCAAAGTCACCAGGAACTTACCTAGAAGTTAACTCTGTGTTCTACAGCACTAACATGTCATGCAAATTGTCTCCACAGATGCAATAGTGACATGATTAGTATGTAGGTAAACAACTGCTTTCCCTTTACAAATTTTGAAAAAAAATTAATTATGTATATCATGTGTATTGTATGCATAAGAATACCTGTGTCCACAGAGACTAGAGGCATTAAACCACCCTGGACCTGGAGTTATAGTTGTGAGCTGATTGACATGGGTAACTTTATTCTGCTATAAGAGTAAAACATGCCATTAACCCTTGAGCCATCCTAGCTGACCTTTTTCTCATTGGATTTGAGTTGGACTCCCTAGCAGGAAATTCATTCCTGGTACTACATAAATGTGGTCAAAAGCCAATAACTACAAAAAGGCATAAGGCCTAAGAAGAAAGTTGTTTGTATTATTTTATTAAATGGGATATATCAAACTGTCTTCTTAATATTCATGTTTATAACCATAGCCTCATGCCATTCTCAGCCTTGATCAGAGAAGCTTCTCTTTGTGGCAAAAGGTGGCAGAGTATAGGGACTCATGGCTGCTCAGGGTGCAGAGAATAAATGGCTATTGAAAGCGTAGACCGAAAACATCTATATCACCCCCTCCAAGGCCGAGGTAATATTGTGGAAGAGGTCACAAAAGAAATATAAAAGCTGGATGGTATAGTGTAGAGTTGTGAAATGTTACTTTTTTAGGAATAAGATGGCCATTGCAGACTGAGGTTGCCTGAAAAGAGCCTGTACAAGACTGATATTGTCAACATTCAGCCATGGATAAATGAGGACCCAGAAGGCCCTTCCTCTTAGTGGGGAACTAAGAAGAGTCATCATCATCTATTGTCTGGTTACTGAAGAATCCCCATATCCCAGTAGATAGCTCCACATTAGCCTTCATACAGATAGCTCTGATTAAAGAGGGATTCATAAAATAAATAAAGTGACTTGAAATTGGGAGGGAGATAAAAGAGAGAGTGTAGAAAGTATGATCAGAAAGAACAAAAATGCTTCCCAGATCATAAGTGCATTCAAAGTTAGAACTGGACAAGACTATCTACGTGTGTGTGTGTGTGTGTGTGTGTGTGTGTGTGTGTGTGTATTCATGTGTATGCACATGTGTGTGTATGTAGTCAAGAGCTCAGTATTGGCTATATTCCTCAATCACTCTCCACCTTATTTTTTGAGACAGGGTCACTCTCTGAACCTGGTGCTTATGCAATGAAGCCAAAACGAAGGCTACTAGCAAAAGAGCCATCATTTCAAAAGAAAATGTGTTTATTGTTTGACATTGTCTTGAAAACAAACATTAATGAGCTTTGCTCCTTTTTCTTTGTCAAGAAACTATGTGTAAGAGACAAAGAGTATAACACATTATGGATAACGATGCAGTTTAACAAGAAAATGGGAAATCATGGCTGGCAGTAAAGAATGCATCAAGAGCTATCAACATTTACAGAACAGGTTCTTTGGCAAGAGTTAAAAGTAGGATGGATGGACAAAAGATCTTCTAAACCTACCTTGATTGTCTATGTATGGATATTTTCAGGAGGACAGGGTCACTATCGTTTAGATCATTTCACAGGTTTTTGATTCTAAATAGACTAATTCCTTTGATCTAAGAAAATGTGTACAAAGAACTAAGGTCATTACCACCTGTGGCTCATCTACAGGGTCAGCTCAACCCTCTTCCAGCAGCAGTCGGCTGGGGAACATGCAGGAAAAGAAATCCATAAGGAAAGGAACCGAGACGCAGATGTGGTGTGCATGGAAGTGGGGATCTTTAAGATGAACCCTAAACCACCAACCAAAGAATACACATGGAGGAGCCCATAGCTCCAGCTGCATATGTAGCAGAGGATGGCCTTGTTGGACATCAAAGGGAGGAGAGGCCCTAGGTCCTGAGAAGGCTTGATGCCCTCATGTAGGTGAAGGCCAGGACAGGGAAGCAGGAGTGGGTGGATTGGTGAGCAGGGGGAGAGGGCATGGGATAGGGAGTTTTGGAGAGGAAACCAGGAAAGGGAATAACATTTAAAATGTAAATAAAGAAAATATCTAATAAAAATAAATAATGAATTTAAAAAAAAAAGAAAGAAAAAGTGGAACCGAGGCACTCTCCAACTTGGAAAGAAAAAAAAAGATGCACATTTATGCAAGTTCTATGTAAACAACTAGAATAACAAAAGACAGTGAACTAGGAGACTGTTGTAGGAGGGTAGAAACTGGATTCACATCATACTCCAGAATGAGGAGTGTCATTGGCCAAGTTACCTGGCCTCTGTTCAACACCAACATCAGAAGGGTAGGGCAGGCTGCCTCTAAGAAAGGAAGACACTTTCTTACTCTATGATCAGAAGTCCACCAGAATGGGTGATTGCCCCTCTAGAGTAGAAGATAAACCAACGTTACCCTAGGTACAATTCTAAACTGAATTCAACACTGAACAGAAAAAAAATCTACAGAGGGGAGGATAGTGGAGAATAAACTCTGGTGATTCAATAATCCATACATTAATTCCACAAAGAACTAACAAAGTACACTGTATTCCCTAGAGTACAGAACTGAGTTTGAGTCACCAGAGAAAGGCCATTGGATTGACCAAAACTAAGTGCTCTGATTCACCACTTAAGATGTTCTCATTTTTTGTGAAAGTTCAAAACCAACACATTACATCAGTCAAAGCAGGTTGAAAAGTCCCTGGCCAACATCCCAAATCACCCTTTGTCCCAGAAGTGCAAGTTAAAAGCAAGGCATAAACACATGTGAAGTGTGTCACTAGATCCTGCATGTGACTGCATTAATCTTCAGCTGATGCCAAATATTAGTATCTACTAGTTCTAAAAGTCTCAGTTTAAGCCTGTGGTTGTTCAACTGTGCCAAGGCACTGCCATAAAACACCATAGCAACTTAATGGCTACCATGAGCACTTAAGTGTTTCAGGGTCCTGCAGGAACATTATTCAAACATCCAAAGATTGCTCAAACTAAGAAGGGACTTTCTGATTCAAACCTTAGCTCTTGCTACAACCCCTTCCAAGATGTGTTAGCTTTATCTCAGTAAAGGTTTTTCCAGTTCATTTTTTTCAATTCATTTTTCTGATTATGGTAAGTACATTTAGACAATTTCAAAAAAAAACAATATTGAATATTTTCTCTCATTTAAGGTTCCCACATATATAGAGATACGTGAAATCATGTGTTTGTCTACATGACATTAAAATAGAAGTGAAACCATCTAGGGGAAACTAAGAGAACTAACAGGTGTGACCAGGGTTGAGGGAAAGAAGCAGATATGAAGGGCAGAGTTACTAATGTCATACCTCTTCTGTGCTCTTTTATGTTCCCAGGGAAATTACACTCTCAGGATATTTTTGGTATTCTAGACAATACCTGGGAGTCTCTTTCCTGACTTGACGTAGGAGGAAGCTTCTCCATAATAGTATGTATGTGCTGATAGCAAACCATGGCCCAAACTGTCTTATTGAAGAATGAGTACACCATCAGCCCACCTCGGCAGTCAGGAGGAGCGGTTCACAGCTATATCTCTACCTCAGCCTTTGTCTTTCAACTATAAAATGTCCTTGTTACTTTGTTTTATAATGCGTATAATGCATACATCTGATATATAGATTTTATAGATTGTATAGACATTATAGTGTACATAGGAAATATAATTTATCATAATTTATAATCCCTTTAGAAAGGTCCACTGAGTGATCTGATGATATTTGTGGAGCAAAATTTGTGGGACCCACCACTTCCTCAGCTTAGAAAGTCTTTGAGCTTCTGTTGAGATTTCTACTCACCTTTCCCAGAGTAACCATTTCATTTTCTGACAAACAGGAGAGTCAGGATTATTAGTAAAACTGAAGTGATTACAAAACAATCCCTGTGAAACAAATGGCACCCAGCTTGGTTTTATGTGAACAAAGTGCTCTCTAGAAGTATGGTGCCCTTCACTCTTCTAGGCACTATTAAGCAAATTCCCCCGTTCAGTGTTCTGATCAGCATCCTGGAAGGGCAAATTCATCTCCGATCTGTAATGATTTGCTCCCACCGAATAGTTTAATTACTCCAGCTCTCCAAAGGTTCAGGTCTACTGTAATTAGAATACCATAAACTTCAACTGGGTATGACAAGGACAGCCATTTGTGTCTTTACTCTGACCTATTTTTACAAGTTCTCCCAAGAAAGTTTATAAAACTCTGAGAGCCACAGATTCAGACAGAATTTCATGAACCTAGAATCCTTCCTGGGCTGAGGAAGGCAGAAAGAGAGTCAACTTTTGATAATGAAGTTTAGTGTCTGAAGTCTGGAAGCAAATGATACTTTGGGGTAAAGTACAACCCAAGCAAACATTAGAGTTAGGATAAGAATAAAATTTTAAGTTTCATGTGCAGAGGGAGAGAGAGAAGAGAAAGAGAGAGAGAGAGAGAGAGAGAGAGAGAGAGAGAGAGAGAGAGAGAGAGAGACAGAGACAGAGACACAGACAGAGAGAGAGAGAGAGAGAGAGAGAGAGAGAGAGAGAGAGAGAGAGAGAGAGAGAGAGCAAGATAAAGACAGAAACAGAGACACAGACAGAGAAAAAGACAGAGAGACTGAGGGAGACAGATAACAACTATGGCCATAGGTCATGAAACAATGAAGGAAACTGATAAAGAAGAAAGAGATCACAAGAGGGTGAATACAATGGGAGAAATGGAACTAAGGTGGCACGAGAATCACATGCCATGAAAGAAGCAGAGAGGTTATTGTGAGAAGTAAGGGAACTAGTGAGAGCATAACAGAGAAAGAATGATCAAGAAGAAATATGTGTACATGGAAATATCACCATCAATCTTATTTTGTATGAATGATTTAAAAATAAATTCATAGAATTTTAAAATATAACAACAAGCACCAGGAGGATTCAGCAGGGTCATTTTCTCCATTGTGACTGATGACTGAGCCAAGTTCTAGAACCCACTTGGTGCAAAGAACTGACTGTGAGATTCATCCTCCCCCACTCCACGCGCGTGCTGTGGCACACCTGTACCTCTTCCCACAAAATAAATCAATAATGTAATTTTAAAGGACACCATCAATAGAACTAGGGATAGAAGTCAGTGATCCAAACACTGGTTCAGTGTATACAATTCTGTGAGTTCAATTCCCAGCACCAGGGAAAAAAGGTAAAATAAATAGCCAAATGTCTGATTTTCGAGCGGATAAGAAGGTCACTGCAGCCTGGCTCAGAGCGATGAAGGCTGAGGAAGGGCTGTCATCAAATGCTCACAGCAGGTAGAGGCAAAGTCAGGAGATGCTCTTGGGCCTTAGTTTAACATTATTCCCACTATTATTTAAAAGGACTGTGAAGAGTTTCTGGTTTTGGTTTTTGATTTTTGTTGTTTTTGCAATTTTTCTCTAAATTCATTGAATACAAATAATTAAATGGGAATAGTCAAATTCACGGAAAATCAACTTACTAGACATCGCCTGTGTATGAGATTGTAAGAAAGACAATAAGAGAGGGTCCTCAAGTCAGTGGATGTCTGTCTATTGCATCCAAGAAACATCTGATCTAACAGGACAATGACTCTAACAATACTGTGTTCTTCCACTGAAAACAGGTATTTAGGCCTTTCCCTACTATCTAAATTTTAGCAAAAATTTAAATATAAGTTGATTCTTTTTGCAGGCTGATAGCAGAGCGCAATTTCTTGTGATACATGCCACGATTTTTAGACAGATCCTGAGCTGGAACTACACATTTGTCTTTTCCCCTGCAACTTTGGAAGTCAATTTACAGAAGCCACACCTGACTGAATTCCTAATGGCCTATTTTAACTATTGTGAATTTGCCTTAAGTAGTGTGATTAACCTCTCCCGAAAAAGATCTTGAGATAAATATAGAGCAGTAACTTTAAGGAGAAGTCCCTTTGGATGGCAAAGTTCTCCCAAGAGTCAAGAGTGGGAGGATCAGGAGAGACAATACATAGAAGTCACCTAGAAGATAAGAAGATACAGATATGGATCTGCCACTCAAATTGGTGCTGAATAATCCAAGACAATCAATGACGGCCTGCAATCAGGGTTTCATAGTGGAGATGGGAAGGGAAGAGCTTCCATGAATGCTTATAAACAGTGCATTGGAAAGGAGATAGACAATACTATCAGAATTTAAAGAAAACAAAGTCATGTGTATTGTCAATCCCATCAATAATTTCCTCCTCCAAATGTTCCAGGAACAGGAATGCACCACCCAAAATGAGAACTCACTGTGTGTCCTGTGCTTCCCCACAAGTCAAAGATTAACAGGGGCCTTAAGTACACTGGGATTTATTTTGATTCTTTACAACAGAGTACTGGATATTGAAGTTTGAGTACTCAGAACTCAAGAGCATACAATATAAGCAGTGCTCTAAAAATTTAACAGACTGAGGAAGTTCCGGGTAGAGCTAAGCATTCAACTGACCTGTAGGGACAGTCAGCATCTCTTCAAGCTTGAGTGTGTCCTTAAGATGTCTGTCATGGTTGGCTACTAGCATCTGCCTCTGTATGTATAAGGCTCTGGCAGGGCCTCTCCGAAGACAACCATGGCATGCTCCTTTTGATATGCACTTCTTGTCGTCCATAGTAGTGTTGGAGTTTGGTGACTGTTTATAGGATGAATCCCCAGGTAGAGGAGTCTCTGGGTGGCCTTTACTTCAGTCCCTGCTCCACACTTTGCCTCCATTATTGCTCCTGTAAGTGTATTGTTCCCTTTCTCAGAGGAACCCAAGCACCCCCACTTCAGTCCTCCACCTTCTTGAGCTTCCTGTGGTCTGTGAATTGTAACATTTATTTTGAGCTTTTGGGCTAACATCCACTTATCAGTGAGTGCAAACCATGTGCGTTCTTTTGTGATTGGGTCACCTCACTCAGGATGACACTTTCTAGTTCCATCCATTTGCCTAAAAATTTCATGAATTCATTGTTTTTAATAGCTGAATAGTACTCCATTGTGTATATATGGGAGTGGGGTCCCTAATGGAGGAGTTGGAGGGTGGTCTGGAGGAGCTGAAGGGGTTTGCAGCCCCATGGGAAGAACAACGATGTTGACCACCTAGACGCTCCAAGACTCCCAGGGACTAAACCAGCAGCCAAGGGGTACACATGGTTCCAGTCAAAAATGTGGCAGAGGAATGCCTTGTTGGGCATCAGTGGGAGGAGTGGTCCTTGGTCAGGTGAAGGCTAAATAGATGCCCCAACAAGGGGAAATTGAGGGGGGGTGGGAGTGGGTCAGGTGAAGGGGCATATACTTGGAGGCAGGGAGTGGGAGGAGGAGTTGGGGGTTTTGGGGAGGGGGAAAACTGGGAAAGGTTTTACCACTTGAAATGTAAATGAGGATTATATTCAATAATATATATACAAATATATATGTCTGTCATGAAATTGCTACTTCTCAGAGCCAGATTGCCTAGAGTCAGACAAAACAGTCAACTTCACACATGAGGCTATGATTGATGTCACATCTTCTGTACAACTAAGTTGTGCAGTTGTTTGTCCTGTGCAGATTCCTTGTGTCAGGACCACTTCTGGAAGTGCTGATGCCAACTTGTTCATGCAAAATAGAAGACAAGAGTCAGATGTTCATATAGTAAACATTGATTGGGTCTCTGGTTCAGCAAGCATCATTAATGTGCCAAGGAAGCTACAGGCTTAATACATGATCCTTAATGAACTCGTGACATGGAAGGTGTTGAAATTCATAATGTAACATTTAAAAGACACAGAAAACTAAAATTTGGAAAGAATATTGGTACCTTTAAAGATAGAAGCACAAACCAAATGTGAATGTGGTTGTGTATGGCTATAATCCTAGCTGGCACATAGGAGACTGAGACGGGAAGTTAAAGAGTTCAACTTCAGCTAAAGAGGAAAACCTAAAAGATAGTGATATGAAATTCTAAACCTTGCTGGCAAAAAATAAACACAGTCACAATTGGGTATATATATATATATATATATCTGGGAATGCTGTTCATATATGTATATATATATATATATATATATATATATATATATATATATGGGAATGCTGTTCATATATGTATATATATATATATATATTACTCTGGGAATGCTGTTCATATATGTATATATATATATATATTACTCTGGGAATGCTGTTCATATATGTATATATATATATATATTTTACACTGGGAATGCTGTTCACATCATGTTCTAAATTTATGGTACTCCTAAAGTAGTGTCAGTCTCAGCATGAGCAGGCTTTATATAGCAATTCTGCAGGGATGGAAGAACACTGTGAATTAGAAGCCACATTTTGGCCCATACCTTTTCCCAACCACATCTAATGTCCATTAAACTTCCTTTTCACTTTCTATCCCTGGGCAAATAGAATGCAAGACATAAGCATCTTTTCCTACATCACCTTCTATCCCATTGCCCAAGTCACTTTATAAGGATGCCCAGCACTACTGGAGCATTTGTGCCAGGTTCTTGACTAAATACTTCACTTTTATTAGTGTGTGTAATTGTCCAAACACGCTCATAAGGTAATTGCTACTAACAGTCCTATTTGACCAAGAGGAGATTTGCCTAAGGTTATAGCGCTAATAAGCAGAGACTAAACTCAAAACCAAGTCAGCCCAGTGTGAAGTGTCCCTTCTCATTTGTCCTCCACCGCTAACCATCTCAGCCCTACCTCAGCACTTTGACTGCTAGTAAATAGTAGCTGGTTGTGTATGAACCATTGACTGTTCCATGCTGAGACAAAAATTCAGGTCCTTTTGGATCTTTTATCAAATTTAGAGTCAGGAAGGGTGAGGCATCTGGACAAAAATATTTCCAAACTCTATGCCATGTTCACAAAACAACTTTGACACGTGTGAGCAAAGGAAGGCACGCAGACAGAGGATATGAGCAACAGAAAATGCAAAGCTAGATGAGATGAGTGAAGACACACAGTGTATGGTGGCTTCTTAGCTAAAATAAAAATACTCGGAGAAACACCTATAGTTATTTATCTTAAAATAGAAGGAGAATGACCAGCCCTTACCACAGGGGAACCACAAGTGTCAAAAGAAAAATAATTGCAGGGAGAGAGGACCGATCATGTGATGGTTGCAAATTAAGAGATTTCCAATGTGTTCATCTCTGCTGTGAGGTAAATGAATGAGTCTGAGCAAGTGACTTTTCCTCTTGCAGTCTAGGCATCTGTAAAAGGACCCTGGTTTGTAGCATCTTTTTCTGCAAACCAAATGAGGTAATGAGTGCTAAACCCTTAGGCTGGGTAGTTTATGCTAAGTACTTAAAACACTGGCTGGGAGATACCTTGCTAACATTGTGGTTTGGTGGAAAGAACTTGACTTTGTCTTCAAACAGACCTTATTTTAGACACTCACATTTGTGTTGGTAGCATAGCATTTAGAGTTGTGGAATCTCTCTGAGTCTGCAATTGTAAAACAGTTACCACTTTTGGTGGCAGAAGGAAGATCATAATGACAAGTTAAAATGTCCCCAATAAGTAGAACTCACATAATAACGCATGCTTTCTGTGTTAAAAAGCATTATTATTGCCCACGTCATAGCTAGAATATGATGTACTTTGAGGCTAGCTTCCAAGGGGTAGCATTTGGACCCTGTGACCACTGACTGCCTTTCTTTACATATGCTCCTGCTCAACACACCTTTATCAACATGAAAAACACTTTTCCTAGAATTCTATTCCCTCTGCATAAACACCATAAGCCTATTATCATTGCCTAGTCTAGATTTTTTTTACTTTTCAAAATAATTTATTACTATTATTTATTTTACTTATTCAATTTACATGCCACTCACTGTCCCTTTCCTAGTCACCCCCTTCCACAATCCTTCCCCTGTCACCCCTCACCTACTCCTCCGAGTGGGTGGGGCCCCTCTGGATATCTCCCCACCTTGGCATATCAAGTCTCTGAGAGGCTAGGCACTTCCTCTCCCCCTGAGGCCAGACAAGGCAGCCCAGTAGAAGAACATATTCCATGTACAGGCAACAGCTTTTGGGATAGCTCCATTCCAATTGTTCAGGACCCACATGAAGACCAAGCTGTACATCTGCTACTTATATGTGGGGAGTCCTAGGTCCAGGCCATGTTGGTTGGTGGTTCAGTCTCTGAGAGCCCCAAGGGTCCACGTTAGTTGACTCTGTTTGTCTTCCTGTGGAGTTCCTATCCCCTTATAGGCCTTAATGCTTTCTCCTGTTCTTCCATAAGAGTCCCCAAGCTCCACATCTGTTTTGCTATGGATATCTGTATCTGTCTGAGTTAGCTGCTGGATGGAGACTTTCAGAGGACAGCCATGCTAGACTCCTGTCTACAAGCATAAGAGTATAAATAATAGTGTCAGGGATTAGTGATCTTTCAGAACATTTTCATACCCAAAATTGTTCCATTGGGAGACAAAATCAAAAGCAACAATAACAGCAAATACACAGACTTCTCTAGCATGGCTTCCTTTGAATTTCAATTTTTTTTTGGTTTAGTTTTAAAGGTTCTGAGCAGCCAGATTAGAAAAAAAAAAGGAATGAGACGTGAATTTCCATATTTATGTTCAAGAAGCTATCCTTTCCTACATACCCAACTTATATTTTACGGTGAAGAAGCAAAATAGAAGAAATAAAGAAAGAATCATGAAGCAGTCAGGAACAGGAATTAAACCCCCACATTCCATATGGAAAAAGAAATGAGATTGGATTCCTCACATGCAAAGTTCCTTGCCTTGAGGCTGGAGAGAGAGCTTGTCTGAAGCTCAGTTCCTAGCAATCACTCACATCCACCTGCCACTCCAACTCCAGGGGTTCAGCACCCTCCTCTGGTCTCCATCAGCACCTGCACATATGTGCACATACACATAAATAAAAATCAAATAATATTTTTTAAAAGTTACTTGCCTGTATAACTGATCTATGCTAAAGAAATGGTTAGTATATATAAATATTGTGTAATATTTATATATACCTTAATAATTACCTTCAGCAAATATTCTTTTGATATCCTTGGGAAAAAATACATTTATAGTCTGGACTATGATTCTTCTATGATTAGCTATATCCCACTCTAACAGCATTTAGCAAAAGTGTGAATAACATTACTAGCCATGCATACTGTATTTTATATTTGCACTTTCTAGGTTTTATTACTTTATGGATACTATTTAAATAGTTTTCTTTAGCCAAGTTTGGTGTGTTTACTTTGAATAACAGTCTCTGCTTGAAACAAAATGCTATTAAAATGACTCTCACATAAGAACTAAACAGAACCGAGAAGAAGGTGGCACATTATGCACTTATATCCTGAGCATGAAGTGAAACAGGAGGAACCAATGTAAAGTTTCTGAATGACATAAACTAGAGTTTCAGTCCTGGACATTAAGCAAGAACTCAGGAACAAATTTTCTGTGAATTAACTAAGGCCACATTTATGTTTTGACTGGAGTCAAGATCCATCTGGTAGGCTCAATGAATGATTCCCCAGAACATCATTTCCACTCCCAAAGACTTTACAGCCTAGCTTAAAAAGGTCACTCTCTTTCTCTCTCCCTCTTTGTTTCTCCCCTTCATCCTCTTTCACACACACAGACGTAGATATACAAAAATACTTTGTAAAAATCATAACAAGAATCAGGTCAATCATACAGAAAATAACGTAAGGTCAGATCTATCTACCTTAGAACTTACAAAACAATGCATGTATAGGAACAGTAGTACAAATACCAGAATTTACAATTCCCCATTTGTTTTACTTATTTTTACCAACTTAACTTGGAGTTTTGAGGAGCAAGGACGAAGCACTCAGAAGACCTGAGATTGTCATTCTGCCCACTCAATGCTTCACATTTTATCCTGATGTGACACACAGGGAGGTGGACAAGCTACCAGAGATCTCTGCCGCTGCCTAACACACCAACGGAATTGTCCACTGTGCGTATGCTGCAGTAAACACTTGAGTCTCTTTAGATTTGCCAATATATCACCGCAAAGCCTACGAGTAAGTTGTCCATTTAGAAATCCCACTTGCCTAGGCAAAAGACTAAGCATCTTAGAATCACCTGTTACATGAGCAATAGTTGTATCCTAAAGCCTCACGAGAGGGATGGGGCACCAGTGTTTGATGTAACTCAGGAGGCTGAGAAGCCTGTAATGAAGCCCGTGATGATCAAATGGGGATGCCAGAACTGGTTGGTCATGGAAAGCCAGATTAGTGTGTGAAGTTATTGAATTAGGTCTGCCACATGCTGGGTCGTTAATGGGCAAACAAGACAGTCTTTACAGTAAGATGCAGGACTGAGGACAACATATGAGCTAAGCTTCTCCAGCATGACACATAGAAACCCACAGGCTACACTGGAAGACACGGACTATCCAAAACATGACCCTCTACTAAGCTGGATACTTGGTACTCACTTCAAGCACTGGCTCCTTACAACCATTCTAGCTCTGAATTCCAGTGTCAGTGCAGAGTATGATAAATAATCATACGGGGTACCCAGAAGGTATTGAAATAATGACTAGAAAAGAGAACTGAGAACCTTTAAATTCTTAAGTACATCTATTGAGATCATCAACCTTGATTTTCAACTTAGTTGGACCTGGACTGGAATATGAGACTTGTGTCTGGAAAGATCTGTGAGAGCATTCTCAAGGATTAACCAAGAGGAAAAACCCTCCACCAGAGTTGGCAGCACCTTCCAGAAGTGACTTAGAGAGAAAGAGGCCCAGTAAAAACTGTGTTGTTTCCCTCCCTGTTCTTGCTTCTTGCTGGTGATGGTGTCAGACTCCTGATGCCAACACTGCCTTTCACTAACATCAGAAGCCATTCCTTGGCCTTCCAGTATGGACTGAATAGCAGTGACTCTCCAGGAGCCTTGTAGACTTTTGAACACCAGATGTGAACTGATAAGCCAAGCCATGCACTTTTTCCACATTCTTTCCACCATTCAAACAGCCATTATGGGACTACTCAGCCTCTACTCTGCAAGCCAATCCAATAATTTCACTTTTCCATGAAGTATCTTCATATACATATACATACATATACATACACATAAACATATACATACACATACACATATACATACATACATACACACACACATATATATATACATGTATGTATATGTATATACAATATTGAAGAATGAATAAACTGGAGGGACTTTACCTGCCTACTTTCTTGAGTAAAATAATTCAGGTGATTCTCTATTCGGCGAACTGCTCTGAAGTACCAAACCTTTACAGCTTCAAGAGAACAAATGGAAAAAGACTATACCAAGGGACAATTCATTGTGCTCCTGGACCATCTGCTTCATATGCTACAAAGAAGAGCCACATTTGTTGTTTGGATTTTGAACTATCACCTAGGCGAGAACTCATTTGTACTTAGCAAAAATCTCTGTTGCATGCACGCATCAGGCTACATTTGTCCACATTCAAATTGGGTTTGGGAACAGCTCAGTTTTATTGAACTTTGTGTGATTTTTTTTTAGGAAAATCAGAGTCAAGTCTGAGTGCCCCCAGGGATAAAATTTAAGCAAATGCTTCTTTCTCTGATTAGAAATTTGTGAGAGATTCACACTTCCAAGCAGAAACTTCTGATGATTTCTTTTGATTTGGCTTTAACCAAAAAGAAAAAATATCTCCTTGAGCAACTCAAAGAAACACTTGGGATGCAAATGTATTCTGTCAGAGGCCAACAGAAGATTTCCCTAACTCCTTGAAAACTGGGCTCTGTGTTCCTCTTCTGATCCTTCCTGTTATCACTTTGATAAACCAAAGCCAAAAAATTGGTGCAGCACACATAGGAAGGGCCAGGTAAGAGATGCTGAAAATGTCGCACAAGTATGGAGATCAACCTCTTTATAAGTTACTCTTATCAATTATAGAAGAAAATAAATAGTCATATTTCCAGAAGCCATACAGCTTCTTCCTCCAGAATTCTACATTGTCCACAAGCCTATATATATATGATATCAATATATCAGTGAGAGTGGGTGTCATAACAGGAGGAGCCTATATTTTATCTTCTATAATGAATCCTACTAAGGAATCATTTCCACGAAAGGAGGGTATGTAGGTGTGCATGCATGGATTCACATATGTGCATGTGTGTGTGCAGGTTTATGTGTGAACAAGCACATGTGTGTGGGGTTGCTTATGGGGGTCAGAAGACAACCTCAAGTGTCTTTGTCAGGCACAGCCTTACTGTTTTGTTTTGTTTTGTTTTGTTTTGTTTTCTTGGGTATTTTTGTTCCCTGGTTCTCACTAGCCTGGTGATCACCTTGTAGTGAGTTCCAGGGATCCTCCTGATTCTGCTTCTCCAGTACTGACATAATTGTAAGCAAGTACCACTAATGCCAGCTTCCTTCCTATGTGGTCCTAGGGATCAAATTTAAGTCCCAAGTCTTCTTGACACCTGAGAAGCCACTTCTTTGTCTATGGGTCTCAAAACACAAAGAATCAAAACAGATGCCAGAGAGCAGAACTGATAGCTTAAGCTTCGATAGTTTTAAAGACAGAAATAACTACAGGATTCCAGGGTTTATCTGCTTTTCTTAGAAGGTATGTGACCCACTTAACATGTGATATTTTCATTGTATTTCATTTTGTTTTCTAATTATTTATATCTTGTTGTAGCATATATTGTACAGAGATGAAGCCACCCTCTATACAAAGGAAAGGCTGACCTTTCTATCTGCTAGAAAGGGAACAGGATGCTATGGTCGTCTGCCACCCCCAGGCCGTGCAGCAGTCCCCATAGCTTCCTGGGTCTGAGCTTCCTCCAGCTCTCACTAATCTTCTACCTTCCATTCTGTTACTTTCAAGATCCATTCTGACCACAAACAAAACCAGTGAGCATTTTGAGGATGGAATCGATCTTCTTAGGCTGAGGCCACAATTCACTTTCCAATCTTAACCAATGCCAGAGACTAGATTCATTTCTTTATTAATATTGCTGGCTTGACTATTCACCAACATCCAGCAGTCTTACTAAATCCATTTTATACAAAAAAAATCTGAGAGGTCCTATAATCTCTCTTAAAAAATTACACGGAGAGGAATTTGGGCCTAGAGTTATATACTTTCAAAATACATTTTCATAGAAATGCAAGACCCAATTGTAGAGCTCAGGGCTGGGCTGCTCACTTATTTCCTCAGTGGTGCCGATTGTCTACCATTGTATGAGCTCTCCTCCAGAATTAACTTCCAGAATCCTCTTAACTATCATTCATTTCATCCACCTCACCCAGCACCATCACAAACTACACATACAAAGACAACTGACTTCAACCTCTGGTCTCCATATACATTTGCTAAACACTCCAACCATAAACATACATGTACACATACATAAACACATACACACACACACACACACACACACACACACACACACACACACACACACACGTTTGCACCACTCTTTAAGAAAGAGTGCAATCATTAAAGTCCCTCATCTTTGTAATATTAACTGCCTCTCTGTATCACGAATCTCCTATTCCTCCAAGACTCAGCACTGAATTAGATGTTTTATTTAAATGCTACTTAACTAAAAGTTAAAAAGTATAATTTTCTATTGTAGAACACGAACCAGAGAGACTAATTTGGTAGAGTTGTTAAATTTTGCAAAGCTTGAGTCTCAATCTTCAAAAAATATTGTACATTTATTTATTGAAGTGAATGAAACATTTGGTATAAAACTATTCAATGGAAAGTTTTTTAACAAAGCATAATTTACTTTTCATTTACAGAACAATGGAAAGTAGAAAGAAATCTCCTCCAAGGTATTAGAATCATGTACGGTTTCATATTTGACTAAAAAATTATTTCCCCAGCCTGCTTTCTCAACACTGAGGATATGCAGGGAAGTATCGCTTGCATTCATCACAAAAATTACAGAAAGCTGACTAAAACTGCTGGGACGGTTATTAAATAAAAGATATACTTATTATCTGTCTTATTCTCTGTCTTGTATTCAGTAGTTTACAGAACATTGACTCTTTCTCACTGGTCCTCCTACTCAGAGATTAAATTTCAATCTACTCCCAAATGTGGTTCGTCAAGACTCCCACAGAACTCACTGGGGGCATTTGAGGGTGAAATTCACACCCAGGCTATAGATCCAAGCTCTTCTGTCCTTTAAGAATGCATCCCTAGATTCAAAAGGAGCATATAGAGGCCTTTCTCTTCCCCAAAAGATTGTGAGCAAAATTGGGGTGCTTTGTTCCAGGTACACTGGCTTTCTGCACGAGGGTGGGGCTCCTTTCTCCTTAGCTGATTATACAAGTGTTCAGAATTTTAACCTGGAAGGCTAGGAGGATAAATATGCATCCTCACCCACTCAACATAGTAATATAAAATTAGAGAGAAAAAAACATTTAAAAGTTCATCTTTTCCTTACCACCTACCCTTCATAGATCCAGAACCAGAAAGCCAAGCCTGGCATCCTAGCCATAGACAACCATAGGCCCCAGGAAATATTATCAGTGTCTCCAGTCACATTGGCCCATGCAAGCATCAGTATTCTAGGGTATGTACCAGGAAGAGTTGAAATCAAAGAGCTAGGTGATAGAACTGCAAACCCCCATGCTTGAGGAAGAAGAAGAGGAAGAGGAAAAGAAGGAGCTCATTCACATATCATTCACCTATCCACTAATTATTGAATACCTTGTCTTAACTTCTGTGCTTGCAATAGAACTAGAAGAATTTAATCTACTTGGAAAGATGTGTATATACAAGGAGAATACAAAGTAACTGCTCTTAACAATAGTCCTTTGTGAGCCTGAGAAAAGAGCCCAGCCATGCCTACAGTAGCAGCCACACAAGACATTAATAAGGAAGAGGCCACAATGTCACCCCAGAGGGTGTGGTATACTGCCCACTGACCAGTCCTCTTCCATGTATGCATTGTGAGAAGTCCTTCCCTCATGAGCAGCCACTACTCCAGGGCTAGAACAGTAACCAACAAAGAAAGGGAGGAAGATCCTGTAAAGGCAACTCAGCTTGCGGTGAGGTTCCTGCCGTTCTTATGAATGAGCCAAGAAAGGAAAGAACCACACATCTGCTGTCAGAGGAGACCTGCTGCCTGACTGGGGAGAAAAACTATCTCTTCTTTGCTACTTCAAAGAAATGATAAGTCATCCTGAACAAATGATATATTAAGAGGGAAGATACTAAAGAGAGGAGCAGCCAACACATGCTGGGCTCTTCTATCTTCAATGGGTCCCAGGTCTCTCTGTCTCTCACTTTGGGTAAAGTGATATGAATTTGTTCTCTTCTCTCCCAATCTAATGGCTCTAATTGCAAGGGCAGAGGAGAAGGGATGGCATAGGGAAATTAGTGTCCTATTTCAGAAGGTACTACTGTTTCAAATCCCAAAAGGATTGGTTCTTCACTCTTCTCTAACTCTGAAGGTGATAGATGCCTGAGGACCAGGTCCAGGATCTGAGACTCAGATAGGAAGACTTCAAGTCAGAAAGAGAAATGCTGTCCTCCTACCTCTGATGTCTCCTCTAGTTCAACCACAAGACAAAGCAGACATTGTACAACTAAGCCCAGTTTAACCCTTGTTTGTCCATAGTGGCTCCTGCACTATGATCAAGTATTAAGGTCACAATAGCACCCTGAGTTGCCTTCCCATCTCATTCCCTCTCTGCATCTCCATTAGTCATATATCATGGTGGAGTAAAATGGAAGCCTTCCTTCCAGAGCAGATGTGTTTATTTCTGAGTTATAATTGAGAAAAAGACTGAATCTATTGTAGCACATTATTTTCTTGACTTTATCACTTAGATTGCTAAGCCCACTGATAGAGGTAGATTTTTATTGCTCGGGGCTAGTCTTGCAAATCTAAAGTAAAATACACTGGTGGAAGGCACAGCCTGTTATTAGATGGCCCATTCTAGAAGTCAGCTTGTCGTGTAACTTGGCACATTCTGCACTGCAAATCCTTTACTCCCATTTCCAACCTGAGTGGTCAAGGGATCGTCTGACTCTGTGCAATGCCTTAAGCTCCAAGGACATCGTATGTGGACTGTGAACACAAATGTAGCCATCTGGAATGACTGTCATGACCCCAGAGTAAGCCTACTTGGCATTTTCCTTCATCATTTCTTAGCAAACTACAGACAAAATCACTACAGAGTCATGTGAACTTTGTATGTTTGTGCCCTATTCCTTGATATTAGTCAAAGATAAACCAAGTTTAATTTATCAGGCTCGAACTTTGGTCTTAACTAATACATCCCACTTCATTCCTTTAACACAAATTACAGTATTCTCTTAGTCTTCTTGCCAGCCAGGACCACACTTCTGTCAGTAAATCACCCCAGTAAATCGCTGTTTGCCAGATCCTATAGCTGTCTATATCTTTCTTTAGTCCCAGAGAACATTATGGCTGAACCTGTATGTTTCTAACAACATAGTAAAATTATACTTATATAGACCACTTAGAAAGCTTATAGTGGTAGACACAGTTCCAGTTTCAGGGAAAATCATATCTTTTTCTATTCTGAACCATATCTTGTAAGTTTACTAGCCCCAACCTTTTGTTACTCCAAATTGGACATAAAATCTGATTTCTGTACAGTTTCTTGGTTTTCCCTATTTTTAAATATAATTTTCTTAAATATTTCATCAATAAATATTTAGTATTGTATCAAAAGGTATAATGATGTTTTTGCTTTTATCATCAAATATAATTTAAGAATTCATGAGAGCAATTTATTTTATTCAGTCCGGTCTGCAACATTATGGTTTTGTTTTTTTTCTTGAGTTTCCTAAATCTTCTTCTATTAATAAGTCTTTAAGAAAGGGTTTGCTAGTAATCAGGTTCCAAACTGACCCCTCTCTTTCTCCACATGAACCACTTTGCCTCTTTCCTCTGGACTTCGTGTTTCCAGTGGGAAATTTGCTATTCTCTAAATCACTGTCCCCTCCTACTGCAGCAATTTCAAAAAAAAACGTTGTTAAAATGTCTCATAGTGCATTCCTTTAGGTTTGTCTTATAGTATTTTCTTGGCTTCTCACATAGATTACATATATATATATATATATATATATGTATATACATACATATATATATATATCTTTCAGCAAATTTAGGATGTTTTCAAATATTATTCATTAAAATATTTTCAGTCTCTCTCTCTCTGTGTGTCTCTCTCTGTCTCTGCCTCTGGCTCTGTCCGACTCTCTGGCTCTCTCTGTTTCTGTCTCTGTTTCTCTCTCTCTCTCTCCCCGCCCCCAAGTCCATTCCCATTCTATCTTCTCAGTGTGGTTGCTGTTCTGTTTTCTGGTTCTCTGGCACCTCTATTCCAAGCCCATCCAATGAACACTTCATTTTGATTTTGACCATTATCAGCCAGAAATTTTCAATTTCTCTTCATAACTTCTGTAATTTCGTTGCTGTTGAGTTTTTTATTTGTCTCAAGAGAATTTATTACTGTATATCCACACATTTATTATTTCCCCTTGGCATTCTTGTCAGATAATTGCCACAACTGATTCATATTGGTATTTGTATCTGCTGATTATTATTCTTGATTTAGGGTGTGGTTTTTCTTGATTCCTGATGTGATTCATTCTCTTTTAGCATGCATAGATGTGGGTATTATAGCAATAGATTCTTCTGGGTTTTCTTGGACCTTTTTTATAAAAACTGATTTTTACAGGGTCTGTCTTGCGAGGCACTACTGACATCCTGACCTATAATGGCTCACAAGGTCCTTTCAACCTTTGGCTCCCATGGCACACCCTCCCTAGCTAGATGTAGCATTTACTCATTGAGTTCCATGCTTTAGAGATGCAATATAACTTCAACTCTGCTCACTATCATGCCCTAAGAAGACAAAGGGGTAGAAGCATAGGGCTGCCTGGCCCAACTCACAACATTCCAGGTAGGGGTGAATCCTTGTCTGTCTCCCTGCTAGGCTGGCTCTGGTAAACCTCCAAACTCCTCTGATACTGGTGACCAGAGGACTTAGCTCTCTATAAAACCCCTGTTTAGTGTTTGTTTCCTGGAACAGAGTAGAAATCCTTAAAGACAAGAATTTGTTTGACTCATTTTTATATCTCCAGAATCATGTTAATGTGATAAAGTTATTCTTGATGAGTCAATCCATAAAATAATTATGAAAGAGGTTATGGAATTATATGAGTTTTAAGGGCTCAGAGTCCTGAGGCTCTACTGACATGATTCTAAGTAAAGCATAACTAAAGATTAAAGTGCCTGGTTCAGAGATTTAAAAATTCAAAAGTTCCCAACATCAGAGCTGAGAAGGAGGAACCTAAATGATCTTTTCTATTTTAAATAACCCATTTAAAGTGTTAAACATACATATTTTGGAATCATCATTAAAATGATGTGAATGCGAATCTCCACTTCCCTGTGCGGAGGAAGGCATCTGCACTGAGGAAAGTCTACACTCTTCCTTTGAGAAGGAATTTGAGTTTTTAGAATGTTGAGCTGGACCTGTCCCTTTGCTTTTCCCATCTGGGAGCACCCTGGCTCTTGCTCTGCTGGCTGCTTCCGGGTGGTGACTTCCTGTGACCTTAAAGCAGCATTGTGTAAAGCCATCAAGTGAACAACACTCTCCTCTGCACCTGCTCTCTCGCCCATGTGCTTGTCAGATAGTTCCCTCCTGCATACTCGGCCCTAGTCTGCTGTTCAGAGTTATGGAACCCGGCTCGCAGGTAGACTCCCTTCTGCTCTGAGCTGCACCAACTGCCTCTAAGCTTTCGCTTCTAACAACATTATGGTGACTACCAACCCCCCACAGCCTACTCCCCACTAAAGTCTGGAAGTACGGAAAATACTTTAGAAATTTGGAATACATAGACAAATGCTTCAAAACAAAACTCAGAGTGTAGCTCTCTCCTGTCCTCTTGGGTTTTTCTAGCTTGTTCACTGTATCTTGAATGTCCACTTCCTTCTCTACTGGTGTGTTGAACTCTGTGATTTTGCTGTGGCAAAATCTGAAAAGAAAACATTTACAAAATGAGAGGGTGATTTGATTTCGTGTTTTGAGGTTTCTGCCTGTAGGCTCTGAGCACCATCAGTTGAGTCCTGAAGACACAATGATGGGGAAGCAAGAAGAAGATACAAGTCAGCAACAAGTCTCTGCCTTCAAAGCATGCTCCAGTAATTTGCTTCAATAGACCTCACCCTTCAATTGTCCATTCAGTTTCCAAAATCAAAACAATCCTCACGAATAAAAATAATAAAATATGTTTGCCATTATCGGATGGTAATCCTGATCTTTGCTTTGCTGAAAGAGAATCAACCTATGATCCTCATTTGCATATAACTTCAGTAGGCAAAACAGGGTCAAGAGAACACAATTGCATTGCTTTTTTATGCTAAATAACATACTTTAATGACTCTGTCTGATTCCTGTCATTTTGACTATAATTAAATTCAAACTTCAAAACTGGCCAAAAATTAGTAACATGCAACTTCTCTTTTAAACATGGTTCCTCTTTAAAATGTCTTCTTTTCATTTAAATTCATCAATTTAGCAAATAGTATAGCCCCACCCTCATGCCTGCCCTTATAACTCCTGCAAACACAGCTTTACACACCTGCCCTTCAGATTCACTGCAGGGCACACTGTGAGGTCAATTACAGTATATTTTTCCATTTTCAATCCCCTGCCTTTCCAGGAAAACCTGCACGACTTTTCTCTAAGTGTCTTCCTTCCTTCCTTTCCTAAAGAAAGACTATCTACACTCTCCCTTTGTAGAAGAATTAGAGTTTTTAGAATGTTAAGCTGGATCTGTCCCCTTTGCTGCTGGCTGCTTCCCAGTGGTGACTTCCTGTAACCTTAAAGCAGCATTATGTAAAAGCATCAAGTGGACAACACTCTCCTTTGCACCTGCTCTCTCACCCATCTGCTTGTCATATAGTCAGATAATACCCTCCTACTTCTGCCGTCCTTTTCTCTAAGTGACTTCCTTCTTTCAAAATGGTGCAAGAACCAGTTTCTCCATGAATAATACCCCGTAGGCTCTGGCATCTTCCATCTGTCTTCAGAGGCTCCTCACCTGGAACTTTTCTGCATCTTTCCTCTAACCCTTCACATCCCCTGCCTTTTCAACTGCTCTACTTGGCTAATAGTTTACATGTTCACTATTCGTTAGAATCACTCGCGATTTCATCAGAAAGACAGATTGCACTAATGCAACCCTAAGTTAACCGGAATGGGAGACAGAACTCTAAGAATCCTGTCAGTTGTTGTTGCTGCTGCAGTTGTGGTTGTTGTTATCGTTGTTTTAATCCATCACTAATCTAGGTACGACTGTGAAAGGACATCATAGATATAACTAGTCTCAAGTGAACATTTCTTAGAGTATTTTAGGAGATCTTTGTAGGTCTAAGTAATGGACAAGCCCCTGCAAAGTTCAGGGTTTTCTCTGATGCACTCACAGCAGAAGAATTCTGTGAGGTTTTAAGAAGAACCACGTGTCTCTGCTGACTTCAAGATGGAGAAAGTCAGATGCAAAGGAGGTGGGTGGCCTCCAGGAACAGAGAACAGTGTCCAACTGATAGGTAGGGAGGAGGTAAACAACCTGAGTGAATGTGGACCACATTTCCCCTCTGGTCTTAACAGACACTCATTTGGGTCTTATGGAAGCCCAAGAGGTGGACATAGCAATGCCCTTCTGGCCTTCAGGCATTCAGAAGTATGACATTATAAGTTGAAGCTGTATTATTGTGTGTTAGTGGTCGCGTGTTCACGAAAGAAGATGAATATAAAACATATGATGGAATCTGTGTTTTAACAAGTAGGTGGTCTCTAGCCACAATTTAAGAAACATCATCCAAAAACTTTATAATTCTTATTCCACATGTCCAAGAAACAAGATTCAAAGTCATTTCCTCTTTGGCAAATTAATGGACTTAACCCTTTAGCTTGCAATTAATCCTACCCCACACTGAAAGTCCCCAGTTAAGAAGTTGTTAATGTCTTCTAACTTTATAAAATTCTCTAAATTCATTCAAACTGTCATGTCTGGGGCCAGTGCTTGGACAACTCATCATTTTTGGAGAAGGTGCAGGAAATGAAAGCAAAGGAGGTGACTTCTGAATGGGACATGAACTTCTTCGTCAGTATGCAGCATCACGGGGCAGTAAACAGGGCTCCTTAAGGTTGTTGGTCAGGGTTAGGTCCAAAATCTCAAGAAGGGTATTCTAAAATTTGAGTCATACCACGTGTTGTGCTTGCTCTAAGAGCCTCCGCACTTCCTCACACTAATAGAGATTTCATGAACACTGTAGTAAAAGAAAAGGTGATGGAGAGACAATGGGTGGGGTGGGGCTAACATTCCTGAACAGTCTACATCCTGTCCTCATGAATATACTCCCTGCTTGCTTAATGAGGACCTGTAAGCACAGCTTTCTAAAAAAGATCAGCAGCATAATATTAGTGTTGGAAAGGAATTTAGAACTTCTCACATTGAAACGAACGTTCAACACAAACTCTGCTTGAGTGCTTCTGGGGATGGGGAGCTCACCACCTCATTACACAGTCCATTTCATGTCTGGGCAATTTCATCTAGAAGGTGCTTCCTCAGCTGAGCTGTAATCTGCCTTCAACCTGCTGTAAGTAGGTGCTTGTCCCTGAGCCAGGGTACTTGTCTAGTTTTAAATATCCTGTAGATATAGAGACTATTATACCTAATCCCGTGCTGTGTGTGCTTTTAGAAAAACCTCTATTAATTCTAGGATTTTATTATAGGATTATGTCATATTTTATCATATTGTATTTTATTGTGTTATATCATATATTATTAATTATATTATGTAATTCTCACATCCTTCTTCATGCTTGATCTCTTAGAAAATCAGCTATACATGGAATAGTTAGAAAGACCCGGAATAAGCAGACTACAGAAACACAAAATGGTAAAGAATTAACAAAAGAAAATGAACAAAAGAAGATAGATGCTTAGAAGCCAGAGTAAGGGCCCAGACCCTCCTAGCTATAGAGTTGTAGCAAAATTCACAAAGTCCAAAGTACTTCTTCCTCAAAAAGTAATAGTAATTATCTATTTCTTTTCTACTGTTTTCTAGACTCTACTGCACTGGAGATGCTGTTTCTGTCAGAATTCTAAGTAAAACAACTTCAGCACAAACTGACTCTTCCATCTGAGCTGAGACCAAAGATATTCAGGACAAAAGAAGAAGGTGGCGTCAGAGGAAAGGTGAAGTACTATACTCTGCTCCCTTTGCACTCCGGAGTCCAGTCTCGATTCTCCCAGATCATAGAAAACAGTCTATGCTTGTGCCTCTCAGTGTCTCTAACTCTTAAAAGCCAAATATGCACAGTGTTTACATAGCTAGATGGACAGACACTCCTGGATGAATCACAGAGCTAAAATGTTTATGTTTGGGAAACATTTCAGGCCAAGACCCTGCTCTGGAGGCCTGCTCAACAGGAATGCAGCAGGAATACCAGCAAGCTGGTTCTGATGGAGAGGAAGCCTGAAAGATCTGACTTCACAGAAAAAAAAAAGTTCTTTTTCCAGTTCCACCCCCTTCCCCATGGCCCAGCGTAACACCTGTCTCATCAGCAGGGGCACTGGGAAGGGAGGGGCCTCCAGGCACCTTGGTCCCCAGCTTCTCTATGCCTCATTCTTCATCCACGCCGCTCGTAATGTGCCATCACTGGCACAGTTACACCTGAACAGTCTGGTGCTGCCAAACACCTGGCTTGATTTTCCACTGTCCAAATGAAAAATAAGCATAATCTGTTTTTTGAGGATACAGCAAATGAGGGAGTTCATGACAAATTGTGTTGGTTTATGCAGAATGGTGATAATAAGATACAAATGAGAATTTTTTTTTTTGCTTAATGAATAATACTAATCACGTTTCAACAAATGCTGTGCCCTTCTAATTAGAGAGACTGCATAAAACCAGCTTAATTTATTTGTGACTAGTTATACCGAGTTTAAATATTTACTAGAGATTTACTCAAATGTTTGAGAGGATTTTAAACATTTCCTCCAGTGGAAGTGGCCCTGCCTAGTTCTGTGGAATGTGGTGACAGCTCTAACTTGTGGGAGCTCTCTGATTTTGCAATGTGTGATGAAAACCCCAGTCCCAACATGAAGAAGAAAGGATATTATTGATTTACATGCTAATTCTCCAACTGTTACTCATTTTCTTGATTCCAGCTTCCAAAGTTGCTCTCCCAACATTCATCACTGTAATACACTAGAGGGGTTGAGCATCTTTTTCAATAAATTATAGGAACTATGACTAATTACAGTGATATTAACTATGCAAAGTAATGTGTAACTTAAAATGGATGCGTTCATCATTTCAAATTACGCCTTTGACTTCTGATGGTCTAATACAGGCACATTCCCTTGGAACGAAGCATGTACTATGTTTTCTAAGAACTGCCATACAAATCTAGGTTTTGTTTATAAGCATAATAGCCTATTAAATATAACTCGCTCAACCCTCTTGGATGACCTAGAACAATGGTCGGAAAGACACGAAGAACACAAGAGACAGTAAGAATCAGAGACCCACAGGTGGCACGCTTCTCTGACATAAAATTTGACAGACAGCCCAGCTAATGTGAGGTTTTGGTGAAATGCTTTATCATTTGCATTTCTCAAAAGTATTATTTTACTGTGAATTATTTCTAAAATATTTTTACTAATGCTCTGAGAAGTTTACACAATGTATTTTGACCATATTCCTTCTCCATTCCTTACCCTAACTCTTCCTGTATACACCCCTAACTCTCTGAACTCTGTGTCTCTTTTTCCCTTGGGAACTTTGTGCTGCCTGCATACTCAAGGATGTGGAACATGGTTAATTTACCAGCAACCATACACCTTCTCTCCCCCTAGAAGCCACCCAGTGTCTTTCGATCTCCAGTTAGGATTGGGAGCTATTGAATCCCTTCCCACTGCATACTAGAATCTTGACTGCTGGTCTCATGTAGCTAGCCATAGTGGTTGTGAGTTACAAGTAAGGTGGTCTTGTCATGCCCAGAAGACTCTCACTCTGGTCCTCCCGAACCTCTGGCTCATTCTACTTTACCTTCTAAAGAAAGTCCTTCAGTTTTGGAGTAATAAATGTATGGCTGAGCCCCCAAATTACTTCATATCCTCCATACTTTCACCAATTATGAGTTCAGTGAACTCTTTTTATTCCATTCTGTCTTTGTCCTCCTGTTTTGGAAAAAGCTCAATTCCATTGCGAGATTCAGCCATCTGTCCAAAACCCAGGAGAAACAACTGAGACATATTCCAGATGTGCTCCCAAGTTCAACACATTCTACTCTCTACACCAACGGAATTGATGTTTGAGTTGTTAAAGAAATGTAGATCATTTCTATATCCGTCCTTTATTAAAGGAATTATTATTCCTTTATTATTTATTATTCCTTTATTATTATTATTATGTAGATCATTTCTATATCCGTCCTTTATTAAAGGAATACGGTTTGTACCATTATTCCTTTTACCATTCACTCATTAGTCTGTAATGTTCTCTGAGACATATTTTCTCTGCCAGGCACTGTTTTGGATACTTCAAGCATATGGGTGATGACATGGGCATACGTTACAAAGCTCTTCCCTGCCCAATATGAGAAAGGTTGACAACATGACACTGACTACCATGAGGTGTACTGTGGTTTGGGGAGAACGTTACAGAAGAACACAGATGGGAGATCATTTCTAACCAAGAAACAAGAGGCTCAGTGGTCAGAGAAAGACTCTGGGAGTGTTTAATTTATCCCAGTGGACAAGAGCAAAGGTTTCTACAGGCCCATAAGAACAAAGACAGGAGAAACTACTTATAGGAAGAAAGGCCTTGCTGATCATCATAAGAGAAAGAAACTGCCTTGCAGCCCATATTTGGGCTTCTGGATCTGATGGAAGGATGCGCAATCAGAAGAAGCTAAACTGACTTCATTTTTCTCTAATGTCTGTTAAGTGTCAAGAATTTAAGTATTGAAATACACAAACTTTTGCGAGTGTAGTGATGTTTTCAAATTTGGAGTAAAATAGTCTCTCATTTTTCTCTCAAGAATCACTTTTGATTTGTCTTATGTCTATTTATGTCTATTTTTTGTCTCATCTCTTGAAAGACTCACATCTTTTTATCCTTCTGAGATTTGGGAGTTAATCCAAGATTTAAAGTAAAAATGTTTTTAAAAACCCACTTATTCTATTCAAACATACTTGGCTCTTAATAAACATTTTTTTCCAGGCTAAATTCCTAGTATGCGCAGACATCACAGTGGCCACATTCACACCCTTTGACTTTGTCCTCGGGAGGGTGAGTCTTGTGAGGGTCATTGTTCCTTCTGTGTAGGAAACAACCCTGAGAGATGAAGGGCTTTGCTCAGATCCTGTTTTTAGCTGATTGCTCAGAAGAGATTTGTCTGAGGTCCCTGCTTCTGCTCAGTGAACAGTGTGATGCTTGGCCTTTGGCTATTTGTGATGAAGAATTTTTATTCTTTAGATGACACTGACCCTTCGCATGTTTCATGTATTGTATTAAGCCTGTCCCAAGATACATGGGTCCTTTAGGTATTGGCTTTAAGGGCCATTCGGCAATCTGACCCATAAGCAGGAATTCACATACAGACACGCCCTGGTAGAGCAGAATAATGTAGTCTGTTCTCTCCATGTGTTGCATATTCCCCAAAGAATCAGCAGAGAGAATGCTGGTGGAAATTCAGAGGCTAACACAGGTACAGAACCTCACTGTCTCAAGCACTTGGAGAAAATTGCATAGATCCACATTTTATTACCATTCAACAATAAAGATCAGTTGATTTAATGGAGCCTAAAAAGATCACTAGGCATTTTTTTAAAATGTATTTGATAAAAAGGCAACTTCAAAGCAACCTATCAGCTGTCAAATGCCTTTCAAATAATACTTGATGCACCCTGATTTGAAAAGAACAAATGCAGCCAAGGCTTTTGGGACCTTCCAGATCACAGAGCTGAACACCTCTCTTCTGGGGCCACAGGCTCTAGGCATTGATTCATTCCTGGACATTTTGGAGTCTGAGGTTGCAGCTTTAAATCCCAACCCACAGTGCCTGGGACTGAAGTTGTTCAGGCAGAAGACAGAACCCAAAAAGCATCCGAATATTTTTAAATGTGCTTTCATTGTGCTGCTTGCAGCTGCGAGTTAATTTTGTTTAAAAAGTTAAAAAAAAAAAGACCATTTGCTTCTTTAAAATCCAGGTTTTTATCCCTCTGTGGAGCAGCTGTAGGAAGAACAAACTCACTTCAAAAGCCCTGTTTCCCTAAGAAGACTCGGGGAAGATGCCTTCCCACCGGCAAGATCCTCCTTGGCTGCTATGTGCTGCCGATGGGCAAGATAGGTTGACCAATTGTCGATCTGAGAAGTGTGACAACTGGCTGGCTGCATTCCAAAGAGATCCTGACTCATCTCTCATTCCTTTTGTGCAAGAGAAAACTCAATGGTAGAGACGTGAGTTTAGCTTAAGACCTCAAATCTAGCTACCTAGAGCCCTGTAGCAACTACAGTCTAGATGCAGAGGGCAATCTGGTGTGGATAAGTGCTGTCATCCTGCACTCAGCACCCTATCGCAGGAACTGTTAGCCACGCTGTGTATATGGCGGCTTAAATGTGTTGGGTGTTTGGCCCCAGGTGTCTTTCTTTCCCTCCACTCCATTTCTGAATCACTATCTCAGTAGAATTCCTTCTCTCTTGCCATTAACCTTTTGTCTGAGAACATCCTCCCTCAGAAAGTGGGCCTGATTGGACAGGCTCACCCCCATCTCTCTCCATCACATCTTCTAAGCAATTTAGTACCATGTTTACATTTACTTGTAACTTTGAGGATCTTCATTTCACACTTCCTCTGCTAGCCCACACTGCCCAGCCATCAAGGGTCCTGTTGCTGCTGGCTTCTCTCATCAGAGTCAGTGTGCCTGTGTATCCTCCCATGAGCCCATGCCATGAGACTGAGTCACATAATGACAAACAGTAATCAATCCCATCTCTGTCACTGCCCTGTTAGCTACAGGGTGGCTCTGCCAGTCACTTGCCAATCAATTTCACAGAATGTGGGTTGTGCCTCACCCAATTCAAGTCTCCTAATTAATGGAGTGACAAAATTTTGACATTTTGTTGGCTTCTCTGGCTCTTGTGGGAATTTCAGGAAGAGGCTTGAAGGAAGTAGGGGAGAAGCAGGATGGTAAGAAACGAAGGCACTGTGGCTTAAAGGATCTTCAGTAATTCTGGGTTAATGGCAATTTTAAAATAAATGATATTCCCTAATTCTAAAAGCAATGTGTCTTCGTAATACATCTTTTTTAACATACTGTAATTCACAAAAAATAAAATTTGAATCAATTCATTTGTTGTATTTGTTTTGCTTTTCCATGATAACAGCCTCAATGTTGTCTACCTTAAATGGTTTGCATTATGTACAAATCATCCCAGAATGGAGGCAGACCTCAGATGGTCCATTCATCTGCCCATCTGTACAAATAAGCTATAAATATCACCAGACACAGGTCTCATTCCACCACTCTGTTCTGCCTTCTGTATGTTCATTATAACACTGGTTTCTGCTGTGGTCACAAAATCTCCAATCTTCTTCAACTACGTAGCTGCTGATTGTGGTACCTGGACCACATGATAATACACTGGTGTCTGGAGAGGATGGGTCTCTCCCATACAAACATTGACTAAAAGCTGTACTTCTCTTGATTGTATCAAAAGCAGTTATTTGCCTACCTCTGGAACAGACATTGAAGCCAGGTTGGTGAGATAGCTGGGATGTGTTTGCCAGAGTCTACAAAATTTCAATTCACTCTATAGGACAAAGAAGTTCTGGAGACCTAATATAGACCAGGGGGACTATAGAGAACATCTGATTGTGTGCTCAGAATTTGCTAAGAAGAATATGCGGTTAATGCTTTCATCAGATACAACAGAAAAGTAACTGAAGGGATCGATCTGTTAATTACTTTGATGCTATTAATCAGCTCACTAAATATTTGCACACCAAAGGATAGTGGTATACACCTTAAATACTATGATCCAAATTACCTTTTTAGAGGCTAAGATAATGTCACCCAGGAAATGGCTTGGCCCTTGACTAAATAATCACTTCTAACCTAAAATCCCTAACTAGAAGGATTGGACCATAATGATTACTTTCTCTCAACAATGAAAAATTGTGGAACTCAAGTCAGTTGTAGAAAACTACATGGATGGTGTATGTGGTGTGTGTGTGGTGGGGGGCAGGGAGTATGACAAGGTGGCAGTTAATGTGTGGTTGTGTCCTTCCTATTCCACTAATACCATTGCCAAGGGAAGAACAATTTGAGGTGATTTTACTGTACAGTTATAAACAAATATCTACACTTGTGAGTGTGTGCTTGTATTACATAATTAAGAATCATATCATTTTGTGACCTCTATCTTTCAATGCACAGCATATTTTTCTTATGCCAAAAGAGCTTTTAAAAACTTATATTTCCATAGGATAGAATTTCACGGGTCAAATCCATAAATGGAAGCATAAAAACAAAATTTTTTATACTTATTAAAACTTTCCTCTTAGACACCCTGTGCCAATTTAACACTCTGGCAGTAGAACAAGTAGGCATATTTAAGTATTTACACCTGATATATTTTTAAAATTCCCCAAAGTATTAAAAATTCTCAAGATGGGAAGTTAAATCTATGAGAAAAATTAAGGGAAAATGATAATTCATCAAGAGCTTAACATTTAGAATTTGTAACTTGATGTTTTCCAATATCTCCTGTCTGGACATCTTCTGTAAAGAAATACAAAATATAATTTTAGTTGGGCGTGGGTGAGAACTAATACATTTTAAAGACAGTGCTGTCCAGCCATCCCTGTAAACTGAGCCTTTTCCTCCTAGCAGGAGACTCCTCAGGACTCAGGAAGTCAACAAAACTTACAGGAAGCTCCTAAAACTTCCAAGGTTCACCAAGTCCCTTCCCAAGATTATATATAAAAAAGCTCTCCAAACAGTCCAGCTGCCCATATGTCATGGAGTGGGTCACAGGCGTGCAGCTTTCCTGGGCAGTCACCCACACTGGGGTAGATATTTTGTGATATACACTCATACTTCTATAACTAACATCTCAAAGTGACTTCGCAAATGCTGTATAATCCCAATAAACTCACTGGTTCACTAAACAAGACATGAGGAGGACTGTTCCTGTGGCTTCTTGTTGGTGCCCTATTTGGGATGGATAGAAATTTGTCCGATCCTCCCCAGCAAAAGTCACGCAGCAGATGGACACTTTGCTTTCAGCTAATCCTGATTCTCTGATATGAGAATGGCATAGTCTCAGCATATCTGATCAAGCACTGAGGTAAATGTACTGGTTCATATAACAAAGAAGAGTACCCAGAGATGACTATACTCAAACACTGATAACCAGGACATTCTCTTTCCTAACTCTAGCTTATCAATTTCATCTCCTACTGGAAATCAGGATTCTAGGAGGCCTTAGAACCTCACCTGGGAAGTTTCTGTGTACTTACCTTCTTACCTTCACCAGCAGAGAAGGTACCTCAAGTTCAAAATCCCTAGTAAGCTACTGGCAGATCCATTTGTCTATAAAGTATAGCGGAGATTCCCAGTTACTGTATAACTGATTGGTATCCTCTACTGCACAAGTTGGGCTTAAGTTCCCCCTTCTGCCCTGTCCTCTCCTTTCAGACATGATGGAATAGAAACTGATGCCAATATAATTCTTCACTTTCACTTACCATACATTAAACTCACTTCAGAAATGTGACTATTGTGTAACTAAATACACACTATCATTAGAGAGTATAACATATTTTTTACCTGCTCCTTCTTGCTTCCCAATTGTCCTCATAACCTCATACTGTGGCCAAACACTGTCCTTGATTGCCACTTATCCTTGAGAGAAGCAATGTCTCAGGCAGGCTACCTCCTACTTCTTTCTAAGCTGCAGCTAGTTGGTGGGGCTGCTGGGAATCACAACCCATCATATTTTGTCCCCTTTATCTCTCTCTTCTATAATTTAGGAGAGTAGGCCAACACAATACAAAGTGCTCAAAAGATCCAAGGTTTACAGAGGAGATGCTAATCCAGTCTCACACACCCATATTACCTTGTGTCCTAGGAGATAATGGCTGAAAAGTTAAGACAGTTTGCCAGGATTAGCAGACCACCTAATTCCATAGAGCTCTCCAGATTCAATCTCCTGTATCCTTTACTAGTAGGCATCCCAATTATAGAAAGGTATGTCTAACCTTCGGGGAAGGCATGTGCTTTTGAGGAATGAACTTCACAAAGGAAATCCCAAATCTAAGAGGCATACCTGTGCAGTCTCAGAGGAAGAGTATCCCATCATGTCCTTGCAAGAGTTGGAAATGCATCCAATGACAGGAGATTAAAAAAAAAGAACAGCTCAAGACAGTGGTTGAACTTGGAGGAATCAACATACACATATCATATCCTGTAGCTGTGATGTGCCCAAGTGCCTATTTGTTACAAGATGTTGGGAATAAAGCAAGAACACTCACAATAGCCACTCACCTTAGATAGCAGTCTGGTGGGAGAGATAAGAAGTGAGAAAACATTACAGGCATGATGGCTATTTCCAAAACTGAAGGTCACATAGGTTGGGGATGTAGATTCCATTCACGGGAAGAGAAAAGGTCTTTCATAGAGGAGAACTTTAGCCAGAGAGTTCGTGGATGAGCAGAAAATATTCAGAGCATGAAGAGTAGAAGCAAGGAACATGTACAAAGCCCTGGAGGGGAAACAAAATGGTGACTGGCAACCTCAAAGCCAGTTCCCTAGGGAAAGGGTGGAATGAGGGTCTGGAGAAGCACATGGAGGCCAGAATAAGCCGAGCTCCATAAGCTACACTCAGGAATTTGATCTTTATCCCAAGAACAATATGGAGCATTTAAAGCAGGGAGCTGTAGAATAATAGCTGCATTTTTAAAAGATTGCTCTGACAGCAACAGCCAGAGAAGCCAAATGCACTGAACAGTCTCTTAGGAGACCCTCGTACTCGCCACATAGCTTGGATGTGGGTGTGGAAGGAGGGAGGACTCAGAATTTGCTTCCATCTGTCTCTAAACCATAGATACCAGGGTATGCAAAAATCAAACCTAAAGTCTGCTCAGGAGTCTCTGAGAATTAAAGAGAGAAAGAAATCCAAATTACCTCCTGTTTGCTAGGAGGAAATTACAGAAGTGAGTCTACAAAAGAAAAATAAAATTAGTTGTAGTAATTCTAATTCACAGACACTATTTCCTGGCCAGATGCTGCAGTGGAAAATCGCAGAAACACCCACTAAAATCATAAATGAAAATCACATATTCGTAACATTTAATGAGAATACAGGCTGAATTTACAGCCGCTGAACGTGCAATATGGATGAAGATGTTGATTTACCCATGCACGACGGAAATATATATGATAGAGGAAAACAATAGCCAGAAATGTGATAAACATTTGCATGAAAATGAATCATGAGAAAAACTTGAGACTTCTTCAATACTTTATGCACCAAATTATCTTCAGGGCAGTCAAAAAGAAATAGTAATAAATAATAATAGGGTGTTTTCTTGCTGTTATTTATTTATTTTTGTTGAGAAAGCTACTGTTGACTTCGGGGAAAGTTCAGCATCCAGAATGTGGCCCAGGAAATTTATAGTCTGTAACGCAGAGAGCAAAGACCTTGAACATCAAGAAAATCTCCTACCCTTGTTTATATACACTGTTCTTTATCACAAAGGAAGAGCTGGTACCCATTCCAAGTAACCAAGCATTATGCAAGGAATATTCTGACTCACCCAGCATCCTTAATCAGTAAATGCTATGCCAATGGAAAGAAAGTGGAGAGAAGTCACAGCATCCATTAATAAAAAATGACTGGGGCTTTCTATCAACAGAAGCATCATTAGGAAATGTATGGTAGGAAAATAGTGGGCTGTAGATTTGTGGTGGTGAGGATGGCAACAGAATACTAACATTTATACACTCTTAACCACTGTCTTAGGATGGAGGCTGGATTTCAGGTAAGCACTCATATACGTTATATAGAATCACACATTTCCAGCACCTTACTTAACTCTTAACTACAGCCTCAAAGGACTACCATGCATGTCCCTTTGGCTCACTTTCCAGCCTTCAAACATAAATATTCCTAATAGGCAATTGATTGTTCTTCTCTGACCATGCCCCCCATGATGGAACAAGTCAATTTTTGTCAGAAGACCAGTCAAATATGACAAGGAAGAACCCTTCAGATGTAATCTAATCATTTTTGAACAATTTCCACTTGGCTGTACTTCCACTCCCAACCCGAGCCCTAAGTAAATGATGGAATCGTGATTCATCTTTCAGTAAATGCTGCAATCTCTATTTCATCCGAGGAGCTTGGCCACATAGCACTCTTGAAATTTCAAAGTAACAGCATTAGCTTTAGGAAGTACAAGGCAGTTGTATTCTGATAACAGAAAGCCTTCTTGAATATGTCACCTGGCATTTTAAAGGGACTCGTTTCATTTGCTGAGGATAAGGGAGAATGAGTTCCCATGAAACCTTAACAAATGGATGAACAAAACCCACAAAAAGTTGCTACTGTTTTTCAAATATCAGTAATGTATGTCACCAGTGAATTAAAGAATCAGAACCCATTTTTTTTTTTTTTTTTTTTTTTTTTTTTTTAGAGATACCTCTGGCTGTGTCATCTGGCTTTTTTTTTTTTTTTAAATTTTATTTTTTTTTTTATTTTTTTTTTATTTTATTTTATTTTTTTAATTTACATTCCAAATCACTTCCCCTTTCCCGTTTCCTCCCTCCCCGTTTTTATGCCATTTCTGATCGTCATTAACCTAAACAGGGTCCATAAAGTTACTTGAGCATCCACAAACGAGCTAATGCAAAGTTGTACTATTTACAGAATGACAACATCAAATCCCTTGTCCAGGTTGCCCTGTGAGTCTTGGGACTAGAGACTGGACATAATAATATCAATGGATATAATCTAACTGGAAACATTTTGTGTCCATTTCCCATGCCTTATTTGCCAAAAAAAAATTCATGACACTCATCCTAATTTACTAGTTATGTCACCTCTAAGGAAGTCCCCCTCTCCACCTATATTCTTCCCTTAAGTGGAAACGGGACACATAATACTTCAAATCATCCCCCTGTTTAGGAACTAAGGACTATACTGCTTTGATACGAAGGTGGAGTATACCACCCCCCCACACACACACACATTCCTGTTTAATACAATCTTCTATTGGAATTCCAGGATTTATGTCACTATTATAGAAAATCTCATTTTGACTATAGCACCAACATTACCTAATAAATGACTTCAAGATGCTGGAAAGAAATTTGGCCAAGACAAATAGGTGTTCAACAAGGCTTCCCCAGCATGCTCATTTTGCTATATGGAAAATGAACTAACCAATTTAATGTACACCCAATGAAATTTGGAAGCACGGTCTAATGCTTTTTGAACAGTACCTGAAGTGAGCAGTTTTTGATTTCCCTGCTTCCTCTTCCAACGTGTATTCTCAACAAAATGGCCAACCTAATCCTCTAAAACAAATATCACATCACACCACTCCTCTGCTCACAGCCCTTCCATGCCTCCTGCTCCATAGAGGATACAAATCAGAGCCCTTACTGGTAATCAGAGTTCACTCTATTGGACCTCTCTAATGAATCCTTACCCTCTTGGTCACTGACTTTGCTCCAGCACCTGTGGTCACACTGCTTTTCTAACAGAGCCTGCACAGATGCACCAGAAGATATCTGGACAATCTATGCTTCTGACAAGAACATTCTTCTTCCCATTGTCTACAAGGCCAGCTAGCTCTTTGCCCCATGAGCTTTGCTTGTGAGTCTTACCCTTTCCAACCACCTCCAAGCTTTATCCCTCTGCCCTTCCCCACATCTCAATACTCTGTACCACATTCTAGATCCTTTTGGGGGTATCATTCATTTCTCACTAACATTCTGAACAGGCTAGAGATATATCCTGTTTGTCATCTCTCGTTCTCATTCCATACAGTCTATTATCTTCAACTCTTGGGTGCCCAGAACATTGACTACATGGCACCTATCAGGCATTTAAAATTGGCTTGTGAATGAATGAATGAATGAGGAACAAATGAATGAATTCCAAGTTCTCACCGTAGGAGAGATCTAACTTACTGAAAATTCTCAGGCTTAAATTTATAATTACATTCCACATGTTCTCATCTGTGAGATGAAGTCATTATAATAACTGAGCTGGTGCAAAGATTAGAACAGAAACAGACTGAAGACACTGCCTTGTACATGAGTTTATTACTGTGAATTTAAGAGTAAGAAAACCAAGAATAAGATGAACTTGGTGGTACAAATCTGTAATCTCCTCTGCACTCCAAAGACTGATTTTAGGAGGTCATAAACTCACAGCCAGTTTAGACAGTTAAGTAAGGCCTTTTCTCCAAATAAAAACTTTATTAGTATTAGACTGTTTAGCTAACAGTAATTAAGGCCTAGGTTCTACTCCTGGTATTGCAAATCAAAGAAATGATTAAGAGAGCTAGAGAGCGGGAGGGAGGTAAGAAGGCAGGGAAAGGAAAAATAAGAAAAACAATAAAATTTAACATAAGTATACAGACATCTTCTCCTCAAGGAGGATGTGATTCTTTGCATTAGACCTTTCCAAGGGTCCTCCAAAGCTTTGTTTCAGAAGAGAAATAACTAGATCCTCCTGTCTATTGCCTGTGCCAATGTCAGAAGCATCCACTAAGCATTGACCTGGATGGGAAGAAGGGAGGTAGATTCAAAGAGCAGCTTTCAGGGTCCAAGGCCAGTATTAGAGAGAGA
The DNA here is from genome assembly GCA_036184795.1 of Tokudaia tokunoshimensis. Taxonomy (NCBI): domain Eukaryota; kingdom Metazoa; phylum Chordata; class Mammalia; order Rodentia; family Muridae; genus Tokudaia; species Tokudaia tokunoshimensis. Next base: position 16,791,248 of record BTHU01000003.1, read on the forward strand.
GGAAATACTCAAGTCTCAAAAAGTTGAAAGGCCTTTGGAATCTTGTACTTGGTTATTTCTTTTCTGAGTCTGTATATCAGCCAGTTATGTGGCAGAGGTAAAGGCAAAATCAGTCCTCAGCATCCATGACTCCCCTGCAAGTCCCTAGAAGCCATACTCCAGTATAGAGCAAAATGTACTTAGCATAATCTTTGACCCTGGTGCCATTACAAAATCTATCATTCATTTAAGAGCTCACCATTTCCCAGCATGCTTCTGTGTACCTCAAGTCAAACATGGAGCTTTTATTTTTGTCTAGTGTATGTGTATGTTCACGTAGGCAAGTACACATTTGTATGAGTGTCTTGGTGTGGAAGCCAGAGAACAACCTTGAATATCCATTCGCAGAAGCCATCTATCCACATTATATTTTGAAATAGGATTTTTCATTGATCTTGAACTTGCTGATTGGGCTAAGCTGACTAGCCAGGAAGTTCAGGGATACACACATATCTCTGCTTCCCTAGCTTATAGGCATGCACCACTATGCCAGGCATGTTTACATGGGTTCTGGGGATTGAACTCGAACTCACAAGCACTGTACTGGTTAAGCCATCTCTGCATCCAAGCTTGTACTCACTTAGGAGTGCTTTCTGATGCCTAATTTCATCTTGTTTGCATTGTTGATGTTTAGTAAATTCTTGATGAGTAACCAAGAGTGAACAACATGACTGTGTTCCTGCTGCTGCCTATGGTAGCTTGCAATACAACTGATCTCCTTCCCTTCCTACTAGAGTAATTAGAGCAGAAGCAGATGTCTATAGCAGCATGCACCACCCTTCTCATCCTCCATGATTGTGCTAATTGGAAAACTAGGTCCCCAGAATGTTGTGAGCAAAAGAATTACACATTTAGGAAATGTTGAATTAAACAAACTTAAGCAGACTCCTCCCTACAGGACTTCTTAGAGTCTTCAACACACTAATAGACATCACAAATCTCTGAAGTTTAGGTAGTGTCAGTGTCATTTTGGAAATGAATAGATCCATATGTCCCTCCTCACATAGTCTACTCACCACAAAAAGCATCATGCATGGAGCTACATAAGTCAAATTTTCTAGGAAGCATAATTACTCATAACAAATACAGTGGATGTCTCCAAAATCAGAATTTAGGTCTGGAGAGATCAGCAAGGAAAGGTGCCTGATGACTAACTCAAGCCCTAGGACACACTTAGAAGGAAAGAATTGACACCTGTAAGTTATCACACAAAGTGCATGAACGCATGCACATGCATGAGCATACACACATACAGACACACACACATACATTAAAAATAAATAAACAAACATTTGAAGTAGAATCTATTAAAAATTAAAAGTGCTGGTTTGCCTGGGGCTGCAGATCAATCACCTCATCTCAAGAATTATTGAGAATTATTTGGTCACTGTGCAGTCAAGACTGAAATTCATGTCAGCTTGTTTGTTTGTTGTTTGTTTTATTGGTCTAGAGCCTTATATAGTCTTGAAATTCTAACTGAACATCCAAGGCTCTTTGTAAACCAAGTCACTAAATGGATGAGAGGAAACCAAGCAAGGGATGCGCTTGCTTCCCTGGTCTTGGCACAGGTTCTACTGCATCCCTCTTTACCTACACAAATGGAAATTTACTAACCCAAGGGAAACACCACCTGGAGTCCCTTATGAGCTATTATTTAATTTCATTTACCAGGTAAGATTAAATAAATCTCAGAGAGTACTGAGGACATAAGCCATAAAACTTAACATGCCTTGATGAGGCCACAAAGAGAGAGGCGGGTAAGGAGAGGATGGCTAGGGAAGGGCAGTTGCAAATGGGATCTCAGGACATGAAATGACCTAAGGAAAGGAGGATCCAGTTAAACGGAGATGAAAGAACTGAATTCCACTCAGTCTACCTAATGACTTACCTTCATGGTGGCCAATTACAAGTATTAGAGTTTCCATAGCAAACAGATGTGCTGAGTAAATACGCAAAGATAACGGGAGGAAAGAACTTCTGGGTTGGACACAGGCTTTAGCAAACAGGAGATGAAAAATTACAGAGTACAAGTTCCCTATAGCAAGCAAAAGCACGCTAGGCCTTTTACTTGATTTATCCTAGCCTCTTCTCCACTCCACCCCATATCGCCATCTTAACCCCCAATGAAGAAGGGATAGCAATTAAGTCTGATTGTCTCTGTAATTCGGATGGATGCTCCTACGTGTATTCATACAAAACTTAGTCATCACCATTGCACCAGAATGCAAATTCTATTTTTTTTCAAGCTACAAAATTATCTAGACATTTGCCTAATACCCAAACTCCTCCCTCCCCTTCTAGCTGCAGATAATTTCTAAATCTTTAAAGGAGAGCATTGACTCTGAAATTTAGTCTCCTTAAAGTAACACTTCACTCAACTTTAAATCTAGAGTCACGTACTAGATTCTAGTTCCTTTTCTATTCTCTCTTCTATTGATGCCTGAAGGTTTCAGGACACCCTTCACACACTGTTATCAGAGGCAAAAACGTTGCCCCAGGGCATCTCATTTTGAAATATTTTAATGGGAAAACTTTAGTTCAATCTTGAATGAGTCTTGAAGCTACTTAAAAAGGACTGGCTGTCTCCAGATGAACAGTGGACAGTGAAGGCTATGGGCCCCTGGGGTGAGTCCTCACCACCCCCTCAGACTCACCCACAGCTCTCTCTCTCCAAGCTGTTATTCCTTTGTCTTCTTACGATCTGTCTTCCTCTGGATCCTCTCCAGCATTAAGCCCACTCATTTCCGTGACTTGCGGTGTCCTCTTGAAAACTAAGTAATAGAAGCAGATGCTCTAGTTCACACGCATATTTTCTCACTCAAACGTTCATCACAGCTTCCCACCCGAAGCCGAGGCAGGCTCTGCTGGGAAATTCACAATCTCTACCCCATAAGCTGAAGTTGCTCTGGCTGTTCTGGTGGGTTCTATAACTGTAGCTTACAGCAAATAAATTTCACTTTTCCTTCTGAGGCTTTTGTTCCACCCTTTCAGATTTGGTATATACATGCAAACCATTTGCTAGAAACATGATATTCCTTTCTCTTTGAGCATCCTCTTATGGAGGTGGGGGGGGGGACACATTTACCTGGAGAGAAATGAAACCTACTAAGACCCTAGAATGACATGCACAACAACCAGTATATTCTTGATGTGTCTTCTTTTACACCAAGGGTGTAGGGGGAGAAAAAGACACAAAGAACAAATTACTTCTAGTTGCTTCCTTAACCTAAAAGGCCTTCTACCTGGTCCATGACCCCACCTATAATTGTATCATCTACTATAGAACCAAAATCTTTCAATTCTAAAGACTCACAAAAAAGCACACCATGTCAGTAACCTTGTGTGTCTTCCAAAGGGGCAAATTCCCACCGATTGAACACAATTAATTAGTTAAAAAGACCCACATCCAGTATTTCATGTGACTACTGTTTATCTCCCATGGCATGTACAAACTTTCTTATTTTTTTAAAGAAATTGCGGGAAATGTCAAGACCCTTACTTGTTACAATTTAATTTTGTGCTGCTCGGGCAATTACAGTTCAATGAATGATGATTCTAACACATCCAAGTTTTCATTACTCTTTGCTTAATTTGTCAGTTAATGCCTTTGAGTTCTGCAGTTTCCCCAGCAGTCTTAACTTGCCATTAAAAACCTGTCAAGGAAACACAACCTTCTGATTCCAGCCGGGTTTAAAGACAGCAAACATCCTTTCATTGTTAAGAAAGTTAGAGCTCACTCCTTAACCAAAATATTCATACTTCAGGAATTCACAGTTAGGAAAGATAGCAATAATTCTAGATTAGTGGTTTGTTTTTTTTTTTTAACGTAACTGCTCTGCAATAAATACCAGAAATAAGAGTCCATGCTTAAGATACTATAGATCACACAAATGTTACTCTCTATTCGTGTTTCTTAGTGGTTTATGGTTACCTGATAGATGTTGGACTTTTACATTCCGTTCCATGTCCCAAGCATTTATTACATTTACACATTTATACATCTCTAATATTTTCGCAATACATTTTCCTGAATCAGCTGATGACATTTAATAGAATATTTAAAGCACAATATAAAACCTTAAATGTTTTTGCTTAGTCCAGTGAGGGGGTATGCACATAGATTGGATTTCAAATTAAAACCTATGGTGGTATACCAGACACTTTTTTCTTCTTCTGTGCATATTGAAATATGAGGGAAGGCTTCCCTATGCAATACTGCAGCATCAGTACAAACAAGCTTTTGTACTTGGGAGCAAGCGAGATGATTAAGGAGCTATTAATGAAAGGAAACAAAACCAGAGTGCTGGAATGTAATCGTCCATGAAATCCTTATTGGTAGAAAGGGAATCTGCAGTAAATAAATATTAACCTAAATGCTATGGAAAACATAAAGCAAACTGGGGGGAAAAATATGTTCTTTAAGCTAAAATATAAGTTAAAAATCGCTGACAATGTAAGGAGCGTCGATTTGCATACAGCAGGGCTCCATCTGCTGTGGGAAGTATAAGCTACAAGAATGATTTAATAGTTAATAGAAGTAGTGGCCGTTGTTAATTATAATTTGCACATTTACAAATCAGCACTGATAGCGATACAAATTATGAAATATAAGGGTGTTCTGCTGGGTACTAGGGAAAATAAGATGACAGACAAAGTTAATGGAGTATCCCTAACCACAGCTCTGTCAGAACACATCAGAGAACTAATCCAGTTACAAAGAGCCTGCAATGGAAAATCTATTTAAAATATTAAAATGCTGTTTGGTAAAAGCTTTTTCATAGTGCATTTTACTTAAACAGTTGCGGATTGCTCATGGGTCGTTAGCCATATACCCAAATGCATTCTGCAAACTGCCATTTAAAAGAATAGTAGAAATTAAGGAAGAAATATATTTCCGTGGCTCTTTCCTCCCCAAATATATAGAAATTGTTTGCTGATGTCTAGTCTAGATGTGGAAAGCTGGCATATGATCACACAATAATTGTATAGCTGTAGAATTAAGCATTGGGTTTGCCTATACTATGCTGTGCCACGCCACACTTTTCCCTTCAGACCTGATCTTATTCCCCTTTATACTGCATGCTAATCGTGATGATTCAAGGAGACTCTTATTTAGTATGAGGACAGAAATTATCATTGATTTTTTTCATTAATCTTCTATTTCACCCAATTTCTCTCATCATTCTATAATATGGATTAGCAGAGGAAGCATTTCATGTTTGAATGGTAACTTTTTTTCCCCTCTAAATGGTGTGCATTGCTAATTTTAGTGCCTGGATTCTCTAATTTAAAGAAACTGGCTCTTTATGCAACTTCCTTCAATTTACCATGATTAGGGAACCTTTGCTCCATGACCATTACTGTTAATGCATGCCAAGGACGCTTTTGCATCTTTGAAAAATATATATATAAAGAACAAGGACAGAACCAAACATTCACCTGAAAATATGTAAGCTTAAGTGAGCCAAATTATTACAGATCACACTTGAATGTGAAATTGATTGTTATCAAATTATATCTAGATATATTAGCACTTATTCATTTCAATTCAGTGTACACTCCCAAGGTGTTTGTTGGATTGGGGCAAAGGTCAAAACTGCTGGTCTTTGCATCAAAACTTTCCAGAAGATGTTTATTTTAACCATCTTTTTAAAATTGAATTTGATTATTTTAGACAGTGTGCCCATCAGTTCTTCCTGTCTTCCTTTTAGTGATTCTGTCTTCATATTACTTGATTGACTTCTCTATCAATCCTAACTTTCAAAATTATTTCATATATCTAATTGTATTTTATTTGTTCTTGGATGTATTCAGTGTATTTTTCTTCACTTGCTACATCTAGCATATGTGTTCATATCTATAGCCCAGTCCTGAGTCCATGAGATACAGCATCATAATTTGAGACCAAGGGGTTATTTTATTAATTATAAACAAACAAACAAAAAAAGGTATTGAAAACATCTGTATACTAGAAAGAAAGTCCATCACAAAGTATCAGTCTTCATTGCAAATCTAAATAGGAAAATACACACACACACACACACACACACACACACACACACACACACACCCATTGCTCTTTCATGAGAATTATTCCACAGACCTGCTATCATTCAATTCAGTTTCAAATATACATTTACCTTGCATCTGGAGGCATACATACCATTAGGATTGTTCCCACTTGGATTAAAGAGCATCTATCTCATGCTCTCTGTAATACAATACCAGTTAAGCACCAAATGCTAGATATCCACCAAAGGTCAATATTATATTCATTCCTAACATATGTTAGTATGGTTGTGAAGAAGTATTTGGTTATGTATGTAGGAATGAAAACATGAGCAAATCAAATCACAGGATTAGCCCTTCTCCCAAGCCTTAGCATTCTAAAAACATTATAGAATATGAAATAAGTAAAAGAGAAAAAGTATGCTATATGATCAAAAAACAAGAGACTGACAAGTAAAGCCAGTCAAATATTGAACATGCAGTGTTCTAAAACAATATCACATTAAATATTGAAATTTTCTAGTTCAGTTTCTAATAATAAGCTACGTATTTCTTTTTTTCTAGATTTTATTAAATTTATTTATTATATGTAAGTACACTGTAGCTGTCTTCAGACACCCTAGAAGAGAACATTAGATCTCATTACAGATGGTTGTGAGCCACCATGGGGTTGCTGGAATTTGAACTCAGGACCTTCAGAAGAGCAGTCAGTGCTCTTAATCACTGAACCATCTCTCCAGTCCATAAGCTATGTATTTCAACCAACCCTTAAAATAGCTTATAATTGTAGTGATATATTTTGGACAATATATGCAAATTCACTGAAACTACAACAAGAAAGCACAGACTAGTGAAGTCACACCTTTGAAGGTGATTAACCGGAGGAACCATATACCTGTGTAAGCTTTCCCTAGTGGATGACTGCTATTTCCAGAACAAAAAGCCAAAGGCTCAGACTTGAGCCAAGGCTTTCACATGCTAATGATTCTAGATGGGGAGAAATCCTAGTCACTGGCAATTCCCCTAAACTTTAGAATAACAATAAGCAAAGCATATGCCTAGTTTTAAGTGAACTAAAACCCTCTGTGGATCACAGCAAACTTCAATGAATGCCCCCTTAGCTATGAGCTAAAAGTAAAAATAAATTTTCTTTAGTGCAATATGACCTCAATCTAAACCCCAAATTACCTTGAATATCTTCATACACAGTGAGTCAAGTCAGCAAAAAATAAACAGAGTATAAGCAAGCAATAAAATGTAGTCAGAGCCTAAGTAACAGATCATAAAAACATATCAACAGGGAATTCAGATAGTACATTTTCTTATCTCTGAGATAAATTTTGAGAACTGTTATCTTAACTCTACTAAACGATCCTATCCATGAACACAGTGCATTTGTAATTTAACAGCATTTTAAAAAACAACTTAAAACCACACAACTGAAAAATTCTAATAAATACTATGGACAGACTTAAGAATTCCATGATGAGGCCAGGAATGGTAGAGATCTCCTAAAATCCTAGCACTTGGGACACAGAAGCAGGCAGATCTCTGTGAAGTCAAGGACAACATGGTCTAGGCCATCTGGGGTTACACAGGGAGACCCTGTCAATAATAAATTATTATCATTATTATTATAATTAATGAAATATAAAATTATTATTGTTGTTGTTGTTATTCCATGACTGAAATTAATTGCAAAACAAACATAACTAAAGAATCCTTAATAATTTTGAATGTAGATGTGGTTAAGGTATATAAAATAAATATCAGTCTGTCAATGGAAATATCAATAGATCAGTAAAAACTATCCAGGATGGAATACAGAGAGGAAATGAAAGCAGGTTAAAAACCAGAACAGAAAGTAAGGAACACAGGAACTTCAACTAGAATATTAATCTATATGTCTTAAAACCCAGAAGAGAGAAAGAAATAGTAGGATTGTAATTCAAGATAGTAATCACAAAAACTATTTAAATCTGTGGAGAGGTACTTAGTCAAATTTTCAAAAAATACAATAAACTTTAAGCAAGTAGAACAGTAAAACAAATATAATTATGTCATAGATCACGTGACCTCAGTGAGACTGTGAAGTGAAAAGGCCATAGGATTTTTTTCAAAGTATGGGAAATAAAGCAACTGTATCATAAAAGGTTATACCTGCATAAAACAGTACTCAAAAAATAAAAAATAAAAATAAAAAAACCCAAAACTGTTTTAAGACAAAACTTAATTAAGGCATAATCTACCTACAACACAGTAAGTATATTTAAATACCTAAATTAATTGACAAATATACAATATTCATGAATAGGATCATTTAACAGTTAAGAAAATAATTCTCAAAATTTATCTCGGAGATAATAAAACTTACTCATAGTCCAGGTCAAATTTTTGAGAAATTTAATAAGTTAATTGCAAAATACACATAAGCAAAACACTGAGGACAACAAAGATAGACTGGAGGAAGGAATCTGTCTAATCAAAACTCACAAAGTAGCAACAGTGAAGGATCCCCTGGTAAGCCAACGAGCCGTAGGATCCACCTACGGTATGTAGGTGAGCAGTAGGATCCACCTACGGTATGTAGGTGAGCAGTAGGATCCACCAGTAAGTCAATGAGCCATAGGAAAGAAAAGAAAGGCAAATCACAAAAAATCAGGTTGGAAAATTGTGCTCCAGTTTCAACTCAAAAATCTTTAAAAGTTGTAAATAATTGTGCTGTACTTTGAAACTTCAAAAATGTACAGAGCTAGAGCTAGGCACAACAGACAGACAGCCTTATAAATATAATGCTTATCTATCATTTCACTTTCTAAGGCCCTTGTTCCATCATGGCTCAAACATACTAAATAGAAAATTCAAGAAACAATTCATAAGTTTCTAAATCATTTGTTGTTCTCAATGGCTCAATGAAATCATACACCATATCATTCCTCTCTCCCCACCAAATAAATTACCATTTGTCCAGGGGAGATCCATAGGGTATATGCTTATGCTACCTGGCTCCAGCCACATGAAAGCTGTCTTACTTATCAAAGTGACTGCTATGACATCTCAGTAATACAGTATCTTACTTAACAGTGGCTCTAAAATACAATAATAGTGACTTTGCCAATATAATTGCAGTACATTCTTGTAGTCTCATAGTCGTTCCCAGTACTCTGTTGTGTTAGGTTATTGGCCCCTCACTGTGCCTGATTTATGAATTAAACTTTGTCATGCATATGTATATATAGTGAAAAGTTTGGTAAGCTTAGAATACAGAACTACTCATAGTTCCAGACATCCACTGTGACTCCTGGAAAAAAAGAAACCCAACAAATAATGAGAACATGCAGCTTGCATTTTATATACCTGGTATCATACATGCATTCAAGGATGTAAAACAAACATGGTAATGAGAGATAGCAGATGCAAACTTGTAGCCACATATTGTCCGAAGATCAAGGGATGCAGCTAAGGAAAGGCAGAGAGAACTACAGGTCACACAGCAGCTTTAGGTCAGGTGAGACCTGCTATTTATTTTACTATTATGACTTTTAATGTTTATAAACACGTGACATGTTCTCTTTTGCATCAAATGTTGCATATTAAAAATCATCTAAGACTCATCAGAAGAAAAAGGAAGACAAATATAACTATAACATGATCATATTTAACATATGTCAAGAGTGGGCTGGAAAGATGGCCCAACAGGCAAGGGGCTGCAGTCGAGCCTGATGACCTGAGTTCTGTCTCTGGAACCCACAGATCCAGAGTCTGCAAGCTTTCCTCTCACTTACACATGATTGCTGTGGCATTCATATGGAAACACACACACATACATACATACATATATACATATACACATACACACACACGCACAAACATGCACACAGACACACACACGCACAAACACACACACATACACACACGCACAAACATGCACACAGACACACACACGCACAAATACGCACACACACACACATACACACACACACACACACACACACACACACACACACTGCAAATAACCATACATATTTTTTGTGTCTAAGGGTTATGGATGTGGCTCAGTGGTAGAGTGCTTATGAGGAAGCCCTGGATTTTATCCCCAGCACTAAAGAAGTAAAAAATAAAGTAAGTGGAAATTTTAACTTTTGCTGCCATCTTGGATGCTTTTCTGTAACTTAACTGCATGATCTTCTTCACTGGCTTGGTTTAGCAACCAAGTCTCTTGAAACAAGCGCATTGTTGGAGGATAACTGTCTCCCTGAACTGAAAAAGGAAACATAAGGAAGTCTTAGCCTCAATGTCCCCAAACTATGATATTATTTAGAAATAGAGTCTTTAAATAATCGAGCTAAAAAGTGATTAGGGAGGACTCTAATTCAGCACCACTAAAAAAAAAAAATGAACACAAGGACTTATTATTACATATACCTCATTATATATTTTATATATGTATTAAAGGAACCTACAGGAGCCCACAGCTATGTACAATAATAATTATTATTATTAGGATGCCATATCACAGACATACAACAGAGAAGACAAAATAGAGAGAGAGAAAAATATTCACCTAGAAACACTTAGTTTTTTTCCCTCAGAAGCTAAGACACCTGGAACACATTCTTTCTCCCCAAGTTTTGGAGAGGATGGGTGTGCACGCGCGCGCACACACACACACACACACACACACACACAGAGAGAGAGAGAGAGAGAGAGAGAGAGAGAAGAGGAGAGGAGACAGACACACACAAACACGCACACACACAAACACACACACACACACACACACACACACACACACACACACACACACCAGATTTGAATTTGAGCCTCCAGAACTTAAGTGACAACACATTTCTCTTCTTAGTCAGTCCTGTTTGTAGTAGCTTGTTATCAATGCTCTAGTAAAACAGAGCTATCATCCTTAATATTTTTAAATCATGTGCTAACCCCAACACTTTCCACTTTTATCATCACATTAAACCACCTGCCAGAGTAGACAATTCTAAAACTGCCTAAAACAAATTCTAATTTATTTGAAATGAGATGTGGATGCTGGTGCCTAGATTATTATTATATGAAGTCAACAAATACATTCTTTTGAAACTGGGGTCTCTAGTGTCACATCTGATGAAGTCCTGAAAAACTATGTATTTCAGTAAAAATGCCAGCCTACATGTAGCCAACTCAGTGTTTACTGTTGTTGTAGGGATGGCATCCAATCCCTGGGATTCTATTGGTGATCTTCCAGCAGACACTATTCTGAATGACTCAGTGTTAATGCAGTAATTTAGCATATTTCTGCATGCCAAATAATAGATTATAAAAATGGTGTCATTTGAACTTCAAATTGATTCAGCCAATGGCAAACAAGTCGACTTTGATTTTTTTCCTTCCATTTTTAAAAAACAGTTATAGCATATAGGGTAGTTAAGATCCCTGAAATTTATCTGTTTATCTGGAATTTAATAATTCAGGCATTTTTACAGACTGACAAAATTGTTCACAATTTTTAGTATATTGTGTGTAGGCTTACTGCAAAATTATGAGCTTAACTGAGAGTATAAGTCCACCATAACAACAATAACAACAAACAACAAATCACCTTTAAATTCAGGACAATATCAATGAGTGAATAAATCATAGAATATACCTGCCTTCTTGTCTAAAAGTAAAGGATCAAAGCAACTTATAAAAACACACAAAATATCAAACCTTTTAAAAAGTGATCGACCTGGTGTCTAAGTGTATGTGGCCTTAATCTTCTCAGCTGTTAAGAAAAGCTTCAATTTCATTGGTAGTTGTGAAGGCCAATTAGTATTTTCAAAAGTACTTAGAAATAGAGCTCCTCTGCATGCTAAGCATTGGTATTTGTGAAATAAAATACTTTACCCAGTTTGCATTCTATTGTTGTGAAAAAGGACACTGATTTTAATTAAGTTGGGAAAGAAAGGGTTTATTTAGTTTATAATTCATAGTCTACCATCAAGGAAAGCCAAGACAGGAACTCAAGGCATGGTCTTGAAGCAAAAAGAGTGAAGAAATACCACTTACTGGTATCTATCCATATAGGTTCATGTTCAGATAGTTTTTTTGTATATGATATAGGCCAGGTCCACTTGCCTAGGGAATAGTACACCCACAGTGGGCTGGGATCCTCCTACATCTATTACTGACAAGGAAAGAAATTCTCAAACATACCTACTGGCCATACAATGAAGGAAAATTTTCAATTGAGATTACTTCTTCATAGGCATGTCAACTTGACAACTAAAGCTACATACCACTAACTAGGAGTTTTCTTAATTCTTTTCTCACAGGGAAATATTACAACTACTTCAGAACAATGCATGATGTGTATTATTGATCCTCTTTTCACTTTTGATACAAAAATGAAATAAGTAATTGTTTGTGGATTAAATTGATTTTTTTAAAAATGTTCTCAAATGTCCCCAAAATTGGTTTTGTTTTATTTGGATAACATTTATTCTTTATGACACATTAAGGATAGTCAATATTCTTATCTACCCCATTGCCATCTCATCATCTTATTACTATTATTGTAATCAGCTTCATGTAAAACTTGTTCTCTAAGAGATGATGAGCAAAGTAAGCCTGGTGACTGTCAAGTTGGTGCCGTCAGTAAAGTACTTGTTATACAAACATGAGGAGTTCCATAATCACTCAGAGACCTTGTCTCAAAAGCTAATGTAAAGAGAGATTGATTGTGACATCCAACATTAACCTCTGAACTCCACATACATATGTACTAATGCATTCTCATACCACATGCAAACATGCACTTTTGTTCAAGAAGGAAGAGGAGGAGGGAGAGGAATAATGCTCTATTTAGACTTGGCATTGGAAGAAAGCTTCTAGTTTGCCTCATCTAACCAATTATGCACCTGTAGAAGATTTCCTTTGGTGACATCTCTTACCAGTGACCATCTATCTAGACTTAGAACACTCTCATTGAAACTATATTTAATGTGGATAGAATGGAAGCTACTCTAGCTATTTATAAAATAGCTAGTTAAAAATTCTTCCTCCAGTTGGAGTCCAAATTTGCTACCCTGAATGTCTAGCCATTCATTACGCTTCATCCCTGTCACAACAGAGAAGACATCTAGTCACACCTTCACATGATCTCAGAAGTGGAGGCACCTGTTCACATTTTTCCTGCATTCCCTGTGTGGCTTCTAAAGCATCCCTTTTCCTAGTCTTAAAGGCACACAGGGCTGAAGGCTCCATTTAACCTTCATGTGAATCTGCAAGTGGTCTTTTCAGGAAGATGGTTATCCCCATAGTCTCTTTATATGTATTAGAGAAACAACCTTTTTAAAAAAGATTTCTTAGATATATATATAAGATATATATATGTATATATATATGTATATATATATACATATATATATATGTATATATATACGTATATATATATGTATATATATATATATACATATATATATGTGTATATATATATACGTATATATATATATATCTTATATATAAGTACACTGTAGCTCTTTTCAGACACACCGGAAGAGGGCATCAGATCTCATTACAGATGGTTGTGAGCCACCATGTGGTTGCTGGGATTTGAACTTAGGACCTCTGGAAGAGCAGTCAGTGCTCTTAACTGCTGAGCCATCTCTCCAGCCCAGAGAAACAGCTTAATCAGCCTTTTAGCACTGGGATTGGGAGGGGTAAACAAAAGTAGAAAGGCAAAGGAAGGCAGGGTGAAAAGTCCCACTTATTAATTAACCTCAGACCTAAGCTCTGAGAAATAAACATGTATCACCCACTTACCATATTTCTCCAGCAACACTCATTCCAATAGTGTACCCACAGAGAGAAATTTATATTTTACACAAGGATGAAGAAAAAAGGGATACGGAGAATGGAGCTGATACCAACTGTGGGCTTGTATGAGTAGACCAAGAGTATAGTAAGTAAAAGGTGAGTGAATTACAGGAAGCAAGTAGTTAGAGGCTAAGCAAACATATAGGCTGTGAAGTAGCTCTCTAGGTACCTGGTGAAGGTTCTGATGTAATTGAGAGGGTATTGAGTCAGTCTGGGAGCTCCCCAGTCGCTGACACAGAAAAAGGAAGAGGTTTCTCTGGCAGATTGATTAGCTGGCAGGCTCTCTACCTGCTGAATGAAAAGAACTATTAATGAGGCCAAAGTAGAAGGAAACCTTTGTTCTAGATTTAAAGTTGGGGAGAAAGGTCAATCCTGTGAGTGAGGTGAAGCTAGGAGACAATCAATTATACGTCACAGGCAATCAATTACTGCTTTGTGTGCACACATACAAACCAGAAACCCAGTGTCTGCTCCATTGCCCTGCTTTCTCCTTAGTATCTTGAGGTTCCTAAGATCACCTCTTCTGATCCTGAAGTCAGTTCTCGGCTCTCTGTTCATATTTCTCGTGACTTAACATAGAATTTTATCACCTCTTACCTAAAACTTGTTAATGATCTTCCAACTAATCTCTCTATATCTTATTCTCTTAACTCTCCCAAGAATTTCTTTTACATCACAAACCCGTCCACTTTTTTAGATAAAGCCTTTTGATCAGATATTTTATCTGCTACATAAAATTCTAGTCATGGAATTCAATGCCATTCATTATAGATCTTAAGATATTTTTCTAGAATCTCTTCTGCATCGATCCACAACCCAACTCTCACTATACCTCAACACCAGTGGCTTCCTCAGGTGCAGTGCTGCCTAGTTTTATGTCAACATGACATAAATTGGAGTCATTTGAGAAGAGACCTCACTTGAGAAAATTCTCCAAACACTGGCCTGTAGGCAAGCCTGTGAGACATTTTATTGATTAATGATTGATGAGGACAGGTCTAGCTCACTGTGGAGAATGTCACCCCTAGACATGTTCTGGATGGCATAAGAAAGCAGGCTGAGAAAGCCATGGGATGTCCTTAGTGCTTTTAAGGACAACTCTTCCATGCCTTCTGCTTCAGTTTCTGACTCTAGATTCTTGTCTTGAGATAATTCCAAACTCGTCCAGCAGAGGAGTGTGTCTTGAGTGTCATGTGAAGTAAATTCTTTCCTCCCAGCTTTCTGTCATGGTGTTTTATCACAACAGAAACCTAACTAAGATGATTGTTACAGCTCTTTAAGTTGTTCCCTCTGCCTTCTTTCCTCTCTCTACTAGATACATCTCTCTTATGATTTCGGACCAAGTTAAAATGTCAAATCATTTTCTAATAATTTTTCACTCCTTCAACTCCTTTACAAATTATTTCACTAATTTCCATATATCCTATACTGCCATGTATTTTATTTTGTATCTATTGACTATGCAAGCTTTACGTTAGTATGCCCAGAGGTTTTCAACTGATAATGAATGAATGAATGAATGAATGAATGAGACAACACATTAAGCTTAGAATGTGTTGATAAGTATTATCTTCATTATTATTTATTGTTACTCTTAGAGTTATGCCCATAAATCTCTAAAACATTACAACACATATAGTTCAAAAAAACACAAAACTATAAATTTTACAAAAATGTATTTTTATAATTTTTTATCAATAACTTGCCATTTCAAAAAAATCAAATATTTAGTACTTCCAGAATTTCTCTATGTAGACACTTGAAATTACTTGTATTAGACATTTTTTTAAAGCATTGGAATTCTTTAGGGAGTGGAATAGCCAAGGTACTCTTAAAAAGTCGACATTCTAGTGACAGTTAAATTGGCAGACAGTAAGTAAATGAACAAAAACCTTAGTCGTGTTCCATAATAGAATGCAATAATGTGCTGGCCAGATGCCTTGTTAAGAAATGTGTCTATGGGGCTGGTATTTCAAAGGAAACCTAAATGAAGTAAGAGCCATGAGCAAGGGCAGTGTCTGAGAGGTAATGACCTTGTTTCAAGGTAAGATTACTGTGATTGGTGCTCAGCAGAAAGGGGTTGCTATGAGGAATGCTACTAGGAAATGAGGTTGGAAAGCAAAAGGCTATATATATATATATATATATCATATACAACTTTATAAGCCAGGAAGAGAATAAAGCTTGTCTTTAATAGAATGGAACACCTGGTCTACACATTGTAGACCATTACATTTATGGTAAAACAAACTTTTAAAAGTGACTTCAATGTGGTCTCTGATTTCTGTCCCCACTGATGTGATTGACTTTGATGCTCCTGTCCTGCCTGATGAACCAATGTAACTTCTGCACTAGTCTGTTGATACTGCTGCTACTGCCTTGGTCTGTATTATTGTAAGAACTTGCTTCAAAAAGCAATTGGGATCATATTATACTCTTGACACTGTGATATTGTTTTCCCAAGCCCTAATTATAATAGATTGGCATGGATAGCAGAAATATCCTACTTTCCTCTTGCTCATATATACAAATGTACATGTAGACACAGACTTGAGCCTGGCAGAAACTGAGTGTCATTCTATGAATTCCTGCTGTTTTGTGTATCTTCTTTTTTTTTAAGTATCCTCAAATATTCTGTTCCTTTTTAATTAGATTATTTAATATAAATATTTACTGTTAAGATGTTCTGAAACCATTTTCTGAGTGTAAGACCTGCATAAACTGCAAATATATTTAGTGAGAAGCTAGATATTTTCTTAACACTGTCTTTGAGGGAGCTGATAGTTTTAGTTTTGAAAAGACTGTTCATCAAAGTTTTAAGTTTATATTTTTCAGTACCTTAAGAAATGTTTTCCTTTCTGAAGAGTTCAGATTCTCTACTACACTTTCCCTTAGATGTTTTGCTGTACTTGCTTTTATCTTAGATGCATAATCTGGTCCAAGTTATTTTATTTTTATTTATTTCTCTCTCTTAACTTGTAGCTCATTTCCCTTTTGAATTTCTAGCTTTTAGGATGAGATTGCAATTGTTGCTTTCAAAATCTTTCCTTTCTCTAAAACACACACCCAAAGCTCTGCAATTGCTCATGGACACCACAGCAAGTACAGAAATTTTATTTCTCACACAGGTTTCAGCTAAAAATCTGTAAATGGGAGTCTCACAACCATTTTGCTCAATATATTGCTTAGCTTTTATTTTACTTATTTAGTTGACCCCTGGGTGATTTACATGTTTAATTTCCAACTATTTGAAAATTTTCTAAGTGCCATTTTATATTTATATCTGTAAAGTAACTTTTATTTGCCAGATGTAACTCTCATCTTGGATGCTTACTGCTGAATCAGCTCACTCTTTCTAGTTCTATCTGAATGCTGTAGGGCTGCTTCAACTCAGTCGTTCTGGCCCAAATGCTTCTCCAAGATGATTGATTCAAACTTGCTTCTCTTGGCTTCTGACTGAAATGCTCTACTTGGCTGCAAATTAACTTGTGAAATCTGTTCTAATCTTCTAGCTCCTTCTCATTCTCTGGTTCCTTCTATCTTTACCTGTGACCTGTGTGTCTCTCTCTCCTTCCCTTCCTCCCTTCCTTCCCTTCCTCCTTCTCTCTCTTTCTCTGTGCTGTTCTTTAATAGATTCTCTTTCTTACACTATTCTCATGAGAAGTAGGGATTTCCTATCTCTAACTGATTCTGTCAAATCTTTCTCTGACTCATCACTTTGCCCCTCAATTAGACAGCACTTTTAAACATGGCTGCTTCTTTCTGCAAATGAACCTTAGCTACTTTGTTTGAGATTAAAGGTGTGCGCTAAGGGTATCTGTGTATTCCTCCTAGAGGGATGAAAGACATGTGTCCTATCTGTACTTAAGCTGGATCACACAGACCTAGAAGATCTTTGGATGTGATCCTTTGCCATCTTGCTGGATTAAAATTCATACATATATATATATATATGTATATATATATATTTATATATCTTAAGTTTATTATTATCAGCAAACACTCTATGTCATCTCAGTCAATTAAAATGTGTGACAATTTGTTTCATATGGCATAATCTAACCCAGAATAGCTCCCCGCAAGGATTTCCCTGGTATATTGTCATTGGCTGTGGCATCCAGGAAATGTCCATTAAGTTAGGGCTTGGTTAATACTGTGCTGACTTTGCTTCTTTTTGCTTTTTTTATTATTCATCCTTATAAAAACTGATTTTTCTTTTTAGTAATAAACCATTGTCTTAGAGTTTATTAGTGATATCTCACGATTTTATTGTTCTGGTTTTTGTTCTAAAGTTTATAGAATCATTAACTTATCTCAATCTACTTACAAATGATTGCAGAACTTCATGTTTAATTTAAGGGCCACACACATGCATTTTTCCACTCCTTCCAACTCTTTTTTAATCATTTCACATTTTACTTATTGGTTTTCAACTTCCTAAAACACTGATTCTTAAAGAAGAGGTTTAATGAAAGAAGTGTTTACTATTTATCTATAGGTTTACTTCTTCCAGTACTCATTACTCTTATAAAAATTTGAGTTTCCACCAAATAAAATTTTCCTTCAGTTTAAAAATCTCTCTTTAATATTTCTCATCAAGATATGATCTAACAATGAATAGTTTGTTTTTTGGTTATCTCAAAATGTCTTTATTTCATTTTTTATTTTAAAAAATACTTATGCCTGATTAAGCCTTCTCAGATGTCAGTAGTTTTATTGTTTTGGTTTATGTATTTTAAGTTGTTTGTTTCTCCCTGTTCTGTAGAACATTTGTTCTTTTGTCTTCAGATTGGCATTGTATCTGGTCATTCACATCTTTGTAGGCAACATGTCCTTCTTTATCTGGCTGTTCATAGATTTTGTTCTTTATAATTGATTTTCAGCAATTTATGATATGCAAAATTCCTTCTGTGTTTATTATGCTTATATTTTGTTAATCATTTGGATTGTGTTAATTGAATTAGTTTTTATCACATCGCGAAACTTTTCAGCCATTATTGCCTCAAACTTTACTTTTCTCAATACCCCTCTACACACACACACACACACACACACACACACACATACGCACACACACACATTTTCTAGGACTGTAATGAAATGCATGCAAAAATTCCTTAAATGTGAGCCCAAATCTACACTACTCCATTACTTTTTTTAGGCTTTTCTTTCTTTTGTGTTTCAGTTTGGACAGGTTATATTGTTCTATATTCAAAATGACTGTTTTTCTTCAAGCATTCTGCTCTTAAGTACATAAAGAAAATGTTCTCCTTTGTATGTTGTAACTTTAATCTCAAGAACATCCATTTGTTCTGTAAAATAATTTGTTTCTTATTTATTTAATTTATGTTTCCTTTAAAATTCTGACATTATAGAAAACATTTAAGCTTATATTCTTATTATATCTCCAATTTTAAGGATATATTTCTATTAATATTAATTATATTTTCCTTTCAAGTGTCATACATTTTTGTTTGAACCTTGACACTGTAAATGTCTTGGTATTCAGCACCTGGGTTTTGTTTATCATTTTTCATTGCTAGTCTTGACCTGGTAGAGAGCTTACTACAAGGTGAACCTGATTCTTTGGGGGTCTTTTGGTCTTTGATGTCCATGAAGGTTTGGTCCTCAAATATCCTAGGTGATCTTTGGCATCCTACACTAGCTTGGCTAGCTTCATTTGGCTCCCTCTGTGTGCCCCATAATTTTTTAATGTACAATTCTTCATTAACTGTCTTTCTGTGATTACTCTTTGTCAAACTTTATCAAGTCTGAAAGGCACATGGAAGATATTCTACCAAATTTTCAATGCAACCCCAGACCTTCTCTTAAAATTCTTTCCCTGTGTAGCTCCTCATTCATAATACCAATCTTATAAATTCTGACAGCCTTAGCATCCCTAAAGTCTAACATCTGTCTCTTTAGTTCAGCAAGACCATCGGGCTTGTCTTGATGTCCTTTCCCTTTTCTGGGCATATGTAAAACGTGCTTCTAAGGAGAAATAAAAACAAAACAACAACAAAAAACAAACAAAAAAACCACGATTGCCTTCCTCACTAATTTTTGTGGAGCATAGTATTCTTCTTGCATCTAATATTTGAGATTAGTTGTCTTAGATGTAGCTACTTTTCCTAGTTGATTATACACTATTCATGGGAAGAGGGCTGCTCTCGAACCAACTGATCCATCATGGGATAGCAGAAGTTCATCAATGAAAGTGATACAGTTCTCGAATCAGCTATCTTGGAACATAAAAATACCTCTGGATCCCTGGAATAAATAATGTTCCATAAGTGAGTTTGACAATCACCAGTGTACCTGCCACATCCTACCAGCTTCACACAGACCCATTGGAAGGTATACTAGTACTGGTGAGCCGGACACATGGTATAACAGGGCTAAATACAACTAATTATGGGTTTTCCTTTAACCAAAACAGGATTCACCACAAATTGTAAATACATATACTTTTGTATGAATCCAAATAGTGTGTTAAGAACCACACTTTATTCAAAAGTAAAAACCTAGGCCTGAAACAGAATCTTACATCAAGAAGTACTCCAGCCTTTCCCCAGTTACCCTCATCTCTCCCACATGACTCTCGCTTCAGTTCCAGAATGCATGAGCCCTTTGCTCGCCGCCATGTATTTAAATGTGTCATTGTTTCTCAGAGAACTGCTTCTCTTATGTTTACCCTGTTTCTTCAATTCAGTTCCTGTCAATTTTCAGTAACCTCACTACGTTGAATTTAATAATGCCTGTAGCAATAAAACATTTACTAGCTGTGTCCTAGTCAGCAACACCTCTAAACGTAATTATGTCTCTGAAATCACTTAAATCTTACATTAACATTTATCCAAATTTTAAAGTTGAAGATGATAAGAGTTAAAGAACCTACAGCTAGAGAGAAAGCTCAGTGTTTGAGGCACTGGCTGCCCTTCCTGGGGAGCCACGTTCAGTTCCCGGTGCCCACACGGTAGCCAGAGCTGTCCATTACTCCAGTTCTAGATTTCATGTCCTTTTCGGACCTCCACAGGCACAAGGCACACGTGAAGTGCACAGGCAAGCAGACAAAAGAGTCATACACTTAAAATAAATGTAATTAAATCTTAAAACAGACTTAAGCACATTTTGAGGTTATTCAGTTATTAATAAGAAAGCATAAATATAACCCCAGCTTTGCATGTCTCTAAAAATCATACAACTGCAAGTTTTAATGTGTCTTTTATTATCATTATCTGAATAACTTAATGTTTATCACACTAAATCAGAATTTCAGAGGATAAAACATAGAAGACCATAAAAGTTTACAAATGATACTATTTCCAGATGTATTTGAGAATCAATGTACTATACTGTACTTTTTTTCCTCACATAAATATGTTACTGGTTGATGAGAAGTCAAGGAAGTGGCAACACAATTTTACTGTAATGAAATTTATTATTTGCCAAATGATTGCTGATTGCACTATTTAAGAGGGCATGAGGAAAGTAGAAATCAATTGCTCAGAAAAGCAGTCTTAAGTCCAAGCACCAGGCAACTGTTGAGTAATTGAATATCAGAAGTCTACCATTAGCGCAATAATACGGCATGCCACACTTCTTATTGTGGTTGGCCTATTCTGTCTAAGTTACTGTTCCCTGAGCATTGCAGGATACCATCAAGTAAATAGGAGACGTTATAAAATTGCTTTGTAAGTGTAAGTGCAGAATAGAATACTGTTATGTTGTTAACTACAAACACTGGGCATTCTGTGCCACTAATATACTTTGAAGGATAGGGTCAATTCTGGGTTCATGTGAGAAAAAAATGCATTCACTTATCCATAATTATTGCAGAACATACCATTTAAATAGAATATTAAAGCATAATTCTTTCAAATTTAGTATCCTGGCTGTCCCCAAGAATACCTAGATGCAATTATTCTATGTCCCCAGAACTCCCAGAGACTAAACCATGAATCAAAGAGTAACATGGAGGGACCCATGGCTCCAGATGCATATGGAGCAGAGGACTGCCTTGTTGGACATCAAAGGTAGGAGAGGCCCTTGGACGTGAGAAGGCTAAATGCCTCAGTATAGTGGAATGCCAGGACAGGAAAGCAGGAGTGGGTGGATTGATGAGCAGGGGGAACGGGGATGGGTTAGGGGATTTTCAGGTGAGGGGAAACCAGGAAAGGGGACAACACTTGAATTGTAAATAAAGAATTTATCTAATTAAAAAATGTCAAAAAAAACCTCTCAATAGATGCAATCAATAAAAAGTACATACTACAGTTGTTGATTGTATATGCTGATTCTAGGTATAAATTCTCATGTCGCTCAGGGTTATGTTGCAGTGACAAATGACTCCAAGTCTCAGGGTTGATAGTAACAGAGGAGACTTTCCAGTTTGCGTTGCATGGCCACAGCCAGCAGTCTATCATTCAGAGTCCCAAACAGATGTAAGAAACTGCCAAAAGTTGCTAGCCACAATGCCAAGCTCAAAAGAGAAAGGATGTTGAAGGAAATGTTGTTTCTTAAAACATTTCCAGAAGTGATGTGTGTCCTCTATGCCAAAGAAAAGCATATAGTCACACTCAGTTGAAGGTTGGAAATACAAAGAGAGAACGGGGTGTCCTTGAGACACAGCACTGAGTCCTACAGAGGAGGATCTAAGCACAAAGACTTGGTGACTTCATAACTGATAAAGTAACTCAGCAATCAAAAGAAAAATCACAAGCTCCATCATCAGATCCCACTTAGAAAGTTCCTAGAATATAGGGATGACTCCAAAAGAAAAGATGGAGAGGACCAAAGTCTTCTTGATCAGATCCACTTTATATTTTGGGAAGAAAGCCTTTTTTATTTCTATATTGGCTCTTTCCCCAAGGTCAGAACTTATTCTGGAAACATACCCCAAATGAAATGAGTTACTGATTTTTCCCCTTATTTGATACATTTGTTCTACATGGATCTACCAGCAGGCTCTAAAGCCTCTTGAGATAATGTGAGCTATAGAATAGAAACCTGAGCTAAGATTAGCACAAAAGAGAAATTAATGTTTCTCTTAGCCACATCCTTGAGCAAGTCATCTATGACTCATGAGGGATTCCTTTTCACAAGAATTTGACAGCCAGGGTGCTAAAAGGATCAGAATAGCTTTGTACTGACAAACACCAAGGCATGACGGCAAGTAGTAGGAAAGATCACTTTTATGAATAAGATTAAATCAATTGATTTCTTATTTCTCTACTAAAAATATTAACAGGAGCTACAAAGATGCCGCTGTGTAGCTGAGTTGGTAGACTCTTCCTTCCATGTGTCAATGGCATAATCAGGATGATTGCGTCCCATTATCCTGCCTTCCCTGTGCTGTTCAATACATAAAAGCTCTTCAAGCTTTGCTCTTCAAAAGATGAATGTGGGGCATCAATTTCCCCTCCTGTGCAGCTTCCAATTGCTATGGTCTGAAGAGATCCTCAGAAAAGTGGGTATTCACAGGGCCCTCACCCTCATCAATAACTCATTACACCCATAGTCAGCAAAGCCAACTGGTCCGTGCTTACAGGATAGGAAACAAAGATGGGCCAGAGGAGAGGCGGGTACCACAGAATGCCATAAGTAGTATCAATGCCCATCTGAAGTGACCTTGAGTTTTCATCTCTCAGCTTTATTTCCCACTTACCATAGTCTCCTTGGGCCTGTTTAATGCCTCGTTCCATCACACTAGCCTAGTGCCTGGAGTAACTGTCTAATTAAGATCACTTTCATTAATCATACACCAATGCGTGTACTAATGCTATTCTTATATTGTTGAAAAAAATAATTTTTTTCTCAATCTGTGAAGATCAAATTAGGGAAATTTTTACAATTTCATATGATTATTCAAACCCTAAAGCCTACCAATACCATATAAAACAGAAATTCTTATTATATGACTTGATTATGGAATGTTTTATGTGATCAGCAAAATAGTCATCATAACGTTAAATAGTATCTACTAGGGGATTAGCAATTTATAAAGAACAAGAATAAGATAAACTGATTTCCACATCAAAATTAGCATTATATTGTTTTTTTAAATCAAACGTACTTTAAAATTATAATGAAACACAAGTTCATTTTCACAAAGTGGCATAAAGATATAAGAGAAGCTAAAGTGGATTATTTTTGTTATTGCCTGAAGTAATGACCTTCATGTATGAATGTCTTTTGTCCTGTGATAATGCAGTCAACCCTGGCTCTGTGTTCAGCCTCATGAGTGCCTGTGACAAATTATACAGGGAAGAACTTAACAGGAGCAAAGGCTTAGGAAAGTTCTTCTGCATTTATTTTTACCCTCGCCTTCTTCTGCCTTCACCATGTGAATATTCCCAGGTTAGCCTTCCAGGGCATGAGATACATGGAAGTTAATAGTATTTTCCCAGCCAATTCTGTAGATACTAGAGGGCATAGCTGGCCTGCTTCCCTGATGTTAGCCAATTGCCTGGCCTATCTCACTTAGATGTTCTGAACCACCCAACGGACAGACACATGAGAAAAAAACAGTCATTGCCATGTCACTTAGGTTTTAAAGTCATTACATGACATTTTTGTGGCAATAGATATCTGCAACTTTGAAGAACTGTTTAATAGAGTTTTGAGTTTAATAGAACACCAGACAATAGAATTCACAATGCCTAAATTTAGTCTCAAAATCTGTCAGTACAAAATTCTCTTCTACAGCTACATAGTAACATATTATGAAACTTCTGAGGGAAAAAATATTAATTTAGAATGTTCCTTAAATGTCACTTTACCATATTGAGCAAGCAAACATGCCTCTGAAAATCATTCAACTCTCTCTCTCTTTTTTTTTCCTCCTTTCCCCCTCCCAACTAAATAGTCAAAGAAAGAGAGGATGGTTTGGAGGGACGGAAAGAACCCTCATGCAAGATTTTCAAAGTTGAAGAGGGAAGGAAGCTCTAAGCCCAGACCTACTCCATTTCATTTGGAATTCCTAACGCATTTAAACATGGCCAAAAACGAAAATGGCTAAGATATGTCACTAGAAACTTTTAATAATAACTTCCTTGAGGCTGAAGATGAGCACACCACACCAATGTAAAGAAAGATAGTTTGTTAGACTTTCCCCTAAACCAAAGCTCCTTAAACAACAGAATTAGACTCAATACTCAGGATTGGTATCCACCTGGCTCTTAAACTGAACATCCTCTAATCCAAAAAACCTTCAGAGGTGTCCTGTTTCACTTCAGCTGTCAACTTAACATTGCCTAGAGTCATCTTGGGGAGTCTCAGTTGAGGAATTGCCAGGTTAAATTGGCCTGTGCCCACGTCTGCAAGAGATAGTCTTAATTGATGATTGATATGGGAGGAGCCAGCCCACTGTAGGAGACACCAACTGCATGTGGGCCTGAGCTATATAAGAAAGCTAGTTGTTATGCATGAGCCAACCAATAAATCAACAAACAGCATTTCTCCATGATTTCTATTTCAGTTCCTGCTTGAGTTTCTGGCCTGAATTACCTCAATGATGCACTATGATCTAAATGTATGAGCTAAACAAACCCTTTTATCCCCTGCGTTCCTTCTGGTAGTAGTATTTAACACAGCCACAGAAAGCAAAGCAAAAGGAATGGAATAGCATACAAGTTCAGCACATGGGCAAACCACATTATAGAAGTGCACTTGATACTAGGCAGATTTCTTGGACCTTGAAATATAAATTTAAAACATACGTTGCTACCTTGTGCTTTGGAAATGTAGGTGTCTGACACATCTTCTTGGCCAGGAACTGCAATAAATGCAGCTCTACTTCCTATGAACATACGATGGTTGTTCTGTCTACTCTTGTTCCTTTAGAAATAAAGACTCCAGAACCTAAAAATCCCCCACAGCTCACAGTCTAGTGCTCAAAGTCCCTCCTTCCCTTAAAATTTCACTGTACAGTGACATGGAACTGCTTGTTCATGTGATGAATCCAATGCTGTGGTCTTTGTTTATCATCTTAGGAACCAAGACTAGAAATAAGTTTGCTCCATAAAACAAAGTAAAAGCAAGACCAGAAAAGAGATTTGAATCTTCCAATTCCCAATCCCGTGTTCCTACCATGAATAATAACTGATATCCACTTATGAGAAAAAGGTATAATAAGCCATGCTAACATGACATTCCCCAGCAGAAGGGAAGGATTAGGTCTGGGGCAGAGGTATCTATCTGATGGACACTCATTGTAGTCATCCTCCACTTAGCCGTTTTTATTTGAATACGTTCTCCAAAGTCTATGTTATAAGCCCGGCTTCTACATAGCACCTTGAAGAATGTGTGGCTAATGAAAATCTTCAGGCCACTGTGGTTGTGCCCTTGAAGAGGATATTGGAACCACAGCCTCTCCTCTTCTTCCTTACTTCTGGCCATAATGCAAATGGGCATCTACTGTATTCACTCATTACAACCTTCACCTCAAAGCAATGGAACCGACCGGCCATGAACTCTAAGTTAAAAAACCCTTTTCTCATTAAACGTTGCTACTTCATTGTTTCCATAAATAAATGAGACGCTAACTGAAACGTTTCTTAAAATCTCTTTATTTTTCCTTAAATAAAACATACTGTATCCTATTCCTCTTTATTGTCCTGTATCTCTCCCATGCCTCCAACTCTTTCTTAACAGTATGACATAGATTCCAGGTACGATTCAGAACCTTAAACAGGAATCTTCACTACTGAGGGATTTATTCAGGTGAGTCTCGCCAATATATTTCAAACTTTGAAAAGAAAAACTCAAAAGCTCGCAAAGGAATGTGCACGAATTTTATGCTAAATGTTAGATGTCTGAACTTCCCTGGCTTTGGCTATATCACATAGAATTTAGGGAATGATGTGAATTATGTAACATGCAAAATTTGAATATGCAGATTCTCAAGCCTTTCTTGTTAGGCAAAGTTAATGCACATAAAAAGATGTAAAGTGAATAAGAACAATATTTAAAGAACTCCTTATGCAGGCCCATATGAATTCTTTACATATTTTAAGTAGCATATTCTACTATTCTTGCAAAGATGTTTTCATATATGCTTATCTTGTATTTAAGCCATTTGTATGACATCAGTGGAATGAATGACTAGAAATCCCTACCAATCTGCCTCGCTTTCCCCTGAAAAACAATGAATAAACAACTGCGGGGGGGTTGCTTTTGTTTTGTGTGTGTGTGTGTGTGTGTGTGTGTGTTGCCAAAATCACTAAAGGAATGTACTATATAACATCCAAGATGTAACTTGAATTCTATAGAACACTAAGGCCAGGAGAGTCATGTGGGAAAGGTAAGAAAACATCCGACTACCCGACGACCACCAGTCACTACTGCAGTCAGCTCTCAATCAAGTGTTACTTCTTCCTGAGAGCAAAATCCTGGACCAGTGTGTCACCCGCAGTCACCGCTATATCAGTTATAAGAACTGAAGCTGCAAGAGAAGCACAACCCCGACCCACTGAGAGCCAGTCACCGCACGCTGCAGAAACATGAGCCCCAAGCCTAGCCTGAAAGTCTGCCCCTAGTGAACACTGGAAAATGGATAAAAAGATTTAATGTGGGGAGTGAGGGAAGATAAAAAGCAAGGAAACATGTTACCACCACAGGAACATATATATATCTAGAAATCAACACCAAAGATCTGGTGATTTATGAGTTTTTTGAAAGGGAATTCAAAATAGTGTTCTCTGGAAAGCTCAGTGATATAAAAGAGAACACGAATAGGAAATTCAATGAATTCAGTGTGGCAATTCATGATCTGAAGGAGAAATTCAACCCAGAATCAAACAGAAATCATGACACTGAAGAATTTAACCAGGGAAGTGAAAATTCAGCTTGAGAGTTTCAACAGAAGAAAGAAGTCATGAACTTGAAAATATCTTAAAATGCTTCATTCAGAGGAGAAAAAACGAGAGGGAGAGAGGAAAGAGAGAGAGAAGAACTTTGGAGGTAACACTCAATGAATAAATGTTGAGGCTCCAGTCATTTCAGAAAGTGAGAAGACAAAAACAGAAAGCTTAATTAATAATAATTACTACTGAAAATTTACCAAGTGTTAATATGGATGCAAATATAAAGATCTACAGAGCTCAAAACCCTACATTCATATATGACCAGAGTCTTCTTTGTGATGATGACAACACTGTCAAAAGCAAAAGACAAAGAGAGGAGGCTGAGGTTAAAAGGTCACATGTAGGGAATCCCCATCAGGACTCCTCAGCCAAACCTCATAGGCCAGGGAGGCTTTGCATGATACACTCGAGGCTGAAAGACAAAAACAGACAGCCGAGAGCCTAGTACGGGCCAACGCTGTCCTTCAAAAATGAAACAGGCTTTATGATAAAAAAAAAATCTATGGGGATTTATCACCAGTAGAACCACCATGTAAGAAAAGCTTAAAGGGTTTCTTGAAGTCAAAAACAAAGAGTGATAATTACTTACATGAATACACACATGTGTATAGATCTTATTAAAAAATGCATAAACCAGAAAAGGCTAATACTAGAATGGTCACGTATATACATGTTTATACTATAGATACACACATATCTATATCTATAGTATAAAAAGGGAAGTTTGTAAGCTTATAGCAATAATGTGTACATCACAAAAATAGGATGAGCTAGATGTGGTATCTCTGCTTAAAATATCAAAACTCAGGAGTGGAAAAGTCACTGCAAGCTTGACCCTACACCAGTCTACACTGTGGCAATGTTGCAAGAAGAAAGGAAAGAAGGAGGGCAGGGGAGAAAGGGGAGCAAGGGACCAAATAGATGGTCTGACACATCACTTCAAGGAACTAGAAAAGTAAAAACAACAGGAAACATTATCCAGAACAGAAGTCAAACTGAGAAGCTGAAATAATGGAGCTAAGTGAGTGGTGGTGGTGTGTGGTACAGTGGACAAGTCCTGGCCTCCAGTGTGTGGGGCCCTGAGGTCACCTCAAAAGAAAACAAGATGGGAAATAAGTCACATGCATAGAGTCAATGTAAAAAAACCACACAATCACAATCTACATGGGAAAAAAAATAAACACCAAAGAACAACCCTTTCTTTTATAAAATTTTCATGGCTTTAGCTGCAGAAGTTCCGCAGTATAATAAAGATCGTTTTCAAAACAAATTACAGCTAAAATTAAAACTATTCAAATGGATAGTTTTTCCATAAATATTTAGTATAAAGTAAAGATGCCCACACTGACTTTTATTCAACAGAGTACTGGAAGCTATTGATCACAGCAGTAAGACCAAGAAAACTAAGGTTCCAAATCAGAAATCCAGGAATTAAAATAAAATCCCCTCTATTTGCAACTGCTCTGTGTCTTGTATGTATATGTATATATACATATATATGTGTTTATATATAAATACATACATATATAATATTCAGCTATTAGGGTTAGCATTTGTTTTATATATATATACATACATATAAACATATATAAAACATATAACATATACAGCATATACAAACCAATGTAAGATATGGATATATATATATATATATATATATATATCACATATACATACCAAGGTAAAATATGGATTTATAAATATATATATGTGTGTGTGTGTGTATGTGTGTATACATATATATAAAACACAATTACATACCAAGGTAAGATATATATATATATATATATATGTGTGTGTGTGTGTGTGTGTGTGTGTATCAAACAAATGCTAACCATAATAGCTAAGTTAAGTTATACAATATCAAATCAGTAATATTTTGTACACAACTGATTGCCTCACTGACAAAGAAATCAAGGAAGCATTAACTTCCTGAGAATCAATTTAAGATCTGTGTTTTGAAAATTATGAAGCCTTGTTCTGACACTCAAAGCAACACAGAGTCAGTAAAGTTACTACCAAAATTCCCATGACTTTTTGCACAACTATGGAAACAATTCTAAAGTAAACGTGACACCCAAAGGGGCTCAAAATAGTCAAAGTTGCCAGTGAGAAGACAGAGTCAAAACCATCAACATGCCCTAAGCCACAGCAATCCTGTAACTAACTGTGGCATGAAAACAGTTGCCTAGACCCATGGAGTCCCCAAAATACCCAGAAATATTTCAAATACTCCATCAACTAACTTTTGACAAAGTGCAAAGAGGACACAGTGGGAAAAGAAGCCCTGTTCAATGCCTAGTGGAGGGAACACTGAATTTTCTCTGCAAAGGGATGAACTTGGTCCTGTACCTTATACCCAATACAAACGTAAGCTCACAATGGGTGGAACACAGTTATAAACCTCCTAGATGAGGACAGTGGAAGACTTCTGAAAATCAGCTTTGAAACGACTTGGCATACAACACCAAAAGCTCAGACACAAAAGATAAAATGAATGAACCAGACTATACTGAGTAATAATAATAATAATAATAATAATAATAATAATAATAATAGTAATAATAAATAATGATAATAACAATAATAATAAAATTAAACCTTGAGCATAGCAGGGGAAAAAAAGTAAAAGTGAAACAGCAGCCGATGGACTGGGGAAACGTGTTTGCAATCTGTTCTCAGAAAAGTGTGTAATAAATAACACACGGAAATCAACAATTGAAGAAAAAATAACTAACGCAAATTTTAAAAGAGGCGAGGGATCAAAATGTATTTTTCTCTAAGAAAGACAAATATGAGCAAGGTATATGAAAATGTGTTCAAAATCCTCAATCATCAGGAAAATTCAAAGGATAAACAGTGGTAAAAATAAAAAAAAATTTAAAAAAAATCACTAAAAAGAAAAAAAAAAAGACATGAAGGCCACAGCAGTGGTTCAGCAGGGCAAAGGCAGTTGCCAAGGCTGCCGACCTGAGTCTAACTCCTCAGAACCACATGGAGGAAGGAAAGAATTGATTCCTGCAAGTTGTCCTGTGACCTCTACACATGAGCTGTGCTCTGTGCACATGCTCATGCTCACACACACACACACACACATACATACACACACACACACACACACACACACACACACACACACACACACTAAATGTGAATATTTTATTATTACTACCAACAGGTGAAGCCTAGAAGACACCGTGTTAAGTGAAAGAGAGAAGATACAGAACATATGCATGATGTCATATGTGAGATGCGAAAACCACAAAATTAGAAACAAACATTGAGAAGCATGGTCGAGAGAGAGTGTGCGTATGGCAGGGGAGGGTAAGTCAGAGGCCATGCAATGGAGAGTACATCGAAGGAACGTTCTAGAGCTCTGCTGCACAAGTGGAGGACTCCAGGTAATAAACTTTGCAGTACAATATAATAAAATGTCTGTATAATTCACAGCAAAGAAGCAGCTTCTTTCTGTTCCTGCAACAAGGACAAAGAGCATGGGGAGCGATGGGCGATGAGGGACGTGTTAGTTTGCTTTACTGTAGTAGCCTTTGTGACATGTCCGTGTCCTATGAGTTACACTGTTTTAAAGACACAGTAAAGTTTGTACTAAAAATTCAACCATTTGATTATATTTTGGATACCCTTTCAATAGGACATTTTCGAGAGGTAACATTAACGTGTAACATACAACTTCAATTTTTGTCAAGAAAATACAAAAGAAAAAAAAACATTTATAACATACTAATGGTGATTCTTCTTTTCCCAAACAGCATCACTCTATGATATCAGAAAAGCTTAGGTGTTACTGTGTACCTCATTTTTCTTGTGTTACTACAGCAGCACACGTTGCCATTCTTAACAGTCTTCAGACACAACTCAAGTCTCCCACCCTCATCATGGGCATGCATTGCCTACAAGCTATGTCTTGGATCACACCCAAATCTATCACAATTTCACGAGTGATTTGTCTTACTGATAACTTCTCATTGATTAGAACAATCCACAGTGGAGTCATTTAGGACCTAGTTGCTGGTTCTAACAATTTGAAATACACTTTTGCTTAATATCATAGGAGCGCTGGCGATTCTTAAAGATTTGTACGGCCAGTGTCAACCCAGAAATCATGCATTTGGGTCCCTTCCCTCAAAGTTGGAATACAGCCTGCCCCTCCCTGAACCAGACTTTCTAAAGACACAATATATATATATTTTGATTTTGTTTCTCAGAGCACGGTCCCAATTTTCACTTCCAATAGGAATATTTTTAGAGACCTAGGAAAGCAAAATGTCTTGAAAATGTCTACAAAACTTCTCTTAGCTTCTTTCCAAATGTCATGATTTTTTGGAAAAGACCACACCAAGTGGTAGGGAGACGGACAAGGCGGCAAGGAGTTCTAAGTCTCTTTGGAGATGTTCCATGTCCCGCATTACATATGAACTGAGAAATGAAACATCTGTGACTAATACAAAATTGAGTCTGTCTTAAATTATAATTAACAGCAATGAGAAAACGTTGCCTGTTCACTTCTTCAGAGAATCGAGTCATGTTTTTACCATTAAAAAGCTTGAGCCGATGATTATTATTTGTATAACTGCTCAGCTCCTCCAAATTGCAGCTCAGGACAACAGAATAGGAAGAAGGAAGACTCTTACCACAATTTAATAAAGCCTTCAAAATTAGGTTGTTGTTTTTTTTTTTCAGGAGACTTTAAACCTTCCGTAATATTTAATCTGTAAGACCTCTTTTTGGCCCTGTATCAAATATTCATATCATCTTTTTCTTTGTACCAAATGCTGTTGATAGGACTTATGCGTTTAGCTTTAGAAAATATATCATCCTAATTTTTCTCCTGACAAAATTTCCAAGAGGATGTAACAAAGGAGACGAGAATAAATTAAATTTCTTTGGGGACCCACGCAGAGGCCTCTAGGCTGTGCTTATGGAAGAGAAGATGAGGTCCTCAAAAGCAGTGTTTCATCACAGGCATGGACATTAGAAGCCCAATGCATCACACACACCCCCAAATCTCTTTTCTTTAAATAGCATAGTAGGCATCCATGCTGCCAAGAGACCTTGTGTTGTGGGGCCCATCGCTTCTCTTTTCTCACTTTCTAGTTGTAATTTGTTTCTGGGTCTAACTTCAGGTTCACCTTCCATTTTGGAGATCCTTCCACACATGACAACAGAGCTTTATTTGGGCATCTTGTTCGTTCCCTCTGCATTGCTAGGACCCGCTGAAGCCTCACCTGTCTGCCTCTGGAAGGTCCTGCTCCGTGCTGTTGTTCAGAGCCTCGAGCAAATGCTACTGTGTCTCTCTAACTCTGCAAATGACTCTCAAATAAATGATACCACTATCTGTTCTTCACTCATAGACCAGCGATGTCTTCCACACGTGAGAATGTTACCTTCGGAATTTTTAACACCCCCTCCCCCGCACAGTCTTTTCCTTACATATCCCATAATAACCCAAAGGATGCTATATAGTGTTGCCTCTTCATCTTCACTTGTACAGATCTGGGAAAAATAGAATTTGAAATAGGAACGAGCCAAAGCTATTTTGCCCATGTTTAGTAGCTATGTCTAGTGTACCATTAGGGATCTATTATGACCCTTATTTATATAAAGACATTGAGGTTCCTAGGTGTTAAACAACTAGTTTTAGGTCACTATTAGTAGTTGTGTCTAGTAGCTATGCCTATTGTTAAGTTGTTTGCTTTTTTTTTAATGAGAATACCTTTAAATCACCTGAAAATTTGTGAGCTCTTCAAATTATTCCAATTACTGTGAACCTGGCTGCTGCTACTTATCTTCTGACGATACACATTCCCTTCAACATTCAAATATGGAACATTCGACATGCCGTGCCTCCTCCTCCAGTGCCGTCTCCTAGGTCTGTCTCTTCTCAGCAAACTCTTTAGTTGCTTCCTCCAAGGTCTGTTCAATACCCACTTTTGTTTAGTACGCAGTTAATACTAGGTTAAGAATAGGAAGATTTATTTTGTTCATTGTTTCTGAGTGTTTGGTCCAGGAATAACTGCTTTCACAAACTATGGTGAAACACTGTGAAAGAAGGAACATGTAGAGGAAGCCTCATGGTGGACAAGAAGGAAAGAAAGAGGAAGTGACTAGAGGCCAGAGATATTCACCAAAGGCTCCTAGGACGTACTTCCTCCAGCTAGGAACCCTGTCCTAAAGTTTCTACTAACTCCTAAAACAGTATTCCTAGCTGATGATCCAGTGTTCAACACATGAGCCTATAGAAGACATTTCATACACAGACTGTAATATGCAATGTGAATCTTAGAATTGGCCAAAGAAAATTTTGTAACTTCTACTGAGATTTGCATCTGGGTATTTGACATTATTCAGTTACCTGTCCTGGGAAAGGGGATTCCCATACAAACTCTCTCAAGATTCTAAATTTCAACATATGAGCACCATAATGCACAAGGAATGTATTAATAACTGGGGTTCCCAAGGAGTTCCCAGTGTCAACAAAAAGCCCAAATACCTACAACAGAACATGCTATTAAAATGCACATAGACTAATGCTTGAACACTTTCTATGAGCTCTCTGCCAATCATCATGGTACTATTATCACTTCCTCTTCTCTCCTACTGCTAAGTAGCATTTTTCAAGGTCTCCTTTGCCTTGAGCATTAAAGCATATGATAAAAATTCACTGTACAAGATGGAACAAAGGATTCTAAGCTTTTTCTGGACAAAGGCAGAGAAGCTTAGATAGAAACATGTTCTCAGTTAAAGACTAAGGTCTGGAGTTGGGGAGATTGATTCTATCACACTTCTGTGACCTTAAACAAATTGCTTAACATATCAGAAACTAATTTTCTTTATGTAAATAATGGCCATGATAGGTCGCTTGTTATGCTGATTATTAAGTGACATAGAAAATCTAGAGGAGTTAGAACAACACATAGAGCATATTCAATACTTCCCAAACTCTGGATGGTTAATTAGTTCTGTTCTCTTTGTGGTGATCAAATACTTGAGAAGTAATTTAGGAAAGGAAGGTTTATTTTGGCTGTGGGTTTAAGAAGGGATAAAATCTACCACGGGGGAAAGTCCCATTAAGCAGAATCATCAAACTGCTCATCACATTGTGTCCACAGTCAAGAACCAAAAGCAGATAGGAAGTGATCCAGGCTCTAAAGCATCAAGGCCACCCAACTGACATACTTCTTCCTCAAACAGCACCAATCACAAGAGCCTATGGGGCACTTCACATGCCAACCAAGATGGACTGTAAAGAGACAGATGAGACTGAACTGTGAGTGAATAGACACTGAGGACACCAGCCACTCTACTTAGCATTCTACATGCACCGTCTTGCTTTCCTCTTTCTATAGTGAGAAGCTTAAAGTTCCAAGAGGATAAGAAGCATGCTCAGTCATAATCACACATGTATAAAGATGTAGAATTCCTCAGTCACCTTAACACCTATTGTTAATGATGTCTCCAAAGGACTGTTGTTATATCTCAATGGCAGAGCACTTCCCTATAGGGTCATGAGTTCAGTATCCAACACCACAATTAATAGTGATAAATCTTTGAATCTTCATTATATCATCATCATCATCATCATCACTATCACTATCACCATCATCACCATGATTCTGTTTTAGTGATGTTCCTGATCAAGGAGACTTCCTATGTGCCAACAACTCTCCGTTTTCTACAAAATCGCAGATGCTCTAGTCAGAAAGCAATGCCTAATATTCAGAAAGGCAAGTGTCTGTAACTCAGGAAAGTGTGTGGGAAGGGCTAGCCAGGAAGCTTCTTGGTCTACTTCAAGAAAAAGATGGAAAAGCATACACTGGTGAATATGGAATGAATACCAGGTTTTGACCAAGGAGTCATGCCAACATGACCAACATATAAATACAAAGATTATCAAAAGGGGTATGAGAAATAGGCAGGAAAGAAGAGAGAGAGAGAAAATATTTATTTAGTCAGAATATCAGTTTACCTCCTCCATTCTGGAGAACTGTAACAGGTGTCTTGCACCCAGGAGTCTCCACAAATTGTTAGAATAGAGCCCAATGACGCAAGCACAATGGGAAAAATTTATCTGTCCGGTAAATCCAGTGTCTTCAAAGCTTAAATTTGGGGGCCAGCACTAGAAATTTAAAGGAAAAAACAAGAAAAATGAGAGTCACATTCTACCCAGGAAAGCCGAAAAGTGTTCTGAGAGTCAGAGGATCTGCCGTCCTTGCCCTGCAAGCAAAAGATAGAGCCTGTGGGTAGGTATGCTTTATCACACAAAGTGCTATCATGGAACAACAATGCCCAGTGGGGCTTCTCAGGTGCACAGAACAGGCTCAGGAATTCTCTAGCAGCCTCTGTGGCACAGACAAATTGACCAACTGATTATTATACAAATCAGTTTTTCCTGATTTCTTCTCTTTTCCCATTAGCGGTCCCCTAAGATTCTTTCCAATATATCAAATTGAAAATATCAACTCTGCTGCCGGATATTAAGATATTCACATTAAAATCACTAGCCTAAAGTTTAATTGTATCGATCTGATATTTAGAGGCAAGCACTCACAAAAAAATATGTATTAGCTATGCTAGGCTGCAGTGCCACATTGACTCGAATAGGTATTGAACATAAGACCCACCCTGCAATAATGCAACCCACAGTTTCACAGGCAGAGACAAGCATGAGGGGATGGATTCCATTGCCTCCCCTCAGGCCATGTTTTCAGTGTGTTCTCATAATTCAGTGTGTTCTCTTAGTTCAAAATAGAACAGGTTTCGAGAGGTGACCCACTTGAAAACGATTAGCCAGACCCCTCTTAAGTGTTATGGCACCTGATAGGCTACTTGTTACAAGGATAGGTTCCTTTTCTGTGAATGAGTTCTGCTCCGCCCTACCTCCCTTTCGTAAACATGAGCACACAGCATGCCACTCTGAGTAAGACGCAACAAGAAAATCCTAAGCAGATTACAAAACCTTAAGGTCAAAGTTTGCATTCACCTGCAGGCCATCCTTCCCATCTTCCAAGTCTGTGACAAATCCAGCAATACAAAATGGACAGAGCCATTTGTTAGTTCTGTCCTTTTAACAGACTCTGTTTTAATATTAAAGTGCTCTTCAAGGGAAAAAGAGAGTGAGATGGCAGGCTACCCAGTGGGGAACTAAGGAATCGATGGCCCTAGCAAAGTACCATGGACTTCTGAATAGAACAGCAATGGAAAGTTGAAGTTATAGCAAGTATTGCAGTTCTGCATGTGTCTTATATGCATGAAGCCCAGTGTTCAATGCCAGTCCTGGAAGAGGAAGGAGACAAGGAGAAAGGGGGAGGAAGAGGGGCAGAGGGAGGAAGAGGGGGAGAGGGAAGAAGAGAGGAGGAAGAGGAATCACAGAAAACATGTAGGTCTAGAACAAAACACAAACAAACAAATACAGAAGTCTGGTTGGTGACATTGACTTGACTGAATAATTACATGTCTATTACTTCTCTGCA
The DNA here is from genome assembly GCA_036184795.1 of Tokudaia tokunoshimensis. NCBI lineage: Eukaryota > Metazoa > Chordata > Mammalia > Rodentia > Muridae > Tokudaia > Tokudaia tokunoshimensis. The sequence continues at coordinate 16,828,509 of BTHU01000003.1, forward strand.
TCCTAAATATTAACAACTGAAAGATGAAGACAGTAATGATCTCTCTCCTCTCCATCTTCAAAGTGCACAGGGTTAAAAGTCTGGGAACAACACAAATCAGGGCTGAAAGCTTGGACCCCCCACTAGCTGAGTATGGCATGTGAGAGAAGACATTCTGTCATGAGCCCATGCTTCCTCCAAAAATAAGGGGGAATAATTTTGACCTCAGCAGTAAGCACTGAATGAAACAAGATGGGGAAAATACCCAACACAAGAGATGTTCAATCTTATTTTACTTCCATCCTACTTTAAAACACTGTTATAGGGTATCTAACTAAAGTAGAGATGAACGTCTTAAAAATAACTTCAAATTCTATGTAAATGCAAAGAGTCATGACTACAGTGATTCTTCAATTTGCTTTTCTTTGTTTATACCTACACTGGTATCTTTCGTTTCTTTTTTGTTTTCTTAGAAAATGTGATTTGCGGATAGATGTCAAGCTGAAGGAAGAACTGCTTAAAAGCTGAGGCAGACAGTGGACGGCTGGGGTTGTGGTTGCATGGTGCCCAATAAGCCAGCAAATAAAATCAAGTAACACCAGTTGACAGTGTTAGAAGTAGAGAACCAGGAAAAAGAGCAAGCAACTGTGGTTTTTTAAACCTTCTTGATACTGATGAAGCCACCAATAGAAAAGAAAAATAATAAGTACTAGGGCATTCCTAAGAAGATGATGCTTGCACCAGTCCCTCCAGGTCTGCATGAACACAAGCCTCTTTGAGCATGACTCCCAACATACTCTTCCAACTACTGTCTGAAAGGATCGCTCTAGACCTGTTGCCCTGTGGTTATCCAAGAGTTTCCAAGGGCTGTATCCTAACATCAGCAACAGTTTCTCTAAAAACAGGATAGCTGTCAATCCACTTGTTACATGAGTATGCCAGTCAGTAAGGGGGATTATCATATCAGAAAAAACCAGGGCCATGCAGTCTTAGGAACTCCGGGGTTGTTAGTACCCTTAGAAAGACACAAAGCACAACCGGAAAATTGGTTCCTGTACATCACCCTGGGAATGGGGGACATAGCTGGAAATAAGGTACCCAGTTTCAGAAAACACCCTTCTCGGCTCAAGTCTTCAGAAAAAAGAAACCACTATTATTGTTATTATTATTATTATTATTATTATTATTATTATTATTATTATTATTATTTTAATATTCAGAATTATCCTCAATCTATCTTAGTGATAGACACACACAGAGTTTCTCCAGACTTCTGCTGGCTCCTGTGGAGCCTCATATTTCCTTTAAGTCACAGAAGTGCCATGCGCCTCGCTTTAAAATGTGTTACAAGGCAGACAATGTAAAACAGGCATCTAAAGCTGAACACCCAAACGGCGTGCATCCATTCCTCCACCTCTCACGGGTCTACCTCACTCTTCTGGGAAGTCCTACACTTTAAAATCCAAATATTAGCACATAAGTTGGCCCTTCTGTTACCCTCGCTTCTCAAGAAGACAATCCTGCACATAGACTATTGAACCCGGGCAATTTCTTATTTAGCTATTGCAGCTTGGTTGCCTGTCGCATCGTTCATGCTATAACTGGTAAACAAGAGACTGGTAGCCGAAAGAAAAGGAAAATCAAATCACTCTGGCAGACTTTGGTTCCGGGATTTTACATTTCCATTCTCTTCACGATTGGCCTTGTTCTTCGTTTTGAAATTTGGAAAGAGGGCGAGATACAGGCTTGATCCTTTTTTTTTTCTTTTTTTAAAGTTCACACCATCTAGGAAAGCCATCCAAATCATTTTATTCCTAATCTTTCTGTGCAAAATGTTTTGTTAAAGCCTGATGACAACTTTTATGCATAATGCATATAATAAACTTTGCCAAAATCTGAGGCGCTTTTGAAAGCATGTAAAACCTCCTTAGGAGCAAACTGGCTTTATGGGGCACAGGGCTGCAGCAGCCTGGGAAAACCATGTAGCAAGGCTCACTGAGAGCATTCCGCTCTATGTCATTAACTCCCAAATATCTAATAGGTGGAGTTCTTTTGGTTTACTTGTGTTCAAAACTGCATGTTATTTCTTATGAGATTTTCCATGTATTGATGCCGAGTTTATGTACGACATAAATTCCGTTCTGCCTTCAACACTTCTGGGAATCTTCACACTTAAAAAAAAAAAAAAGAAGACCAGATACCAGATACTTTTTCCATGTCACTGAAGGGGAAAAAAGAATCTTGTCATTGTCCCCCCAAAAAATATAATTTAAAGTAACATTTTTGTGTTTGTGTGAGTTAGTATTAGTATGCACGGCTATCATTTGATAAATCATGTAGGTAAATCTACTTCAGATCTTACTGTTGTTTTTGCTTATTTGAAACCATAAAAACAGGAACCAGGGAGGAAAAAGACTTAGCATTCGAAAGTAGGTGCCATAAATCCTGCCACGCTCCAGCCAGAAAAAATAAATAAATAAATAAATAAAAATGGGAATAATAACAATGTATCACTAGCCCGTGTCACTAAAATGCTTTGCTTTATTTCTCTAATCTATACCATATCTAAACTGACTATAATAAATGAATAATCGCCCCAGATACACAACCATTAATTGAAAAACTGCACCAAGTATAAAACCAAGAAGTCATAACACAAAGTACAAGGTTCCCTCTGTGTTTACGAACTTGTCTTTGTCAATATCTTTAAGGTTCAGTGTAAATGATACCGCTTTCTGTCATACATCACAGACCATCATGAGTTACGTGAGATGGCCCATGAATATTAATGGCCCTGCGTTCCAGGACATTTCATTAGCACACATCCAGGTGTGAGAATCCAACGGAGTTTGGTTTCTCCATAAAAGGGAAGGGGAAGCTTTGGGATGAGTTTTATCTTCGAAGTCAAGTTTCTAAGGGAAGGCTCAGTGTGCTTCAGTCTGACAAAGGGTGGGCTCCCCTTTGAATGTGGAAGATGTGGCCTCTGGCTGCCAGACTGGTTGTTTTGTGAAGTTGCCCTCTGGACATTCTTTTACCATTGTGTGTTCACAACAATTCAAATCCTAGGAGGGAGCAAATACTAGCATGCAGAAACAAACCCGCATTGTTGATCTCAAATCACGTTTTCCTGGGAGAGCATGCGTGTGTGTCGCCATCCCACAGTGGACAAAATAATTTCAAAAATTAGTTGAATGAAAGCAGGGGCACAAAGACGAGGAGTTAATTATCTGGGCCCGTGAAAAATGTCCTTTCTGGAAAAAAAAATCTTTGAAAACCTATAGCATCCAAATTTGCATGAAAGTTGTATTATAAGAATACTTCTTTATTGAAAATAAAGCACTCCAGGCTCAGTTCAATAATAACAGCTTACAGGAGAGTAATTGAAGTTATCCAATTTGCCTCCCATAGAAAATGACCTACAGTATATGCACACAGAGATGCAAGAAAAGAAAAAAAAAACAATATGTCATGCAATTTTATTGAGACGGAAGTAAGAAAGGAATTGGGGTTAGACACTGTGTGAGCATTTAACACACAAGAAATGATGATATGGTCAGAGAAAATTATCCCCTTTTCTTCACAGTCCTGTTCTGAATTCTCTTCTTGCACCACCCCCTGCCGAGCATCCATTGACTTCAAAGGGGAGTCCATGGGGGTTCAGAGCAAGATGAGAATTTGGCCCTGCATGCATAATTTTTGTTCTCTCTTATTCATAGCATGCACAATAAGCACTGACTTTAAAAAGGCTCTAACGGAGCTGGATAATGGCTCCTCTAGAATGATCACGTATCTTCATAGTGTATTAAACGATATCACCAATTGCACCTTCAGACTTACTGAAAGCCCCAGGGAAAAGATCATGCCAAGTCGTTATTGCAATCCTCTGTTATTATTTCGCTAACTAATAATAACAATATTTATGTAGTGTAGCATCATGGCCCCATTACTGTAACTTTCAGAAGACCACGGGCACATCTGACCTTTTGGATTCAAGAGAGAGTGCAGAAGGTTTTGAGACCTTCCTCCAAGAACTTTACCATCTCCAGGCCTAAGACATCATGTGGACCAACAATAATGACCTGAACAATAACATACAATTACTTCTGACAATGATGGAGAAATAACAGGTAGAATAAAGCCACTTTTCAGGATACTGATAAGAAAGGCAAGTTACTATAATCCAGGCTTGAAAATGACAGATTAACTGTCAGAAGAAAAATTAAGGTGCGTTAGAGGATGGTGAGGTCAAGGGTACAGGGATGAACCAGCAAAGTATTCTAGCGTTATGAAAAGACACACATGGCAAGAATGACTGGACAATGGCTTTCCTTGATTATATAGAGACCTCAAATGACAGTGTTAATTACATGACCCCAGAAGAGGAACAAGTAGCAACAGGTCAATGTCACCAGTATGTATTTTGTCAGTCATCAATTCCTCCTATAAACTTTTGCCTTTATATGTGGTTAAGCCAATATTGCTTCTTATTCACACTGTGCTGAAGGATAATTCATCTTTGCAAACATTGATGACTTACCATCTATCCTAACTTTCCAAAGACAGATGAGACCATGGAATGGTTGAACAGCTTATTTACTTACATAATTTGGGGGTATTAATCATTTGAGATTTTCTTGATTTTTTTGGGGATCTTTCAAACAGAACTGTATTCCACTTAAGGGACATACAGTTCAGATCAGTGGCAAACATGCCATCTACTCTCTATAGATAACACATACAAGTTGCAGAAGTACTTTATGGCTTGTTTACACAACAGTCTGCAACAATGGCAACATGTTATTTCATCTGATTTTCTCAACAGTCCTATAGGTCAGTTGAGGAGAAGAAACTGAAAGTCCTAATTGCTGAGAAAGCTTCCCACAGACCTCTTTGCCCTAATAGACTTGACACTTAATTAAGAATTAGACTCACTGCTTCTTTCGCCACTGTCTTTACTCTCCTGGTTATGTTGCAGAATCTTCAGCACGTGACCTTTTTCTCAGCTTTTAGCATTGCTATTATCACACATATATGCAGAAGGAAAAAAAAACCTGACAGTAATTCAGGGATGCTATTATAGGTGTTAGGATAGTCATATCTGACCCTGTTTTATTTCTTAGAGATGTGCTTTATGTAGACACAACATTAACTCTTGTTCTAGTTACAGGGTTCATTAAAGAAAGCTTCTGAGGAGTAAAGAAGGAAAACAGAATTTGCTCATGCTCTCTGTATTTCTTTATGTGGTTCACTGTGGAAAAATGAAGTCTTAGAACTTGGGGTTCAGTTCCTGTCTAAGATCTTAGTACCTAGGAAGAGATTGCTAAGGTTCTGTAAGATGAATTAACCCACTAACCATTTCACATGCTGTGTACAGAGATATAATTATATTAGAATAATTACAGTCACTTACCTTGATGAAGTCACGATTAACTTAAAGTCAATTTTAAATCTTAGGCTTTATGCTTTGCTTTTCTAGACCCAAAGAGAAGAACTTACGACAGAAACACAGAATGCTAACTGAGCACAAAATTCTAACCCAAGGCATTTTCCAGTCAGCCCAGCAAAGAAGGAGGGGTCTATCTCATACCAGCTGGTGGTGGGCCAGTGTGCTGGTATATGTTAGAGATGCTCTATCTCTGACCTATGTGCCCACCACTGAAGGCTTTATCCTAAAAGTGCCTTTTTTTTAAAAAAAACTACTCTCTGTGGTTGAGGAGCTAATACTAAACACAACGAACGGGGAGAAAAGCTATCATAAGGGTTGGAGCACACAGCATGCAACTTGCTCACATTCCTACAGCCTTGCATAGTAAAAGATTATGTTTTTAACGAGGACTGTGTTATTTTTCACTAGATATCTATCAAAGAACAACACAGCAGCTGGGACACTGGAACCTACATAATGTATTGCATATTTTAATCACGTTGGATACAACACTCTTTCTCTGGATATCAATTACACTAATGACTCTTATATAATACTCTCGTGTGCCCACAGGATATGTATCGTCACCTCTCCTTTGTCATCAAAATAGTTGGTAGTTCTGGAGCCACATGAAGTGCCTGCTTTCATTTTTATATAATGAATGAGTAACACTGTAAAAAAAGACATTTTATCCCATATTAGCTCAACAGAGTGAAGAGACTTCACATACGACAGTGCTAAATATACTCTTAAGCTGCTAATAAAACCAAACCCTGCGGGGAAAGACTCTAATGATGAGCAGAAGTTTGTATCTCTGAGAGGAAAGCAAAAATGTTCCTCTTAGGTATAATTTCTAAATATCTTAAAAAGGACTCGGGATTTCTAATAATTTCATTTCCAATAAATCTCCCAAGTCAATTTAGAATCACTTTATTTGCAATAAATCCCTCTGTCAGCACAACCGATGAACCCAACTTTCTCTCCCCTCCCTCCTCACAGAGTCCAATGTTACAGAAACTTCTTTGAATTTGTCCTTAAAATTAATCACTGCGGAAACCCTGACTCTTAGCCAAATGACTCCATGCTTCTTTTTGTTCACAGGACAAGAACTCCTGCCAAAATAGTGGAAGATAAGTCTTCTGAAAGTAATGACCCCATGATCAAATCCTCAGGCTGTGTTCTAGAAACACTTGTCACTGTGTTCATTCTTCAGAGGACCTGCTAGCCACACTGGAACTGAGGTCTTATGAGAAGTTCCATTGTAAACCTCTAGTTTACAGGTTTAATAAATCAGTCATAAAAAATGTGCTCACACCTGAAACTTGGCAAAGCAATTTAAAGGAAAAAAAGAAAGTCTGGCCTTGTCATCTTTAAGTTACACACGTATACAAAGATAAAGTAGGGCCTCTCGGATATATTCTTGCTACAAACGTTTTTGAAGGCCTATGATTTTAATTGTTTATAAAATGGTCAAGTGATGGATTTATACTTAGTCAGAATGTTTTGGGTGATTAAGATAGAAATAATGAAGTTAATTTAAATTCCACCTAAAAGCTTCTAGATGTGCATTTTGAATACTATATTCTTTTTATCTCACAAGGATTTTTGAAAGAAAATATTTTTAAAAGTCACTTCATTTTTCCCTTTGTCCACATACCAGATACAAATGGTATCTGCTGGAAAATATATCAAAATATTCTAATTGAAGAACTGAACTTTTTAGGAATGTCCATGTAATTATTTATTTGATAACTCAATTCTATGGAATTATGTCAATTCACGGAGCTTGCGCTTGTTTCCTGTTTATCTTTTTATGAATTAATTCAGGGTTTGTGGGTGAATTCACTTAGTATTAATAGGTTTTTTGAAACACTAAATCTTCTGGTGCCCCATGAATATTTGCTAGACTTTCGATTTATGTAATCAATGAATATTTGCTAGTCGGCTACATCAAGAGAAAGTCTAATGGTCACAGGCATGTGGTTGTAGGTCTCTGAAACCTAAACCTTAATATAAACACAAAGTGAAGAAACAATTTTAAGGTAAAAGTCTTTGTAACTTAAATTGTTATCTCTTCACATCTATAAATAGACACAGCCATTTGTTGATATTTTTAAGTATTTTTTTTAACTATTCACACTTATCTTCAAAGTCCTTGAATAGTTACTTTAAACATTTGCTCAGAGCCATTCTGAAATTGGTATGTAGGGAAAAGTACTGTCTTCATGAAGAGGTCAGATCAGTCACTTAAAATGCTCCAACTCCCTCAGCTTTGCTTCCTGACCATATTTGTGTATCTAATAGTAACATATTCATTTTTTTGTGAAAATATATCTCATAAAGTCCACCTGAGTGTAAAACAGGACAAACAATATTAGATATGAGATGTTTGCTTATAAATTGTTGACCAGAGATGTCCAAGGGTTCCTAAAACATACAGCCTATTGCTTGATTACTCTTACAGAGGTGGCAGGTAAGTCCCTATTGTTGAAGACAGCATGAAGTTCACAAATGAGGCCCAGAAAGCCTGGAGCTTGAACTGACCTGAATGTCCCCTCCTTGAGGACTAACTTTAATGGTACCAGAAGGCATTATGCAAGCTTCCAAAAATGGGAGGCAACCAACAGCCTTATCCAACAGTGGTGCTTATGAATCTCACCAACAACCAGCATGGCATGATAATCCCAAGGGAGCACTGATGACAGTAACCAGTAGCTCTCAAATGGAACTTAAGACCTGGTATTGAAAGCCTAGGTAACTATTCAACACTAGAGAAGTCATGATTATTGGGGAAGAATATATAGTCACTTATTTATTAAACAAACAGAATCCCTAACAACAATCTATAAACATCTGTCCTTATACACAAGACAAGTATAGTTTTCACTCCTTATCAAGAAAACTTCTCTTTGTAACAGACAGAGATCACTACAGAAAACCACAACAAATAACAAAGCAGAATTTTGGAGCCCAGTCCTAAAGGATACATCAACAAAGCACTCCATCCCCTAAGGCTCAGGACAGGGAGTGAAAACACTAATATCAGGAGCTACATCCATAAGGTTTCACCAACATGACTGTGCAAATGTAAGGTGAAAAGGGGTAACATCAATGGATAGGAAGAAACCCATGAGGTCTCAACCCTGTGCAAAAAACTGCAGGCAACTAAGGAAGGCAGGAAACAAGAGAGATGGTCTTTCCCCGGTAAGAGCATCCAGAACATTATCCAATGCCAAATTATGAGACCTGCAAACATACATACAGCTAGCACAATATGGATGAAATGGGCTAAATTTAGGAATCTATACATCCCATACATATAAACACACACAGACATACATATATGTACATACCCACATACATATACACACATACATGTACACATACACACACATATATACACACACATACACATAGTCATCTAAAAACAATTATTACAAATGAAGCAATAATCTAAAAGAGAGCAGAGACGGTTTTATGGGAAAGGCTAGAGAGAAAAAGATGAAGAGAGAAATGTTGTGATTAAATTGTAATCTCAGAATTTTTGATTAAAATATTAAAAAACTAAAGGCTACATCCTGAGAGTAATATAGACCATCAATTCATCACTATTAGCCATACAACAAAGAAACAGCACAATATGGTGTTTTTGGAATTACGTTGCCTGAATTCAAATTCATTTTGTATTTGTAGAAGTCTGGCACATCATTTAATTATTCTAATGTGCAATTTCCTCATCTAAAAATTAAAGGAGTGAAGACAATGTCTCTCCATAATCTTCCTAGGAGAACTAAATGAGTTTTGTACTCATAAGAGTATCTGACAGTCTGGCTCAGTGAACTACTGATATTGCCGTTGCCTTCATTGTCGTCAGCATCAACAAGAACTGGAAGAATTATAGAGCTGAAAATCAGACACACTCTCAAGATAAACTCCTGATGCTTACATGACAACTATATATTTGACCAGCTATTCATTATACATAATCAAAGTTGTCATTGGGTGGACATGCTCCTATAGTTGTGTTCCTGCATTCTCCATCCTTGAAAATACTTTTCTAAAAAGGTGGGGAAGACAGCCCCGGGTTCGTGCACATTCGTAGGTATGCTGATTAAAGCTACATTTCCCCATCACTTTTCTCATGCATGTGCTGCATGTGGTGTATGCACGCTTGTAAGTATATACATATGTAGGTGCACTCTCCTATGGGTATAGGAGTGAGAGGCAGAGGTCAATGTCCACTGTCTTCCACAGTTGCTGTCCCTTACACTTTTGGGGGCAGTCTCTCACTGAAACTGCAGTACACTGATTAGCTAGACTATTTGTCCATTAATCCCCTGAAAAATCTACCCATCTCCAACTAACTCATGTCCCCTGCAACACAAGAGAGATTTACAACTGTGAACCACCACGCCCAACTTTTACATAGGTTCTGTGGATCTAAATTCAGGTCTTCATGCTTGAGCAGTAAGTACTTTACCCATTGAGCCATCCTCCTAACCCTGTCAACCTTTTCTATATGGAGCTGATAATGCCTACATCCAGTCTGTTTCATGTTCTGGACTACTCCAGTACCTGAGCTAATAAAGACAAAACAGCAATTACACTAGCAGCCCTCTTCCCTCTGTTTGTGCATAATGGAATGGGTCACCCATCCTGCAAGAAACTGATCCATTTCTGAGTTTTCATTTCTCATCACAGCCTGAGCCTCTGTGTGTGCTATCACTTAGTCTCCAAGACCTAAGATGCCGTATACTGAGTCATAGCTGGCACAGTGACCACAGCCTTTCTCTTCTCATACTTCTGCTACCTCACCCCTTAGGGTCCAACTTCTGCATTCACCTCATGCCCTTAGGCCTTACTTTCCCTTTCCGACTGGCGCCATAAGAGCACCCCATTCTGTCTCTGCTCTTGCATTTTCACTATCCTGATTCTCTTCTGAGGATTCAATTTTGTTCTATATCCGTACACAGATGGGTATATGTAGTGTGACCATCTGCCCCAAGAGTGGCATTTCTAGTACTTTGTCAGGAAGATATGAGTCTATCATATTTAATTTTGGAATTATTAAGAATGAGGCATTCAGTTAGTGTTATCAACCCTGCATAGTTTCCATTTGTCTGTGCCACTTCTCATTCACCTGTCCTTATGGTGGCCTTAACAACTGCTACCAAAGATAAGAAGAGACTTTACAGTTCTCACTCTCCATGTCAATAATATTTAGACCATCTTCTGTGAGTTCCTTTGTGCTCCCACTCAACCCTTTCTGGACTAAGTCTTCAAGCACAGATTGTCCTTGCAACATAAACCCAAATGTTTCCTATTCACCTACTAGTCAACAGCATGGGTAGTTAAATTCACATTCCATTTGTCATTAGACATCTTTCTCAATGACATGAATAAGCTTTAGAAACCATACCCATGAAATAGGTACATTTCTCAACACTGATGTGAGTCACTAATGTGTTAGATAATGGAACCAGGATGATAAAAGACCCGACAGAGGAAAAGTGATAGCTTGAGACTAACAAGGTGATCAAATCACATTTAGAATATTGGGGTTTGTTCTGAGCAATGAAAAATTAAACCACATCATGGTGGTGGGCTGACATGAGGCTCTCTGAGGAATGTTGGAAATATCTGTTGCCATTTGGTCTCACATAGGAAGCCAAAGAAACTCACAGCTATTTCAAATGTGCTTATTTTGGTTAGCAATTACTTTTTTGTTTCTGTAATACTAGTATAGGGCCAGGAAATATAAACTATATTTTATATGAAGATTTTCATCAGAAATTTGTTTTTGTAAATGATTACTATACTTCACCATGAGGCACTCTTGAAGAGCTGCATTCAGACTTTTATACCTTAATCTTCATATACTGCTCTGGGTAAGTATGCCCCACATATCCTAGCCTCTCACCTAGCGTCTCAATCTAAATTCCAAATGGGTTTGCATAGAGGTGTTCAGATAATGGATCTTCTCTGAACACCTCTATGGGCTCATATTCTGTGCCAATCTTACTTCCTAGTCAACTGGGGCAGAAACAGCAAGTGCCTATTTCTCTCTATTCTCCATGCAACTACTTCCTATAGGGTCTGAAGCCAGCAGGCTAAATTTTACAAACATTCTTTTACATTATTGTTACAGTGACTCTATCCTTTGTTCACTATTATATCCTTTTCATAGAGTCGAGTAGGAAGAGTAAGGAGAGAGCGCCCTGGGTCTGTGTTCATGGTTATCTGACTGCAGAACTGCTATAATTGCCATTCCGTTCTCAAACCTTCCCAGTGAGTTATCTCTATCTCAGAAAACTCCCACTGACAGCATCCTTTCTTTGGGTTCATTTGTTTTCTTATTCTTCGTGTGGCAATTTAGATGTCATCCTAACCAAAGAGTTCTGCTTTCCCGGAACTCTCTACTGTGGTATCCTATCCACAGTATTTAACATCACCAGTTGATTTTCATACTCCCTTATTTATTGCTAATTTTCCTTAAAGAAATGACAGTTTCACATGCAGCAACTTGGTGGTTTTTTTTTCTATTGATTCCTAGTACAGAGTACTGAAAACATTGATTGAATATTGACTCTACAATATTGGCCAAATGATTGGTTCATTAGTTTCATGTCCTTCACACATCCCTTCAAGTGTGGGCTTCCCATAGCTGACACAATGAAAGCCTTCATTGTTTTCTTTGGCTCTTTGTAATACTTTCACAACCTTTAATCCCTCCCAACTTTAATCAAATGCAGAAAGAGCCTTGCTACTGATCAAAACCTCCCAACAGTTCTTCTATGAAAACAGAATTAGTCTAAACATCTTTCCTAGAATTGAAACTTCACTATTCACACCACAGCCTGCTATATGCCATCCATCCATTGTTATCACCATTGGATGCAATGTAGGCCTAAATCATTGAGTTTCTTTAGTGCTGATGTATTTCAGAGACTCCTTACTCCCTCACCTAAGATTTTATTAATGACCCTTGAGAATCTACCTCTCCTGTGCAGTTTTTCTCAGCTCTGTCCTCAGAAGACAGCTGAAGCACATCATGCTTCCACTGACTATTGCCGATGGTTTCATTAGTATGTTTAATATTGTATTGCAGCTAACTATGCACTTTTCTTATATACCCAATTAGGTTTTTGACTAAAGTGGTAGTTGTAATAGTTTCTAAGTAAATGAGTAAATTCTGAAAAAAAGGAAAGTTGAGCTTGATGACACCCGGCGCCTTTTCATATTTGACATTTTATATACTTAATGATTTTGTTATTTTTAAAATGAAACTAGTGTGAATAGCCAATGGCAAATTCTCTTAGTTAGACTCCATACCCATTCATTAAAAGCTATTAAGGTTAAAGAAAACATCTTTTCTGCCTAAGGGGAAAGAGGACCACATAAAGATATTCTGAAGTCTTTAGATGTTGACTCCTATCCAGCAATTATGTTCAGTTACTTAAATTAAAATCCTCCCTTACATTTCTGATTTAGAAACTTAAATTAACAAATCTATTTGGTGCATGGTAAGCTGGTAATGTATTTTAAGAGTTCTATAAATGTTTATGGCCCAGAATTTGACTTCTAGGAAATAATATACTAGGAAGCTAAAGATCCAAAGTCATTTGTATCATTCATATACCATTACATCACATAGTATTTTAGCTTGTTATATTATAAAAAAATGGAAACAAAAGACCAATAACAAGAAAGTGAAGAATTGTCAAAGGGATTGGAGTACCTCTATATAACTAGACCATAAAATTGGTCATAACAATGTGAACAAAATTAATTATTTGATTCCAAGCATATGCTCAAGTACAGATACACATGAATGTACTCATAGCCATGCATATGTGTACTGAGAAAACATTAGCATTATAATCTCCTGATGATGAAGCCATATTTAATTATGATTTTTCTTCCTTACATTCCCCACATTTCATAACATAACAAACATACTTATTTTTACTTATCTAATTTTAAGTATATTTTTAAACTCTTATATCTATATGTCTGAAGCTATCTAGAATCCCTCATAAAATGAAGTATACTAGGGATGTGGGCAGATTAAACCCTACCTATTTGTTTTTAACAAATGTATTCTTCATACCAGGAATCTTCCATAGACTATGTCATAAAATATATTTTGAAAAATTAACAAGTTTAAACTAAATTGTAAGGTATAAATGGTGTAAAGAAGGAGGGTAAATCTGAGATACAAAAGACATTCGAAACTTTCTGATGAAGTTGATACATGAATGTGACGAATGGCTAACATAATGTGTGAAGGAGAGCAGGAGATGTGTGAGAGAGCTGCCCTAATATATCATATGTACAAATTCATATCTCGGTAGAAAATGCAAAGGCTATCCCATCTGTTTTCACCATCTATGCATCCTCTTGCATCTCTCAAACAGCTGGTTGCACAGCAAAGCTCTTCTATGGCAATATCCTCCTTGAAACAGGAGGATCCATTATCGTCTTCAAGGATCATTATTGTCTTGTGGATGGACCAAAGATGGCTAATGGGGACAATCCAAGATGTCACCCTCTATAACAGCTTAAAGAACACATTTCCTGGCATAGTGAATCATCTCAGGCTGTTAATTCCATCTTTAATTTGGTGTTCTCGCCAGGCATATTTTTTCTAGCTTTGGTTATAAAATTTTAAAGTGTCAGGACACTTGCAACAAAGTCCCGCCTTCAAATGAGGTGAGATCAGGCAAGTGATTTGTGCAGATTTGTCTTAATATAGTTATAATGTCCTGTACATGATAAGAACAGCATTAAAGAAAAAGTCGTAGCATTGTTAAAGACGATGAGACAGATTTTATTCAAGGTATGTGATGAAATTACCATGATCAAAGCAGAGAGCACTGTGTGGAATTTTATAGAGGAGAAAATATCAGTATTTAGATGTCACTTGGTTGGCATTACCCTGAATGCCTCCATGTGTGGCTTTCAAGTTATTTCCTTTCCTTCATAAACACTGTGTTCTTCCTGAATAAATTCTAATGACCAACATCTTAAGGATCCCAGAACACTTTTAGGTAATGGATACTCTTGTTTTGGCATCAGTAGACAAGAGACATTATGAGTATGCTAAAATTTGAAAGTCATTACAGCAACCCCAAAATCTAAGTGTGGGTTTACCTCTGCTTCTGATCAATCATAAAATTGTGTCACTAACCCAACTCATGGTCAGACTTAATACCCACAAAAGACAAACCATGGTCAAAACCTGTAAGTGGACGCTATTCCTCTAGAAGGTGACTTTTCACACCCCCCCCCATAAACACACACTCATCCACATCTTGAACCATGGCAAATTTGGCCACGTCTGAAGATTTTTTTTTCAGTTGTTATGGTTGAAAGGTAAGATTACTAATCTATAAATTAGCAGCCAGAGATAGACCATGAGTATCCTAATATCCCCAGGACAGAGCTTTACAACAACAGTTACCTATTCCAACAGCTCAACTACACAAAGCAAGAGGAAAACAACCTACATAAATCCTGTTTTATTTATATATTTATATTTTTACTTTTATAATATATTTTATTTATTTTTCCTTAGATATATTCTTTACTGACATTTCAAATGATTTCCCTTTCCTGGTTCCACCCTCCCTGAAAGTCCCATAAGCCCTCTCCCCTCTCCCCCACTATTCCCCAATCAACCCCCTCCCACTTCCCTGTCCTGGTATTCCCCTGCACTGCCGCATCGAGCCTTTCCAGGACCAAGGGCCTCTCCTTCCTTCTTCTTGGGCATCATTTGATATGTGAACTGTGTCTTGGGTATTCCGAGCTTCTGTGCTAATATCCACTTTTCAGTGAGTGCATACCATGTGTGTTCTTTTGTGAATGGGTTACCTCACTTAGGATGATAATTTCCAGTTCCACCCATTTGCCTAAGAATTTCGTGAATTCATTGTTTTTAATTGCAGAGTAGTATTCCATTGTGTAAATATACCACATTTTCTGTATCCATTTCTCCATTGAGGGATGTCTGGGTTCTTTTGAGCTTCTGGTTATTATAAATAGGGCTGCTATGAGCATAGTGGAGCTTGTATCCTTATTACATGCTGGGGAATCCTCCGGGTATATGCCCAGGAGTGGTATAACGGGGTCATCAAGTAGTATCATGCCCAGTTTTCTGAAGAACTGCCAGACTGATTTCCAGAGTGGTTGTACCAGCTTGCAATTGCACCATCAGTGGAGGAGTGTTCCTCTTTCTCCACATCCTCACCAGCACCTGCTGACTCCTGAGTTTTTGATCTTAGCCATTCTGACTGGTGTGAGGTGAAATCTCAGGGTTGTTTTGATTTTCATTTCCCTGATGACTAAAGATGTTGAACATTTCTTTAGGTGCTTCTCAGCCATTCGATATTCCTCAGGTGAAAATTCTCTGTTTATCACTGTACTCCATTTTTAATAGGGTTATTTGACTCTCTGGAGTCTAACTTCTTGAATTCTTTGTATATATTCGATATTAGCCCTCTGTAGGATGTAGGGTTGGTAAAGATCTTTTCCCAATTTATTGGTTGCTGTTTTGTCCTATTGACAGTATACCACACAAAGATCCAACAAAGAAAGAGAACTTCAGACCAATTTCCCTTATGAATATTGATCCAAAAATACTCAATAAAATTCTTGCCAGCTGAATCCGAGAACATATCAAAATGATCCTTCACCATGATCAAGTAGACTTCATCCCAGGGATGCAGGGATGGTTCGATATACTGAACTCCATCAATGTAATCCACTACATAAACAGGACATTTAGATTGTTTCCATATCTTAGCTATTGTGAACAGGTTGGCAATGACCATGATGGAGCAAGTATCTGTAGATTAAGATGTCGAGTTTTTATAAGTATATGTCAAGGATAGCTGGGTTATAGCTTTTAAGAAGCTTCCATGTTGGTATCTAGAGTTCTAGTTTGGCAACACATCAACAGTGAGTGAGAGTACTCTTTCCTCATAGTCCCCTAGCATTTGTTGTCAGCTGTTTCGTTGATCTTAGCCATCTCAAAGCAGGTTTAGTTTGCATTTCTCTAATTGCTAAAGATACTTCACATTTTTCGAGATTTCCCTTAGCCAGTTTTCTTTCTTCTTTTGCAAACTTTTTGTTCAGATCCAAACCTCATTTTTTTAATATTTATTTATTTTATTTATGTGAGTACACAGTTGCTCTCTTCAGACACACCAGAAGGGGGCATCAGATTCCATTACAGATGGTTGTGAGCCACCATGTGGTTGCTGAAAATTGAACTCAGGACCTCTGGAAGAGCAGTAAGTGCTCTTAACTGCTGAGCCATCTCTCCAGCCCCTCCATACTTCATTTTCAATGGGTTCTTGCTGCCTTGACTTTCTGGGTTTTTAGTTCGCTGTAAATTCTAGATGCTAAGTCCCTATTAAATGTATAGACCTCTCCCACTCTGTGGGTTTTCCCTTGACTCAACTAGTTATTTCTTTTGCTGCACAAGCCTTCCAGTTCTACAAAGTCACATTTCTCAATTCTTGGCCGCAACTCCTGAGCAAACAGGGTCTTGTTCAGAAAGTCTTTTCCTGCACTTGTAATTTATATGAGCTGCCTAAGTTTACACATAAGTAACCATTTCAGTGTGTGAAGTTTCACACTGAGGGCTTTGATCCATTTGGAGTTGGCAGGATGATAGACATGGTTCTAATTTCATTCTTCTACACACAGACATCTAATTTTTCAAGAACTAATTGTTGAAGATGCTATCCTCTCTCCAGTGTGCTCTTTTTGTCATCTTTGCCAAATATCAGATGGTGGTAATTATGTGCATTCATGTTTAAGTCTTCTATTTTGCTTCACTGATCGACAACTCTGTTTTAGGGGCAGGACCATGGTGTTTTTATTATTATAGTTCTATAATATAGCTCAAAATCTGGTGTGCTGCTCCCTCCAACATTGTTCTTTTTGCACAGAACTGCTCTGCTCTCCAGCGTCTTGTGTGCCTCTATATAAATTTTTAGTAGTTTTTTTTTTCTATGTCTGTGAAGAATGTCAGAGGCATTTTGATTGGGATTCCATTGACTCTGTAAATGGCCAGCTTTCCAGTTTCATGTGGGCTCTGGAGATCAAACCCAGTTCCTCTTGCTAGAAAAACAAGACATATTCACTTCTTTTCTGGCAGAAGGGTTTCACTAATCCTCTCCCTTTCTATTATCTCAGCAGAGGTATTTTAAAAGTCTATCGCATAACACCAAAGGTGATGACATCATGGAAAGAACATGATCTAGAAATCAGTGTGGGTTTATCTATAAGTCAGGGTCTGTGCAAGGAACCCTTCATTTACTTAGTCATTAACTTAGCTCTGACCTTGGTTATTCTTCCCAATGCTGGACTTGCCAATGGCTGACTGCTATTCAGTATTCACGGGTTAGATAATGGGAGGTTAGTGGTGGAATTTTATTTCTAAAAGAGATAGAACTAATACCATGGTAAAATAAAAATAATAAATAATAATAGTCGATTATTACAAAATTAGGAGAAATCTATACTGACAATATCTACTTTTAATTTTGTTGATAGAGTTTTACACAATTAGAGAAAAGTTATAAATGGATAATTATATTTGCTCATTGGTTTGTTTCCCTTTCTTTAAGTGTAGAGACGTAAAATATGTTGTGCTGATACAATGAGATATGTTGGTTGAAAGCAAAAGAAGTAAAAACATTGCTGTGTCTGTTTTTCTTTAAAATTACAATAATTTTAAATTTGCCATCATCTCTACAGATCTTCAAAAGATGGTTTCATGAAAGAAGTCCAGCACTCACCTTCTGGATCCCACAACAAACCTGTCACCTTCAAGTATCTTGTTATCCATTGGCTTTTTGTGTTGACACACCCTGATGATATATTGACAGGGTTGCAAACACAGAGCATTTTAGAAGCTCTAACCAGAAAATGAAAACCAAAGGTATATCTCAACAAAAGTCTCAGCTAAATATTTCTTCTGAAAGCTTCTCAATAAACACAAATTGATGTTTTTCCCCATCATTGATCAATTTAGTCCTTGGGGAGTTTCTGAGTGTGAAGACCATAGGAAGCTGTAGAAGAAACAAATGAACTTTGATAGGAATCAGAGAGCTGTTGGATGAATGTATACTGTTGATGAATATATACTTGACCAATCTACCATTTGCTTTTTATGTCATGAGCTTTCTTTTGAATCTCTGCGTAGATCCATCCATTTCTTTCGCTTATAGTTGATGCAGTTTTAGCAAGCTCTAAAAGCCTTGTGCTGACAGTCAATCAACTCTCAAAGAGCCTCGTCATTCTTGTCAAATCAGCTTTAATGTTTCTTGGCAGAAAATCCAATTGTTTCCATAATGGTGGACTTAAAGAAACCCTAAGTTAATACTCAGAAGGATTCTGTGTTCTCTAAAAGAAAGACTTGTATAGATACTCCATGTTCATTTGCACACCCAACCTTTAGTCATTTAACAATATGAATTTTGCTGTCAGTATGATGTAACAGATAGAGCAATAAAGTTGAGTATCAAAAATCTGGCTTAGGCTAGCCAGATGGCTCAGTGGTAAGCATGCTTACCACCCTACAATGCAGCCTAAAAACCTTAATTCAATCCCTGGAATCCATGTAAATGTGGAAGGAGGAAGTCAACTCCACAAAGTTGTCTTCTGACCTCCACCTGGGTATCTTGGCACATCTACCATACATCATACACATCATATACAACCACACAATAATAATAAATACTTTTTTAGAAATCTGACTTAGACTGACATCTTCAGTACTTAGTAGTAGTGCATCCTTAAGCATAATATGTCACTCAAAAGTCTCAGCCACTGTTAGTAAATAAAACACCTGAGAGAGCTACTGTTGGCATTAAATGAAACCATACTGTGAAAGTACTTTCTAAACTAGAAGCCACAATACAAGTTATATGTGTAATAGTACTGTCTTTAATGATGAGTTAGAGGGATACAATGAACAAATTAATCAAGAGTTAGAAATGGATTGGCACATATAACTGTCACCCTATGCGTTGAAGTCTTAAGAGCATGTCTTTACATGTCCTGCAAACAACCTATTTGTGCAAACTGTGGAGAAGAATCATATCCTACTTCCCAAGAAGATCATGGTCCTCTGTCCCTGCATGTGAATTGTAGTGAGAAGATGATGTAATGAGCTTCTGCTTTTCATGCAATTGAATGGGTGAGTCTCTAATCTTGTAGATACACAATAGGAAGATACCTTTGCCAGTAGATATGCCACATGTCCTTGGTTTTTACTAGAAGGGTCCAACTTTTTACTTTTTTAAAAGTAATTCTGTATGTAATAAGCATAGCTGAAATATGGTTTGTTTATACAGACGGTACATTTGTCATCTAGATATGTATACAAGGCTTTGATAGGACTTCAAGGACTATTGCTTATCCTATAAATTGCTCAAGGTATTCTTCCCATAGAAAAATTTATTTAACTACAGTAGTGCCTTGTTTACTGCATTTTTCTCTTTCTGTAGCTTGTTACTCAGATCACCTTTTGTCCAAAAGAATTAAATGTGAATTTACAAAATTAAGCCCCCCACAATCTTTCAATTGTCAGTTATTCTTGACCACATGATGGAACCTTTTACCATTCTTCCTCACTCCATCTGAAATGAGCCATCCCTTTGTCTGTGCAGTTCTCACAGAAGACTCTACCTGCCCATTACTCATGTAGTGACTGGCAATCAGATTAACTGTCATACCATTACAGGGCTAGTGTCCAGGCAGCCCTTATTTAATATTGGCCCTGAAGTACAAAAGTAACAATGCTGGCAATTTATCTGTGTCGAAGAGAAACCTGAAAGCACACGTTTAAGTGAGAAGGTCGGAGCTCTCAACTTAGAAAAGAGAACAACTCCCTTCCCAAGGGTGCTAGCATCTACATTAACAAATGTTCTGGCTGTGGAATAATGAAGACAGGAAAGGAAATCCATAATAGTTTTGTTACTGTACCTCTGACAGTAAAAGTTACTGTGAGGATATATATGGTGAGGATTCAGTTGAGAGAGTATGTGCAGAAAGAAACATGGTAGAAGTGGTACTTACTTAAGGTCTTGTAGCATTTCCTGTGGATAATTGGGGCTACTAGACAAACACTGATTTAAATAAACATGCGTAATGTGACTGCTCACAGTTAGCGACTGTCTGTATAACCAATTAAACAGAAGGTAGATTGTAAGGCCCACCAGGGTTAGATAGCCTGAGGATGAAATCAGGGAGTTGTTAAGAAGTTTATTGTGGTAGAATGCTTCCTTCAGATATTCCATTGAGGATCAATTGCCATTGGAAGAACAGCAAGGTGCGTTGGTGCAATGGTCTTTATCTGAGTATTGGATCATGAGATGGTTTTCAGGCAGGGTTGTTGTTTCATTTGCTCTTCCTTTTCTGAACAGTGACATCATGAGTTTGGTATGGGACTACTCAAGGTAAGTTTCAAGTTAAGAGCACAGGACACTCGTCTTGGTGTCATATTTGAGTGCGCCTATTAATCTCCCAAGATTTCAGGTCTCACATCTGTACAATAGACATGATGCTCATCTAACAGTAAGAAAGTTCATGTAGAGCATTCAACACATGGGAGTCAGTCAGTTAGTCTGTTTTCTTTCAAGAGTTAAACTTGGGCATGTTGCAGATATAATTCATGAGCATTACGATTTCATCTGAGGAAAAAGGTGAAAGTAGAAAGACTTCTAGAAGCACTGATTAAATTATTTTCATTTTATAGTGGGCATAATCACAAATAGCAATGTTCACTCAGGAACATAACTGAAGGCCTGCACGTGCCAAGCTGGCTGACTGACTCAGCCAGTCAGACTTTGAGTTTCCAACAGTTCACGACATGGACAACTGTTCTCACTTTCTTAGCACTTTTAATCTCATAGTCTTCATTATATGATGAAATCCACGTTAAGGAACAGTATACGTTTTTCTCAGCAGGCAGAAAAGATTTGTGCTTTTTTGATCATTTTGTCACTAAGAAAGAGATTTTATAGTGGGCTATCTTCTCAAACATTTTTTTTAAAATTATTTATTATGTATGTACATTTACACATGAGTCTAAGCATGACATGATGGTGATGGACAGAGGACAACTGTCACAAGTCAGTTTTCTCCTTACACCATTGTAGTCCTAGGGATTGAACCTAGGTCATCAGGCTTAGTGGCAAGCACCTTTCTCCACTAAGCCATTTCATCAGCCACCTCACGCCCAACACACACACACCAAAAGCACATTTTTAAGGTTATCATTAGGTCTGATAGTAAATTTCTCTTTAAGAAAAATTTCATTAAACTAACAAGCCTTAAAACGGCCTTTATTTTTTTGCTTTTACATTACCACAAAGACATAACAATCCCAGAAAGGCTTTTAAAACCACCACTGAATGTTGACAGAGAAACAGAGTATGAGTTCCATGTATCTTGACAGCCCTTCTTTTGCCACCATGGTTGGTGGAGGGAGAGGTTGGCTACATAAATAAATAAAAATTTCTCACAACTGATGATTTTGCTATTTAAATATGAAATGAGAAGAAAGTGCTTTTCTTAACAGAGAAACATGGGTCTCACCCATCGGAATGATACTGAGAAGTGACAAGAAAGAAATGGGGGAAATATTTATCCACTGTCTTCATGAGTACACTAAACATTCCTTCTATTGAGCATACTATTAACTTCCTCCCTCTGCCTTTATGAAGGGAGCTAGAAGCCTTCTCTTCTTGCTCTATTGAACAAATGAATTCTGTTGTAGTTGGGATGGCTATTGGTACTTCATTGAATCTCTCCATACTTAGGCTGAATCTGTATTTCTGCAGGAAGTGAGGCTCTCTCTACCTCAGATGATGACAAGTACTCTTGTTTCCATACCCACACGGCATTGTGCTGTGCTCACTGAGCCAACACTAACTTCATGCTCAGTACTGGAACGATGGTGAAATTTGGAAGCTAGATGTATACTTAGGATTTCTTAGTTGTTTGATCACATCAATGAAAGGATATGTAATCAATCTCCCCCTAAGACAGTGAGTGGTATTGGCCATAACTCATTACTCCGCCAAGGATTTGGCATTTCAATCGATGGGAAATGATGTGTGATCATTCTAATTTATTATACATCATTCCCATCAATCGACGGGTTGAAGCCTTTACATAATAAGTACTTACAGACATTGTCAATCATTCTTGGTCCAAATGCCTCCCAATGCTGCCATTTGGGATATTCTCAAAGCATCATGAAAATGGAACATACCCCTCAAATCACAAATACAATGATTTCATTCAGCAAGAGACATTGAGATGACCTCTTACTGAGGATTCCATTCACAATTGCTTAAGGCTAGGGCCATGACACAATATAAAGAATATGAAATAGATGAGTGTCTTGATTAGCCATGATTTCTCATCCAATCCATCCAAATAGTGATTCAAAAATGGTGGGTGGTATTGGAAAAATTCTTGGGATTCATTTCACTTTTAAAAATAGTCAAACTCCTTCACCTACCTCATTAAAAAAAAAGTACTATTTCTTGACTGCTTTTTGGAACAATATCAGTGCATATCGATTTTCATGTCCTTTGTCAGTAGTGAGGATGACATCACAAGAGAGACAAACACTATCAAGACAGCAGAGATCATGCATGGCCTATACTTTCAAATAAGATCCCCATATGCCATTATTTGCTACACTGCACTAAATGCAGTCGTCTGATTTGATCAGGTCTTTTTGTTTTAAATTTGACTCTCATAAAAATAAAATAAGAAAAGACATGCTTGGGTAGATATATTAAAGTAGTAGTGACAAGAGTCATGATTTTGGTTATTACATAGTACATGATTTTCATTTCATGGCATCTCCCAAAACCTATCTGATGCTTCACTGTGGTTGGTGGTTTGAATAAAAATGACCGTGTAGAGCCATGGGGAGTGGGGCTATTAGAAGGTGTGGCCTTGTTGAAGAAAGTATGTCAATTAGAGTAGGCTTTGAAGTTTCAGATGCTCAACCCAGGTCCAATTTCTGTCTCTTCCTGCTAGGCCAATCCAGACGTAGAACTCCTAATTCTCTCTCTAGCACCAGGTCTGCCTACCTGTTACTATGCTTCCTGCCATGATGATAATGGACTAAAGTCCTGAACTGTAAGGAAGCCTCAATTAAATATTTTCCCTTATGAGTGTTGCTGTGGTTATGGTGTCTCTTCACAACAATAAAACTAAGATATTTACATCATCACATTTTCTAGAATATTATATATCTATTTTCTACTTTCTGTTATTTTTCCAGAGCAAAAACCATGTGGTTCTGGGCCCATATGGGACATACAATTCTTAGCATCTTTTGAAAGGATAATGATGTAGCTACCTTCTGTCATGACACACATGGCAGCCTCTTGGTGAGAATAGAAGTAAGTGCACACCTTTTTGTTTTGTTTTGGTTTGGTTTGGATGGTTGATTGGTTGGTTGGTTGGTATTTTTGGTGGAAATGTGAGCTACCATGCCTATGCCTATCTTCTGTAAATTGATGTGTGAAGAAAGAAGTAAACCAAACACAGAGTACTTTTAATCTTAATAAACCTTTGTAAGGGAAGAATAGAAACAAACTGTCATTTTCCCCTTGTGCTATCAGCTATAGCTTTTCCAGATGCCCAGAAGCTACCCGAGGAAGTCTACAGGTTTGCAGAAGGAAGCCTAACACAGTGCTTTGCCTATGGTGGATGCGAATGGGAGGGAAATCAGTTCAGGAACTGTGTGACCCACAGTATACAAGAAAGTACACTTCCATCTCATAAGAAGACCAATAGCCCCCAGGATTGGAAATGAAATACCAAGACAATAGATTCCAGTAAACTTTGGCTCTGTGTATTTCAGAGCATCCATTAGCTCATCAGGATTTGCCCGAGCCAACAACTTCTAATACTGGAAGGAGAGGCCTTCGTCACTCCAAGCACCAGGCTTTCCTCTCTGCTTGCTCATCAGTAATCAGTGGGTCTTGGCAGAACCAGGGCTGACTGGGAAGCCAGCTGGCTCTGTTAGCTCTTCCTACACTCTGGGGTTTATCCAGGCTAATGAAGTATCACAGTTCATTATCCACCTTCCTCCTCTACCCCCCATGAAGAAGCTCCAGTGAATACCAGGTTTGGGGCAAGAAGCATCACTGCTGTTGGAGCTGCCAAAAACCAGCTGCCAGTGTCCTATAGAAGAACTAAGGTTTATCAATACCGGTCCAAGAATGTTCCCTGACCTTGAAGAGGGCTACGAGGCCACCTGAACAGGAATAAGAATTGTTTTCTACTAAATCCACCTTTTCCTAAATAAATAGTCCAATAATAACTAATTATTCAAGGCTTTGCTATATGCCAAGCACTGTGCGTGTCTTAGCTTTCCTAGATCTTAAAAGCACATGAAGACATTGGTGTTATTGTTGTCTTAGTGTTTTAGGTGAGAACACAGTGACAGCAGAGGCTTATATAGGCAAAATGACTTGCCTATAGTCACAGAGCATGAGAAAGAGCTGGCATTCCATCTGCAGGGTCACTGTATGCATATCCTTATGCAAGGAACGGGACAGCATTTAGAGAGCAAAAGTTGCCCTTCAGCTCAAAGACAAAGAGGAAGTCAAGGAGAGCTTTGTTGGGCAGGAACAGAAAAGGGGAAAGAAGAGGGAAAGTGATCAGCATCAAAACTCTCCAGAAGATGTTTCCATGTCTAGGAGCATAGAAGTATACATTGTAAAAGTCATTATTGTAATTAAGTCATCTCTTTTCCTATAAATATTCAAGGAGAAAAAAAATACAAATATTCAAACCTACACATTCAGAAAAAAAAGAAAGATTACAAAACAAGAAAATTCTCTCTCTCTTTCTCTCTCTCTCTCTCTCTCTCTCTCTCTCTCTCTCTCTCTCTCTCTCTCTCTCTCTCTCTCTCCTCTCTCTCTCAGAATCTGATGCACACCCATCTCAGTCCATGTTTCTCTAAGAAATGAAGCCATTTCAGAAGGCACATCAACAACAGAAACAATGACTAGAACAACTGCTGATAAGTAAGGTTTGAGATTGACAGATTTAGAAAATCTTGAGTAATAAAATCCTAAAAAAAAAAAAAATGGGACTTAGTAATGAGCAAGCCTTTAACTACATAGACACATTGCCAGGTACCACTTTAATAAACTATTACAAATGATCGATGCTAAGGTGTTTCCAACAGCTGTTTATTCAAGACGGCTGGAAGAATTCTTCCATAAAGGAGCTATTAGTGGAAAAATTGGCTATGCACAGTTGTGATGTCAAATCCATACCTAACAAACTTTTGTCCTGTCAATCAACAATCTTGCCATAAATTCATTCATTTATAACATGCCTTTTTAAAAAATTGACAGCTTCAAAGTGGAGAATGAAATGAACTTTTGTTGTTGTTGTTGTTCTTGTTAAAATGATTTCAGAATGGCTTCTTGCTGCCTTTTAGCAGAGAGAAGTAGTGAAGCCTTGTGACTTTTAACTTCTGTTGAAAGAGGTTAACAGCCACTACAAATGCCAAGGTACTTCTCCAAAGCTGGTTGAATGCAACAAAGATGGCCAGCCTCCCGGGTTTGGCTCATGGAGGTATAACCCCCCCCACCCCCCATACCCCCCCACCCCACCTGTGCATCACTGATAGATGATTAGTGCTAGATGGCTCACTGTGACTGTCAGGGACACAACAATTAAAGCCAGGTGAAATTGTTATCTAAATTCTTTCCTGATGGCTTTGGGCACTGTGGTATATTTGTAGCAATGGGACTCCATATAGGCAAGGGAGGTTTTGTGGTCCAGAGTATTACGTAGGGCTTTAGGTAGACCTTTTTCTGAGTTCTGTGGTCCTGGATTTTTGATCATGCTTTTCACCCAGAATGTTTCTCAAACTCATTTATTGCTAGTTTCTGTTGTCATTAGCTAACAACTTGCAATCACAAAAACCACAGAGTTGTGAAGAATGTACTTAGAACAATAAGCATGTGCTCTGTGTCTCAGGTAAGACACTAGTAGAGGCAAGTGGTGTGTGTGTGTGTGTGTGTGTGTGTGAAAACCTATGGTCAACCTCAGGTCTAACTCCTCAAGTACCATCCACCTTGTGGTTTTTGAGACAAAGTCTCTCATTGGTCCTGGCCCTGGGGATCCACCTGTCTCTGCCTCTCAGCTCCGGACTCATAAGCACACTATATCCCTTGCTTTGTCTATGCATGCTGGGGATTGAACAAAGAAGCTCATACTTGCATGGCTCACTTTACTGACTGAGCTATCTACGTAGCCCCAAAAGTTACACTACTAAACATGGTCAGAGGTGGGATGTTGTAGTTCCTTTCAAGAATCCTTGGCCTGCCTTACTAACTACACTAAATTCTTATTTTCACATAGTAGAAGGGCCCTTCTGTCATCACTAGAGACAAAGAGAGAGAGTCCATTTGCATAACTAAATTTTACATCTTTTGTTTTTTGATTTTTTTTTTCTGGCCAAGTAACACCTATTCTAAGGCCAAGGTCCTCTCTGCAAGATTCTTTTAGTCCATATAATACCACTACACTCTTTAATCCTCTTCTCACTGTTCTTCTTAGTCAATCCAACCAAAGGGAAGATATAAATAAATTCTCATACACAGGGTTGAGAACCAAAAGTGATTCAATATACTAATAAGACTTTCGAAATGCGTCAACGGGAACTCTTTTCTTTGTTCTCCTGAAAGGGATGAGAACCACCACAGTTCATTGCCCTCAACCTACTGACCAATGTTTCCTCCTCTTGGCAGAGGCTCTGTTGCTCTGTCAGACAAGACCCTCGTCGATCCACAGTTCCTGATCTGCCCACACCACATGCATAGTCGGCAGTCCACTCTCATAAATTCTTACATGTCTTTGCCTGCTCTGGCATCCCTGCTGGACTTATACTCAGACATACCCCATCAACACCTCTCCAATTTGTTCCTGGAGTGTTTGATTAGTCCACTGCTCTCAGTCACTCTCTCCATCCCATCAGGGATGTACAATACCACATCTTCTCCGTAAGCTGTCTAGAGGCTCACTCCACGAGAGTACAAGGCTTGCAAAAAGCACATTCTCTCAATTCTACCATCCCAGGCTTTGAGGAAACGCACCAGGCCTAATCTTAGCACAGAGGCTAATGGGCTGTGGGGATTTCAGGAGGGAGTGAAACACTGTTTGAAGGATCATGAAAGCATTCAGGAGGCATTCCCTCAGTCTGCGAGGGCTTATGTTATAGGGATCTCTCTTGTGCTTGCTCAGAAGGAAAGAATGATTAGGCCAACTGGAAACAGCCATGCATGGGCAAGAGTCTGCATTCGCCAACATGTCGGCATGGAGATTTCAATTTGCATTGTCTCTGATTGACAGTGTAACATAGATAGATATTCCCATTTAAATATCTTTACCAAAAAAATTCTTCTAAAGGCCGTTTTTTACATTCTTGTCTTTTAATACAACCATACTTTACCTCCTAGAGCTACCAAAGGTCAAAATGTTTGTACATTCAGGAGGCAATCACAGATTTAGTATTCAGAGCAGATTAACACCAAGTTGTGCTTATTTTTAAAAAATGCAATTGTCCAAACATTTTTGGAATGATTTATGTGCTTATTTTTATTATATTATTTTATTTCTTTGCAGCAGTGGGGACTATATCCAAGGCCCTGAGCATGCTAGGAAAGTGCTGTTCCACTGATTAGCACCCGAGACATAATTCATATATTTATATAGTTAAAAGACTTTATTTTTACTTTAAATTATGTGTATTCATATAGCATGGGGGTATAATTAATATATATATATATATATATAAAACCTGGAGTTTTGTTTTGTTTTGTTTTGCTTTGTTTCTTTCTTTCTTTCTTTTTTTTTTTTTAGCTTCCTGCCAGGCATGCTGGGAACTTAACTCAGGTCCTCCAAAAGAGCAGAAGCAAGTGCTTTTATCTACTGAGCCATCTCTCCAGCCCCTGGATTGTTTTTAAGCAGGTTTACACATTTAATATTAAGACATGTAAACAGGTTCATGTGCAGTACCTCAGTGGACACACACACACACACACACACACACACACACACACACACGGATATTTGCAATCCTGTGTGAAGCTAAATATAAGAACATCCTTTTCTCTCTCTTCACATTGGAAAGCTTTGTCCCAATACTCCTCATTGCAAAACTCCAGCTAGCCTCTGATGGCAGGACAGTGACTAGAGAGTGGACTACCAGTCAAATTATTTTTTCTGTACCACTTCACAAATGCTTACAATTTATTCAAGTCTAAGACTTCCCTCAAAATCTTTAGAAAATTGAGACCCATTGCCTAGGATGAATAGATCAACTGTTATCCTTAGGAGTCTATGTATAGTGATGAATAACCACTGTAATCATGGGTAATTACACAGTGCCCTGCTCTCAGTCTTGCCTTGTCTCTGGAATCCTTCAATAGAGGCAAGTCTCCTGTCCTCTGCTTAGCCTCATTGCTTCCTTCCTTCTTTGACACACACTATTCAGTTAAGAAAAAAAAAAGACACCAATTTTCTTGGGTTGATATTTGAGAACAATACTGAAGAAAAGAAGACAAGGAGAAGAAAAGGAGGAAGAGAAAAGGAGGAGGTGGTGAAAGAAAGAAGTAAAAGAAGAGGAAGAAGAAGAAGAGGAAGAGGAAGAGGAAGAAGAAGAGGAAGAGGAAGAGGAAGAGGAAGAGGAGGAAGAGGAAGAGGAGGAGGAGGAGGAGGAAGAGGAAGAGGAAGAAGAAGAAGAAGGAGGAGGAGAAGGAGGAGGAGGAGGAGGTGTTTCCAGGGAAGTAGTGATAGAAGACAGAGCAATACAGATAGGAAGGAAGAATGCCTTGGAAGAAGGGGTGCCTTGTGCTTGGAACATTTAAACTAGGAGTGCTAAAATGAGGTGTTAGCATAAAGTTCCCCAAACCCCTTTTACTTTGTGATTTGCACTCTTCAGCCTCCCTTTCAGTGAAATTCAATCATTTCCATTAACATTTCTAAATATGGAAGTCCCTCAACACAGCTGCATTGTCTTTCCCTTTCAAGTAACACACAGCTTTTCTTCCAAAGGGAGAACCTCCCGGGTTACCCATTTTTCCCCAGCTTGGCACTAATAATTTTCAATGTTGAAGCCAATTCTCATGAAACAGGATGTGTGATCCCATTTGACCTCACTTGAAAGAAACTCTACATACCCAGTAAGGAAGGAAACAATGGCATAAATAAATAAATAAATAAATAAATAAAATTACTGTAGAGAGGAAAAGACAAGAAAGACATAGAAATATCATTTAATAAATTATACTCTTGATCCTCAGAACTTAGACATTCTCACAATCAAGGGTGTTTACTGCATTCCCTTTGGGAAAAAAAATAGCACTGTCTCTGTCTTCCTAATAGAGAAATAGAGAAAGAAACATTTCATCTTTTTAACCTTTTAGGTGTATATGGAGAGCAGAGCGCTCTGTGTGGCTCAAATCATAACATGACCAGCCTTGTTTAAAACACAACTGCTTCATAGAGATAATACTTAGAGAAAAAAGCCAAAGGTTTACAAATTAATCTTTTTTCACGGACTTACAAGACCATCCCGTGTGGTACAGAGTTAAAATTTTCTGCCTGTAATTCAATTGTAGAGCCAATCATGTACAGTTAGGAGCTAAAGAATATATGCTGCTGTTTCCAATGGGAAATGCTGCCACCCGTTCTCTGAAAAGGGCAAGCACCATTTTGCCCTGACCAACACAGACGTCAGCTGTCCTCTCATGCTGGTGCCATCAAGCAGGGGTTTTTAGGACTGTAGGATGGAGACCTCACTGTGTTCTAGTCCTAACCCGGTGAACTTGTCTACACAGAGATCAGAAGGTGAGGCAACACTGGATTTAAGGAAAACAGACCTTTGTAATCACATTTGCACAATTGAATCAAACCTCTGCTTCTAGAAGATGTCAAATTGAATTAAAACTTCAATTTATAGTAAGCTGACCATAAGGGGTTCACTGTGGAATCTTCTAAGAGAGGCTGGGCAGGCTGATTGCTGCTTGGGAATATAGGCAACCAGAGCTCTTGCTCCTGACAGATTCTTAGTGTGTCAAATGTGTTTACTGGGTCATGATCCTGAAATAATTAGTAAGTCCCTGTACAGATGTGGCAAAGCCACTTTCTATGTTACCACCTAGCATGCCAGTTTTCTTCACAGAATCCACTATAAACCTGGACTGACTGTCCCCCACAAGGAAATGACAAGTGAGATGACAGATGATGAACAGAACTATTCTAGAACTTTGTGACTTGGAAATGCCTCCTAAAGGAACTTCCAAATTCATGCTTGTAGGGCACAGTGAGTCACAAGAGTCAAACTGCCAGTGACATGCACTTGTAGAAAAGTCGGTTTTTTTTTCAGAATCTGTCAGCCCTGCAAAGATGAGTCAGTTAGCTTTCCAGCCTTCTAGGTATGTAGATTAAAAACTGTGTTTCTATCCACCCATGTTCTAGGACACTGACTGGAAGTACCATTACAAAAGAGTATATAAAATCCATTTCAGGAGCACGGGGCACTCTTTGCGACTGGGTAAAAGACAACAGCATTGCCCTGAGCTCTCCGCCTAAGGAGGCCACACGGTTGTCACTAATGTTTGTGAGGAATACCCAACTCCTGAGAGAAACTGCTCAAACAAACCTTCTTGGATTGCGATCATGCTAAATGCTCATATCACAGCTGTAAATACACGATCCTAGACAATTCCATTCAGTAAGAAACTTTTCCTGAGAGACTCTAGTCTTCAAATGTCTCTCATTCTAATGTTATTCTGATCAGTCTCCTAGAACCTGTTATCCTTTAAACTGTCAACTAGACAACCTAGAATTACCTGAGAATTTCTCAACAAGGAGTTGCCTAAATCAGGTTTTCCTGTGGACAAAACTTTCAGAGATTATTGATTACATGAATTGGTGTGGGCAGATCCAGTCTACTGTGGGCTGCATCCTTCCCTAGGTTTGGGGTCCTGGGCTATATGAATAAAGAAACTCAGTTGGAACCACGAGAAACATCATACACTCATCTCTCTATTCTTGACTGCAGATGTAATTTGACTAGCTGTGTCAAGTCCGTGATACTTTCCTTGACTTCTTTGATGTGATGTACCATAACGTGGAATTGTGTACTAAATAAAACTTTCTTCTCCTACACTGTTTTGTGTCAGGGTATTTTAGCACAGCAACAGACACAAAACTAGGGCAGAAGTGAAACAAAGGTGTTTATATACCCATGTGCTCCCATTGTGAAGGTCTATACAGGAGCAAGATCAATAATGCCAGCTGTCTTTATCAGCTTCTTGCTTTATGTGAATCTCTCTATATCAATCTCTATATCAATCTCTCTAATTTATATAGTAGTCCTATGTTAAAGCCATCACTAGTCACCCATTTTACAGTAAAGAAAACTGAGATGTGAAGAGGCAAAGAGTGTGGAGCATTTGCCTTTGACACACAGCCGTCAAGAGCCACAGAAGACTCATGATCAAATCTGTCCATCATTAATCCTACCGGTTTAATACACTGCACTCTTTTTTACATAATGTATGCTTTAGCATTGTTGAGGGAACATGCAAATCATTACCAAATTTCTGGATGATTTTATGACTTTCATGATCCTGGCCTCGAGAATAGCAAAGACTGGCTGAGCTCTCAGCAATGGTGGGAGCGCACTAAACACCACATTGTGCAGTATGACAGCCACTCATCTCATATAGACACTGAATACTTGGAATGTGACAGTGTATCTTAAAAAAGCAAAGCATGTATTTCTAGTTGATTTAAAATAATTTAGATCCAAAAAGCTACTGCTAATAAGTGACTAGCACACTGCATACATTATATCTACAAGGGAGGACATGATAATCATTGTATACCAGATCAGCACCAAGAGTTATACAGATCAGGGTGAACATTATAGATGTTGGTTTCTTACCAAAAGGAGAACAAGAATGTATCATCATGGAACCACACAAGGGAGGAAGTATCTTACAAAAAACTGGTCTTACTCTATGGTGATAAATACTGCTAAGAGAGAAGACAATGACAATGAAAGAAGAAAACTGAGTGCCATGGGGCCCATACTCAGACACAGCTACCTTGTCAAGAGTAAAAGTCCCTTCCTTCGGTGGACTAGAAGTTAGAAAAAATAACTTTACAAAACTGGGGGCTGTGGTTAGAGCTGAGTGGTGAATCTTTGGGTTGGACACCTACCTCAATACTCCCTACTTCCTCATGCACACACAAGAGTACACATGCACATACATACACACATGAATCAATAAGAGGTTGGATGGGGAAGGCTCGCTGGGTAAAATGGATGTCATCCAGGAGGACTTGGGTTCAGATGCCCAGGATCCATACAAAAGCTGTGCACACTGAGGAGCATCTGTAACCCCCAGGAATCAGGGATGGTAAGCAGGGACTGGCAAATTCCCAAAACTTACCTCAGCCGGTCTAATTGATGCACTCCAGGTTCAGTAAGAAGGCTTATGTCCAAAAATATCAAGGCGATGTAGAGAAAGATAATGTTGACTTTCAGCTTTCACATGTACACACATACATACACACACACACACACAACACACACACACACACACAAACACACCACACACAAATGAGAAGCAAGAAAGTGAAGATCACCTTTGTAAGCCTCACTTCTGAAAATCATTGTTCAAAAGGTAAGAAATGAAGCTCATACCAACTGGTCCATGAGCAATCTAGACATCTGGTATACCACATCTTTAGAAGTCAAGGGGAATAAGCTATTGAAGAAGGAAGCTTTGACAAAGTTGAAAGCAATAAGCAGTTGGTGAGTGATGTTCCTGAACACTCAAGAAAGGAGTGAAATCCCTGGACCACTTACAGAGCTAGACTCGGTGGAGAGTGG
Source organism: Tokudaia tokunoshimensis (assembly GCA_036184795.1). NCBI lineage: Eukaryota > Metazoa > Chordata > Mammalia > Rodentia > Muridae > Tokudaia > Tokudaia tokunoshimensis. The sequence continues at coordinate 16,861,889 of BTHU01000003.1, forward strand.
CTATTGGCCTAGAAGAATGAGGAAGGACACCATAGATAAAAATGGAATTGTAGACTTGGTTGCTTTATCTAGGTGAGCCAAGTTGCCCTGGAGTCTACCTTCCTTAACTGTCGGGGCAAAGAAATGTCAGTCCACTACCTAAACACAATGAAAGGCAACGAAACATTTTTGTAAACTCCAGAGAAGTCCTGAAAGGAAATTGCCTTAGAAACAACGCAAACAAAACTTGCCCGATTCTTTTGCTCTCCCTAGTTCTCCCTTAGCTCCCCATCTAGCTCTGCCTTTTTTTTTCTGTTGTTTTGCCAGCATTCTGAAATCCTAAGGAAAATCTCTGTTTAAAGAAAAATGGATTGAGATAAAATGATGTCTACTGCTAGCCCTAAAGGGTTGTGATTCTCTCAATGATAGAACCTGATATTTAAACGGCACCTTCTGATTTGTGAGAAGGTGAATGAGCTTAGAGGAATTCTGAAGGTTACCAAGATTATTGGATCTTTTCTTTTCTTTTTTTTTTGATGAAGTTACTAAAACACATCATATTATGTAAAAAAAATTACTATGGCAAACTCAAAAGGTACTAGAGAAAGATTAAGGATTAGGAAGGGAGTGGACAAGAGAGGGAGAAGAGGATAAGAAGGGGAGGAAGAGGAGTGGGGAAGGAAGGAGAGGAGGGAGAAGAAGAGGAGGAGAAGAGGAAGAACAGGAAACGGAAGAGGAAGAGGCAGAGGTGAGTATCAGAGAAACGTGGGGGTAATCAGGGTCAGTGCACACAAGCTCTGAAGGACATCAGAGATACAGAAAGAGGCACAGCATCTGCTCTCTTCTCCAAGAAGCTTCTGCTTTCCCATCCACCTCCGTTCCTTCCTTGCCTCATCCTGGACCTGACTCTCTTTTTTTTTTCTGAAACAACAAAAACAGCAAAGCTTTCTCACCAAAGAGATGGAACCACTTTTTACCACAGCCCAATTACCTGGGCACATGTGGGCCCACACGGGATGGCAATCACAGCCAAGCAGCCTGCCTCTTCTTTCTTTCAGTTTTTCACTCAGGAAGAAGCAAAGGGAGGAGGCAGCATACTTACCTCTTAAAGTGTTTGTTTGAAAATAATATGCAGAAAGAGAAAAACAATCCTCAACTAACGACCGCCTTCCTCGCCATCTGCTTAATCTAAACATTAGCATATCGCGTATCCGAGTGAACTCAGATTGCACTGGAAAGGGAGTATTCTCTGTTCTACTTTTTCAGACCCTTAATGGAGGAGTCAAGTGAGAATTCTCTATGGGATTATATGGGCTTATGGGCTTCCAATGCATGCATTTAGGGCCACATTTTCAGTCCAGCTTTAACTCATCATAGGAAGACCGGAGGCAAAATTGTGCCTGGCTTAATTAGCGCAAGTACTAATCAAGTACTAATGAAATTTGCCCACAAGCAGTCCTTCAGATGAAGGCACAAGTCACACACACAATTTCCGCATATATCACTTAGCATGTCAGCACAAAAGGAGGGAAGAAATGAACAATTCCTCCCTAAAACTGGCTTCGGGCTAACCACAGGCAAACATCATCTCTACCCAGAAGTAACATGCTAGTTTCATCAGTGTAAATTCTGTAAGTCCAAAATCTGCAAACTGTATCCCCATTTACCACATTAGGCTGCAAATTTATAAAAAGACAGAGAATACTATAGACAAAGACACTTCATTCCTCCTGATTTATGAACTATTTAAGACTTGAACTTAGAAATGTGTGCACTGTAATGTTCTTTAAAATATAGACAATCTTTTGATCTAAAGTACAAGTCCTTGGGAAGTGACTAATACTGGACCACAGTCCTATTCATGTGAACATAGCGTAAAAACAAAAACAAGAGAAAACAAACAAAAAAGGCCACCCATTTTTCTCTCCTGTAGTGACATATCTGGAGTAATGTGTGCTAAATCTGCTGTTAAAATCTGCCCAAGCACAGGGCTTATTTACAACACAAATATTAATGATGCCAAGGAAGATGTTTTCATTCTATAAATTAAATCATAGTAATCGAAGATGTGGTTAGTATATTGAATTATGTGTAAACATATCAATAAGAAATATTTTTTTTCCTGGGGTTATCTATGATACCTGACCAAAACTAAAATTCTGGATCAACCCCTTTCTTTGGAGAGGAGAGGCACAGTGAGACAGTGATTAACTCTGAAGAGCAAGGAAATCAAGGAAAGACTCCAGGAGGACCTAGTATTGTCGCCTCTTCTGCCCAGGAGAGAATATTCTTCCCTCCGAGGGCTGTTCCATTTCAGGTGGGAAAGGATCTCACTGCTGAGAAGCTGAAACTCACCCACTTGAACAGGTGAAGAGCTGGATGACCAGTTTTTCTCTTTATGAACTATCGACAAACATCACTCAGGAAAATCATCAGCACCAGTAAGGGCTAAAAAGCAGCCAATTCACACAATGTCCTCATAACACGAAATCTGAGTGAGAGGGAAGAAAATCACGCAAAATCCGGAGAACCTCCGTGCAACTGAATTGTCACCTGTGGTCCCATATAGCAAAATCCTTCCCCAGCAAGTTCACGACTTAGAAACATTAACCTCCACCTTACCTTGCCTGGCTCTTTGGGTGATGCTTGCTGATGTCTGGGTACTGTGCTATACTCCTCCTCCCCTAAGCAGACCTAAGTTTTCTCTGCAGAAGGGAGGAATAGAAATGGGGACAAGGGGCTTTGTGTCACTAATGAGTTATTTCTTTTCTCGATTAAGCAAAGGTGTCTATGCTATAAAGAGTGCAAATGTTAGGTGCTGTAAATGCAACAAGAAAAATTCATGCAGCCCACCAGACATTAACGAAATTCAATCCCTGCTATTCTTCAAAGGAACCAAGGGCCCCATCTGCTGATGCTTAAATGAACTACAGTAGCAAGCAGATTAAAAACAGCTCATGAAGAAGGTCTAATAAAAAGCCTGAAACACCATAGCTCAAGAGCAGAAGGGCCTGTAGGAGTCAGGGAACCACTGTGACTCACGTCTCCTCACCCTCCCTTGTCTGGGGCCATAAGTGTGGAAGACATTTCTATGCAGCTAGGATTCATTTCACTTTATTGAGTGCGCAATACAGAAGCATCATGCAATGCCTTCTTCGGTCACCCTCATGGCTGCCTTCACTGGCCACCTCTTCCCTACCAGAATGCATGTAGCTGGAAAAAGTACCCCTATTCCTCCCAGTGATAACTAGAAATGACTAAAGGGCTATGCTAGTCATGATTTTCATGATGATGAAAGCTACCCAGGACTTCTCAACCTTGTCGCCAACACATGCACTGGAGTACCTTCTCTAGGGCTCCTTTTGTTGATCATTTTAGAGACCGAACACACTTCAAAGCATCCGAGAAATACCCAGGCTGGCTCTGGCTAATGCAGTTTAAGGCTCTGGTCTCAGACTGCCCACTATTTGACCTTTTAACATGGAGTTCTACTTACCTTCAAACTAAAAACCCAGAGTGCATAGTCCTTTATTTAAGCTCCTTTGTTTTCAGGCATAACACTGACTGTATCAACCTGAAAAGTAGAGACAGAGAGAGAATCTTTAGAAGTTTTGTGTTAGGAAGACATCAGATTGCATATTCTAAGTATTTGATAAAAACTAATTAAATCAGCACATCTTCAGACAAAGGAAGTGTCTCTTTCTACAGTTAATTTCCTCATTTAATTTCCCCATTCTAAGTTGTTATATCTCTCTTATATCTATTTGAAATTTCATGAAGTTTATGATAGACACTGGCAAACTAAACCCATCACATCAGTGGTTCTCAGCCTTCCTAAGCCTGTGGCCCTTTAATACAGTTCCTCATGCTGGGGTGACCCCCAACCATAAACTTATTTTGTTGCTACTTCATAACTGTGATTTTGCTACTGTTATGAATCATAATATAAATATTTGATGTGCAGGATATCTGATACACGACCCCCAAAGAGCTTGCCACCCACAGATTGAGAAAGTGTTTTACGACTTTATTTAGAAAACTTCTCCCAGTACCTTTGGGATAATGATCTTCCTCTGGTGAACAAGCTTGTCAAGATTCTCTGATCACTCTTAGAATAGATGTGAGTGCATGTATCAAGCTTCACCAGCTACCTCCCCTGTGACACTGGTTAGTGCAGAAAACAGAGAAGAGGAAGGAGAGTTGGTTTGTCGTGGTACTATGGATTAAATGGCTATCACTGTCTCCTTTGGCTTTAATGTTTAGGTTTTGGTGGGTTAACTACTTCCAATCCCATATCTGTGATCATTCCCTAGTCTTTCTATCAAGAAACAGAAACTTGGGCTGGAGAAGTGGGATCAGATGTGGGGAGTACTTAGTGCTCTTGCAGAAAACCCATGTTCGTGTCTAGCACCAACATGGTGGCGTGCAACCAACTGCAAATCCACTTACAGGTAACTAGATGCCTTCTTCTGGCCTTCAACAGCACTGTACAAATGTGGCACATAAGCATACATGTAGGCCAACACTAATACATGTAAAATACAAATTAAATAAGAGAAAGAAAGGAAGAAAGGAAGGAAGGACAGACAGACGGACGGAAGGAAGGAAGGAAGGAAGGAAGGAAGGAAGGAAGGAAGGGGAAATTCATGAAGATCTGCTTCTCTGCCTCTTCTGGGATATTTTAAGCATTCATTTTGTGCTGAAGTGAATGTGATGAACATTCTCTGGTTGCCTTTCCCACATAGACACCACCGCTCTCCAGTGCCCCATCTTCTTCCTTTCAGGGCTCTGGACAATCAGCAATGTATTTGATTTTTCTATGGACTTGTCTCTATTTCTTTCTTTAGGAGTGGCTCTTGATTAACTCAAACTAATTATCATGTCTCTTCCTCTTTTCCACAGTAGTGGCTCAGATGCTGGCATATGACTGAATGTGGCCATTCATATATAAGGCATGTTTGCCAGGAATTGTAAGAAAGAGGATATTTCTATCTTCTGTGGGAGTCATTTTAAAATAAGTTCCCTTTCTTGAAAGTGAAGCACGAAGCCTTTGTTGGATCAGCATGTGCCCATCTGTCTCAAGAGCAGATAGCCTTAGGGCGAGGCCAACACTGGGAAAGCACAATGAGAATAAAGGCAACACATTTTTGGAGATGTTTTAAGAGGTCTACAGAACAAAATTTTTAGTCGTATGAAGTGGGAGATTTCTCACACTGTTGAAGTCACTTTGATTTGGATTTTCTATTACCTGCATCTAAAATGCTAGATAATGGCCAGGGCCTACTTCTGCTGATAGGAATCAAGAAGTTTTACAGATACAGTATCCAATCAGGAATCTCATTTCTTTGGGAGATGAATCACTGGCAAACTTTACACAATATGATTCTATTTAGATATTTCCATATCATTTAATTTACATTGTGGAACCATGTTCAATCTATAATCCACCACAACCAATCTTTGTCTACCGCTCTGGTCTAGGGTATATTTGTTGTTCATTCATTCATTCATTCATTCATTCATTCATTCATTCATTCTATACGCTGAGTAGTTTGTTTACCAACTTAAATGATTCCTGCTTTCTTATAGTTTTCTGATTCTCCAGTATATTGAGGGTATTTTCAGGGTATGAGAAAGTTTTCCTTTCTAAGTTATTTGATTTGATGTGGAGATTTTAATTTTATTTTTTCATTTGTGTACATGGCTGTGAACACACATGAACACACATTCATGCCATGGGAAACATGGAGGTGAGTGGCAGTCATGATATGCTAAGAGCTGTCTCTGCTTTTCTAACTTCAAAACACATAGAAAGTCTGAGCTGGTTGAGCCTAAGTGTCTCTGCCTACAGTCTTATTGCATCCAGATTCATTTTCCTTAAGGTAATGTATTTTCTAAGCATTATAGCACAGGCCTGACCTTCCTTCATTCACACTAATAGAACTTAATAATTCAGATTCCAGAAATATTGATTAAACAATATGCAGTTGTATCCTTGGGCACATAGCTTCCTCCCTAGGCCTTTTCTGATCCTTTTTTTCCCTCTGCCTGCTTCAGTCCCAACTACTGCTCTGATATAACCTTGGGTGTTATCATCTCCAGAGAGTCTTCTCTGATCACTCCAGATATTTCTGTGTCCTTAGTAATTCTGAACACCATTACATCCTAGCACTTACAAGATAAATTGAACCAGACGTAGCAACAAGGTGCCTGTGCATTACCTCGTCTAAAGACTCTGAAGAACCAACAGCTCTTAAACATGTTTTTACTGTGTGTCCTAATATTTCTTTCACAGTTGATTGAGTTAGGGGTGAGTACAGATGGTCCAAGGGCAGCCATGATATGCTGGAAAGCTTAGGCTAGACCAGCTCAGGCTTTGCATGTATTTTGAAGTTATAAATGCAGAGACAAATTAGAAACAACAGTGAATTCTAAAAACCCATTGTGGAGACATAGTTACAATTGGTTCCTGTCAGTTTAAATCTTTAACATCTCCCAAAGGACTATATGCTAAGGGCCTGTTGACCAAGCTGTGATGTTATAACAGGTGATGGGATCCTGGTTGATGGACCAGTCAGGAAAGTGCTTGGCACATCTGTGTGAAGACCTGTGAGGGATCCCCTAGAACCCATTGTCAAACAAAACAAACCCCTAAAAGCTGGGCTCAGCAGCACTGGAGAGGCAGATACAAAAGGACCTCAAAAACTATGGTGAAATACGATTGAGAAGACACCTGCTACAAATCACTGGCCTCCAAATACATATATGCACACGAGAGTAGATACACATGAACACAGACCCAGACACACAACAAAAGGAAACTCAGTCACAAGGACTGTGCTACCATAGCAGTCAATCTTTAACCAAGGAGGCAAAGTGACTAACACAAGGGTTGCTTATTAATCATGGATATGTCGGATGGAAAGTTGGCTCACACTGTCTGTGGGACAGACAGAGGCAGCAGAAGATTCCATTGTTCTACTTGTTAATGGTACAAAATTTAGAATTTAGAAGAGTTTCGCATCTAATATTTCTCAGACTGCCATTGGCTGTGGGTAACACAGACATTGGAAAGTGACACTTTGGCGAAGGGACTGCTATTCACATTTTATAAATTAATTGAGCAAGAACCAGTCATCATCCATCCAGATTAGCACACCACTACATGTGATGAAAAACACAAAAAGAAGTAAAATTCTTGTTCTCAGATACCTGTCCTCAGCATCAATTCTTTACAAAGCTTCATTAGTACTCTGCTCCCTGAGTGTCAACGAGTATTTTGAAGGTAATTTAATTACCTTGCACCTTGCTCAAAATAAAGGTTCCCTAAAATGGAGCATTAAAAAAAATTCCACAAGTTCTAGCTACATTGTCCCAGTTAATCTAGTAAAGGCGGTGAAGTATTATCAACAGCAGACTTCATTTTTTTGACTGTTTCAGCCACAATAAAGAGATTATGAAAATTCTAAATGCCTTGCAACTTAAAGCATATAAACTCTATTTTTCAAACTATATGAATAGCTGGAAGAAGCAGCTAAGAGCAAAGGCAAGCAGGGAATTGTAGAATAAAACTTTCATAAAGTCTCCACGATGTCTAGCGAGGAAGTCTCAGGGCTGACTGTTCAGATGATTTAAAACCTTAAACACCATTTTGTTGACACATAATTCTTTTATATATTTTCAGTATATAAATTGTAAGCTCCTCTAAAGGAAACACAGTTTTTCACAGCAAAAACAAAGGAGAAAAAAAGCATCCAACTCTTATTATATTTTAAGCACTAGATAACTTTGCAAGCAAGTATCCGGGTTTAGGGAATTGTGTAGGTCAGCACTCTGTAAAGTATGCAGCAGAAGGGTGGCTAGGCGGCCTTTCTATTGACACATACCCAACCGTTTTCACGTTTAATATTTTTTTTCTTGTGGTTGCTAATGTGCCTTGAAAATATGGAAATGTGAAAACCAATAGATTCCATGGCTATAAATTGTATGGTGCAGACAAGCCTGCATTTCTTCCTTTGGGCCTTTGGAAGGCCTGAACAACAACCAATGGATCTTTGGTTCTTTGGAGGAAGCAGGTCTGATTCATGACCTTATTTTCACTAACGTAATAGCTGGATGGAAGTGAGGCCTTTCCCTTCATTAAATTAAGGAAAGAACTGGTGCTCAATATGCGTGTATTGGATGTGTATTGAATAAAGAAATGAAATATGAAAGAAGTACTGAGGGATAGACGGGTAGGTGTGGATGGGATTGAGGCTGCAGGGCTTTATAGACTTCCCGAGGTTTATATTGGAGACACATCTTGACTATTGCCTTGGTGCTTTGGATACTGAGAAGAGAGTAATTAGTCTCTCCTGAGATTATATAAGGTTGCTTTGATAAATCAGTTCATCATATATATTTGTCCACACGTTCAACAAATAGTTGCTGAGATCTAACCATGTTCCAAGCATGGCTGTAGGTATAGGGGACTATGACAATTTGTCTTAAATGTCAACCTGAACATACATACATGCACACATGCTTACATATACATATGCTCATACACACACACACACACACACACACACACACACACACGAGTACATTCTATAAATTCTCTTTCTCTATAGAACTCTGATCAATGGAGGCATTCATCGGTGAGCAAGTGAGTTGCTATCTTCAAGCAGATTGTATTCTAGGGGAGAAAGACAATAAAAGAAACTCATGGTCATTTAATTTGTTGTCTATTAGCCCTAAATCCTGTGAAGAACCATAGAACATGGTAAATGGCAAAGAGTGATGGGAGTTATGATTTAAGACAAGGCCAAAGAGAAGAGGGATAAGAATGGAGTGTTAGAAGGAGCCATGAAGGTTCTGTCAAAATCACCAAAGACCCGATGCAGATGGTCCGCACAGGGAGTATGAGCTCTACCTCTCAGCAACAAGTGGTCAGCTTGAGGACAGTGGGAAAATAACAGGAAGCTAGAATATATAGTATCCAGGAGGAGGAGGTATCACCATGGAAGTTATATGATGTGTTCTGTGAAATCAACATAATAGATAGCCGGACATTGTTTTCTAGCTAGAAAGCATAAACTGGAGAATGAACAGTCTACACCATATGCCTCAAACACAGCTCATCTTACCAACCTCTGGCTCACAGAAACAATTTTTCAAAAAGTCTAACAAATAATACATGCAAGGGAAGTTGGGAATTTCTCTTCCACCATATAAATCTACCAAAGATTTGTCAACTCTAATTATGAACTTTAAACACCAATTGATACCTTCCCATCAATAAAGGTTTGTCTCCATGCAATTAAGGAAAGCACCAGGGTCAATCCTTTAACCATCCCAGTACTCAGAAATTCAAGGTAGAACAATTTGAATTAACATTGAGACTCTGGGCTAGTCATTGCATCTAACTTGAAAAGAAATTTTCAGATCTAATTTAATAAAGCATAGATTGAATGATGAGTCCCATTATGAAAGTAGTAACTTTACTGACTTCAAATACATGCATTGTAATCTCTAATAAAGTGTTACTAAGTTTTTTTATGAAAAAGATATATTGATAATTATAATGAATTCATAAGTTTAAGAACAATTAAATTTTGTAAAATTTCTCAAAGTGAGACATTTTCAATGGCATGAATTCTTGTTTTATCATGACCGGCCATAACTATGACTTCACATTTTCCTTTGGAAGAGGGTGTAGTTAATGGCAGGGCATGTACAGAGCCCATGGGTTGCCCATGTTACCTGGTGTACTTCACTGCAGTCTTGGTTCTGAACTCAACACATACATTCTTTGTAATATATTTGCCATCACAGCAACTGATGCCAAGAAACACCTCCTGCAACACCTTGACTCAGATTTCTGCTATAAATTTAGTATTTTGCTGTACACATAGAAATTTTTGCTCTTATAGAAACATGATAGCTTAATTAAGAAACACAAAGACTCCCATATTTTCCTACTGTCACTCCTCAGCATGTAATTATCATATCAGTAGATCTTTGGATTCTATTGTGTTAGAGATTTGATGTCAAAAATTGCTATTTGGGTTGATGGCTTGAATTTCAGAATAGATTGTTAGATGAAGTTCAGCTCGGGATTAGTACAGAACTCCCAGCAACTTCTAAGATGGCCCTAAATATCCATCTGCCATGTTTTTATATTAACCATTTGTGTAAAGCAGCATTGTTGACATCTATGATTTTAAAAACCAAATTATGAATCAGCTTCAAAAAACATTGAAGATCTCTGTGTCTTATAATAATAATATTCAGCAGAAATTTAATTCTCTCTTATACTTGTTTATCTTTTTCTCCCCAGCAATCTGTCCTCACCTGGGATTCTTCTCTCTCGCTTCAGGGAATCTGAGTATTATAACTGACTTTATAAGGTGTTCATCCCATTATGGCCTCAGGGCCCTTGATTTGCTGAGGACATAGTGAAAAATCCCACTTTATCATAGTAGAGTCATATCTTAGTCAACTACATTAGCACTGACACCATTTCCAACAAGGTTACATCCTCCATGCTGAACATGCACCTACATAGTAGAACACATGATTTCTATGCATAGCTCCTGCATTTGCTTCTGAATACAGTGTCTTGATTTTTAATGAAAGGGGTGAGGGAACTATGTGTAGAGACATACATGCAAATGGGGAGAGAGCTGTGTGAAAATTAGAAGCATTCTTCTACTAGACAAGACATTACCAGAAACAAGGAGCATGGCCTGGAACATGACTTCTCCTAAAGCCTTCAAGGAGAACAGGACTCTAGACTCAAGATTGTGAGAAAATGAATTTCTGTTGTTTGAACCAACACTCAGAACTGTCTTTCATTCTTCCTTGACATTGTTTTCCCAATCTTTAACCACCTCATGTCTGTCTTAATACTAAGAACACGTATGTGCTTAGGTGTCTTTTTTACTTTTATTGAGACCCTTCTCAGCCTTTTCTTCTATAGTGTGGTATTCTCTTGTGTCTCTTTCTGAATTTTGCCAATTTATTCTGCAGACATTTCTCCATTTTGCTTCTAAATGACTCTCCCAAAATAGAATTTGAATTGTTTTCCCATATCTGATTGAAAGCCTCCATCAACTCAAGGTGCATAGCTCTTGAGATCATCATAAGCCAGATCCAACTTTATTTTCCACCTTGATGTCTATTTTGCTTATATATTTTATGCTTTCTAACTGCACCAAGATCCTCTATTTTTAAAAATGGGCTATATGATCTGTTCATCCGTCATGCTTCTGACTTTCTGACTGATCTGTTCAGTTTAACAGAGCTTAGATCCCCTCTTCTTCAAAGCCTTTCCAAATTATGACCTGCCTCTATCCAACAATGTGTCTTTTTTCCATGACAAGTTCAAATTGGCATACATGTCATGGGCAGAGGGGAAGTTCAGTATTTGTCCATAGTTTTAAAGTAATATAAAGAGCAAAAGGAAAGGAAGAAGAATGGCCTCAGAAGAGGGAAGATATGGGTTGAAAACTACAGTGACAAAGTGGAGAATAGAGTTGGGAGGAGATTAGGGTTGGTCTCTGTTGCAGAACCATCTTTGTAGCCTCTTGAATGGCTACTGTTAGGTTTAAATTCTTCATTACTTTTGTGCATTGCCTCATGGTCAAGGATCTTAACAAAACTATAGCTAAATATTGTGTGCAACATCAGTTCCAATATCCAAACTACACTGATGTGTTTGAATACAATAACTAGTGAAGAAGCGAATGCTGAAACAAAAGCTGGGGCGAAGCATTTGCTAGATTTTTTTATAAGACTGTATGCAATGCAATCTTTACTACCAGATGCTCAGAAAGGAACAAAAATTATAATTCCAACTGGTCAGTGGTCAGAAGGTAGAATTCAAAACATTCTACCACATGGATAAACAAGAAAATAATTAGAAATCAAAATGTTAGAGAATTCTGCAGTGAGCATGGATGTAATCCACAGGATAAACAAGACTTGGTTGACATTTGACTGAATAAATTAAAACCCAAAGTAATTTGAATAAAAATTCAAGACATGTATCAGAGAAGTTCATGGTAGGAGACAAAAGATGAAATCTACCTTTGCCATTCAAACTCTATCAGAGTAGGCAGGCCTGGAAAGAAAGGTCAAAGGGCTTCTCTTTTTATAGCATGGTCCTCTAACAGTGAGGAATGAATGTGGTTGTTTCGGGGCTATAACTTGACTCTTGAAAAACCCATTAAGCTAAAATGTGTACATTTAAGACAGTGTGTGAGTGAAATTACCATACTGACAGCAAATAAAAAGTCAATCCAAACCATCTACCTTGTCTCAAGTTTCCTTGAAGTAAGACTAATAATAACAAACCAAAGACATTCTCCTAGTCTTTCATTACAATTCTGTAAAAAAGCAGCAATAATGATCTACACAACTATGGTGCTGGATTTTTGACTGTCACATTTGTGGTCATGTACACACATGTATCTGTGCATGTAGGCGTGCGCACCCACACATGTATACACATATGCATACTCACTGGGTTTTGTTGGATAAAATAGATTTTATTTCCATGAGGTTTATAGGACTGAGTCTATTGTTGGTCCTTTTTTTGCCCTATGGGAATATTTTCTACAACATGATAGTTTCATGAGCCATTTTGGGAGACTGGGTTTTCAAAGTCCATCTTCACACAACATTCTGGTCACCCACAAAGCTGATTTCCACACATAAAATATTTACTACATTGTACAATATATGTCTGCTTCCAGGAGGCAAAAAAAACTCCCTAAGCTGATGGTTGCATCACTGAGGTGCTCAGAGGCTTGGGATTCCAGCTTACCAAGAATCCTCTCAATCACGTAACAATAGCAGCTTCGAAAAAAATTCTGATGTGAGAAAATACAGGATAGAAGGTTCGTCCTAGGGTCCAGGGATGGACCCACAACTCAACGATAATACAGAATGAATAAGCCCATTGCCTAATACATCAAATCCATCAAGAAAAATAATTATACCCATATCAATTATCAGTCTATTAGAAATAAAGACCCAGTAGAAGGATACCATCCAAAGGTGATTGTCTAGTGCTTTCAAAATAAATGTCTTATCTCTGCCTTGGCATTTTCTGTGCCATCAAAAGGCCATTATCCTATGACAGTTCCATTTCACAGACATTAACATTAGATACCGGTTCTTTCTAAAGGCCCCTTTACAATGCTTTGTCTCATATGGTGGGTTTGCCAAATGTTCTTCACATTTCATTAATAAATTGACCCACACAAATCCCATAGGATTCTAGGGAAATTAAGTTTCATTCTATCTACTTCTTCTATTCTAATTAATACTCTTAACAATGAAAAGATGCTATCAATGGATCAATCAAGTCTAGTAAATTAAGCAGCACTGTTTAAATAAAGTGATGTTAAATGGAGAGAGTATCTCAATAATGGAACTATGTGACATATAAAGCAGCATTCAATAACTGCTATACCAAGGACTTTATATGTCTCTTTTAGTTGTTTGTTCCTGCATAAAAAATAATCCTAAAAGTGTTATTTGTTCATGTTAAAACTGAGGAAACGAAGACTTGAGTATGCTAAGTGAATTCAGTAAGTCTTTTGGACTAGAACACTTTGGCTTATAAGCATCCCATTTTACTGAATTGCACAGGTATTTTCTAGAAAGACTCAAGCACCATCCTCAGGCATACAATATAGGATAGCTGTGCCTCAGTGTTCTATTAGTGAAAGTTAAAATAGTAGATGGTCCACAGAGCTACTTCAGATGAGCTAACCCTTTAAAATATGTCAAAAGACCATGTAGACTAGAAGATATATCTTTAGGCTATGACTAAATTGAATGGCAGAAAAAGAAAAGAAAATGTCTCATTAGTCTTCCATGCTTACATATAACAAAGACAGGCCAAAAAAGAAGGTCCAACCCACAGCTTTCTAGCAAGTAGTCAAAGGCTTTCAAAGCAAGGGAAGAAATCCGGCCTAAGTATGGAACACTTTCATGGTAATGGTGGTATACACCTTTAATCCCAACACTCAGAAAACAGAAACAGGCAAATCTCTGATATCTAGACAAGTCTGATCTACAGAGTGAGTTTCAGGACATCCAAGGCTATACATCTTATCTTGAAAAGCCTAAAAAAGAACACTGCTGTAGCAGACTGAGGTTGTCCACATCTTGTTGCAGAACTCATGATGTAGACACAAGAGGATGGCTGCAAATTCGAGGCCAGCCTGGTCTACATAGAGAGTTCAAGGTCAACCAATACACATACCAAGAACCTGTCTTGAAATAACAGTGAATTGGAACTGAGTGAGGGCTGTTGTACAAGCCATAGAGAAGAGAAAGAAAAGAGAATGCTCAACTCCTATACATATTCCTTACTTGGTTTCTCCTTAGGCAAAAGTCTGAAACATCAAAATGGTTCCTCCTAGGGATAAGTGAGTCACCCACACCAATGTTGATGACTCTTCTTTAGTGTGCTTCATCAGCAACTCACACTGTGGTGACCACCCCGTGGGCAATACAAACCCCCTGAAGGTTCAAATGTTTCTACTACTTTGCTCAAAGGCTGTACCAATATTATTTCTTTTTGTTATGATAATATTAAAACACAAGATCAATTTCTCAGTGTATTTTAATTAATCTTTGAACACAAATCTTGTTGTAGAAAGATCTAAGATACATACTTTCCATTATGATTTGGCAAAATACCACATTGTGATTCTGAAACCTTGATTTATACATAGTACTAGGGAACTCATTTGTTTCATAGGCTGAAGACTCCTGTGCAGCACTGCGCCTACAGTGCAGGACACACAGCAGAATGGTGGAGCCTGGAAGGCAGACGATCATATTTAAACAAGATCTATAAGAAATCAGTCTCATTTCCCCAATGTTAGAGTTAGGCCCAAAGAAAAGTCTATGATAGAGCAATAGATCTTTATATGGAGAAGAACACACAACAAAACAAAAAAGGGCAGGAGGGAGAGTTCAGAGTAGGAAGAAGAAAGTATTCGATTACACTTTAATTCCAAATCCTTTATTCCTAGCTACTTCTTCACAGATAGTTTTATACAAATGATTCTGAAGGAAAACTAAACCACCAAATTGCATTAAAACTCTAGATTGACAATTGAAGACAATGATATTCAGAGTGAAGGTTGCTTCTCAGTCCTCTTAACCGTCCATTATGTCCTGACATTCTAGGGGTCTCAGAAGAGTGAATGATAAACAATGTTCCATATGTGCAGATAAAGCTACCTGCAGCAAAGGTAAGTGACAACTGAAGCACCCTGGCTCCCAGTGATTAACAGCAACACACTGGAGTGTCTCTTTAGTGACCTACATGATGAATAAAGTCACACACACACACACACACACATGCACTCATACATATACACACATAATACACTCATGCACATATACACACACATTCATGCACACACATGAACACACACATGCACATACACACATATAAACATGTACATACACATAGACACATACAAACATGCACACACATACGTACAAACGTGCACACACTCATTCATATACAAGCACATGCACGCACACACTCACACACACATGCACATGCACACACACACACGCACACACACACACACAGAGGCATATGTACATGTGCATGCACATACACAAATAAGTAGGCCCCTCAGAGAGACTGCACTGTCTTCACACTCCTGAGGGAGCTGCCCCCTGTTCCCTCATCATGCAAGTTTATCTGCTAGTTTTGCCCAAATTTCTGGATTATCTCCTGTGAATTTCCAAAACCAGAATCTAACACACTCTCTTTCCTTCCCTTTCCCACTCGATCAGGGGACAATTACTCAACTAATCCACATTAACTATAATATAATTTTTTTAATTAACTTCCCAAGACACCTTAGTTCCAAGCTGGATATAAATGAGCTTTCACTGCCTCTGCCACATCCACTCCCTCCAAGTGCAGAGGTATTTGGGAAGGGAAACTGTACAAGACACTGCCAGGATAGACACTGTGCTGGGTTTTCTGCAATACACACACACACACACACACACACACACACACACACACACACACACACCCCAAATATACATAATGTTGTACATTCTGTTGAACATTCAGACAGGGCAACACACATATTCAAAAGCAAGGGAATTTAAACTCTATCTATCAGTGTACATGAAAATAGGTTGCTTTGGGTGTATGTGTGGGTTTCTACTCTGATATCAGAGTCAATTAGATGTGTTTTATATTTGAAAACAGTAGCATTTGCCATTGCTAGAAATCTAGAAGCATTTTCTGTATACAGCATCTCTCTATCACGTTTTATTATAAATACTGAGTGGTGAAAGGGTAAAATCTCTCCTAGATCCACACTGGGGATTTATGTGTATGTACCTGGTACCAGAATTTCTACAATGACATGATAAGGAAATTTTCAGATTTAAATGCACCCTCAATCACTGTAAGAAATTATACCAAACAAGCTAAAATATAGTCAAGTCCTTACGGGAAAATGTTTTTAAAGAAAGTTGTGCTTTATTTAATGAGAGCAATGTTTTGCTACAAAGAGGATCATTTTTATGCTCCAACAACCAAATATTTTCTGTTCCATGCATGTGTGACAAGAATGCACAATTTGGGGCAGTAATTCAGAGTCAAGTCCCTAATATTCAGCATCGTTCTTTATCCTAACACCGCGCCCTTTCTTAATCACCCTGTATGTAGCTGCTCATATAAATTCTGAAACTGAAAAGGGAAGGAGGAAATCTAACAGAAAATTTCTTGCCAGATGGAGAAAATTGAAACATTACCCTTGTTTCTTTGCCAGCATAGATCCATTTTGACAAGCTGGAAATGATTTATGGGGAAAAAAGCATATTTACACTGGCAGAGATGTTATTAATTGCCATACAATGTTCACGTTTTTGCATTGCTGTGTATATGATTTCTTATGAGGCTTACATATACAGTCCAAATATGTAGCTTTTCTGCATGCTGATTATTGTATGACACACAAACTCACAATACATGATGCCTGCCATAAATTTCATTTAAACCTTCAGTGACAATTCTGCAGTGAAGACAAGACAAAACAAAAAACCTGCAAACAGCACAGAGAGAAAACAGGTCTTTATGTGTGTCTGTACACACACAGCCACACACATTCGGTTGCAAGCAGCTATAAAGGATTGTGTACAGTATATGGGAGCCGATGAATAATATAACACTCTCAATGCATAAAATATTACTTTTATTATATGAAACCACAGCTAAAGAAGATCTCAAATGTTGGAAAACAAAAAAATATTAAAGCAATATATAATTTCCAAATCGGAGGATTTTGCATGATAAAACTCTCCCAGACTTGCTAACATCTACAAGAGAAGTTTGAAAGTATTCTGTTTAGGAAGCTTATTTTAAATTGTCCTGAAACTGATAATACCTTTGGAGGAGAAATTTCCCTCGCATACATGTGTAGTTGTAGGAAAAAGAAAAATTAGGCTATTTAGTGAAAATAAAAGCAATTGCAGTAATGACAGGGAAATTAATCACATGTACTGACCATTAGCTGTCTACCTGCTTATTGCTCTTACAATACTGTCAGCTCCTCACGCTAATGTAGATGGATATATTTATTACTACCTGCAATTTCAGATTTTAATCTCATATTAGAAAGATGTTCTCATATAACAGCTACTTTGTCTGGGAATCATTTATAATGCATCTGTGTCCACCGAGGACATTCTAAGAAAGCCTTATTTCTACGTGTGGAAATTAATTTTGAAGGTCTCAATTTCAAACAGTCATATCAGCATTCCTACACGCGTTTGTACATTGGCTGCTCCCTTAGGTTTAATGCCTTTAGTAGCACAGTCTCTCTGCAATTAGTTTAACGCTCCTTAAATGTAAATCAGATGTAAGTCTCTATAAACACTCGCTCTCTATAGTGTTGTGCAGTGCATTTCCATTGTATTGGGTTACTTTGGGAGGCAAACGATTGTAAATATGAAACAAAAGCATGGGTGTGTGCCAATACTGTAATTTAGCTGTTTGCAATTTACCCAACTCCATCTTGGCTGGGGGGAAATGGGTTCAATGTGTTCATTTGAAATTAGGTCATAAATAAGGATTTGCTGTGGATGATTAATGAGGATAGTCCAGCTTACATCAGATGCATCCCCTGAGGTCAACCTGTCCCACTGGGAAGTTGGGCATTTGCCCAGGGACCCTCTTGTGGGTGGTCTTCTCTGTTACTGAGACAGAACATGCAATAGCACACCAGAACTGTCCCACTGCCAAGCACTGCGTTCAAGATACTGCTGTCACATCCTCTTGCCTTTAAAGTCCCGTGAGTTCCAAACCTTCCTTGGCTTTATAGGTTGACAGATATGCACATATTGTCAAGGGGAGGAGAAACTTTTATTAGTGTGTAGTCTGTATCCAACACCACACTAAATGGCACAGGAGGGCAAAGATCATAACAAAACATGTTGTTTCTGTTATTGTTTTAGTGAGTTAATAATTTCAGATGTGTTTAAAACATGGACACAAATCAAGAATATATTTGTTTTATGGCAAGGTCTTTTTAACCATGAGTTACAAGACAGACTTTGAGAGTGTTAAGTTGAAATGGCTGCAAATACATACGTCTCTGGTCAAATGACTTAATTATGATGCCCATGTCAGAGAATGTGCTTCTCTCCATCTCCTGGCTATTCAAGTATTGATATGTAGTAGGCACTCAACAGTTATCTGCTGGACTCAGCTCCACTCAATAAGCTTCTGAAAAAAAGCAATTTTTACTCAGATGCCCATCCTACTCCTGAGTCAACAGAAACACAAAACCTGACCACTTAAGATCAGTTAAACAGGCACATTATTCTCAGGAATAAGCACATTACTTCATCTTAACATGTCTCTAACCACAGCAATGGTGCAGAAATGTTTCCAAAGGCCTGGAGTGTGGGGCAAGTACATAGTGTGTTGCAACTGCCATCCTGACAGGGAGCAACGACAGCCATCAGGGATAGGAAACTTTAGCACTGCTAACTGTGGAAAGGAACTACTCGGCATGCTTCAGTATTTCGCAGTAAACTGTGGAAGAGTCACGTGAGAGGCATTTGTCCATTGCGTTTGGGTCCCTGGCCAACAGGCAAGGACTTCCCCTAAGGGACAATAATTCCATTATTGGCAAGAATTACTGAAGGGAGATTCAGAACACCTTCACTCTGTGTCTAGACACTGGGTAGCAGACATGACACTGGCTTGCCATAGAGATGGAGGAGCTCCTGCTGACTGCTGTCAGTGTTTGAAAATGGAGAGCCCAGATACATAGGGGCAAGTGATCCCTGGGAACAGTGGCAGTTAGAGCTTCCCATCTTGTGGCTTTTTTTGGAATTTGTTACCAAATACTTTCTCTCTATGTCTTAAGCCTAATACTTCATAGCTATGTTCTAAAATCCCTGCTATTCTAACACACATGCTTGCTGCTTCAATTCAATAGAACTGGTCCCTATCACCTTTAACTAAGAACTATGACCAGAACAAGAACTAATTCAAATGCCCGTGAATAGTTTGGCAAATTGTAGATTGTGGCTTTTTACACATTTTCCCACTCATTCCTCTCTTTCATCTAAGACATTTGCATACACTTCAAGTATATCGGTGTACTAAAAATATAAACAAATCAAACATCTACTGATAATGAATCATAAATAAATTTCTTTCAAAAGAACTGTTGAATACATATGCAATTTTACCATCTATTAAAGATAAAAGACAAATGTATACTAACGAGACAGATGTGCTTGTTTGTCTAACACAGTGTTTCTCAATCTTCCTAATGCTGTGACCCTTTAATACAGTTCCTCATGTTTTGCTGACCCCCAACCATAAATTATTTTGATTGCTATTTTATATGTGTAATTTTGCTACAGTACTGAATTGTAAAGTAATGATATGTTTTCTGGTGGTCTTAGGTGACCCTTGGGAAAGGGTCATGACCCCCAAAGGGTTTAACACAATACAATTTGAAGATAAACTAACTTGATTCATGCTTAGGAATAATGGTAGGGTGTTATTAAAAGTCTTTGTTTTCCATAATTAAACTCTTATGTTCCTGTAAGAGCAGAGAAGTTTGGTGGAGAGTAAAATCTTTTCAAATCATAATATACAACAGTTTGAACTCTGAGCTGGGGTTAACTTGTATGACAGCATGCTCTGAGCAAAATGCATGCTCTGTGTTCATTACCAAGGATACAGTGAAACTGCAATGCAGTCTAGGCCAGCGCTGCCAGAAACATTTTGACTTCTTGAGACACTTGATTTTAAATTAATTTCTGAGGTGGTACATACAGAGGCCTCTTGCTAGTGCCAAATTTTCAGAAATCCCATGTTCGTGGCTCCACATGGGACTCTAACCCAGTTTACCGTGCTTTTGTCTGTATCATCCAAATCAGAAATCCTGACAGCGTGACCTTGACACTACTTGCTCTCAAGTCCTATAAACAGTGGCAAGTTTCTCGGAGACTGGTAGAAGTTCACGTACACAGTGGATGTTTGGCACTTAGAAGGGCTCACAGAGCACACCCCAACTGGTCTACTGCCACTGGCTCTGGTTAATGAGGGGGACTAATAGGCAAAACTTCAAGACCCCCTGGCAGTAAATTTATCCTGTGCATGTTACATGTCTCACCAATATACCTCTTCACCAACTGAAATTTTTTGTTCATATTTCAACAGCTTGTTTGATGTGTCCCATTTAAGAAAGGGTTTTAGGGAATGGCTGTACACACACATGAATCTATTTATCTCACATTTGGTTTTACATGGAACTAGAAAAGAGATATTGACCTCTGCCTTCTATCTTCTTACATTCTCATACTTCACAATCATACCAAGGACTAGGATGAGATAAGAAATATATTCCCTATGTATCCCCCCTCAATGTTGTACATAACATATTAACTGATTGATAGCCAGTATTTAATTTGATTACTAGAGCCATCTGGGCCACTGAAGTCATATAGTTTGTACCCAACCATCTGGAACTCCCTCTGACCTCAGTCTGGTTCCTATTAGCTAGCACCGGTGGCACAAACCACAAAGTCATTCAGCAATGAGATGGTATGGCTTATAATGGTCTACCTGACTCAAGGGGGGAGAACTCAGTTCAGCACCCTCCTCTGAACTCCTCTGCTATGCAGTTTGAATGCAGGGACTTCCAAGCAGGACTATCAAGGCATGACAATGATTTTCCTAAGGAGTTTCAAGACATTACTCCTTGTATCCTGGTAGGCTGGGAGACTTGCTCTCCCAAGTTTCTCAAGAAATAGTGAAAGGGTGAGAGTGAATTCATTCTTTTCTCCTGTAGGTGAGCACTGCCCCGAATTCTCTTGGCATCCATTTCATTATTGTTCAAGTTCCCAAAGGTGCTGGTGAATATGTGATTGAAGGATTTCCTACTGTCCTAGGTATGATAAATCTATCTTCCTTTATTATCTAGTAAGACCTGTGGTTTATTTTTTTCCCTCCTTCAGTCTAAGACTTCTAGTTAGAGCCAAAGCCAACTTCTTGATTTTGGTTTTTCTATATCAAATTGAAAATGGGTAGACCAAACACCAAACTGTCTACATAAAGGCTGTTTCCAAGTCTAGTTCTCATAAAAATCTCTTGTCTATTTTAAAACACACAATTGGTCTTATATTTAAGTCAAATATATATTGTGTGTTTCCCAAGACTTCAAAATAATGATAGAAAAACAAACAAACAAACAAATAACCTTCCATCCATCCAATTTAATGCCTTTAGTGTTAGGAGCCCATATGTTAGGGAGTGAGAGACTTCTGCCAACACCAACACCAGCACCACCCACAACCAGCACCAGCACCACCAGCAGCAGCAGCACCACCACCACCATCATTACCACCATCAGAATCACTACCACCAACACCATTACTACCACTACCACCACCACTAGCAGCAGCACCACCACCAACACCACCACCAGAATCACCACTACAAACACCATTACTACCACTACCACCACCACTAGCAGCAGCACCACCACCACCAGCAGCACCACCAACACCACCACCAGAATCACCACCACAAACACCATTACTACCACTACCACCACCACTAGCAGCAGTAGCAGCAGCAGCACCACCACCACCACCACCCCGCAGAATTGGTCTACCTCTGACATTTTCCTCACACTCATACTCATATTCCCATAAATCTCTAAGATACAAGTAGAGGAATGAAACTATCCCATGTTCTTCACATCTGAACCCTGACAATGAAAAGGCAATGAGGATGATAAACATTAACAGTTTCTAGTCATCTTTCTTGGTTTGAGTTAGCTATTCCTGTGTTCCATTACCATGGTTGTCCTTTAGCCAAAGTGATTTTCACCTTCCGTTGTAATTGCAGTCTTCTGGCTTATTTTCCCATGAAAATGTATTATTATTGTCAATTTTAATCTCCTTCTCACCCAGTATGTAACCTAAATGAATAAAGATTATGATAGACTATACCAATGAACCTTAATTTTCTCTCATACAAGTATGCACTTTGAGAGCGTGATGCAGTTGGAACTACCACTAAGCCTTTCGGTCTGAGAGCAGAGCATTTTCTCATCATGTGTGAGACCCTAGGCAACTCTCTTTAAAGATGTTTAAATACAAGAGTCCATAGGAACGGACATCAGCAATAGTACCTAAAATTTCTCTGTCGTAAGAATGTAACTATGTAAGGTCACCTGAGGTCATCCAATCTCTACTGAGCTATCATGTGTGATGTAGCCACATGAAATCTCTAGGTGGAACTAGCAGTTGAGACCAAGCAAAACTGAGCCACAGTAAAACAGTTTAATAGATAGTTTATTCAATTTCCTGTTGTTGTTTGTAAGATGGGATCTTAGTTTGCTATTACAGTTGGACTCAAACTCCAGGATTCAAGTTATTCAGCCTATGCTACTAAATAGTAGAGACTACAAGCATTCACCACTGAGCCTGGCTATGAAGGATTTGGGGCTGGGAATAGTTTGTGAGGCAGCAACATATAAATGTTTCTGTCAGTGTCAGATATAAGTCTGTTTCATAAATGAGTGCAGGAATCAATTGATTGAAAGTAGAGGCTCTTATCACCATTGGATGCACTAATACTCATACCCAAAACATTTGAAGACAGTTTACCATGCGTTTGTTGTGACAACTTTATCTGGCCTTTGTGTGAATGCTCAGACCTCAAGGTACTAAGTTCTCAAGTCCTTCTGTGTCACCTTGAAAGTGTATCAGGGTCCTGCATTAAAAGATAGTACAAAGAGAGTCATTAAAAGGCTTTTGCCTTCTAGTGTTAAGTCTTTCATTTTTAAGCAAGGTAGTCATAACCTGTGTGAATAAGGAGAGAAAATACTCCAGTTTTCTGGAACCTTTTCAATTTAATACCTTTTTCATTCTCAGAGTAGAAATTATCTTTGACTCTAGGTTTCTTATAAATGAGAAATAGTGTTTAACAGAGATATAGCAGGTTATTGTTGAAACTAAACAAGATAGCACATGAGTTTAACAGGGCACTGCAGAATCATAGATATTGCTCATTAATACTACTGATTAACATCTTTTAAAAGAACAATGGCATGGAAAGTAAATTAAAACTTATTGTATCCCTCCTACCCAGTCTCTCCACTAACTACTATGAGTCTAGCAGTAACCAGGCTCCAACACTGGATATGCACTAGGTCCCTCGAACTGAAAGAAGTGGATTACTTATACATGCCTGTCACAACTCTGACCAGTAACTATAAATCAATAACATTCATAACTACCCATTCACTTTCTCTTTGAACTGACTTTTGGCTTGTGTGGAAAAGAAA
The DNA here is from genome assembly GCA_036184795.1 of Tokudaia tokunoshimensis. Classification (NCBI taxonomy): domain Eukaryota; kingdom Metazoa; phylum Chordata; class Mammalia; order Rodentia; family Muridae; genus Tokudaia; species Tokudaia tokunoshimensis. The sequence continues at coordinate 16,885,735 of BTHU01000003.1, forward strand.
ATTGTGGGATGTGGAGAACCGCCAAATACTTTTTACCAGAAAACAATTTTACTTTGACTTCATATAGTCATGAGACAAAAAATTTTTTATCACCTATTGAGATGATTCATTCATTTATATGTATAAGATTACTAGAACTCATTGTTTTTCCTATTTTTCAGAAAGGTAAACTTGAGGTCTATGGAAGTTGAATAACTTTCTTAAAATCACTCATTAAGAGAGCAATAGATTCCAAACAGCTATCTAGCTTCAAATCTTCCCTCTAAAGTTCTTATGTCCTAGCTTTGAGGCAGAACACTGTACTCCTGCACTTTAAAGCCCAAATTCAATGTCCAAACTAAAATTAAATTTATAGTAAACAAACAAACCTAAAACTCTTGCAAAGTGCAACATTAGCTTACCTTATCGTGGTCATTGTTTTTAAGTTGTTACTAAGGATAAATAGATCAGATGGAAGTCTGGCCCATCAGAGCCCAGAAGCATGAAGATGGAAAGGTAGACTGTTGTAGGAGTGAGAAAAGGGTCAGAGACAGCAATTGTTCAGATACTGAGATGGAGAGCAAGGGGAGACCCAAAGAATGGCAAAGTCAAACCAAGATCAAACTGTGAGCACGGAGACTGGGTAGTGGACATTTAGACATTAGGCCATGAAAAGCAAGCCCAGAAAACAGGAATTCTCAGATAGCTACCAATTTGGAATAGTCTAAAACTAGGAGGATGAGAGACGAGGAGGCTAATTTTTCTTTTTATTTTGCTGACAGGGCAGGCCCAGCCTTCTCCATTTTCAACTAAAAGAAGCTGTGTTTTAGGTCCAATTCATGGGCAGAAACAGTAATGTCTTCCCATTATCCATTGATGGGTACTTTATACTCGTTTTACTGTTGCTTAATAAATAAATTAGAGCATAGCTAAACTTGTTCAACAGCCAGTCATTAGTGCAGTTAGATCTACTGTTGGAAAACTGAAGGGCTATTGACTCTGCTCAGTTTAATGAAGGAAAATGAGTCACAGGAGATCTGGGCAGGAATGATTCACCGCCCCACCAGCAGACTCCTCTCCATTGTAAACTTCTTTCCATCGCTTGCTGTCAGCAAGAAGCCAAAAGAATGCTGATGTTTCTTTGCTGAATGCTGCAGTTCCTCACTTCAGACAGACTGAGACTGAGAACAACAGGAAGCCCAAGGTAAGGGACACAAAAAGCTAGGAGGCAGTTATGAGTATTGCAGAAATTGAATACTGCGCTGTTCTAGGAGGAGCCAAGAACCATTTTATATGATGAAGGAAGTTCATGAATACAAAGAGCTTTCTCATATTATAGGGATCAGAAGGGAGAGTTTTCAAAATCAGAACAGCATCCACCAGATAAGGTCAACCAGATAACCGAAAAGCCACCCATTAGTCTCAAGTGGGTCCATGGCTTATTGAGAAAAGACACAAAACAATAATATATATTGTTAATGTGTATAATAAGGAAATTTGCCACTTTTCAAAGGAAGTATTTTCCAATGTGTAAACAAGGATCAGCTGCAGCCATTGCTGGGATAACTCAGCTATGACTGTGGATGAAGCAGACTCTCTCTGATGAAGTAAGATGATGGTCTCCAGCATAATCCCTAACCACATTCTGTTTTTAATTATATGTATTGGGGGTAAACATGTGTGAATACAGGCCTTGAATCTGGAGTTACAGACAATTGTAAGCCATCTGACATGAATGTTAAGAACTGAACACAGGTCCTCTACAAAAGTAATATATGCTGTTAACTGAAGATCGAGCCATCTCCTCGTTCCTTATTTTATCTTTTAAAGATCCATTCATTTGGGGTGTGTGTGTGTGTGTGTGTGTGTGTGTGTGTGTGTGTGGTGTCTCTGAAGGTGTTTGTGAGGGCCAAGAGAGGGTGTCAAATCCTTTAGAGCTGGAACTACAGGCATTTGTGAGCTACATGAAATAGGTGCTTGGATCTAAACTCCAGTCCTCTGATGAAATAGTATATGATTTTAACCATTGAGTCATCTTCCCATCCCCCAAAAGAGATCTATTTTCATGACTTAACTAATATGGCTATCACAAAGTCTGTTGACATAGACTGGCAGATTGGAAACTTAGAGGAGAGTTACAGATCGAGTGCAAAGAGCATCTGTACTTGAGTCGATGATTTACCAGGAGAGCTTTTTCTATCAAGATTTGACGAAGTCTACCCATATGACCAAAGAGCATCTATTTTACTCAGAGTATTATTGATGCCATGCAATAAACACTTTACTAGAAACATTCAGAATCTTTGACTATATACTAGACTACGTGATTTTGACAAACCAACACATAAGATTAACATTCCCTAAGTATTTGTTGTTGAGTAGAAGAAGAAATAATTGCTGATGAACGGGAAATGAGATAGGAGCTTATGGGGAGTAAAGACTATATGCAGAGATGTTGTCAAACAGAAGGACCACTTATCCAGCTGAAGGACAGCAAGGGTTTGGTCTTCTTGCTCACCAGTTCATCCTTGGTGCCATGCTTGGAACTCTATGACTGGTGTTTTTTTGTTTGTTTGTTTGTTTGTTTTTTATTATTATTTTCTAAGTTTTTTTATTTACATTCCAAATGATTTCCCCTTTCCCGTTTCCTCCCTCCCCGAAAGTCCCATAAGCGACCTTCCCTCCTTCTGTTTCCCATTCAACCCCCTCTTGATTCTCTGCCCTGGCATCCCCCTACATCCAGTCTTTCCAGGACCAGGGGTCTCTCCTTCCATCTTCTTGGAAATCAATTGATATGTGAATTGTGTCTTGGGTATTCTGAGATTCTGGGTTAATATCCCCTTATCAGTGACTGCATACCATGTGTGATCTTTTGTGATTGGGTTACCTCACTAAGGATGATATTTTCCAGTTCTGACCATTTGCCTAAGAATTTCGTGAATTCGTTGTTTTTAATTGCAGAGTAGTATTCCATTGTATAAATATACCACATCTTCTGAATCCATTCCTCCATTGAGGGACATCTGGGCTCTTTCCAGCTTCTGGCTATTATAAATAAGGCTGCTATGAAGATAGTAGAGCATGTGCCCTTATTGCATGCAGGGGAAGCCTCTGGATATATACCCAGGAGTGGTATAGCAGGATCCTCCGGGAGTGTCATGAAATACAAGTGGTCATTGGAAGTCTTCCAACCAAAAAAAGCACAGGTCCAGATGGTTTTAGTGCAGAATTCTATCAGACCTTCAAAGTAGACCTAACACCAATACACTTCAAACTATTCCACAAAATAGAAACAGAAGGAACACTACCCAACTCGTTCTATGAAGCCACAATTATGCTAATACCAAAATCACACAAAGATTTGACAAAGAAAGAGAATCTCAGGCCAATCTCTCTTATGAATATCGATGCAAAATACTCAATAAAATTCTTGCCAACCGAATCCAAGAACACATCAAAACGATCATTCACCACAATCAAGTAGGCTTCATCCCAGGGATGCAGGGGTGGTTCAATATAAGGAAGCCCATCAATGTAATCCACTACATAAACAATCTCAAAGAAAAAAACCACATGGTCATTTCATTAGATGCGGAGAAAGCATTTGACAAAATTCAGCATCCTTTCTTGCTAAAGGTCTTGGAAAGATCAGGAATTTGAGGCCCATATCTAAACATAGTAAAAGCAATTTACAGCAAACCAGTAGCCAACATCAATCTAAATGGAGAGAAACTTGAAGCAATCCCACTAAAATCAGGGACTAGACAAGACTGCCCTCTCTCTCCATATCTTTTCAATATAGTACTTGAAGTTCTAGCTAGAGCAATTAGACAACAAAAGGAGGTCAAAGGGAAACAAATTGGAAAGGAAGAAGTCAAACTATCACTATTTGCAGACGATATGATAGTATACTTAAGCAACCCAAAGAACTCCACCAGAGAACTCCTACAGCTGATAAACGACTTCAGCAAAGTGGCCGGATATAAAATCAACTCAAGCAAGTCAGTAGCCTTTCTATATGACTGGTGTTTTATGAGTATTTGTAAGATGTGTCCAATTTACAAGGGTATGGGTAAGACTTATTATGAAGTTTGGATATATCCTAAAGGAACTGAGAAGTGGCTGGACAATGCTAGAGACCAGTGGGTCAACTTGCATTCTTTGAAATTCTCTGGCTACAATACAAAAATGGGATAGCTGAGAAAAAAAACAAAGGAAAGTGTGTTAGATTTCTGTGGGAATGATGGAACTGTGATTGACAGATACTTAGAAGACATGGTTAACAGACTGATTTATTTATTGAATGAACAACCTGAAATGTTAAGGAGGCAGCTCAATACATGGAGAAAATGCATTGTAGTTGATTTTAATCTATAAAATGTCTATGTCACCCTCTCAGTCGTGCAATGATAAAAATAAAGATGGTTTCTACATTAACAGACATCCTCTGCACAATGAAAGTTCTCTGATGAGATTAGGAGCTGTGAAACATACAACTAGCTAGTCCATGTGCAGAGAATAAGAAACAGCACAGTGCTCAGTCATAAATAGTGTCTGTGTATTGTAATACATGTCCTTGGGGCTCAAGGAACATTGCAGGATAAGAAGCAGAGAGAGCCATAGGTCAGGAAGGACTTTAATGGGACAATGTCTCCACACGTGAAAGGCAGCCTGCTCTTATGAACTCACAGCAACTGTGGCTGTTACACAATACTGATACAAGATCAAGCCAGACACCATCCCAACATGAAGAGATAATTTCTCACAAGTTCTAAATTAGGAACTACTGACAATTTATTGCTTTGCAAGGAGGAAGAGTCTGCCATGCTCCCGTGCATGGCCCTATATCGATGAGCATACAGGTAACTCCAATTAAATTCAGTATGTTTAAATGAAGAGGACATGAAGGTGGGAGAGGGTGGGGTGAGAATTGGATGAGTGCAAGTGGTCATGAGAAACATACATTATATGCACGTATAGAACACTAAAAATGTTAATAAAATACGCCCTTTAAAAAGCAAAACAGAAAGAGGGAGAGAGAAAAAAGGATGGATATGCCAATCTCAGTGTTGCAGGTGATTGGATCTAGGATTCTTTTTCATGCTGTCAGTGTAAAAGAACAAGTGCTGCTTCCACGATCCCTGCACCCCTCCTGTTTGAGTTAACATCTCGTCAATCTAATTGCAGGACAATCTATTCACCAACCATACACCAGCACAACGTATTTTGACAATTGCTCAAATGGAATACTCAAAAAGAAACTCCTGGACATGCCTCCATTGTACAGTCACATAAAGAATTGTCAAGGGAAGAATTGGAAGTAAGTAGCCCAAGATTTATGAGTTAAATTTAGAACCGAATGTACATGAAATATTCTAGCTCCATTCTTCAGATCTGGACCACATGTCCAGAAGCAATGTGTGTGTGTGTGTGTGTGTGTGTGTGCGTGCGTGTGTGTGTGTGTGTGTGTGTGAGAGAGAGAGAGAGAGAGAGAGAGAGAGAGAGAGAGAGAGAGAGAGAGAGAGAGAGAGAGAACATATTATATATGCTCAAGAGTGCATCTGAAGGCCAACACCATGAAAGGGTCATGCTGAGGGAAGAAGTTCATGATGCTTAGGACAAAGGATGAGGAGGAATGAAGGAGACACAAGCTGTGATGGTGCCCAACAGATGACAGAGAAGACATCAAAAGTAGTGGATGACAATCAGCCTCAAGTGTTAAGAGGCTGAGCAAGGTAAGCGTAAGAACTGCCTACAAAGACTGGTAATAAGATGATTGTGTCCACTTTTAAACATCAGCCTGGTGAGGTTAGGTTCCTTGGGCCTGGGAGGTATTGGTGTAGAGACCAAATATATAGCCAAGGACATGAAATATCTTGTGACTTCCTATTTATTTATGGAAGAAATTAAATAGTGCCTATCATTATTTGGCTCCTCTACCAGATGGTAAATTCCATGAATGAAAGAATCACATATTTGTTTCTTTAAATTTTCATCAGGATAGAATTCATCTAACATTAAGACATGCTCATATACTCACAGTAGGATGTAACTGCCATACTGGTCTAGTTTAAGAAACATTGTAATTATACCAAAAGAAAGCCTCATACCTGTCAGCCAGAAATTCCTCACTGCCTTTACCCCAGCTCCTAGCCACAAGTCTACTCTCTATCCTGGATACTTTATACAAATGCAGTTATTTGGAATGAGGTGCCTCTTATCTTATTGGCTCCTCCACTGGCCAAGCACATACCAGTGTGAACTATTTTGAGGCTGAATTCCTTTAATGACTCAACCACAGTGTGTTCACATGTTCATCGTGGATGTTTGGGTTGATATCATGTTTTAGCTGCTGTGCACAGATCTTAGGTTGACATTTGCAAACCTTCATTCAGTTCTTTAGAGTATGACTTAGAGAGAACATAGTAATTCTGTGTTTAACGTTTTCAGGAAGAATGAAGTTACTTTTGTAGTAGTGGTACCATTCTACAATTCTACTGAAACTGTAATACTACAGAAGGTCCTGACATTTCCACACTATCATTAATACTTTCTGTCATTTTATTTTTAAAATTATAGGAATCCTAGAACATATGAGGTAGCAGTTCATTGAGGCTTAGATTTGCAGCCAACTAACAAATAACGATGTCTCCTATCTTTATACATGCTTGATTGACATTGATATACTGTCTTCATTAGGGTTTTATGGCTATGAAGAGACACCATGACTAAAGCAATTCTTATAAAGGACAACATTTAATTGGGGCTGGCTTACAAGTTCAGAGGTTCAGTCCACTATCATCATGGCAGGAGGTATGACTGCATCCAGGAAGGCATGGAGCTGCAGAAGGAGTCAAGAGTTCTGCATGTTGTTCCAGGAACAAATAAGAGAAGATTGGCTCACAGGCAGCTAGGATGAGGGTCTCAAAGCCCACCTTCACAGTAGCACACTTCCTCCAACTAGGTCACACCTACTCCAACAAGGCCACACCTCCTAATAAAGCCACTCCCTGGGCCAAGCATATTCAAACCATTACACATGCCTTCTTTGGAAATTATTTAGAAAAGTGTTTCTCTAGAGGGGAGTATTTTTTTTGCTATTAAATTTTTAGAATTCTTTATATTTGTAATTATACATATGATATAAAATATATATCCTATATGTGACATATTTCACACATGCCGTCACACATCAGTAATCACAATACCTAGTGATGGTTAATCTTGATTGTCAACTTGATTGGATATGGAATCAATTTAAAGACACACTTCTAGGTGGATTTCCTGTCAGCGTATTTCCAGGAAGGATTAGCTGAGAACGAGGAGAGATTCTCCTTCAGAATGAGTAGCAGATATGAAGAGATCCAATTGAGATGCAGGGCTGCTTGTTTTTCCACACTGACTTCTTGCTGGTGATTTCCCAACTCCTTGCTGAAGACCAAAAGCTCTCCAGAAATTATCTGGGCCTCAAGAACCAGACTTAGACAAATGCAGCATCAAGTCTCATATACTGAGTGGTTCTCAGCCTTTCCATTTTGCAGACAGTCATTATTAGAAAACATAGAGTGTAAGCCAATCCAATAAATCTCTTCTGTAATACATAGTCAAGCTGTTGGTTGTGCTCCTCTATGCACCTAGACTAATATATCTGCCAATAAGTGTCTCTTGAATGAATGAAACAGAAAACATAGAGACATGGTGAGTTTATAAAAGGTTTAAAATGATGAACTCAAATGCCTGGTCATAGTTGCATATACTTATAATCACAGGAGGAGGAGTACAAGTTTAAGATCAGCTGGCTATATAGGGAAACTCTGTCTTAAATCCACCACAACAACAAAATACCAAGCAGAGGAACATGAAAAAAACATTAAAGTTAAAGTTATTACAATCTAATCATAGCATGACTGTGATTTATCTGAATGTCACAATATAAGAACTAGTCTCAATTGGTCCTCTCTTATCTAATTTTCTAAGGACTTTTAAAAAATAATTTTTAATAAACTTTTGGTAATGTAGAATCTGAAACAGTGAGTTTTGAGCATTACAGTACACATTAACTAATATACCACTACCTGAAAAAGAATAATAGGATTTGCCTGTTCCCTTCTGAGTGTCTTCTGTATATTCCAACAGAAGGATATATCTGTCTTTATGCGACATTCCTATAACTCATGAGTACATGCATCTAGTTTTGTACTTTACAAAGTCATAATGATCCACCATCATCTAATTTGATCTTCACTACACTGATATAAATCAAACTCGATGATAGACCTTTTGTTTCTAAACAATGAGAAAACTAAATCTCAGACAAATTGTGACTTATCCAATACCATACAGCTAAGTACGTCACTTATAGAAAAGAACTTAATATGTGCTGATTAAACCAATTTCCATTTCCTCCTTGGATTGGATGTGTTTAAATCATGACTCACTGGCCAAATCCAGCCTGCCGCCCATTGCATGTAAATGTCCACCAGGATGGCGCCATGCCTATTGATAGAAAGTCTGCTTGGCATGTATGAGGCCCTGGGTTCAGTTTCTGGTACCAAAGAGACAGAAAATAAGGGAGAGTGCCAGTATGACTGGAACCACAGTTTGAGGATACAATCCCCCAAGGCAGTGACATCATGACAGTGGCAGTGGCACTAGCTGGGGTGGCAAAGCTGAAGGCATCAGTCACATGGCCTCCAGTCTGGACTCCGGGTGAGACGGAAGCTGATGCCCAACTTCTTTCTCCCCTTTTGACCTTTTTATCCATCCCATGACTCCACCCCCCCCAGGATGGTTCCACCCACATTCAAGGTGAGTCTTCCCTTTCCAGTTAAACACTCTGGAAATGACCTTAAACCATGACCAGCAGTGTGTCTCTTAGGTGATTCTAAGTCTAGTTAACATGAAAATTAGCCATCACGTATGACAGACATCTAAAGTCACACCCAGTTTCTCCAGTGGCCAGCAGTGAGCCCACCCACTGTGGTGGTTTGAATAGGAATGGCCCCATAGGTTCATATATTTGATTTCTTGGTCCTTAGGGAGTGTGGTACTACTTTGGAGGGACTGGAAGGTATGGCCCTGTGAGAGGGAGTATGTCTACTGAGGATGGGCTTTGAGGTTTGAAGAGCCCAAGCCAGGCCAGGCATTTCTCTCTTCTTGCTACCTGTAAATGCAGATGTAGAACTCTCAGCTCCTTCTCCAGTGCAGTGTTGGCCTGGGTGCCACCATGCTACCTACCACCATGACTGATAACAGACTAAACTTCTGAAATCGTAAGTAAACCCCAATTAAATGCCTTCTCTTATTTTCATAGATATGTCAACTATTTATTAACTGCAAAGGTCTAGAGACTCATTTCTTCTTGGACACACCCACAGTTCGGACCCTGCAGCCAGTGGTCTTGGTGTGCTGACCATGGACACAAAGGGCACAGCCCTCTAGGGGCTCGAACTTTCTTCAGCCACTCCGGGTCCTCACACAGCTTGTTGTCTAGACTGTTAGCCAGAATATGACTGTATTTGCCATCCTTCACCTCCTTCTGTCTGTTCAGGAACCAGTCTGGGATCTTGTACTGTCATGGGTTCTGCATGATGGTGATCACGCGCTCCACCTCATCCTCCGTGAGTTCTCCAGCCCTCTTGGTGAGGTCAACGTCTGCTTTCCTCAACACCGTATGAGCATATCTCTGCCAAACACCCTTATGGGCAGTGATGGCGAAGGCTATTTTCCGACACCCATCAATGTTGGTGTTGAGTACTCGCAAAATGTGCTGGAAATTCTCAGGGATCTCTAGAGGCATGGCGGCGGTGCAAGCAGCGGCGTGTAGGCCTTCTGTGGAAGCTAAAAGCCTTCTTTTATAAGAGTTCCCAGGGTTATGGAGCCTCTTCACAATAGAACATTGACTCAGCAAAGTGGGTTTTGTTAACTGCACAACTGAGAGACCAAAGAAGGAAGAGGCAATGTTAACCATCTGCTTGCAGGGAAGAAACAATGCTCAGGCCGAGACGCAAAAACATGCTGCCATTGCGAACACAAATAATTGCATAAACTGAAAACCAATTGTGAATGTTTCGTTCTGGCCGGGCAAGGGAGGCAGAAGAGATATTTAAACAAGAAAATTTAAAATATGCAAAAGGAAAAAAAATGACAAAGACCACATATACACTGAATTTTTACTAGATAATAAACAGTAAACTTTGTTTCAGAAATACACTTACAACTTTGTTTCACAGGGATTACCGAGTACATTCTGAGGCTTGTCACAAGTCACTTGCATGTTACATTGACCGAGTTTTCTGTTGGTCATCTTCAAAAGTGACAGACCTTAGTTATCCCCACTAGTTAGTTTTCCTAATCTTTTCTGGATTTATTTGGAGAAATCTGAGAAAGGGAGTTTTTGTTTTCTTTTGTTCTAGAAAAAAAAAGATGTATATGGGGAAATGAAGAAAAAATGATATTATACTTTTTCCAGAATGGAGTCATTGCTCAAACACTGAAGATCTCCTAACCCAGTTAGAATGTGTTTTCTCCCTCAGTGAACACGGCCATCCTCAGAAACACAGTCTCTTCTGACATTTTACTGTGTATCTTTCATGCTTATTTACTTTTAAGGCAATTATAGTAAATAGGTATGAGGTAGCCATAAGCTATTTTCGCCTGACCCTCCTTCCCCGTATTTTGGTATCACCCTTATAGGTGATTCTTCCTCCGTGGCTGAAAGGAAATTTTTACATCCTGTTTTCTAGCATATTATTTTTATATATTTGCCATGTTGCTTACAAGTAGTGCAGCCCCAGTGAAAGGTTTGTGAGCCATTTGGTAAGTGGTTCCTGTTTGAATGAATTACCCAGCTCTCGTGAACGAGCATGCAGGAGCAAAGCAGGAGGAGAATAATGACCACATTTGTACTGTGGCAGTCTCTCCAGCTACGAGATCCTTACAACCATACAATTTCCCCATGAGGGAAGACAAGACTGCACTGTCATTAGAATAGGTGATCATTAGATTTATCTTTTATTTGATTTGTAGATTCTTCAACTATTCTATGTAGCCTCATTACTGCCAAGAGGCCCCTTTAACTGAGATGATAAGTAAATAAAGTAGAAATTACACACCAACAAAAATGTGGAATGTGTTGTTTGAGTGTATGTCTGAGAGCTCCCTTCAGCAAACCTCATCTGCATAGCAGTTACCATTATTTCTACCTCAATGAGCTTCCCCTAATTGCTGTGTTATTGCTTGTGAAGGAAATATATTATTAAAGTCCACAAACTCGTGACTTGTTCCCTATCTATTGGAAAATCCCTTTTTAGTCCACCAGCTTTTAATCAATTTCAAACACAGGATCTGCTGAAAGATCCTCCTCCACCTTACATATCGGTTCATTACAGTTTGATAATGTACCCTCATAACAGTCAAGATACGTTCATAATTTATTCAAAGACCTGAAGATTTCATTAAAACCAAATCTACTTAATTCTCCACGAATCCACTCAAGATGATTTTGGTGGGGGTTTTTTTGGTAATGAACAACAATTAGAAACTCCAAGGACTCAGAACCCACTCTCGGCTGCTAATGTTTTATGCTCTGCTGTTGATTGGCTGCCAGATAATGATCCAACGAGCATTAAAATTTTGTATTAATATTATCTTTAAAATGGAATGCTGCTCAGCCAAAATAGGAGTTTCCATAAGCTTCATCCTGTATTGGGTGGTTGTTAAAATGTTGTTGTTGGTTAGATTTTTTTTAGGCTGATTCTGAAAGAGGGATTTTAAGTTTGGTGACCCTGCCCTCCCTTTTCCTGTGGGATGATCTAGAGTAGATCAACCACATTTACTGGCTGTTGCTCGATGTGAAACAAAAATAGCCTCACGTCCTCTGAATTAATTTAAAAAGGGGGATAAGTTTGAAATGCATAATGAATTTTGTTCATCAATATACCTCCCTTAGTGACTGAAAACTATATGGGTCAAGGGCCATACTTAAGTATCAATCAACATATACAGAAAATTAAGATATTTACACAGGAGGTTGGAAATATCATCATCAATATGCAGTGTGTTTCTCCAGTCTGCCTTATTGAATAAGTACAGTCGTAAGCCCATATACTTGGTCAACAATCAACCACTACTTGGATAAATGCATCTCATCATATCAGAGAGCTCAGAGATGTTGTAGCAGTCTTAATTTATAAAAAGTGAACATTGAACATTCATTCAGGGATGAAATCAATCAACAGCCTGCTTCTCATCACCACTCTTCATCAAGTAATATATGACGGTATTTACTATTTCTGTCTGTGAAGTCACCTGCAGTGACCTATACAAACTCTAATAAGCTAAAAATATTTGTAAGAATTAAAAACATAATTAACCTAAATTTCCACAGACCAAATATCGTACTTACTTTTTGGAAGATTACAGATGGGGTAGAACAAGTTTAGGTTGTACTGACCTGGCTCATTATACTAACTTGGTATTCCTAGTTGGTACAGCCTCACATATTCCCTAATTCATCTAGTATAGTTAGCTCAACCTTGTTTTACAAACTTTAAAACTTACCCACACTGTTATCTATGAGACTCCAGATGAGTCTGCTTTGAAAATGAATAATTTAGACACAGCTTTCTCTACCTCATGCCTGGCCAACCCCAAAGCTACAACACTAAATGGTTTGTTTGTTTGTTTTTGTTTTTTGTCGTTTGTTTGTTTGTTTTACTATTTTGGGTTCTTTAAAATAACACCCAGGCCCGAAAAATATAGGTAGACACTATTAAGTACCTTGAAGTTGATCTGATTTGCTGTTTGGTCTTCAGCTTTTCCCAAATAACACAAAAATAAGCAAACAAAAGAATTCTGCCTCGGAAAGTGAAATTTGTCTTGTAGAATGCTCACCTAGTGTGTGCAAAGCCCTGGATTGAATAAAGCACTGTGTAAATTGAGTGTGGTAGCCTGTTGTTGTAATCCAGGCAACTAAGATGTGGAAGTAACAAAATCAGTTCAAGGACATCCTTGCCTATATATAAGTTTATAACAAGCCTGGACTACAGGAAACTATGTCTCAAAAATAGCGAAAAATAATAAAATACATTTTGTTATTAAAAACAGTGTTTAATAAAGGTTTGTATTATTTTGGACACTAGAATAAGATACCTAGTTATTATTAAAAACTCCATGAAGACCAAATTTTAATCTGAATTTTTATTATAAAGGATGTGGATATCAAAAAGTTAGAGTGATCCACCATATACACAAGTAGAAAGACAAAACCCACATGATTATCTCATTAGATGCAAAAGGTCTTTGACAAAATCCAACACCCCTCCATGACAAAAGTCCTGGACAGATCAGGCATAGAAAGCATTATGTTAAGTAAGGCATACCTTAATAAAGGCAGTCTACAGAAAACCCATAGCTAACATTCACCTAAGGGACGAGTGACTCAAAGCACAATAAAACCAGGAATAAGACATAGCTGTCTACTCTCACCATATCTATTCAGTATAGTACTTGATGTTTTTGTTAGAGCAATAAGACAACTAAAAGAAATTAAGGGATTACAAATTGGAAATGAAGACGTCAAAGTATCTTTTTAAAATTTAATTTTTTTATTAATCATTCCAATCGTTTACATCTCAAATGATATCCTGCTTCCTGGTTATCCCTCCACAAACACTCCATCCTACATCTGCCTTCTCCTCCCTCTCCTTTGCCTCTGATGGTGCTCCACTACCCACCCACCCTCTTCCACCCCATCGCTCCAGTATCCCCCTATGCTGGCGCATCAAACCTCCCCAGGACCAAGGGCCTCCCCTCCCATTGCTGTCAGGCAAGGTCATCCTCTGCTACATATGTATCTGGAGCCATTGATCCCTCCCTGTACACTCCGTGGTTGGTGGTCTAGTCTCTGGGAGCACTGGGTGGTCCAGCCAGCTGATGTTGTTCTTATGGGGTTGTAATTCCCCCTCTGCTCCTCCAGTCCTTCCTCCAGCTCACCCACCAGGGTCCATGAGCTCAGTCTGATAGTTGGCTCCAAGCATCCACATCTGCATTGGTCAGTTGCTGGACAGACCTCACAATGAGCAGCCACACCAGGTTCCTGTCAGCAAATGCCTCTTGACAAAGGCCACAGTGTCGGGTTTGGTGCCTGTAGACAGGGTGGATCCCCAGGTGGGGTAGTGCCCAGATGGCCCTTCCTTCAGTCTCTGCTCCATTTTCTGTCCCTATTCTGAAGTCAAAGTATCTTTATTTGCAGATGATATAAGTGACTCAAAAAATTCTACCAGAAAACTTTTACAGCCAACAAACACTTTCAGTTAAGTGGTTGGATACAAAATTAACTCACAAAAATCAGTAGCCCTCCTATATAATAATGACAAAAAGAATTGAGAAAGAAATCAGAGAAGCAAAATGTGGGAAATTGATTCTAATGTTTTGATTCAATCAGGAATCTGCATGTCCAAATGCTAAGTGTCCTTGTCCCCAATTAGTCTTTGATCAATCAATAAAGATGTCAGCAGCTAATGACTGGGCAAAAGGAGACTGGGTGAGACCCTTAAAATTATGTGGGATGGAGGAGGGAGGAGAAGAGTGAAACCACCACGAAGCAGTGGGAGACACACATAGGAGTTGTTGTAGGAGGTAGAGCCAACCAACCATGTGAGATTTCAGGAAAGTGGCTATTGGCCACTTCACTGATTGGTCCTGAGATAGCAGGAGAAGGTTTAGGAAGTACGCAGACTCTCTCTCTCTCTCTCTCTCTCTCTCTCTCTCTCTGTGTGTGTGTGTGTGTGTGTGTGTGTGTGTGTGTGTGTGTGTGTGTGTGTGTGTTCCATTTGCAAATCCAGATAGCTCCTGAACTGGTACACAAGTGCAATCCACTGGGAGCCAAAGCAGTGTAGCCAGAACTCATGCTACAATAAAACCTTTCACAGAAGACTCAAATAATATAAAATATATTGGGGTAACTGTAACCAAGCAAGCGAAATACTTGTGTGACAAAAACCTTTAAGACATCGAAGAGAGAAATTAAGGAAGATATCAGAAGATGGAAAGGTCTCCATGGTCAATATTTTTCCTTCTCTCCTTTTGTCCCACGGGCCCTTCACATTTATACTGTGGCCTAGTGTTTCTATGGGACTCCTGACTGTGGAAACGAATGGGTCTCTGCATCTCTAGCTGTTTTTTGGGACTTTTCTTCAGCTCTTCTTGTTTGTTTGTTTTGTCTCAATCTGAAGTGTAGGTTTATATCATATCATATCATATCATATCATATCATATCATATCATACTATATATTTTGGTTTCATTCCTTAGAAGCCTGTTTGCTTTTTAATGAGAGACAGAAATGGGGTATATCTGATGGAAGGAGAGGTAGAGAAGAACTGGCAGGAGAAGAGGGAAGGGAAACTACAATCAGGACATATTTTGTGAAGAAAACTATATTTTCAATAAAAGAAAAAAATAAAAGAAAAAAACTTTTCAAAATGTGAGTTTAGATGCAGCTTCTCATTGTTTGATTACTCAAATGCATACATAATAAAAAGATTCATTTAATCTAGCCAAAAAAATCCCCCAAGTTGTTAATATTTGATATTGCTAAATGAAGTTTCAACAATTAGCAAGGACTCATTCTTTCATTGTCCAAAATAAGAATGAAAATTTAAAGACACTCAGGATGTGCAAAGCTGTTCTCAGAAATTATAAAGTGCTTAATTTTGCAAAGACTAGGAAACAGTTTCAAAAGCTGTTTCACAATATTCGCATATTATTTAGAAAAAAAGATATAGATACCTCCATTCAGCTTAATATTTTAATATTATGATTCTCTAGAATAAAAATTTAAAAGTAAAATAAATAACTCTGCCATGATGCCCCAAGACAAGAATATTAAAGATATAGTTTGTATCAGCCAAGCAAGAGTTGAGGAAGGGATCTGTCATTAGTTCCTTGAGATCCCAAGTCTAGATCCACCATGTGCCAACAGGATCCCCTGAAATATTTTGCTTCAGTTTCCTTATGTGCTGTGGAAAGGAAATAATTATGCTTCCTATTTCCTGAACTTCTTAAGACAATTAAACATATTGTTATATCTATGGCTCATTAAAACAGTACTTAGCAAGTAAGAGCTTAGTAAGTGGAGTGTATTGATCCAATCAGCAGACACTGACTGTCCATCATGATCTAAATTTTTATAACTAGTTTTTTTCTAAGACAGGATCTCATCAAACTGTAACTAAGACTGCCCTCTACCTCCCTCTATATCACAGGCTAACCTCAAACTCATGGTAGTCCTACAGCCTCAGCCTTCCAAGGGCTGTAATTAGAGGTACAACCTGGCCATTCCACTATGTTACAGACACTAGTTGAGTACTGGAGACTTAGAGAAATTGGCTAAAAGAATTGTCTTCATAAAGTCTATTTAAGCAATAGACAAATAAGCAAAACATGTATCATGAAAAGGATGCTATGTGTGTAATGTGACTTGAGCGCTAAGGTAGTGGGATGTAAAGTACACTGACCTGTGGACTTGAATGAAGACAGAGGAGACTTATGAGAGGGGATGTTTTTGTGCATGTGTGATAGAGATAAATAAGTAAGCCAAACAATACATCTAGACTGTACGAGGAAACACCTTGTCGAACACTCCAAAACAGAAACATTAGATGTGCTCTAGAAGCAGTACAGTTACCATTAATTAGCTCTTAATATTGTGTGTGGGTATGCATACCCAAGCCTCTTTAGAAAAGACTGTCTCTTTTCATCTCTCAGCCCCAAGAGATAGGAGGTATGTTTTTTTGGTTAAAAAAAAAATGTCTGGCTTTACATCAGAGTGACAGTACTTGATTAAGTAGTCCTACCTCTCACCTAGAGAACATTCAAGGGTAGCTTCCTGGTAGTGTGTTCAGTGTAACAAAAGCTTTGGGGATTGGTAAATGCATGCCAATCTGATTGATTCCTTTTTATTTGTACACAGATGCACAATTCTTAACTACTCCAGTCCACCCTGCCCTATGGTCACGTGAACTTGGACTCCACTTTGGAGAGAGAGGCAATGTTTTATCTGAGCCAGAAAGCATGCTGGCATATATTTACATTGAGTGAAATACCAATTACATCTAGCTACAGTGTGAAATGCTTCTTTTATGTGCATGGGAGATCAACCATATAAGGCGTAATAACTTTCTTCTGAACTCAGAGCTTGTCTATGCTACCTTCTCCCAGCAGGAATGTCTGGCGGCTCTCTGTGCAGTAAGTAGAAAGCCACACTATGTCAAACCATCAGCCACTAATGAAATAAACAAAAAGTTTTCTTACCTGAGGCAGGTGCCAACGCCTGCTACTCTAAGTGCCCCCACTGGACACAATTTAGACTGGCTTTCAAATGTTAAAAACAAACAGGTTCTCCTAAGTGCAATTAAAACTAAGCCACACATCCAGTCTATTGATACAATGGAGCTATTTTGTTTCCAGGGCTCTTAAGGATTGTTCCTAAGAATATCACATAATTTGATAATTATTGTTTTATGCTAATGTATGACAAGGAATTCCAAAAACAGTCATGAGCCTCCTAAACTTTTTTAATAATCTTAAATCAATAGAATTTCTCCAAAGAGCAGAGTAGTTACCATTCCATTATGGTGCAGTATGGTTTAATTTACATGATTAAACATACCATTTTAATAAGATGTATTTCCACATTAAAAATACTTTTTATCCCCTTCTGACCCATAGCCCCCCTTCCCTACATGGGAATGAAAGCCTAATTCCCAGCCATGACAATTATTTTGCTATTTCTTTCTGACTTAAGGGATATATCAGAGAAGTTTAGTTTCATTTAGTTATTTGAGCCAATTTGAAAAGGCCCCCCAGCTCAGACATATCTGCAGTCTTACCATAAATCAATTTATGCCACTGGCTAATTTCCATAGCCAAGTGAAAGAAGGTATTCTAAGAAGCATGCCAGCATGGCAGCCATAAGCCAAGATTGTCTCTGTCAAACCATGAGGTGTAGACATTCTGTTGACAAACATCCTTTCAGGTCAAGAGAAATAAGCATCAACATTTGCAGATTCAAGAATGTTCTTGGGACTGGAGAGAGAGCACAGCAATTAAAACTACTCACTGCTCTTGCAGAGGACCCATATTAGACAACTGGTGACTGCATGTAACTCTAGATCCACAGGGTCTGTTGTTCTCTTCTGGCCTCTACTGGCAAATGCATTTGTGTTGTATACATAAACTCATGCAGGTATACACACACACATATAACTTAAAAAAAATTCTGAAGAATTTTCTTAACAGCTTTACCCAAAATACCTGGGGGAAAAGAGCTAATTATTTATCTGCCAGTGCATATTAGTACCTGTAAGGAATAGAGACAATGAAAGGCCAGCAATCTCTAGCAAGAGAAGGAAGTTGGAAATGTAGGGCAGGGTATCACAACATGGCAGAACATGGTGGAACAATAGTGTCAATCAAATACATAAACCATCAGACTTTCGAGCCTACTGAAGAATACATGAAAGGATGGTCAGAAACAATGGACCATTAACAAGAGAGATGCTAATATAAGGAGCTATTGTAATTACCTATCCTTCATCACCCCAAAGTGAACAGCGAACAAATTCAGGGTGCTCTACTCAACCACCAAGACCCCTAAGGTTTTACACAGGCATAACACTCACCTCAATTTTGTTATATCTGTCTCCTCCTACATAGAAACCTATTGCTACAGATCCATCTCTGAAATGCAGATAGCACAAATTATTTTGCTCCCAACCCCATGATTGACAGTTACACAGACTGTTCCTCATTATTGTTTTCAGTACATACTCCAAGCAAACAATCATGATTTCTCATTATTGACTGAGGAGATAAAAAAGATTTATTGTGGCTACAGAAATGGTTCAGGGGTTGAGAGTACTTCACAGCTCCTGTAGGGGACCCACTTTCAGTTCTCAGCAACCACATTGTAGCTCACAACTGTGTATAACTCCAGTTCCTGGGGATCCAATGACCTCTTATGACTGAAGGCATCAGGCATTCATGAGATTCACAATAAAAATTTATAAATATTTTTAAAAAGAAAGTAAAGGATTCATTAATTATTTTTACCCTGGCTACTATGGTGTTCTGACATCAATTATCCGGGTTATTCAGTAACAAGGAATAACAATTTTATTGTGTTGTGAGAATAGATTTAATTTAGTTAACAAATTCCCTGCAAAGCACATAGTTGCTTCTAGTTTTCTTACTATCATGATAAACTTTATCAGGAACATATGCCTAAAATACACAAGAAAATAAGTCACACAAGATCAACTCAGACTGTCCTGCTCACATAACACATAGCCTGGGATTCAGTACATGTTTTCTGGGGATTGCATGATTGACTAAAACCAAGAGAGGCGAAGGTCTTCAAGAAATACCATAATCTAAGCATTCAATGAAGTAAGAAGATTCAGAGGAGAAAAAAATTTTGCTCATGAAAAACTTGAGAATTATACACAAAGAGGAGAAAAGGGTTAATATGTAGATTGGGCATTCTAGGATAATTAGAAAATGTAGAGGCACCCATCCTAGATGTAGAAATAGTACAAGGATTTGAAAGAAGATTAGGATTTGAAACAAAGAAGTGAGCTTGTACAGTGAAGGTTCATCGTAGTGATGTAAATCTGGAAGAGAAATAGGCTACAGATAGGTTTTGAGCTATCTTGTAGACTTGCCAAAAAACTTAGACTTTATAAGAAAGGGAGTTGGGCAGAGAACGCAGAGATACTGTTATTTTCCTAACATTTTTCCTTAGGATTAACAGAAAAGAGTGTAAAACATTTATTTGGAATGTTTACAGTAAAATTTACAGCAATGTTAACTGTTTCTAAATAATACAAATGACCAAAGGTGAGGCAAAGCTAAATGAATAGGTTACCCATAAAATCTAGCCACTAAGATATGTAGCCACTAAGATAATGAAGGTTTTTATTTATGGGTCAAGAAAAAAAGTCCATGTGTTTTATGATAATTGGGGAAAGAAGGTTAGAGAATATACAGATCACAACTTCTGTTGGTGTGCTGTTTTAAGTAAAGGTAGCTGGGAAGAAATATACCAAACTGTTGTTGATGCTTATTGCTTATTTCCAGTGTGGCTTTCCAAGAAAGTCTTACAGATACAGAGGCGAGTACTAGCAGCCAACCATTGGACTGAGCGTGGGGTTCACAACAGTGGAGCTGGAGGGCATACTGGAGGAGCTGGGGGAGGGGGTTGTAGCCCCCTGGAAAGAACGACAATGTCAGCCAACCAGACACCCCAGGGCTCCCAGGGACTAAGTCATCAACCAAGGGGTACATGTGGTTCCAGCCAAAAGATTGGCAGAGGAATGCCTTGTCAGGCATCAGTGGGAAGAAAGGTCCTTGGTCCTGTGAAGGTTCAATAGAGGACCCAGTGTGGGGAAATTAAGTGGGGGTCGTGGGAGTGGGTTGGGTGGAGGAGCATATTCTTGGAGGCAGGGGGTGGGAGGATGAGTTGGCGGTTTTCGGGGAGGGGGGAAACTGGGAAGGAGTATAACATTTGAAATATAAATGAAGAATATATACAATAAAAAAAAGAAAATTTTTACTAGTCCAAGATATATGTATGTGTATATGTGTGTATATGTGTATATATATATGCATACATTCATATAATCTATTTTTTACAATATGTATGTGTTGTTTTAATGAATAAAAATAGCAATATAATAATACATTTTAAAATAATTTTATTGGTAGATTTACTTACTAATTGAAAAGAATGATTTAATTCATAGATAAAACAAAGGATTCAAAAAATAATGATCCTGGTGAAATATATTTAGCTGTTGGTCACAGACATCATGTGAAGAGTGACTAATGGGAAGTCACATCCATTTAATTCTGGAAAGTTCTGCCAAGCCTTCCTCCTTGCAGCATCCTGTGACTCTGTGTAGAGTGGCTTGGAAAGCCTGGACTTCGAACTCAAGCATTTGACTCCAGAGAACAAGGTAGTGCTCTAATCTTGAATTAGCCAATTAGTTGGCCTCTTGTTACTGACAGTCTCAGTGACCTCATCTTTACTAAAAATTTAATAATGAAATTTGCCTCATTCTTATGACTATTTCATATGTAAAGTAGATCATGTGTATAATGTAGCTTGTTAAAAATTCTAAATATGTGCTATTTTAGGTAGAAGAGGATTTGCAGAAGGAAACCAATTTATCTTCTTTATCATATTTGACTTAATAGTAGCCTTGAAAATTGAGTGGTGGACAAAATCAAAAGAGTGCCTGTTAAATGCATTTAAATATCATCTCATCACTTCAAAGCATAAGCAGTATTTATTTTATGGACGAAAAGCTGATGCTCACAGAAATGCAATGACTTATTCAGAGTCAAGTGCCAGGAACTGGTGGTGGTGTTTATTAGAACCCAACTGTACTGCAACTTTATCTTCACTAACTGAAATTTAATCAGCCTATATCCAAGTGAGAATACAGCCTTGGATACTGAACAGTAGAGTTCAATGCATCTTTTTAAAAAGAGAGAGACATACCTTAATAATCCCAGAGAACTTTAATTGCCAACTTGACATTGTCTATATTTATCTGAAAAGGGAGTCTCTATTGACAAATTATAAAGATTGGCCTGTGGGAACATCTGTGGGGATTGTGTTGATTATCAGTTGATATGGTGGGGGTCATTTGATTGTGGGTGGCCCATTTCCTAGGCAGGAGTTCAGGGTTGTATAAGAAAACTAGCCTGAGTGAACAAGCAAGCACTAATCCTTCACAGTTTCTGCTTTAAGTTCTCACTTGAGTTCCTACCTGGCTTTCGTCAACAATGGCCTGTGACATATGTGCTGAAATAAACCCTTTCATCCTCCAAGAAGCTTTTGACCTTGGTATCTGTCATGAAAGAGAACATAAAGGGAACAGTAATTCATAACAAAAAAATATTTTTTAAAGATTTGGGTTTTTTAAAGCAAGCCTAATGAATCACATGTTAGAAATTTGGTGGCAATTTTAACAGTAGAATTTGGAGGAAAAACCATCCATGAAGATCCAAAATTCTTTTGGTAGTTAGTATTAAATAAGAGTTGAGTATGTGGAATTGCATTGGGGAAGGTTAAGTAGAAATTAAAATTTTAAGTACCACCAGGGACATTTTCTGATTGTATGTATTTTATGTGAAAAGCATCTCGAAAATTTAAAAAAAAAAAAAGGGCAAATCTTCCAGACTTCAGTTTGCATTCAAAGTATCAGCTTTAATTATTGGAGGAAATAGGAATCTTTCCTGGGTCATCTACCCACATACAAATCATCATAAGTGTTACTTTCCAGAGAACTGGAGTCTGGCAGGGAGTAACGCCCTCATTTTGTCATCAGAGTCTGCTGATCTCACTGAGGCATGAAGGCTCCCAAGCAGAGGAAGGCAAGGGTGGGAGTGGAAGGCTTGTCATTACTGAGCAATGTGGATTGTGTTATTGTGTCTGACCCCCGAGTTCTGCATGGCCACCCAACTCTGCCTCAAGGACCCAGGGGATAATTCATCATAAATAAAAATGCTCTTGGTAAAGCTGGGGGAGGATCTGGTCATGGCTAGAGCTGGGATTTATGGCATTATAATAAGTTAATTAACTGCTTGCTCATTGCATTTTTAAGAATGAAGATAGCATCTAAATGCGTATGCTTATTAGGGCCATCTCTTTAGGCCTATGGAGGGCTTGTTAGGGAAGGTGTCTTAAGATGAATTAAAACAGGGAGTTTTATGAGGTCTGGGCTGGCACATTAATCATAAGAACTAGAATGTTATAGGCTAATGGCACCATAAAGATCTGATTGGCTTACACTGGTGCACATGTGCTAAAAGTGCCAGTTTGGAAATACCTGTGTAGTATAAATGGAATAGATTGATTCACTGTACGACAGCCAGTATACCTGGGTACTTAAGAAGAATCCGAAACTCTTGAGTAACTGGCTTCTAAGGAGCATGGGACGGAGCTGGTGTACTGTTTTGAGTAGTTTCAAAGCAACTGTATGAAAACACTGCAAAAATTCATTCAAATAATTTTATAAAAACTATGACACACAAAAATCAAAGTCAAGGAAAAGTCTAGTCAAGAGAAAAGGTCAAATTTTTATATAACTTTCAGGTAAGAAATGGAGAACAGCCTGGAAGATTTGATATGGACTAAGTAGTGTCAAACCTCAATGGGCAGAAGGCTTTATGTAAACGAAAATGGACGGAAGTTAGCACAGGAGGTTAAAAATAGAACAGATTTGAAGACGTAGCCCCGAGCGACCTCTGCGCCCCTAGCAAAGGAATGAAGTGGCTTTATGGGTTTATTAGACAATGGTTATAGGGTCCTCTAAGGATGAGGAACCTGTGTCCTACATTACAGAATCTACTGCAGAAAAGAGACCAAAGGGTTCAAAGGAACCTATGGAGTTATTAGTAACTGAAGTGCTAAAAATAGATATATCAGTAATGTCATTTAGTAGAACACTTTAAGAAAACATGATAGGTGTTTATCTATAAAGAAGAATATAGCATTAGTCTAATTTAAGCCCCCACAGGACTCTCTAAAACAAAACCAGACCACAAAATTTGAAAGAGAAAAAGAAGTGGAAGATAGCTACAGCTTAGATTTTTCTTTTTTTGGTTGTGAATTTAGCCATTAAAGGCTGCGTCATCTCTGTAGCAATAGAAGTTGGTGGGGGGTTTTTTGTTTGTTTGTTTGTTTTTAAGAAATGGAAAAGGCAGGACAGGGAAAATGGATAGGTAGGAAGGGAAGAAAAAAAAAAACAAAAGCTATAGAAAAGTCAAAGTCCAAATTAAACTACACAGGAGCAAAGAAGAAAATTCTACTGAAAAACAAAAATTAGACAAAACAGCAAACTTAGAGGGATTTCAGTAGGAAACACCTCCATTCCAAGGTTAATGTCTCTGTTTCACAGACTTCACACACATTGACACACGGTCACTAAGAGCAACAAAAGCTCATAGGCCACACTCGAGATCAGTTTCAATGCCACAGGACCATGGTGGGACAAGCAGAAGCTGACAGGACCAAGGAGGACAAGTAGCTACAAGTTTCTGGTGGGACATGTCAGCCAATCCAGGTCATTGAGATTGCTTGTAGAATGCTTTCACGCTTACCTGTGAGCCCAGTATTATCTAATTTCCGGCTCTTTTTAGGAGAAACCAAAACTACCGACCAAACTGTTCAACTAAACACTGACAAAGCAGTGCATGGCAGTGAGTTTCATGTCCCGAATCTTGGTTCACAGTCGTTAACTGCATGAGCAGAAATTCACTCAAATGGGTGAAGGGTCAACTTTTCACTTTGTTTGCTTTTTATCTCCATCGGGTAATCTTTGGGACGTAAAACCTGGAGCAAGAGACACTAATGGCAGTCTCTGGTTACTGATTATTTTAAGTCCATCTGGCTCAGCATCTCTCCATGCCATGAGCAATCATGTGGTACACCCACCTCCTCTCACACCCTATTACACCAGTGACTCAAAGGCACACCTGATTTTGGTCCCATGCTGTTTCCTCCTTGATGAAGAAAACCTTATTGTTTGAAGTGAGGTTCTACTATTAGTCCACAGCAAAACCCTGGGTAGGATAAACTACAAAAGTCACCATATCTGCTGGGTGTCGGGTGTTTATCAGACAGTGGTGACCAGAATCATTTGGTCTTCTTGGAGCTTATACTCGTTCCTCATAGCACTTGGTTGTGTCATGACCTTTCATATGCTCATATTTCTGATTAGCACAGTTAATACTTCTGACCTAATTCTCCATCAGATCTGAGCTCCTGAAGAAAATGCACATGTCCTCCCATAAAGTCAGGAATGCCTTACAGCATATACAATCGCAGTCTTTCTAAGTACTTGTACATATGGTAGCCATCTGATACATGCTTGCTAATGTGGGAAGAGGGTTATCTTGTTATAAAATGCCACCACAAGTACAAATTCCTAAACTTTCTGTGAAACAGGAACTCAAAGTAGGGTGAAATTTGTAAAGGTAATTTAGAAAGAAAAACGACTCAGCCCAGTTTCCTGGTGATCAGAGCCAGGCTGCCAGACATTTGGCTCTCCCTAAAGGCGTGGTAAAAACACTGAAACATTCACCAGCCCGAATACCTGCTAATCACTCTGCCAGCTACACTGAGAAGCAGATAAAGGAGTCAGTCTTTTTAAATTAACCCTGCAGAGACATATGAGCATAGAAACCCAAAACAAACCCATGTTGACATCTGGAGCTCAGATGGTAACTACATCCTAAACATAAGCAGATTCTGTGTGTTGTTCTCATAAAGCAACTGCAAAGATCATTCTAGTATCAAAGCCACAACAGGGCTTTATCATAGGAATTGTCCTGGTTATCATGGCTCCTGGCTACAGTTGGGGCTGAGGAAAAAGAAAATAGTGATTGTTAAGATAAGAAGGAAGAATGCAGTATTCATTACTGCTATCGGTACTTCTGAGGACGAACAACTCTGTGCTCTGTTTTATTGGGAGTGGGGCATGGGATAGAGTCTACAAAACCCTGTGCCTCCTGGTCTACCTCTCTCAGCAGAATGAACATTTTCAAAGATGAGAAGATCTAAAACGGCTGCCTTGTGGTACCCCATAAACAATTACTCGCTTTTATTTTTCTAGGTGTGGGTGGTCTCTAGACTTTCTCACTATCACCATATGGCACGGCATGTAAGGTACAACATAAACAATTTCTGTTTGAGAGTCTGTCTTGAAGAGACTAACTAAAGTACTTTCAGATAGCCCCTCCCATTGTAATCCTTCATATAAAATGTAGAGAATGAAAGAGAGTGGTAGACAGGATGAATACAGGACCAGAAAGCCAGGAAGTGGCTCCTCCCTCACACTAGCATCTTCTGCTTTGGAGGTTGTCCTGAAAAGATGAGCTGAAACTGAGAAGCCATGGTCTGTCCAACCTGGATCATCGGGAGCCATGGAATATCTAAGTCTCATATCCTTAAGTATTTATTGAGGGCAATGTGCTACTCTTCGACATAATAATCAAGTAGAGGCATGAGCTCAACAGACAAAGGCATAATTCGTGAAATTACTCAATCACTCATTTCTCTTTCCTAATTAGCTTCTAGGTATGTGTATATGTGTGTAAGTGACAGTATGCTACGTGGACAGGTGTTCTCACCGACCGGAAGAGGGTATTAGATTCCTTGGAACTGAACTCAAGTCCTCGGGAAACCTAGGAAGTGCTCCTCCCTGCTGAGCCATCTCTCAGGGACCCAATCATTCATTTCTACAATATTTCTGAGAGCTTCTATTGTATGGAGGTAACATGCCATCTCTGGGCTTAGGAACACTGGTCAGATATGTCTCGGGTCATGAGGAAGCTGATAGCCTGAGAATGACGCAGGACAGAGGTGTCATTTCTGTTTCAGTGGGTCAGAGTTTGGTGTAATGTGTTTGACTTGTACTTAAAAGGTACCATCCACATATTTTTTTTCTCCTTCTGTGCCATAATAAAGTGTTTAAGTTTAAAGAATCTGTAGACATCACCTTTTTCCTCTCTTGTTTGTTAAAAAAAATCCATAAAAGTGAAGCACCTTGCTCAAAATTATATATAATTTAGAAGCAAATCTGAGAGAAGAATGTAAGTTTCCAGCCCAGTTTTTCTTTTCTAGTAATGCCACACTATGAATCCTTTAGAGGAATGAGGCATTAGCTACATTTGCACACAAAATACAAATTGCTTCCTTTATTAGAACATCCAACTCTGTCATTTTCTTGCCTTTCAACCGACTTTCAGCACCTCTACTCCACAATCAGTCTAGCGACCTACCGCAACAAAATGCACAACTCTTTATACATATTTTATCATTTCTTTTAAGTCGCACTTTACAGGGTTTCTAAGTTTTTCTCTGGTGTCTCTGGTATCCTGATTTTAGTTAATAGCAGTGAAACAAGAGCAAAAAAAACAAAAAAAAAAGTAAAATCTGAGTCCTTGATCTGGGCCTGTTTAGTGAGCCAGGGAAAGAAAACACGCCGGGGCTGGAGGCACATGAAAACATGTCAATCAGATGTAATTGCTCTCCGAGAGGAACTCTCTTCCTGCAAATAAAAACGAGCTCGTCCCCAGTACAGGGCTTTGTAGTGACGACTAATCTACTAATGACCAGCCTGGTGGTTGTCCTCACACTGGCTCAAAATGAACATTTGATAAAATGTGACAGAAAAGGACACCCTGACCAAGTCACAAATCTTCAACAATGACATAAAGGACATATAAATGTGTGTGTGTGTGTGTGTGTATTGTGTGTGTGTGTGCACATATGTGTGTGTATTCTTTAAACATAGGAAGTAATAGTATTATTGCATTATAGCATCATTGATTTCTGAGAATTCTAATGACATTAAGTATTTCATAGTGACGGAAATGGCATATATATGTATACACACACACATACACACACACACACACACACACACATCAGAACTCTGCCACATTTAAAAATATTCTAGTTGTACAATAATTCTTTTTAAAAACAAAAACACAATAGCCCAGATTTGGCCTGAAGACATGAAAACCACACCCTTGGGAGTAATATCTAAAGGCTATATTTGACTGGATGTATTTAAAGACAGCTTTAAAATATTTTCAGTATAATTTTCTATTAGTTTGGAGCATACTTAAGTAGAAACACTAATCTCTGCAACAATAGGCAAAGGGCAACTGCTCTCTGCAAAAAAAGAAAGGAAAGAAGGAAGGAGGAAAGGAAAGAAGAAAGAAGGAGGGAGGGAGGGAAGGAGGGAGGGAGGGAAGGGAGAAAGAAAGAGAGGGATGGAGAAAGGAAGGGTGGAGAGAAGGATGGAGGGAGGGGTAGGAAGAAAGGGGAGGAAAAAGGCCACCCACCTAATCTATTACCACTGTCTATATTCTTTACCCCAAACTTCAGTTCTGTATTTTTGAATAACACCAGATTTAGGAAATAAGTACAAACTAGAAGGCATAGACAGTCACACAAGTGAGGAAACAAAATAACACCAACAATAAAGTTCATAATAAGCCCTAGCCAAAGGTCCATTGTAATTGTCACTTAAATGATTAAAGGTTGATGCCACCCTTTAGAGAATGACTTCATGGAATTACTTCATCCTCAGAAATCAATGATGCTATAATGCAAAAATACCAAACAATACCATTACTTCTGTTTAAAGATCACACACACACATGCCTTCATGGTGTTCTCTAAAATAACATATAAACATTAATTTATAAATGAATTGTTAAAAAAACTCATTTTAAGTTTTAAAATAGCTAATTTTCAGACTTAATAAAGCCAGGTAAATGGAAAAGGTTCATGAGTGTACAAGGATTAGGCAGAGTTATCATGGGGCAGTCTTACCTCCTCTTGTCATACTGCCTCAGTTTATAGGAGAAAGCTAAACAGGAAACTAAATGTGCATGACCATTAGTTCATTCTGTAAGAGTTCCTGTACTGGGTATAACTGGGGCTTGCCTAATTACTGATATATTGGGGTCCAGAGCCAGTCACACTAAGGGATACATTCAAGCTCTGGGCCCTTTGTGCTCTTCCTTTGCCCAGACCATGGGAGAGCTAATCAGGATCTGTCCACCAGTTAACAAGGACAAACTCCATGAAACAGTGGAGCCAGCTGTGTACATGTGAACTCTTAGAGGACATAATTGACTATCACTACTCAGATCCTTCAGTAAAGGAATCCAACTATGAGAGTTGCCACCAGCCAATGGCCTTCAATAGTAGCACATTTGGAGCTCTCTTGTTTATAAAGCACTATAGCATATTTGGAGCTCTCTTGTTTATAGAGCACTGTCTCTAATCTCTAACTGTGTAGGACAACTCACAGGCACTGAAGAGTTGACCCAAAAACGGAAAATTCTGGTAATATTTTCTCAACTCAGGAAAACTCTGAAGGTCCATTCCAGTCCCCAAACTCTCTATGCATTTCTCCAAGATTGTTACTGTGAGTATATCAAGATTGTTACTATGAGTATATCAAGATTGTTACTATGAGTATATCAAGATTGCTACTATGAGTATATCAAGATTGTTACTATGAGTATATCAAGATTGTTACTATGAGTATATCAAGATTGTTACTATGAGTATATCAAGATTGTTACTATGAGTATATCAAGATTGTTACTATGAGTATATCAAGATTGTTACTATGAGTATATCATATCACAATGTCTTCTTTCTGCTCTTTCTTACCTGTCCCTCCAACTTTAACTTGTGGACTCTATGGCACCCATTAATAACTGCTTTGCATACTACACTACACTTACCTAGAGTATACTTCCTGGAGAACTCAATTTGATACAGAAAGATCTTGACTTCTTTTCCAAACATTCTAGATTCCAGAGTGGGATTATGCCCCTAGGTTGCTAGACCTAATTCTTAGGGAAAGCATTATCTGACTGGCAAGGCCTGTGCTTGGATGTAATGAGCACATTCTAGCTATTAATAAAAGTCACATTTCAATACCTTGTTAGTTACTGCCATCATGTCATGGCTCGCATGCTACTGGGGGCAGGTCAGGAATGGGTGATAGGATTCAACCCTTAAAAAATCACACACTGTACTCCTAATAAGGTCTACTCCTAGAGCCAACTGAAAAGGTGTAGTATAACTTTCAGAAATGTCAAAGTTTCTACGAATCATTTGAGTTTTCCCTCTTGAGGGTCTTCGTATCCATGACAACTATAAAAATTAAGGATTAGTGAACGGTTCCACAATTCAGAAAAGTTTTAGGGTTTGAAAAATTGTAATTTAATTAAAGCAAGAGCTATTGTTATTTAATAAAGAGAAATCGTATGGATCTGATATCATATTTTATGCCCATTCCCATCAAAAGGAAAAGTAGATTAAAAGTTTCACTAAGAACAATACACAGGGAAATCTTCATTTAATCAGCTAGAACATTCTAAAAGAATTTATATTCTGGTACATACTAAAGAGTTCAGAATTTATGAGCAGAGAAGAAAGAAAGAAGGCTAATGTGAACACTTCCTCAATCCGGTTCTTATTCAAGCCAATCATTTAATTTACACTGTTGAAAAAAAGTTTAATACTTAATTCTTAAAAATTGTTCTGCATTAAGTCACAAAGATGATAGGCCTTTCCTTGATGTAATAAATCTATTAAATACAATGCACAAAAGTCAGGAGAGAAAAGAATTCATAAAGTCATGTGCATGGCAGTGAAGATATGTTACATTTTTGTCTAGATATCTAATAGAGCCACCTGAATATCATCCTATACCACTATTTAAATGCAATGCCTTTCTTGAGGGAAGACAGTAATTTTAGCATATTTTATAGTGGAGGAAAAAAACAAAATTGGGTTCAAATTGCTTACCCAATAAATGACCAACAAGAAGATTAAAGTCTTACCATTATACCCCTGTCCTTTTACAAGACAATTCAGCTTTCTCTTACTCTAAAGTTACAGTAAAGAAGTTGATATCTTCAGTATAGTGCTGGCCTATTCAAAATCCACCAAGCATTTAAAAATATAGCTTGACAGCTGACATTTCTATTCTATTGGGAGAAATGCTAGAAAGATGATTCCATTTTTCCTAACATCTCCAAGCTGGGCTCAGATATGCTCAGTGTGTGTGTGTGTGTGTGTGTGTGTGTGTGTGTGTGTGTGTGTGTGTGTTCATGTGTAAAGTAAAAACAGCACTACAAACCCTGCTTGTCAGAAGGGAACTAGAGAAGGCCTCACTCCCACCCACAGCCATAGCTATTTGTGGAAAAAGTCCTAATACAATTCATGCTCAGTCCATGGGGAAAGTCTGAAGAGACATGGACTAGACACTACAGCTGTGGGTGCCCAAAGCCTAAACATCACTGGATACTCAAGAAAGTTCTGTCTGAAGCACAAAGCTCCTGAAAAGCAATAGACAGTGTCCCAAGTCTTAGAACTTCTGCAATTGTTCTCGAACCAGGAGCTAGGGAATGTTTCCTGGGCAACACAAAGTCCTGAATCAATAGTTTCTGGTGTCACAAATCCCATTCTTATCCCATGGCATGGGTCCAGACCTGTGGCTGCCATTGCCACAGTGCCAGGAGTCTCTTACATTCCTCCTGAGATACCGAGAAAGGTCTCACGTACTGTCTCAGAGACCATGGCTACTAGTGTCACTTAGGCTTGCCAGGAACTGCCTAGGAACAATCCTTTCCATAAAGCATGGCAATAAGATTAGATGCTGCTCTAGGAAGCCCCAGTGCCAAACAGGCTTGACTCTGGAGCTGGTGTGCATACAAATCCTCTACAAAGTTGAAGATTATTTTCATAAGCCACTACTGTCTGGACAACTAGTTTATACCTCTGATATCAGTCAAAGCCAAAAAAAATTGCAGAGATTATACCTTGAGCTTAGTTGTAACCAAAAGTACAATAACCACCCAAGAGATATTCTAAGTCCTATCTAAATGGATAAAGAACAATTCCTATAACAACTAGTATATAAAACTAATACGGGCAACCATTCCCTCAGGTATAAGATATCAATATAGGGACACAAAGGCATAAAAGTACACATGACACCCCCAAAGGAAGATAGTGACTTTACAATTTGAATAAAATGCATGAAAAATTATGAAATAGGCATTCCAAGGATAGTTAAGAGTACACAGATAATACAGATACGCAATAGAAAAAAGGAGGAAACAACTCAGAATAAGAACAAGAAATTTCTCAAATATATGGAAATCAGGAAAAAGATTGTTGAAAAACTTGAAACTAAATGTTATAATGAATAACATAATAAAATCACAGCATTCACAGAAGACTGAAGCAAGCAATGTAAAGTGTCCTTAAATATGAGGACATATATTTTGAATTAATGCAGTCATAGATTTAAAAAAAATGGAAAGAAGGAAGGAATTGCCTCGAAGATTTCTGGTATACAATTAATATTAACAAATATTTATATTACGAGAACCCTAAGTATAAAATTAAAATGATATTTTTTAAAAAAATTCTAGATACTTTTCTAGTTCCATCCATTTGCCTGTGAATTTTATAAAGTCATTGTTTATAATAGCTGAGTAATACTCCATTGTGTAAATGTACCACATTTTCTGTATCCATTCCTCTGTTGAGGGTCATCTGGGTTGTTTCCAGCTTCTGACTATTATAAATAAAGTTGCTATGAACATAGTGGGGCATATGCCCTTGTTATATGTTGGAGCATCTTTTGGGTATATGCCCAGGAGTGATATAGAGGGGTCCTCAGGTGGCACTATGTCCAGTTTTCTGAGGAACCACCAGAATGATTTCCAGATTGGTTGTATCTGCTTGCAATCCCACCAGCA
This sequence comes from Tokudaia tokunoshimensis, assembly GCA_036184795.1. Taxonomy (NCBI): domain Eukaryota; kingdom Metazoa; phylum Chordata; class Mammalia; order Rodentia; family Muridae; genus Tokudaia; species Tokudaia tokunoshimensis. Next base: position 16,918,095 of record BTHU01000003.1, read on the forward strand.
ATGGATAAGTGTTCCTCTTTCTCCACATTCTCGTCAGCATCTCCTGTCATCTGAGGTTTTTATCTTAGACATTCTGACAGGTGTGAGGTGGAATCTCAGGGTTGTTTTGATTTGCATTTCCCTGATGACTAAGGATGTTGAACATTTCTTTAGGTGCTTCTCAGCTATTCAATATTCCTCAGTTGAGAATTCTTTGTTTGGCCCTGTACCCCAAATAGAGTTATTTTGTTCTCTGAAGTCTAACTTCTTTGAGTTCTTTGTATATATTAGCTATTATCCCTCTATCAGATGTAGGGTTGGTAAAGATCTTTTCCCAATCTGTAGGTTGCCATTTTGTCCTATTGATAGAGTCCTTTGCCTTACAGAAGCTTTTCAATTTTATAAAATCCATTGTTCTATAGTTGATCTTAGAGCCTAAGACATTGTTGTTCTTTTCAGTAAATTTTCCCCTGTGCCAATGTGTTCTAGGCTCTTTCCCACTTTCTCTTCTATTACATTCAGTGTATCTGGTTTTAAGCGGAGGCCCTTGATCTATTTGGACTTGACTACAAGGAGATAAGACTGGATCAATTTGCATTCTTCTACATGCTGACCACCACTTGAGCCAGCACCATTTGTTGAATATGCTGCATTATTTTTCCAATGGATGATTTGGTAACCCAGTCACAAAAGAATACACATGGTATGTACTCACTTATAAGCAGATATTAGGCAAAATGCTCAGAATATCCAAGATTCAACTCACAGACCATACGAAACTCAGGAAGTAAGACCAAGGTGTGGATGCTTCAGTCCTACTAAGAAGGGGGAACAAAATAATCACAGGAGGCAGAGGGAGGAAGAGACCTGGAAGGGAGAGAGGATGGGAAAGGAAAAAGGGGGCAGGATCTGGTGTGGGAGGAGATAGGAGAAAAACAGAGGGTCAGGAAATTGAACAGAGCTGTGTAGCAGTGGGGGAAGGAGACCTGGGTGTAGCCACTAGAAAGTCCCAGATTCCAGGAAAGCAAGAGGCTCCCAGGACCCAGTGGAGATGACGTTAGCTGAAATATCCAACAAAGGGGAGAAAGAACCTGTAGAGATTATATCCAGAGGTTAGGCACGGCTCCCAGTTGAGGGATAGGGTACCCACCCATCTCAAAAATATTAACCCAGAATTGCTCCTGTCTAAAGGAAATGCAAGGACAGAGTGAAGCAGAGACTGAAGGGAAGGCCATCCAGAGACTGCCCCACCTGGGGATTCATCCCATCTTCAGACACCAAACCCAGACACTACTGCTGATGCCAAGAAGTGCTTGCTGAAAGAAGCCTGATATAGTTGTCTCCTGAGAGGCTCTGCCAGAGCCTGACTAAGACAAATGCACATGCTAGCAGCCAACCATCAGACTGAGCACAGGGACCCCAATGGAGGAGTTAGGGGAAGGACTGAAGGAGCTGAAGTGGCCTTATCTGGCATCAGTGGGAGGGGAGGCCCTTGATCCTGTGAAGGCTTGATGCCCCAGTGTAGAGGAATGCTAGGGCAGTGAGGTGGGAGTGGGTAAGTTGGTGGGGGAGCACCCTCATAGAAGCAGGATAAGGGGGGGATGGGAAAGGGGATTTGCAGAGGGGAGACCTGGAAAAGGAATAACATTTGAAATGTAAATAAATAAAATATCCAATAAAAAAAGAAAAATATACATTAAGTTGTAAAAACATGAAATATAAAGCTAAACAGAAAATTCACAACAGAAGAATCTCAAATGGCTGGGAAGCACTTAAAGTAATATTCAAAGTCCTTAATGATTGGGGAAATGCAAACTAAAATAACCCTGAGATTCTACCTTACACCAATCAGAATGGTGAAGATCAAAAACTCAGGTGACAATACATGTTGGTGAGAATGTGGAGAAAGAGGAATGTGTCTCCATTGCTGGTGGAATTGCAAATTAGTACAACTACTCTGGAAATCAATCTGGAGTTTCTTCAGAAAATTAGAAATAAAGCTATCTGAAGACACAGCTATACCATTCTTGGGCATATACCCAAAAGACGCCACAGGGCACATGTTCCACTATGTTCATAGCAGCCTTATCTGTGATAGCCAGAAGCTAGAAAAAGCCCAGATGTCCCACAAAAGAAGAATGGATACAGAAAATGTGGTTCATTTACACAATGTAATACTATTCAACTATAAAGAATGAAGACATCATGAGTTTTTGAGGCAAATGGATGGAACTAGAAAATATCATCCTGAGTGAGGTAACTCAGGCCCAAAGGGACATGCATGGTATATACTTACTAATAAATGGATATTAGCCAAAAAGGTACAGAGTACCTAGGATATAATCCACAGAACTCAAGAATGTTAACCAGCCAAAGGACTCAAGTGAGGATACTTCATTCCCACTTGGGAGGGAGAGAAAATCAATCATGGGGGACAGAAGGAAGGAGGGACCTGGGTGGGAGAAGGGAGATGGAAGGGAAAAGGGGAATGTGATTGGGTATTGGGGGGAGCAGGAGAGAAGTTATGAGGGCCAGCAGAATGAATGGATGGAAATTGGCAACCTTGGGGTAGGGGCTCTAGAATATACCAGAGACCTGGGAGGTGAGAGAATCTCAGGACTCAAAGAGGGGGACCTTAGTTGAAATGCCCAACAGTGGGGAAAGGAAACTTCTCACTTCCAATAGAGAATCTGGTTTTAAAACCACAAAAGACACAACAATGCAAAGAAATATGAAGACATCTCCCATCTTCTCTGCTTTTACAGATAAACGGAGGAGATCACAGGCCAAGAAAATCATGTGACTGCCCCAGAAGCTAGAAGTAGCTTGTAGTTGATAGCTAGCAAGAAGGGAGACTTCAGACCTGCCAGTTTAAGGAATAGAATTCTACACACAACCTCAAATATCAGGAAAAAGATTCTTCCCCAGAGTCTCCAGAAAAGAAAAGAAAAAAAAAAAGAGCTCTGTGAATAGCTTGATATCAACCTGCAAAGAGCCCTGTCAGACTTCTGACCTACATACACCGATACTTTTCTCACTCAATATAGGCTGTTTTAGAATTAAAAGTATGTTTTAAATTTTTATATGACTATAATAGAAACTAAAAATTAAAATTAAACCATTTTTATAGGCAGTGTATTTAAAAAATAACTTGTCTATGGATTAGGAATATAGCTTAGCAGCAGAGAACTTGTCACGTATGTGTAAGGCCCTAAGTTCACCACCTGGAATCACCATAATAGTTCAAATCTTTATATTTATCATGTTTACATATGTGTATGTGTGCATGAGTGTGTGTCTGTGTGGTGTGGGTTGATACTCATGTTATAGGATGTACATGAAGATCAGAGAACAATTATATACTATCAGGTCTTGAAGTGGGATTTTTCTGGTTTCTTTGGAGACTCAGTTGTATCCTGTGATGTTTTTCTGGAAACTGTCTTATAAGAGGATGTTTTTGCTGAAGCAGACGCTTGGGAGGATGTTTTGCTAAGAACAGACAGTTAGGTGGTGTTTTTCTGGAGGCAGCCTGAATAAAGGGCATGTGATGCTTTGCTAGAGTGAATGCTTGAGAGAACACAATGATGCTAGGGAAGGATATAAATACAGCCCAATGGACAGTGGATGCTATTGATTCGCCTTGCCATTCTTTGCTAGTCATGGTTGGGCTTTGCTGATGCTGGTCTTCACTGACTATGCTAGGTGGTATTGGTTCACCTTACCATTCTTGTTGGTAATCGTTTGTCATGACTTCATAGAGAGAAATGCACCAAAAAGAATTTCTGGTGGTATACTAGCAGCTTCTTGCCACTTCCGAGGATTTGGACCAATTGGCAGAACCTTGCAGTTTCTTCTGGATAGACCTGCCATTGCTGATTCATAAATGGCGTTTGCAAGTCTTAACACTGTTGATTCATGAACAGTGTTTATGAGTAGATAGAGCTTCCACTATTGATTCCCGTGAAGTAAACGGCTGATATACTGACAACACAGACTGTGTTTGCTACAAAGAAATATTTCTAAACAGGTCCACATCCTCCTTTGCTCTATTAACCTTTCCTTTCCACTACATCTGGTGGGTGGTGGGCTAGAAGAGATGTTAAAGCATTTAAGAACCCTTATTAAAAGTAGGTTTTGAAAACTCTAAGCCTACAAGTTCTCTCCTTTCACCAGGATGGAGGTTCTGGGGATCAGAAATAAGTCATCAGGCTTGCATTTTTCTACCAGCAAGCTCCTTTACCTACAGATCCATCTCGCAAACCCTTCCCAATACTTTTAAAAGATTGTGAAAAAAGTTGAATGTTGAAGTCAGGTTTTAAATGCTGTTTCTGACTTAGATGGAATGAATTCAAGCTCACCCCCCCCAAGAACTATTGCTGAACAGATCCACTTCCCCCAATCCTAATAACTTTTCTCTTCTACTACCTCTGCTGGGTAGTGGGCTAGAGGTGAGGTTGAACCCTTATTAAAAGTAGGTTGCAAAAAAATTTATGCCTACACATCGGTTGCTATTTTCATTTTCATACAAGTTCTTCATTTACTAGAGAGTTTGTGAAAATTTAGTCACATTGGCTACTTTTCTCTTTTCTTATGGCTCTGTCTTTGTGGTGGCTTCATCTCCTCTTCCCCTCCTTTTCTGATCTCTGCAAACTCTCATTCCATCTCCTCTGTTCTTCATTGTGTCTGTCTTTGAAGGCTAGCACATTTCCTTTGAGCTTTGTACAACAGAGGCTACATCTCAAGGCTGAGATTGTTTGCCTCACCCCACTTAATTGTTTCTGCAGTGTGTTTCTCTCTCTGCCTCCTGAGTGTGTGTCTTTCTATCTTCTATTTTGTCATTTGTGTTGTAGAGCCCAGGCAAGTTCTTCTGTACTTATTACTCATCCTCCTCCAGTGCAGCTGACCATTTGTGGAAGAACAGTGTGAGAAAGAACACACTGGGTCAAGGCAGCCAGTACTTTCTATAGCACAAGAGTCTTAAACATTTTTGTCATAATTTTGTCACCGCCTGGGGAAATGGTAAATAAAGGGTAAACAAAGGTACTTCATTTTAAACATATTTTTTTAAAAAATAGCACCCTTCAATAATACCTTAAGAATTGTGTTGAAACCATGCCTAAAAGAAGACTTTAGAGCTAGTTTGCCCATTGGACAATAAAACATAAATGTTTGAACTCATCACCCACCATAGAGTCCTTATTATTTATCTCTATAGCACCCATTCTCGTCCCTACAGTGTTTAGGGGCAGCTGGTTAACAAATATACCAAGTTGGTTTATTGACACATCATCTTACTTTAGAGCCATTTCCCCACATCTTTCTTGGAGCATGTGCACCCTGTATCTCATCTCTGACAAAACATTTCTGAATGGGGGCGGAGGGGGTGTTGATTTCAGTACAGAGATATCTACTTTTAAAGAAATGCTTCAGGCTCCAGGTTACACTCACCAGCTCTAAACTCAGTGTCCTTTCCTATCCACATTGTTCACATATATTTATTTACTGATGAAAGCCAGTACCTTTTTTTTAAACAGTATGTTTCTTTTTCTAATTTTCATTTCTGTTGGTGAACTGTGGAGAAAGTAAGTAGAGCATGATTCTACTTAAGTCATTTCTATTGTTAAGCAACAAATAAATGAAACCCTAGTCCATTGGTTTATGGAAATCGGTCAAAGTTTAGATGTCGGAAAACGATCTGGAGGTTTAAAGGGCAGTCATTGAAGAACAGATGGTAGAAAGGAAATGGGTGATGCAGCTCATTGGAGGATTGCTTCTCTAGAATGGAGAGAGCCCTGGGTTATGGAGCATGGGGTGCTCATCCTCTCATGTGTGCATCCCCGGAACATTGGCGGTCAAGGCAGGAAAATAACAAATCCAAGGTCATCTAGTAAGTTTAAAGCCATCCTAGGCTATAAAGACCCTGACTCTAAGATAAATAAATAAACTAATTAAACAATCAATAAAGAAAAATGCAGTGGCAATAGCAATTACCAGGGCATAGAAATTTTTTTAAAAAGCAATACATTTGGGTTATAATATGCTATAATCTCAGGAATTGTACAGAAAAACATTCTTTGAAAAACAGTGATTGCAATTTGGAATCTTGGTGCAGATTTCTAAATGGCACATTAGAGCATTTCCAATATCCTAAAGGGGCCTTGGATTCTCTGCAAGAGAGTGTGAGAAGTCTCAGGCACAAGTTAGAACCATTTCTATCAAATGGTAGTATAAGCTGACCCATCATAGATTTAAACCTTATCTATATCATAATCTCGGGTATTATTTCTTAAATAGATCAATTTCATTTATGCTGAAGATCTATTGGAGCAAATAACCCCTTTTATGGTAATCATAGCGAGGGATCCCTCAGTACTCATAGTTCCTCCTCGGTGACCTCAACCACTCACTTGATGCTCCACAGGTGGAGTGTGCTCCACTGGAGGTTTCAGGAAAGTCTCCTCAGTGTCCCATGATGTTTAGCTTTCAGGTCCTCCATATTCTTAACTTTCTATTGGCTGTGCATCAAGATACAGTACACTCAGAGTTTCCTCAGATCCTCTGTCCACACACTCTTCAGCTAGTCACTTTCATCACCTCTTTTAATAGTGATAAACATAGATACCATGTTTCCCATGTCACCACCTCTGCACTCCATATTTCAGAATCTTCACCCTGTCCAGTGGCGAACTAGGCGTTCACAAACTTGACATTGCTGCACCCTTTCCCACCTCTTAATGATCTCAAGTCTCCTTGCATCAAAACCTAGATTTCTTCCTGCTAGAATTTTCAACATTGCTATTGTTGATATATTGTATTTGACCACACTCCTAAAATTCCTCAGAATAAAATAATAACTTCATAAGCCAGTAGACTTACTCTCACAAAAGACAATGACAGAGAATCTGTTGACACCACCCCTGCTGGCTTAGGAACAAGTTGACTCTTGACCAAGAGTTTGTGAATGTTTGGGTTTTTTTTCCAGTATCTTCTTGATTGACAGGCAAATACGATCTTATTGTTTAGTGACTTCCCAGCTTAGTAATGCTAGTAACTCTTCTGGGGTAGGGACCTCAACAAAGAATATGAGCAAATATTACTGACTACATTACTAAGATCACAGAATGATTTTGGTTAAAAAAAAAAAAGACTAGTAACTCTTCTGGGGTAGGGACCTCAACAAAGAATGTGAGCAAATATTACTGACTACATTACTAAAATCACAGAATGATTTTGGTTAAAAAAAAAAAAACTACAATAGTTCTTATTGCATCCCAGCCTCAACACAAGGAAAACTGGCAACTCCTCTCCTAGGGGAGATAAGACTTCACCTTAGTGACTCCCTAATCTTCTTTCACAGATGCTTGGGACTGGAGAGATGACTCAGTGGTTAAAAGCTCTTGCTCTGATTTCAGAGAATTGGAGTTTGGTTCCCAGCGCCTATGAGGAACAACTCATCATTGCCTGTAACTTTAGCTCTCAGGTCTCCAGCGTCCTCTTCTGGACTCTTCGGTTGTTCCCATGCATGTGTACATAAACACACACAGACATGCTAATAAAAATAAAAATCTTTTTCTAAGATTAGCAATTTGATGTTAAAACTCTTAAACTTAGGCAATGGGTTGTTCCAATTTTATTTCTGCTAAATGTGAGCATTGCTTTAAAACTTGTGAACATGTCCTCTTGGCAACACTGAGAGGCGGAAAGGTCTGCACTACTCATGCACCTCCAATACCCACTTCTTCTCTCTTTGCCGGACCTCCTTTATGGGGCACAAAATCATACTGTCCAATATTTTTTATGCTAAGATAAAGGTCATTATTAATATTTTGGCTACCTTGCAATAATATACCATTAAAATATTCTAATTCTCTGCTTGGGCTCAAACCAATATCCAGCAGTAAGATTCTTTGTCACCCAATATTTATCTGCAAGATCCTTGCATTTCTCACATATGCATCTTCTGATAGACCTATCAAAGTTCTCTGAGAATACATGGACCAGGACTCCAGGCACTCCATCCCCAACACTCACTTCTCCAATTGAAATTCTATTGCTTTTTCCAAAGAAAGGAAGAGAAAGACATGTGTCTGAACTATGATTGCCAAAGACATCGTTAGGAGACATTTAACTAGGCATCTACTGTTGGGGGTGGGAAATTGCAGTGCCTAAGTTCCAGTTCATTACTCTTGGGGCCTGTGTAGCTCTTGCCAGGGCCTCAGAAGCAGAGAGATGGCCTAAACCCAGGTTAGAGAGGCTACTACAGCACAAAGGCAATTATGCCACAAGAAAAATGTTGTCCACTAATCATCTGGCAATCAATTACTAAGACCAGATAACCCTCTCCCCACTTGGGCTCTTCAGTATTAATAGTGCCATCCTGTAATGACTTCAGGCTCACGCAGGTGCATGAAAGAACAGACTCGAGGACACAGCTTCCAAGATTAATGAGCTCTGTCAATTTGCCCAGCAGACATCTGATTCTCAAGCTTTATGTAGCTACTTGTTTTACACTTGCCTCAGATTTTTTTCTTCCCCCCCCCCCGAAAAAATTAGCTAGTAATTTGAACACATTCAACATGCATGCATCGGCCCTAATTTTGCAATAAAGTATGAACCAAAAAGCCTCTTCATCTGAATATTAGCACAGCAAGTGGCTCATAATGGCAGGGTTCCTTTGGTCATATATTAGGGTTAGTTGTCACAATTAGTGATGTACAGGATTCAGAGCTATAGAAACCCTTCATTGTGGAATAATGAAAACCTAGCATCACCACTGTCTCCATTTCCTCCCCTGGTCTAGAAAGTTAAAAAGCAAGACTATGTGTACTCTAATAAATAATGAAGCTGTTTTAGAGCTTCCTGAAATACGAATGGCGTGAATGAGGAGGAGACTCTCAGATCACTGATTCTCTGGGTAAAAGCTATTGAGCTTCCCACACACACCCACAGTGAGGGAAAACAGCATTGTCCCAGAAAAGCCAGTCACCAGGACCTATACATTTATGTCAGAACAGGAATTGCCTATAAACTGAAATGAATATCAGGAAATTTGCTGTTCCTCCAAATTGATATTTTATAACCCAACTACTGTAAAATCTCATAATCTTTAAATACACGAGGTCAATGTACTAAATAGCTATTTTATGATGCTACCTAAAGCCTCCGATTTGTTTCTCATGGGGACTGAGGCTTCATAGCTCACGGTTCCCCCTCAATTGCCCTTTCAATGAGTGTATGGATAAAAGGAGCAAAACGTCTGACTTCAAAACATTATTCCTGCCTTTACCTTTTTGCTTCCATTTAATGCCATAAGCAGCCATCCGTGAAGCCTTTTTCCAGACTACATTTATTGGAAACTAGATTTTGCTAATTAATTTCTGTATGAATGTCTTCTGCTATGATACCATCAATCATTTCCAGTTTAAAACAAAGATAAAGAAAACAAAGGAAGAAATAAGGGAAGAGAAACACTGAACAACTCACATAATTATGCAATTTTCACTGTAATGGGTTTCAGCCTGCTCTATTTCCCACTTAAGTTTATCACTGATCTATATTCATTCTTGGGATCTGTTCAATTATTATTTCCTACAGTAAAAAATATGTCTGACCTGGAGAAACTGTTCCTTAGAAGATAGCAGTACCTGTGCTGTCTTAGGAAAATAAGTCTGAATCTCAAAAGCCATTAATTACAAAGTTAGATGTAGTTGAAGATCATAACAAACATGGATTTTTAAATATTGTTCTTTGACAATTCCATGCAGATAGATTCAGAGATACTGAACTGTGATCACTTGCACTCTCTCTTCCTCTCAGACTAAGATCTTTCTTCTTTTCAACCAAGTTCTTTTCTCATGTGCAATGTTGTGTCTGTGTGTGTGTCTGTGTGTGTGTGTGTGTGTGTGTGCGCGTGTGTGTGTGCGCGTGTGTGTGTGTGTGTTCATGTATACGCATGTCTTACTGAGTTTCATTAAGGTCGCTTGCACCAACAAGAGTGAGGAGTTATTTACTTGGATGTGGACAACTTATCAGTGGCTGCAAAACTTACTTTACAATTCACCGACCACAGGAAGCTCAAGAAGAAGGAAGACCAAAGTGGGGGTGCTTTGGTTCCTCTGAGAAAGGGAAGAAAATATTCACAAGAACAACTATGGAGACAAAGTATGGAGCAGAGACTGAAGGAGAGGTCACCCAGAGACTATCCGACCTGGGGATTCATCCTATAAACAGTCACCAAACCCCAAAACTACTATGGCTGGCAAGAAGTGCATACCAAAAGGAGCCTGTTATGGTTGTCTTTTGAAGTGGCCCTGCCAGAGCCTTACAGATATAGAGGCAAATACTAGCAGCCAACCACTGGACTGAGCCAGGGGGGTGGGGGGGCTCACAATGGAGGAGTTGGAGGGCAGACTGGAGGAGCAGGGGAGGGGGGGTGCAGCCCCATGGGAAGAACGATGATGTCGGCCAACCAGACGCCCCAGGGCTCCAAGGGACTAAGCCATCAACCAAGAGGTACACATGGTTCCAGCCAAAAGAGTAGCAGAGGAATGCCTTGTTGGGCATCAGTGGGAGGAGAGGTTCTTGGTCCTGTGAAGGCTCAATAGAGGCCCCAGTGTGGTGAAATCGAGTGGGGATCGTGGGAGTGGGTTGGGTGGAGGAGCATATTCTTGGAGGCAGGGTGTGGGAGGATGGGTTGGGGTTTTTCAAGGAGGGGGGAAACCGGGAAGGGGTATAACCTTTGAAATGTAAATGAAGAATATATTCAATAAAAAAAAAAGAAAGAAAATGAGATGCAGTCCTCAGTATTCATTAACTGTAGCCTCTCAAGAAGGGCGGGGCCTCATAAGCCCCTCCTCTTTGCATGATATAATGTTGACAGGCAATACACTATTCTATTTCTATGCAGGCAAGCACAGCATCATGAATTTATGAGTTCAATGGCCGTAATGTCCAGAGGACACTGTTTCTGCAACATTCCTGAAATTCTCTGGCTCTTAACATTCACTCTGCCCCGCCCCACTAACTAATGTGCCATAAATCTTTGGTGGGAGGAAGGACACAGATGTCCTCTTGAGAGTCAATCCCTCCTCAGTTGTTTATTCTCTACACTGGCTGGTTGTGAGTTTGTGCATTAAGAGTCACCAACAGCAAAAAGAAGCATCTTTGCCCAAGGCTGAGAGCAGTAGAAGCCAAAGTATTTAGAAGACAGGTTGACACCATCAGTCACAGTTTCTTTACTCAACGGTGATGAGATGCCTCTTATGGAAGCCAGAGTCCCTTAAGTGTTTACGATATGATGCCAACTCACTTCCACCATCAATAACCTTAGTCTTAAGTTACGTCTTCCCAAAGTTCCTACCACCCTTGAGTGAAGCCCTTCACGAGCCTTTCATGGGACTCCTCTAGATAAGAGTAGCCTTCCTAAATGAAGGATTTTTTCATCTTGGAGACATATCTCTGAAAGTCTGACCTCAGTGCCTAACTTCTACCCATTGTCTGTGATGCGACAACAGCTATCAAAGCCACAGTTGGTCTCTGTCATATGCCATCACATATCAAAGTCTATGAATATATGGGTTTTTTAAGTCATTTATTATGATTATGTATGTGTCTGATGGGGGGGTCTGCATGTGGCACTATGGAGGACCCAGGACACCATCGTGTAACTGGTTCTCTGTTTCTACCTTTATGTGCACTCCAGGGACTGAATTCAGGTCCTCAGGCTCCTAAAGCAAGCCCCTTCACCCTCTGTGCCACCTCACCAGCCATAAGCTTTTAAACTCAATACTTAAAAGCATCTATTAACTCTTGAAAAAAGTTAACTTGATATTTTAGAGACCAATATCATCAGAAAAAAAAGTTACTCAATAGAGAACTGGATCCCTGCTACTCAAACTGTGCAGGAAGAGATAAAAACCTGGGTCTAGTTTCAATATATTCAAGTAGTGTGGGGAGAGATGAAGACAGTTAAGAATAATAAAATTGCTACATACCCCAGGTGAGCAGGATGCATACCTGCCTCTTCCCAGTCCTGAGGCATTTTCTTTTGTGAGACACACTGTCCCTGAGGTAGGAGCTGTACTGGCTGGAAAGGCGGCCATCGGTGCCAGCCTTTCCCTCCAGTGCACAGCCTGCATTGACTATACATTGTGCTCAAATATGGAGGGTGAGTCTGGGATCTACACCAACAGAGGGACATTTCCTGTGGATTCCATACCTCTCCAACATCGCTCTTCCAAGAAAGCAATTTAATTATCCAACTATGAAATAAATGACCAAGATGCTTCTTGTGCTATGAACCAACCACAGACTTAGAAGTGCTTATTCAGAATGCTCATGAGACAAGTGAGCAAGCCCTTGAAGCAGGGCACATTTACAAAAGCATAAAAGACAATAGAATACTTTAAACTGATTAAATTGTCCGTTTAAGCTGGACATGGTGGTATGTGACTTTCACCCCAGAACTTGGGAGGCAGAGGCAGACAGATCTTTCTGAATTTGAGGCTAGCCTGGCCTACATAGTGAGCTGGAGGACAGCCAATGCTATATAAAGAGACCTGTCTCAAACAAAACTAAAGTATCAACTTAAAAATGGAAGGTTGAATCTACAGTGGCTTAACAGAGGATGTCTTTCTTCCCATACAAGAAAACACGGGGAGCTGGGGAGTCCAGGTCTAGCAGAGCACTCGCATGTAACAGGGGCTCAACGGTCCTCTACTACGTCAGCGTCACTGGATGCTTGGGGTGTGAACATAAATACACAGTCTTAAATTCCGTAAAAGGAAAAATCGCAGAAGATAGGGTAATGGGTCTGTGCCACTGAGCCTGTCTCCCACTTAGACATTTACCTATGGTTGTGCTCTTAAACTTCTGTGTGTTTCTCATGCAAAATGACACCGAGATATCATCCTCAACTAGCAAAGTAGCCCAGGACATTACATATATATATATATATATATATATATATATATATATATATATATATATATATATATATATAGTGTACTTTGTCAAGCAGAAAACATAAGTTGGATTATGGCAATATAGAAGGGCAAAGAGTAGTCAACCTTCAGTCTGCCAGTTGGTCACACTCAAACGTTAGTCATGAATGAGAGGAGCCTCAGGCTGCTGACCTCACCTCTTCTGCAGCCAATCACACACTGACAATATAGTCAAGCACAACTTGACTATAGGAGAAGACATTGGTATACAATTCTAAAAACAACTCAAAGTTACTCACACACAAGAGAGAATTAAATAAATTTGCCTGACTTAAAGGAATGGGGAAAGTCGCCTCCATGTAAGTACCATATTCGGGAGCTTGGGTACTGTCACAGAGGCATTTTGCCTGACTTCTTTCTCTACAATACGTCTCTTTTGGTAACAGAAAATGGCCACTAATCACCTACATCCTGTAGACTTAGCATCACCAGTGTAGAGAGTGATGGTGTGTGGTGCTAACATCCTAAAGATAACAACATGGCACCCAATGTCAAGGAGTTTTCACATCTGGCAGAAAGGCTTTAAATTTCTTCAGTGAACAAAACTATGGGAAAGTGAAGTATCCTACCACAACTTAAATACCTGAACAGTTATTATTCATCTCCAATCTACACAAGAAACCATCTTTGTCAGACCTTTGACTCTAAGGTCCATGAATATCACAATCTAAACATGTACTTCAAAAGGCATAAGTTGTTACACACTCCATAGAAAAGGAGACCAGACTGCATGAGCTCTCAAAATCATGCAAGCTGCACCTTATTCTTATGTATTTAAAATGCTCGTCAATGTGTTGAGGTTACCAGAAGGTCCTAAAGCAATCTTGTTGATTTTACATAGTTTTCCTATAATAGAATGCACACCACTCAATAGAACATTTTGTTTTGTTGTATTGTTGCTTTTGTTTTTGTTTTAACTTAAATGAAAGGAACTCATCCCTACAGAGTCAACTGTTGGATTCGAAACAAAAAATTTTACAGGCAAGAAAGAGACGAGAATTACAATTTACATTTTAAAATGTGTTGCACAATCTGCCTTCATAAAGACACGATTTCATGCTCACGGCGTGATGCACGTCATAACCACATCAGAGGTAAGCAGAGATCAGAGCAGTGCAATTGAGAGACAGCAGTTCACTTAGTGTGTGGTGTGGTTCCGTGAGACTGAGTTAGCTCTGAGGCAGCTCCATCTTCCACCAGGATCCTAAGCGCATTTTGACGAGACAATGCTGAACATTTCTTGTTGTTTACAATACAAGTGTTTTTCGGCACTTTAATTACACACTGAAGTACCTGGAAATGAAGTCTCCTTTTCTGTACAACACACCTAATACTGCATTGTCTAAGTTGAAACTACATGCCTATGTTTGTATTTAAGATGTTGCCTGGTGGCTCGTACATTAATAGGTTCTGTGTACACAGCTTGCTGACAGTAACCACGTGCCTTCAGCAACAATTAAACTAGCCCAACCACCCTGCCCCCTTACACTGTCTGTTTCTTACGTTCACCACTACTGGTGTGTAAGCCACTTCTGCCATGCAAATCTGTTCTGAGACTAATAAAATGCCACCCAATTCAAATCACCATTCTCTGTGAAGTCACCCCTGATAATAATAATAATATCAGCTTGTATTTACTGGCCATGTGCTATGCTCTAGAGGGTGTGCATATGATTTATTTAATTCTCCCACATTTTAAAGTCCAATGGAGTCAGTTTGATTTTTTTTCCTCTCATTTTATATAAGTCCTAGCCATCACATCCAGGTGATAACTTAGTAAAGGTTTATTTTCGGCATTTTCATGACTGCCCTTTCTATAGATGGGACAGGAGCTTTCCCACCCCAGGCCTCTGACACAGCACCTGTGCAGGTGTTTTGTGGCAGATTGCAGATATAAAAGGTTACACAGTGCATTGAACTAAGGCTGACTCTGTTGAGGGCCAGAGTAGGCTGTTAAAACCAATAGGAACTTACTGAGACAGGCGGACCTTGAACATCATCATAATCTAAGCTCTCTATAAAGTGGGCCATCGTCTGGATCAGGTGGTCCCTAAATAAAGTCCATTATATGAAAAGAAAGAGACGGGAATCCATTCACAGAAACTGATATTGTGCCTTTAAAAAGTGTTTGATTTGAGCATTTAAAATGCTGTGCTCGGCTGCTGGCTTAATTTTTATAAATGTTCTCTTGCTTACAGACCTTCTCAATAGCCACATCAGAGGGAAAGGAAGCAGGAATGAGCTCCCCATTCAGGCACGCAGCACACTCCTGCTTGATTGGAATGGATATTGTACATAATAGATCCCTACAGATGTTCCCTCCAGTGGGGCGCATTGAATTTCATTTAAATGCCAAGACACAAAATCTAAAACAATGTGACTTTAACAAAAAATCTGATGAGGAATTTGATGAGAAAATGGCAAGAATTCCTGTGGCATTTGGGTAACAATTTCAAGCCTTCGTTTTAATAGAATAAACAGGATCATATTTCATTCAAATCTGGCAATGAGATGAGCTTTGGGTATTACATTGATATAAACCAATAAAGAATTTGCAAATTTGAAGCACTAATTAACAGACACAATATTAAATGAAAAAAGTTTGCTCCGGGGGCAAATATATTTTGAAGACTTTAAACTTTTATTAAAAGACATTTTTGAATTACTTCTTTTGTAGTTTACTCTTTTGCTAGATTTTTTTTTTTTTGTGAAATACAGGAGTATTGTGACATTCTCAAATGGATACTTTAACGACAGCATCTGATATTCCTTTTTTCCTTTTTTTTAACAATACATCAATGTCAAAATATTTTGAAATATGGAGAATGTGTCTAAAATGAGCCTGGGTTTCACAGAATGATCCGAATACACTTTATTAAAGAGATTCTGTGGGTAGTTTAAAGTACAACAAGCTAGATGCATTCCATTTGGCCCCCTTGAACGTATTCTATAACAATTACCACATCCATTTGTAAAAAGTAGCCCGTCCATCATGCCAAATCTCCCAAGGGTAGAGCAGTATGCAGGACGTTAGGCAGTAGGACAGAAGAGAGGTGTTCTTACTACTTGGACTAAAAGACCTTGAGATTTCATGATGTCATGGACACGTTAGGCAGTAGGACAGAAGAGAGGTGTTCTTACTACTTGGACTAAAAGACCTTGAGATTTCATGATGTCATGGACAGTTAGCTAAATTCCGCCAGTCACCATGTATTGAGAGTCCTCTCCCACAACCTCTGTGTCTTCTTTCCCCTTAGAGGTCTCTGATGCACAAAATTGAACCTTATTTCTCTGGGATATGAATGAAGGTTTAGACAAAGGATGGGTGTGCGTAAGCACATGGGATTTAACTTCCTCATAAGCAGCTGTACTTCCTAAACAAATGATCTGCTAATATTGAAATTCTGTGGTATTAGTGGCAGGAGGAGAAGTCCACGAGGCTCTGGCCTGCTGCTCACAGGGCACTACAGAAGGGAAATACTCTCTGCCTAATTACAATGCTGTCCAGAGTCACTCTCTGGACACAATATCTAAGACATCTGTAGCCAAAGACATATGCTTTAGAAAATAATAATGTCAGCCAGAATGTTAAAAAAAAAAATCAACTCTTTGAGACCAGCCCTCACATAAGATAAGATGAACTGGCCCTGTATGCGTGCGTGCGTGCGTGCGTGCGTGCGTGCGTGTGTGTGTGTGTGTGTGATGTGCATGCACACTTCTATTGTACATGTACACTTCTTCAGTATTTGCATTTTTTCAAATGGAGTTATTTTATTCTTGCCCAAGTTATTTATTTAGCAGAAGTTGGTGGTGTTAATATTACCTGAACCAACAATTCTGCAATCGGTGCCCAAGTAACAGGTTTTCACAGAGAATTAATTTGACAGTGTTATGACTGAATAACATGCTTTCTCTCCAAGAAGAAAGGACAGCAGGATTGAGCATGGTACAAAGAGCTTTATGTACAGTTTGTTGTCGCAAACATCCCACAAGTAGTGGTATTTATATTACAAATGAGAAATATATGGCCTAGATGTCACATAGTAGGCTAGAATAGATCCAGATCATGGAACCAACAAATAAAAGAGTTGGATTTTTCAATCTGGAGGTGTCCCTAGAACTACAACTTTTCAGTCATTCTAAAACACTGGTAAAATTGAATTAAAACTGAAAGATTTCATCAAGTTAATTGAGCCATCAAAAACAAAGTTAACTGGTTTTCACTTAGAATAAATTCATATCTAAGTTTTGTGTGGGGAAAAAAATGTCTGTTTTTCACAGTAACTGTGAGAGTGCTCTTGTAATAGGAAACAGAAAACCTGTGCTCAGCATCACACACCGCACCCCAGCACCTCCCCCTGGAGCACCTCCCCTGGAGCACCTCCCCCAGAGCACCATATCATCGTTTAGATTATCTCAGCTCCACTTCCTTTTACCCTCTCCAGTATTCAGCTAATTTATCATATTTTACATGCCCTTATTAGCCATAAGAAATGCTTTCTGAAAGAAAATGTAGTGTAAATAAGTAATCAACTAAATTAATTTTCTTCCACTGCATTGATCAGTTGTTGGGTGCAACTTAATGGATCGACCAGCTTGTTAGGTGCTGAATCCCTTATTCCCCAGGCTTTGGTATAAATACATCTATATTGTCCTTAACAGGACAAACAGTAATGTGTGTGTGTGTGTGTGTATGTGTGTGTGTGTGTGTGTGTGTTGGGTGTGTGTGTTTGAGGTTTTTACACACTATGGTGTACCTGTGGCAGTCAGAAGACACTTCTCAGGATTCAGTTTTCTCCTGCCACCTCCTTAGACTTGGGGCTGGAACTCTCCTCATCAGGCAGATATATGACCAAGATGTTCCAAAGGCCCAAGTTGAATTCTGCCAGTTACTGAACATGCTCGTGGAATTAACAATTCCAAAATTGGAGAAATAAGCAGAGTTGGTTCAGGAATCCACCAGCTCTATCATGAGACACATCACTCGAAGTTCCACTTCTACTTCACCTATACATGCTTTGGACTGGTGGCTTCCAGGGACACTGAAATCTCTTGAAATTCATGTCAAAAGAGAGCCAGTGTATAATGATTACATTAATCATCAAGTGTGATTAATTTATTTTTCTCACAATGTGCAGAAATTCTGATCAAAATACAAGAGCCAGGTCTGGAAGACTGATAGCACAGAGTTCGGACAGTGCAGCAGATTCCTTCATTTAATGGGTCTTGTTAACAAACTCTCTTGAAATGAAAAGTTCTTTCCTTGATTCTGCTTAGGATCCTATCTGTATGACTCATACCTCTCCCATTTATGCAAATCAAGTAAGAGTTCAGCAGACTATCATCTACTGTTCTGGTTCCATTTACAATGAGCCAAAACAAAGGATTCAGTGGGTCAGACTCAAGAGTAAGGCTTTGACCCTGCTGCCATTGAAGCGGTTGCAGGCATTTTGCAGTTGATGTTTATGTAATAGCATGTGGCACCTGGCACTCTGGGATTCCATTATCCCCATTGTGCTCACATTCGCAGTGCAAAAGTAACATTCCTACTGTGATATCTGGTCTCCAGGTAAGAGTGTAGAGACAGTGCTCAGTGATGCTGGGGGAAGGCAAGGACTTCCTCCACAAATTTACTCTTCACATTGGTAATAGGAAAGGAGTCCTTCCCAAGTAGGTGAACCAACCTTCTGCGAAAATAGTCAAGAAGTAGGTCTGTGGGCATGAGTGTGTATACTCTCTCAGCAGGACAAAACAGAAGACAGTGTGGGAAAACCTAAAATAAAACACGAGCCATCAGTAAAATTTTGAATCATTAAGTGTTGTAATGTTAGTGATATTAATTCCAATAAGCCATAATCTTAAATAGAAGAACGTGGCTTTGGGGGAGGGGGGCTTGAATTCAGCCTTTCCACATCTGAGACATCTCAGAGCCTGTCACAATTTTTTCTATCTTCAAAGATGGCGACATAATCTTTTCATTTTCATGTATAGGGTAAGTACCTACAAATAAATGATCCAAGTCTGATAGATGAAAGGCCCAGTTGTCTTCCTAGACATGAATGGAATGAATCAAAGGCGAAGATGAGGACTGAAGCCCGACACTGATAGAATCTATGATCTTGAAAAAAAAAATTTGCACTCTGGGATTACGATGTCATTATCTGTAAAATAATTTAACTAGCAAACAAAAGAATTACAGGTTTTTACTCCAATGTTCCTCCAAGTAGTTCGGCTTTGCCACTTTCTTATACAGAGTATTGTGGGAATTTGAGGGTTGTTTGTTTGTTTGTTTGTTTAATTAACCTTGACTTTAAAAGTTTGCTTATTCTTTGAAAATTTCACTCATGGAGATGATGAGGATCCAGATTTGATTCAGAGCTCACACATGCCAGCTCACAACAACCTGTAACTCCAGTTCCGAGGAATCTGTTCCCTTCTTCTGCTCTTCATAGGCACCAGGTGCACACCGATGCACAGACCTTGAGAGCACAGCACAAAGATCTTTGCCCCACTTATCTGTAGAGAGACCAGCAAGGTTAAGCACACAGGATTATCTTTCCAATGGGAAAAACTGTTTAAAGAAAGGAAGGAAGGGAGGGAGGGAGAAACAGAAAGTGGAGGGAGGGGGAAGGAAGCAAGAAAGGAAGGAAAAAGAAGAGAAGAGAAGAGAAGAGAAGAGAAGAGAAGAGAAGAGAAGAGAAGAGAAGAGAAGAGAAGAGAAGAGAAGAGAAGAGAAGAGAGGAGAGGGGAGGGGAGGGGAGCAAAGGGGAGGGGAGCAAAGGGGAGGGGAGGGGAGGGGAGGGAAAGGGAAGGGAAGGGAAGGGAAGGGAAGGGAAGGGAAGGGAAGGGAAAGGAAAGGAAAGGAAAGGAAAGGAAAGGAAAGGAAAGGAAAGGAAAGGAAAGGAAAGGAAAGGAAAGGAAAGGAAAGGAAAGGAAAGGACAAATGAAACCTGTTCTTCCAGAAAGCTGAGAACAGGAAGTGATTAATAGCCTAGTGGTCTGGGTTATCTGTTGGGCCAGGCCACATCGAGCTCCCACAACCAGAACTGGAGGTGGCTAGTAATCTAAATGATCCTTATAGCCAGGGGCTCCCTGAGCTCCCACAACCAGGACCGGAGGTGGCTAGTAATCTAAATGATCCTTATAGCCAGGGGCCCCCCAAGCTCCCACAACCAGGATGGAGATACTTAATCTGTATAGCCAGAGACTCTTCCAAGCACCCACAACAAGGACCAGAGGTGACTAATAACCCAAATCATTCGTATGCTATCAGTATGACCAAGACAGAGCCAGAACCTTCCCTTGGCCCTCAAGCTGTAGGTAACCTATCCTAGAACCCATCTTCTTAGAGGAAATGACATGTACCCTGAGTCAAGTTTTAATGTAATTATGCTTCCTTAGTATACCAGGAATCATATGACACCAGAAAACCTTTTCTTTCCAAATTGTACTGGGCTTAAATTTGTAGCAGTAAACTGCCTGATATCAGACTCTTTAGAAGTCCTGATCCAGTTGGGGAAGTCAATCAGAACTGAGTTTTTCTTCTCATATTTTTGTGGTTTGCTTCTCTGCCAGAAACCCATAGCGACCTCCTCACACAGACATACATGCAGGCAAAATACCAATACACATAAAATGATAGAAATTAAAAGATACTTTCATACTTGTGTACATCTTGATCATATATACCATTCACTCTCTCTTCTAACTGCCCTCAAAACTGGTCATCACATCTCCCTCACAACTTCATGTCCTTCTTTTATAATTAATTACTTAATTTTATAATCTTCTGAGTTCAATGAGTGCTGCCCTTATGAGCTTAGGAAACCCACTAGTGACCACAATTCTAGAGAATAGTGCCTCTTACTCCCTCATCAGCTACCAACTGCCCATCTGTACATTATTTTCTCTGTCATAGAAAGGGAAAGGGTCCTCAGGCATCCTCCCCAAGCCATGCTAAGTGCTGTCTGCATGCACACTTGTGTGCCAGAAGAGGACATCAGATCCCTTTATAGATGATGACAAGTGACCATGTGGTTGCTGGGATTGAACTCAGCACCTCTTGAAGAACCACTGGTGCGATCTCACCAACACGCCCCCCCCGACACACACAGACACACACAGACACACACACACACACACACAATGTGATTTTTAATGAGCTTGATCTTGTTCAGATCTTGTGTAGGCAA
Source organism: Tokudaia tokunoshimensis (assembly GCA_036184795.1). Lineage (NCBI taxonomy): Eukaryota > Metazoa > Chordata > Mammalia > Rodentia > Muridae > Tokudaia > Tokudaia tokunoshimensis. The sequence goes on from BTHU01000003.1 coordinate 16,939,267, forward strand.
CCATAGTAAGTTTCTGTGTGTAACATCCAAGTCATGTACAGGGCAGAACACTGCATAGCTCTCCTTACATCCTCTGGCTCTTAGATTCTAAGTCCTCTTCCAAAATCTCACACATGTGTAGATATGTAGACACACACACACACACACACACACACACACACACACACACACACACACCAGAGCCATAGGCAAAACTGGAACTTTGAAAAGAAAGGAAAAATCTGTGCTTGCCCCTCTCTTCATGGATTCTGCTCTTTGCATGTGGCTCTGTGGCAAACTTCTTCAGGGAAACTGAGCCAACAAAATCAGTAGCAGGCACGTGTAAACTTATACATATAGATGGAATAGATGTCTATTCTATATATGCATAAATAAAGAGATTTAGTTTAAGAACTGACTCACTTAGATCCAGGCCAAGAAGTCCCATCATGTGGCATCTATTAGATGGATGCTCAGAAAATCCAGTGGTATGATTCAGTTCCAGGACAAAGGCCAAGAGAGCAGACAAATTCTAACTTCTCATCAGAGACCAAAAGCCAGTGAGTTGGAGGCTGCTAGTGTGAGCCTCCGAGTCTGAAGGCCCAGAGACCAGGAGCACCAGAGTTCTAGGGAAGAAGACTGTTGTCATGGCTGAAGGTAAGAGTTTGCCTTACTTCCATTTCAGTTCAGCCTTTTGCAGATTGGGCTTTAGAGCACATTGGTAAGACTGGAATGTTCTTTTCTGGTGACTCAAATGTTAATCTCTTCTCAAAACACTCTCAAGATGCTCCCAGTAAGAGAAGTTTATCAGATAGTTGTACAGCCCTCCATCAATCTAGCTGGCGCACAAATCAACCCACTTTGCTGTTAGTTTTTAAAAGTGTTTAGTTTACTTCTCCATATGAATTCTGATTGATGGCTCATTTTCACGTTGTGGTTGCTTCCCCTAAGGCATGCTAGTGAGCTTCATTGCAGCAATGGCTGCCTATACCCCTGATTGTATTCCCCAAAGAAGAACGTTTAGTAGCTCTCCAATGAACCTGGCTTGATGTACATTTTCCAGTGGATAGACCAGACCAGTGTAAGAAGTTTTCTTCTATTCTTATTGTTTGCTCAGCGCATATAGACAACCTACCGTGTAATTACCGCTGCTCTGGGAACTGCAGATACAGACAGAAACATCATGTTGGCACTCAAATCTTTAAAAGTCCAAGAAACAAATACAATGATAATTTAATTGAAAGTAGCATATGGAAAACCAGGATGCTAAATTAACAATAATTCTGAATTCTTCCCTCAAGACCAACTCTCCTTTAAAAAACAATATTAGAATGTTGAGAGCAGTTATTGAGTATTACTGGGAAAGTCAGTCTTATATGTGTGGAGTGGTAGCATTGGCCTGAGACAGGAAGCAGATGGGAAGGACTTTAGGGAGAGGGGATAAAGGAGAAGACACCCACGAGATGCTGCTCTGGTTTCTTCTCCACTTTTGTTCTTATCCATGCCCCCTACCCCCTCTCCACAGGACTCAGGCATCTCCTCTACATATTCTCAGAATTTAAATCATAGCAAGACAAGTGTTTGTGAGCTTGACATAAACAGGTGCTAACTAGCTAAGCTTAGAAAAGTGGCTTCTCACTTTGTTATTTTCAAATCCCCAGGAGAAAAGAACTAAGCATGTCTCTAGTATGGAGGTCTGAAGCAAGGATTTATTTAGCAGACTACAGTCTCCCAATGTCTGCTCTCATTACCTTAGATATCTCTTTCACAAACATATACATTCTCTTTCTCTCTCTCTCTCTCTCTCTCTCTCTCTCTCTCTCTCTCTCTCTCTCTCTCTCTCTCTCTCTCGCATGCACGCGCGCGCGCGCGCACACACACACACACACACACAAGTAGATATATATACATAATGACATTTGATACTGACAAGGATCTGTTTGCATCATTTAAGCATACTACTTGCATTTCTGGGGTCAAAAATAAACTAGAGGTCACAAGGTACAAGACAGCTAAGGAATACAACTATTTCAGTGTATGTCCCTACAGACACCATTAGAAACATTTGACCAGTCTAAGAGTTCAGAATTGAAAACCATGTTAAAATAAACAAAGGGAGATGCCAGTAATGCAGACCAGAAGCATTCAAAAGGAAGCAAGAGGCCAAACAGTGTTAATTTTGAATAAGGTGTCCAAGGATTGCTTCACTAGAAAAGTAACCCGAAGGAATAGGGGTGCAGGTTCCTCTAGGGGAAGAACAAAGCAGTGTGGGTTGGTGGCACTCAAATGCTGAGCTCAGCCAAGACAGTGAGGGGTTAGGACCTGAGGCTCAGGGGGAGAAGGCACCCTAGGGTTTTTAGGATGCCATGAAGCTATTGTTGGGATGTGCTTTTCTTTAGAAGGATAAGGAAAGCCACTGGAAAGTTCCAAAACAGAATGTCCTAATTTCTGCTAACAGTGTGACTCAGTTAATAATTGAATAAAGGAGAGCAAAGTTGATAGCAGTTTTATGTCAGATTAAATGGTAACAGTGGGACGCTAGTGACAGCACATGAAGCATGCATAAATAGTCATTTCCCAAAAGGAATGGAGGAGAAGAGTGGACATGCACAGAGCTAGGGAAGACCAAGAGAGGAGTTGGCTTAGAATACCAGGAACTCTCATATTTTCAATCTGTTAACCTTTAACGGTGTTGTAAGCCATCCAAGCATAGCTGTCATTTAGGCTGATGGACCTAGACATTCCATTTTTCAGAGGTAATAGTCAAACTAGATGCAAAAGATCTGGAAGTATAATGATATTGAAGAAATTAAGACTTTTTAACATGAGTTCTTAATTTTTATTTTGAACAACTACTTCATTTCTGGGATAAAATAGCACACTATCATGAAATATCAGCTTAACTAATAAATAGTTCTAATTCTTGATAGATAGATAAAGATATGAATACACACACACACACATATTGATATGTCAAATAAAGATCTATGAGTTTTATTCTAACTAAGGTGAGAAAGTATTAGTGGACAAATGATACAAGAATAAACAAATATGTAATTAGCATATTAAGAAGATTAACTGCAAGAGAGTAAATTACAAGTTATTGTATTAACCCATTTGAGCAACAATGGTGATTATGTATCAGAACGATTGTGTTGAAGATGACCGAAATATGGCAGAATGTATTTAGGGAATCTGATTGGTGAATGTGAGCATACGCACAAGTTTTAAAGAGAAAGTAGCTCCTATTATGACTTTATAGAATTCAAGATAATACATGGAAGTAGAGTAAAAGCCCCACCAGACATACATTATCTTTATCTCTTCTTATTGTAACCATAAGTTAGACAGACAACATTAAGACTGCTTTAATGTCATTAGGATTAGCCCTAAATCCTCCAACATCTCATGACTTTCCAGGTATATTTGCATGGTTGGTAGGTAGGCACAATAACTTTCAAAACTAATTCCTGACTTCTTTAAATTAAAATTTTCAATTTTTAATTGCAAAGTAGGTATTTTTGGCTAGCAACAAGATCCAGCTACGTATCCCAGACCAAAATGCCCCACCTTGTGGAGACTGGCCCAAGTATGATCGTGTCAGTCATTGGAGCACACAGACCTCAGACAACAGAATCAACTACAGACTCACAGTCTCCAAGAAGGACTGAGCATAGAGCATCAGTTTGGAGAAAAGGCATAGCAAGGCCAGGGAGTATAAGACATGCTGGTCTCCAAGAGCAATAGGGTGCATTTTCCTTTCTGGGGACGGGGGCAGAGAGAGAGAGAGTTTTTCTCTGGGCACCCCAAGTGTTTTAGGATGCATTTGGACCCTACTAGGGTGTTCACTTTGTACCCAGGAAAAGGAAAGGTATTTACATATTTTTTTAGTCTATCCTATTGTGTTCTTACATCTACCAACCTTTCTACCCTCATTCCACCCTCATTCCTTCCAATTCCCCATTGTTAGGTAGGAAAGAAAGCAAGTTAGAGGGGAGAGAGGCCATAGACCTCTTTAGACTACTTCCTGCTGATTAGGGGAGTTGGGTTCCTTAGGGCAAGTCCAGTCATCATCAGGATATGTTCAAGTTCTTCCCTCTTTGCTCACAACCACAGGACAAACCATAGGAACAGGAAACAGCAGCAGGGGAACAGCATCCACCACAGGCCCTCTGGGGCTCTCCCATTTGTCTCCTCTCCAGAGTCCCCAGAGTTAAACTATCTGCAGCTGCCAAAAATTTGTGCCTCTCCTAGACCACGAGACAATCATAGTAATGGCTGCAGGCAAACTGAAGCAACCCCATATCCCATAGCTGGGCTTAAAACAATACTATATTCATATAATATAACTGGGATTTTTAAAGCAACAAAAATTCTCACTACAGCAAGGACTCTCACCACAGGAAAAGATAATTTGTGACTGAGGAGTGGCACCATTCTATGAAGGAGTATTCCAGGTCTGTAGGACTAGTTGGTAATTCATACTAGGAGTGAAAGATGACACATGGTTAATTCCCTAATCATTTTTCTTTTTTTATTTTTTATTGAATATATTCTTCCTTTACATTTCAAATGCTATACCCCTTCCCATCCCCCCAAATCATTTCCCAATGACATCTCCAATGATTCTGACTGTCCCTTTTTCAGGGACCTGCTCCCCCACATCAGAGAGGTCATGAGTAGGAATCACAGAGTTTAGATTTAAAACATTATCCATGAGTGATAGAGGATGGTTGAGAATTCCTAAACTCTAGCAATGTTGTGTTAAGAGATACTATTGATGGAGAAGATAGTTAAAAAAAATAAAGAGAAAATACATGTTATACTGATTTATTTGTCAATCAAAAATAAATATATCACAGGGATGGAAAGGTAGGAAATGCTCAAAATTTAACTGAAAATAAATGTATCTGGGAAAATAAATGCTTTCAGCCTTTGCAAAGCAGCAGGTAGATTATGGAATCACAGAATCCCATGTAACTTCATGCTCTCTCTAGAGATAGAACTGCATGAACCTTTACACTGTGCTTCTAACCCATAAGGCATATTTCAATCAAATGCTATCAATATTCACATAAGATCTCTCAAACTTAAGAACTTATTGTCACCCATTCCCAGGGAACCCTTCAGTTCCATGAGCTTACCAAATATCAATTACTCCTGCTTAACAGGTTCTTTCTATTTAAGACAATCAATAAAACTATCAAAATGCAGACAGGCAAACAGTTCAACGTGTTGCCAGAGAGAGCATCTATGGATAGAGATTGGAAAGGTCAGAAGGAATTTACCGCAGATGTCTCCTAAGCATGCTACTCTTTGGATGAGAAAGCAGTCTATGCATTCGTGGGTAAAAAAGAAATAAGACTTTCAAATGTACTATGCTTACACACTGGTTTCTACAGACTGGGAAAAAGAGGAAAAGAGTCCTAAATGATAAAACATACTCTCCTAAAATGTGAAAGACACATGGACAGAACTTGTAACTCAGTTTGGGATGTAGAATTTTCTGGTATAAACTCAGAGGGAAAACATGCCACTGTGGTGACATTCTTTTTCCCAGGCTTAGATGTAAGGCTGTATTTGTTTCTCTTGCTGTAATATGAAAGCTGATTGCTCTAGGGAATGGGATGTACTGGGAATGAGATAGAAACCAAGGTGGGAAACATTGAGTTTGAGTTCCCAAACCTAGCATATGTACTTTTGAACATTTTTGTATATGGGGATGGTCACAATGGCCACTTCCCAAAGTGTCAGTGTGATATCTGGAAAGTAAATGATCTGGATGTACTCCACACATGCAGGCATGGCCTTGTGCCCTCCACATAGTACTCTGAACACTAAAGGTACAGAACTCCTACTTATGTCAAAGAACACACTTGACTCAAGGAACAAATTCATTGTGTACCTTAAAAAGTGAGACGTTGATTCTTTTTATTTTATGTTTTAAAATAGGATGTGAGATATTAGAGAGATTTGTGGCATTTTTTTAGCAAAGTGTGTTTTGGTAGATTCTCTACATCCTTCCAACTCCTCGGCCTCACTGGTCCCTTCTGTAAGCTCCAGTCTTCTGTCCCACTTTCATGTCTACTGTGCCCATTTGCTCTACCCTTTCCCTGCTCCTTCAACACCTCTTCTTCTACCTCTTATCCTGCTTTCCCCTTTCCTTAAGCATTCATGAAATATTTCAGAGGCAGAGAAAACTCAAACTGTTCAGTAAGCCTCCTTCACCTAGAGATTCACAGCAGGATCAACGACCACATGTTTCCCTCCCACAGTGTCTCATCACTGCCCTGACCTCACTCATACATATCTTCTATCTTCATCTGGCCTTGTTTCCCTAAATCTTAAAGTACCCATTATCCAACTGGATAAAGGTAATGTTGCAAATAGAAAAGAGAAATGGGGGTCAACAACACCTAACTACTGCCATTCTCTCTGATTTGTTTTGTTTTTTTTTTTTAATTCAATAATTCCTACCTGTAGTCCCAGAATTCATGATCTGGAAGGTAAGACAGAAAGATCTCAATTTCAAAGACCATCTGAGCTATGTAGCAAGGCTTCTCTCTCTCTCTCTCTCTCTCTCTCTCTCTCTCTCTCTCTCACACACACACACACACACCCACACACACTATTTTTATATTTAACTAATATCATTATGACTGTGCAAGGTTCTATGTATCATGAAACACTTTCCCTGGCCACATGTAGAGTCTCACCTGTAGAATATAGGTCATCAATTGAGAAATACTTCACTGGCAGTCATCCATGATTCCTAACACTCAAGCTGAGGAATGAGAGATAATTCAGATATATTTTCTATAACCATTCCTTTGAAGACCTCATGCCTAAAAAATGTTCAAAATTCTCACAAATACAGGGAAACTCTAGTATACTGCATTTCTCTCCTTGAATTCAGGTTGTTCCATGCTAACTCAGTAACCATCATAATTAAGCATAGTGCATTTGATGCCAACCAGTGAAAATGTGACTATTGCTTATTTATCGTGTAGCCTTAGAGAAGTTTCATAGCTTCTTTAGGTTAGAAGGGAACAATAACAGCATCCATTTCAAGCCCTGCACCAAGCCCAGTTGGTCCTTTGGGAAAATGAGTAAAACCCCCTCTGTTTTCAAAGCATTTTACTGTTTACCAGAAGGAAAAATACCTACAATATTCCCTCCAACCAATGTAAGGCACAGTCTGCAAACCCCCTTGTGGTGACCACTCCTTCATAAATAAACGAGGTCAGCATTGCCAGTTAGGGAATTTCAAATGCTTTCAGTAAAGTTCTATTATTATAAGAAATCAATTTTGACCCCTATACCATTGATGCAAATGTTTTAGGATTGATATTGCCATTTCCAGATATGGAAGGAAAGTGTGTATGGTCCTATTTGTGAATGGTTCTATGTGTGCATGATCATGTGTGTGTGTGTACATAGTCAAGTATGTATGCAGTCATGTATGTGCACATGCACATAGACACTATAGAATCCATTAGGAACCATTCATCTGTTTTTGAGGCAAGGCCTCTTACCAGTACAACCCAGGGGTCACAGATTAGGTTACATTGGTTGGCCAAGGAGCTCTGAGAATTCAGATATCTCCATCTCTTCAGAACTGGATTATGAGGATGGACCATCATATCTATTTTTTTTTGAGTGGTAGGAACCATGTCCTGACTGAACACAGAACCTTAAGCTTGTATAGCAAGCACTTTATGACTGAGCTGTCTGCCCAGCCCCCCTCATGGATTTCCAGTTTGTTAGCTACAAATGAGCAGAAGAAATAAAAGTTTTCTAAATACCTTTCAGTATTTTGGAGTCTGATGAAATTTGTAGGCATTCTAAAACTTTTTCCTTTGACCAGTGTACACTTCCTACAACAGCACCTCTCTTCCTCCCTGCTGATGTCTTCTTGTGTTTTATACTATAATGGAAAACAAGCACACAGCTACAGAAAAGCACATTTGTGGTTTGAATCTGGACCACGATTTCCAGGGGGGGAAAATATGGTCACAAAAGGAATACTTGAGGGAGACATATATATTACATTAAGTTCCCCTGTTAAAATTTCCCTAAAAGTTAAAAATCTATGTTCTTGGTCCCTTTGGTTTCATTTTGCTCATTTGATTCATGTAGGAGGTAGTAGAAGGTTGTTATGGATTTGGGACAGGCTACAAAATCATTTCATTTTCAGACAGAATGGGCTTATCGATCAATAGTTGTTTGCATATAGATATGTTAAAGAAACCTCAGTTTGGCCCCAGAACTCCAACTAGATTGCTGCATGCTAGTCCAGAAGCGCCCTTGCTCATGCGAAGTGTGGGGGAAAGGGCACACTCACAAATGGAAAGGAGATGTAGTTTATAATTAAGCAGAAGCGAAGGCTCTGACGGACGAGATGCAGAGAATAAGAATGAAAGCCGTCCCAGCCTTCCACTTCCTTTCTGGGTCTTGCTCTTCTCTCCCTGATGAGCTGCTCTGACCACAGCTGGGCTTTACTGTGTAATTAGCACAGCAGACACTCACAGGAGAGCTCAGCTTTTCCTCCTCTATTGTTCGCGGGCTGGGCAGCCTGATTCTAAATGTCAAGATTCAGAATGCTGCCTCTTGTCACAAAGTGGCCCAGGAAGTCCTAAGAGCTGGACTGGAAACCTTTCAAAATTCACTGAATCCCACCGCATTAGATAGACTAGCCACAGGGTTCCCCAAAGGGTTTTTCAGTGTTGTGGAATGGAAGAAATCAGAGGGAAACACAGTGGGGTTTTTTGATTTATTTATTTATTTTATTTTTGGTTGGTTGGGTAATTGGTGGGCTGGTTTGGTTTGGGCTTTGGGTTGTTTTTGTTCTTTCTTTTTTTTTTTTGTATTTTTGTATTTGTTGGTGTGTGTTGGGGGGGGCGGTTGGTAGCCTTGATATAAAACTATTTGTAAAGGATACCCCTCTGTGGTCTCATTTCAGTGAAAAAAAAACCCAACCTTTAAAATCTAGTAAGAAAGTTGTGGTGATCGCTTCTCGGCCTTTTGGCTAAGATCAAGTGTAGAAAGTTGTGGTGATGGTAGAGTCAAAGTGTGACTTTGGGGGAGTTTTCTAATGCCTTGATGTTAATTTTCTTGCCTACTAACAGGTAGCCAGATCCTCTAAGTATGAGAGGAGAGAGTTCAGATTTTCCTTTGGATGACAGTTATATCATCAGTATACTCATGAGAACACTGTGTACTATTTTATGACCCTAAAAAATCTCTTGGATATCCTGAGAGTTAAATGTTTTATATGGTCCTAAATTCCACAGTGTGGGATAGCAGTGCACAAACTCAACTTCTCCATGTTTTCTTCTTCTGTGAGTGTCCCATATCCAGATGGTATGGTAAGAGGATTAGCTTAAATTGGATAGAATAGAAGACAAATGTTGCTTCTATTACCCAAAAGCTGATGGAACTCGGAGACCACATACTTTCACCCATCTCTCTTGTTCATCGATTAATGTCAAAATGCATAGAATAGTATTCTTTGGTATACAATAACCATCATAGTTTGTGTAAGCACCAGTAACAAAGTTTGGGAAATTGAATGGCTTGTTTTGAAGGCTTGAGAAACCCAAGATCAAAGTACAAGCAGATTCAGGGTCTGAGGAGGACTTTGAGAAGACGCCTTCTGACTGTGAACTCCCAGGGCAAAAGAACTGAAAAGCATCCTGGGACCTATTTACTGGGGGCATTAATCCCATTGCTGAGAGATTGACCCTTCATAACCCAATCACTTCTCCTAGCTCCACATTCTAACGCTACCATTTGGGAAACATTTCAGCATAAATGTTGAAGTGTTGCAAACATTTCTGACTATAGCATTTGGCCCCAGCCACCTAAAATTCACATCCCTCTCACACACAAGATGTATTCATCCTGACATCCATAAAAGTCTAATTCATTCTGACTTCCACTCAAAAGTTTAAATCCAGACTCTCATTTTAATAACATGTAAATCAGATGTGGGTAAGATTCAGGGTATATCCATTTTCAGTCAAATTTCTTCCTAGCTAGGAAACCAATAATATCCAATATCTTTCCAGAAGAATATAGTGGTAATTGTCATTTAACATATATAATTGTGAATCTTTCAGGATCTTGAACACAGTTGTATTTATAGAAGACATGACACTTCAGAACTGAAAAATATTTTAGACTTCATCTATTTGATTGTCAAATAATGCAGTTTCTCAAAGTCCCCAAAAAGATAGAGTCATTTTCAAACACTTGACTCCAAATCCATATCCTATGAAATTTTAATATCACATGTGTGCTATATCTAAGTTTGTACTAAATATACATATGTAGGTATGTATTTAAAGATTAAGAGGATAAGACAATGTTACCCTCTCACTCCAAGAATGAGTTTTCAATACCTTGGAGACAATCTCACAATAATATAAGGAATCTGAGTCTAGAGAAATTGTTACTTATCCCAAATCACCAAAGGGATGAGCACTACAGGCGATCAGTACAATGTTACCTCAATGTACTCTGTGCACAGTAGCATCTCAGCTCTCCACAACTAGAAAGGAAGAAAAGAATCCCAACTGTGTTTTATGATGTTGGATGCAGTTGTCGGTTGATTAGAGGAGTCCAGGTTTGCTTAGTTTAGGTATTGTTGTTGTTGACTTGTTTTGTTTCCCTTGGGTTCCTTTCATCCCAAGGGAAAGTAGATCAAGGTTTTCAAGATCATCAGTTTTAAAACTGCTGAAGATGAGCAAACGACAACAAAGTTCAAGTGAACCTCACACCCAGCCATTGATCTAATGACTTAACAGAATATTCAGGCCCAGTGTTCTCCTTTGCATCTTGCTCAGTAACAGAGAACCGTGTCTCTCAAACACTAACCCAAGACATAGTCTTCCTCTTGTGTGCCTGGGCATGTGTGCCAAGAAGCACATGTGGAAGTCAGAGGACATCTTTAGGAGTCAGTTCTCACTGTCCACTTGGTTTTGAGGGAGAGTCTCTTGATGCTTGTTCCCATGTGCTACTACTGTGTGCAAGCTAGATGGCTCACAGGTTCCTGGAGGATTGTCTGGTATCTGTCTCCTACTTTGACACAGGCAGATTCAGATTGCACATGTATGCCTCTGCATCTGGATTATTATATGGGTTCTGTAGTAGAATTCAGGTTGTCCGGCTTGTGCAGGAGACCCTTTAACATCCTGAGTCATCTCTATAGCCCCTAAGACAATGTTTTAAGTCTCCCCAGACAATTGGCAACATTGTCACAACAGACGAGAACAGTCATTGGACAAGAACAATACTGGCCTGGCGCTCTTCCTGTCATCTTGAGTGGATAATCACGATACTTACTGGATTCTATTATAAAATGTACTATTGCTGAAATGGGCAAGTTATAGAACTGTGTTGAAGTCTTCCAAACTTCCTCAAGAAGAATGCACAGTCCAAGTGTTTGTTGCTTGGCTCAATCTTGTCTAGCAGGGAAAGCTATTTCTTCCCTTTAGCAAGTCAGGTTAGATTGTCATTTGAAACGCCAAGGCATTATATTTATTTGTTAATGGGATCCTCTCTTAGGCTCTACAATGCTGGCACTCTAGACTATTTCTGACCACCTTGAGAGTGGAAAAAAAAAGTATTGAATGAACATGTACTGTCTGACCTCTACATTAATATTCTTGCCCCTTGCCTGTCAAGCTAATAAAGAGTCTGAGGACTCATCTGGAAATGATAGAATTTTTACCTTTGTCTCTCTTCCCTGGACACTAATGGCTTTTTGTCAGTCCTCTCCCCTCTGTGTGTCACACATGAAGCCATTCCATTTGAGTTGTCCATTAACTGCAAGCACTATGTCGAGAACAAAGCAAACCCCCTGAAGAAACCGAACTCACTCATATTAAATTTCTCCAATTCCTTAGCTTATAAGGTGCTGTTTTCAATTGTCAATAATGTTCATAAGAGTAAGCGATACCCATTACTAATTAAAACAAGCTGTTTAAACAAACACAAAAGGTCACCAAGCCTGTAGATCAACATATTCATGTTATTGTTTGGTTTCCTGGTGCATTACCATCAGATGATTTTTTTTTTTACCTAGTGCCTGTTTTTCTAAGTAACAAATCAAGAGCACACACAAAGGATGCAGCCTTCCACAACAGGTTTCCAGAGGCCTATGGCCCTGATGTGGCAAGGGGATACCAGCTCTCCACAATCCACACTGTATCTTGTACTGCAGCACACAAACATAAAGACATTCTCAGGTAGAGTTTACAATTTGTAGGGATCAAGGGTATAAACTGTGGAGAAAATACAGCTTTTATTAGGGAAAGTGACACCTGGAATTAGGTGCAAGAGTTTTAAACAAACTATTATTTCCAGAAATATTCTATTAAGAAAGAAATAAAATGTAATGCTGAGATGCCATGATGAGCAAGCCATTACTTTGAAAGTTTCTTATTTTTATTCCACCGTGTCCCTTATAAAATATTTTTAAGCTAACTATTTGTTCAGTCTTCGCTTGAGCTCTGACATTTGAAACTGACTTTTCTTTTTAAATTGTAATCCCTGACAGTACATTAATTACATAGAGGATATAATCTCTGAATTAATATCAAACCAATTGGGTAAGCCAGTCTAAAAGTCAGATAGACTTTTTAAGCAACTTAATATTAAGTTGTGTGATTCAGTTATTATAATCAATCACCACAAGAATTATCAACAGAAGTAGAAGGTAGGAATGATTTAAATTAACAAAGGCCTGTCACCATCCCTAAACCTTTCTGCAGTCAACACCATCAGCAGTCTCTTCCAAAGCTTTGATCCAAAAATGTTCACACACAGCAGGTTTTTTTTAACTCATTTAATTTTTTTCTGACCCAAACTCTAGTAATTATATGAATTTTGGAGGAACACTAGGAAAATCATCTGTAAAGCTCATCTGTCTGACTCTCCAGAGCACCACGTACATCATCTCATTTAATGTACATACCAGTTCTACAAGGCTGGCAATATGATCCACGATTTCCAAATAACAGTACGAAGGCTCAAAGAGTTTATATAACTTATCCAAAGTCATTCAAGTAGTGAGGAGTGGAAAACAGGCCAAGACTCCATTTATATAATCAAGTCCAGCAACCCTAGCAGTTGACTCTAAATTCAATGTGATGCTTTTATTTGAGACAAACATAAGGCATAGTGAGTTTGAAAGTTTTAGATGGTGTTTAGTTGCAGTACATAATGGAGTTGCCTTATTCCATTTTGACCCTGTGATTACACACATGGTGACTTCTTCTCACTTGACAACACTGAAATCCTCCAGGGCCTGGAAGCTCTTCATTAGTTGCCATACAGTAAACACAATACAACTGAATAGCGATGTTGACTCTGCTGTCCCGCGCAATCATTTTTTACTGACATTTGTATCTACGGAGCTATGAAATTCAGACATTGGAAATTTGTGATCCTTTGTCATAGTCTGGCATTCTGCAAACTTGTCACCATCCCTTAAACTCCATTCAGATGTAATTTTCATGTCACTGTCTACAGAATTAAAAAGAGGCACTTGTTTTCTTTTTACTTACTACACTGGGGAAAGAAGCAGCCGCCAAAGAAGCAGAATTCATAGGCCAGAGTGCTCAAAGTTAACGCCAACATCTGTGATCATCAAAGCAGTTTCTAGTTAAGAATCTACTGTCGAGTGGACCAAGGTGGACATGCTTGGTCAATGAAGAAACCCATTTCCACGTTAGCCTTTTATTTCATCAGGGTAATCAGTAGGAAAAGAGGGTAAATGTTTTGAATTTTTGAAAATACTTTTCAGTTTCATATTCACAGTAATATAAAGAGAATGCAGGATTTAAATGTGTGCAAAGCAATTTACTAATCTAAACTCCTTCAAGCATCTTAGCTTCTAAAGTATAGTGACAAAGGCATTTCAATTTTTTTGCTTAATTTTCTGAAACAGAGATCACCACGAAGGGAACTTAGAGTACTTTCAATAATCAGAAGACATAGGCAAGTTATACATACTGCTACTATTGAATTAACCACTGTCTCTATTTCTCTTCTCCTATACCACCTAGTTGTATATGAGCAGCTTTACAGTGGGGGTGCAAAGTCAAGAGGGGTGAAACTCAGACCCGCTGGTGCCTGCTACAGCTTCAGTGTCCCAAAAAGGAGTCTATAGCAAAGACAAGAAATTTTAACTGAAAAGTAAAGTACACCATCTGGTGTCGTGTAAGACTGGGTTCCTTTGGGTCACTGTGGAGCTAGCTATAGATTGCTCAATTTAGACAGTCAGTCAGACAGAACTCCATTGTGGCATTGAATATGTTTTGTGAATTATATAGTCCTTCATTAAACTCTCCAAAACGAAGGAACTTCGTTTAAACAGCCATCTCTGAATATCATTCTTTAAAAAAAAATCATGTAAAAGAACATAGGATTTAAAAGAAGGATTAGATTAAATCCTAGCTCATCTGCTTCGTGTGTGACCTCCCACCTTAGAAGAGTCATTTAACATTTCCTGAGCTCAATTTCTTCAGACATAGAGTTGAGATAATAATACATGAACATAGTATAAGAACGCAGCAAGATAACCTATTTAAAGCACATAGTGCAGTATTTGGCCACAAAAGGGGAGGGGATGTGTTCAATAAATGTCATGAAGAATTCTGATAACATAATGCTTCTAATAAAGCATGCAAATGGGTGGACATGATCCAGAGGCCCCATTCTTACTCATTTTTACTTCCCATTGAAAATGACTTAAACGCAAATCCAAACAGATGACCCTGCAGAGACGGACAGACCGAATGAAGACAGCATTGTGGAGCTCGGGACAGCTCCATCAGGAAGATGCTGACCTCATAAGCACGAGGACCTGGGTTTGAGACCCAGAACTTACATACAAAAGCCAGGCATGGTGCTGGTGCTAAGAGCTTGGCAGAGTAGAGAAGAGTAGATATTTGAATATTACTGATCAGGGGACCTAACCCACACAGTGATCTCCAGGCCATTGGAGAAACCCAGTCCTGGTGGTTAGTGGACAAGTGTCCCTTGGAAATAGCACCCAAGGTTGTTCTCTACCCTCCACAAATATGAGTAACCATGTGTATTCTCTCCTACACAGCTGAGCAATCACAAAATGACATCCATACTCACGTGTACATAAAAACTAATTAACTAATTAAAATAAGAAATATAGATTTCAGACAGGCTACGGTGAAACTTTCTCTACCAAAAAAATCATGTGTATAGTATTCATAGATGAATGGACAATACACAATACATGGTCAGACGACTAGGGGTAGGAGCATTTGAATGATTAGGTTTCCCCTGTCCCTCGTGGAAACCTCGTTAGATATTTGTCCTCCAGATCTTTAGTGCAAGGATCACAGAGGCTGTTGGTCAGTTATTAATTTAATAGCATGTAATAGAAACCAGTATAACTGTGTGAGTGGTACCTTCCCCCCACCCCACCCCACCCCAACCCACCCCAACCCACAAGTCATACCATTGCCACATGCAGTATGTGTTATGAGAAAAGTGATAAAAAGCAATAGATTATCATTATTTGGAGAATTAATGGAAAACATGGGGTTAGTTCCATGCAGAATATAAGTAATTTTAATGGAGTTCAGGAGGGAAAAGTTCAGATATAACAATGGACATTTTATAGCATAGGAGGGCACAGTGAGAGAGGAAAAATAAAAGGACTTTATGAGTGGCAATTTCAGGACAGTAAAAAATTATAAGTGTGCTCTGCAATGCCATTTTATTTCCACAGCAATATCTAATATGGGGCTTTAATAAGACATTGCACTTGAGATCAACAAAAAGTGGAGATAATTACTCTACACTAGACATTAGCTGGTGCAATGAATGTGGGGTTTTACAGCACACGCAGTCTCCATGGTGTATCACATATATTTATAAAGGGCCCTCCATTATCCTTGGGATTTCTTGCCCTCCCTCTTTTCCATAATAGTCAGAGTCCAAAATCTTCTTGTCATTTTGAGCTGTCCCTGTCCCTTTCCATTTGAGCTGGCAGTGGTCCCATCAACACAGCACTCTTAAGAACTTTGGAGCTGTTCTATAATTCTTAGTATGGTTCGCAGTATGAGATCAAAGCTACACGCCCAAGCCTCGTTGAGACAAGTCGCCCTCCTCCACTTGCAGCTTTCTGTGATGCAAGAAAAACACAGGCAAAGAGTTCTGCTGCTTAAGGGCTGGATCTGCAAAGAGTGCCCTTAAAGTCTTCACAGCAACGCTTTTCTGTTAAAGGAAATATTCTAAATGGAACCGAGGTTTATGAAAAGGATTTTAATCAAGCACTCTTGGCTGTATCAGTAGACGACCACAGTCACTTTCCTTATGATGCCTGAATGTGACATCGTCCCAGATATCTTTCTTATTCTGGACACTGCCACTTTGGGGGCACAAGAGTGAGAATTTACTTGTTCATTCATTCATTTGTTTGTTTGCTTGTGGTCCGTGTGTATATGCTGACCTATGTGTAGGTGTGCATACCTACTTGTATGAGATTGGAGGCTGGAGGATCAAGCCATGTGTCCTCTTCCAGTATTCCCCCTGAGCCTCGAGCTAGCCGTTTATTTTTGGCCTATCTGGTTTGTCGGCAGGCCCCGGGAGCCCTCTATCTCCACCTAACAAGAGAGTCATGGTATGACCAGTGTACGACCAACTTGTTCTTAGGTATCTGAACTTGGTTCCTTAAGCTTGCCTAGGAAGCTTGCTCTCCAGCTAAGGCATCTCTACACTCTGATTTTATTATCTGAACCCAGATACTTACTTCTTAACAGAACTTACAGTACATGTTTGACCCTATTCTGGCTCTTCTTGCATTACACTAAGCATAACAAATAGCCAGGCAGCACTGGTAACTCTCAGCCTGGAACTCTAAGATCAGCCACCATGTCTATCGGTGTCATTCCTCCTTCACTGTCACCCATAAGGGACAGAGCTGCTGAACTTCCCACCACAGGTTGGAACCAGCAACCGTCCCCTAATGTCATACTTCCTGTAAGCTTCTCAAACTGAGGACCACTACACTATTTGTTCATAACTGAGTGCGGGGTCATAAAATATTTGGCAATAGTAAAAGAATTTTTGAATAGGCAAAAGCTACAGCTTAACTCAGAATCTAGCGCATGATGCTGAACTGCTTCTGCATTGTCCAAAACTGTTGTATCCTGTGACCTCACTGTAGCCGCCGATCTGAACACACAGCGTGGACACGTTACCCTGGCCATGAGGTCAAAGGATACAGTTTCTCTCCATAAAGTCTTACTCTCTGTACAAAGTTTTCTGCTCTTATCGAAGCTTAAAGGTTTAAGGACTGGAAACAAAGGCAGTATCTTCCTGCCGTCGGCATGTAAGCATCAAGTCAATATATCTTTGAATTCCATTGCATTCAAACGTTTGGTTACTAAAATTGTCATTTCGGTTGCTGACTTTGAGTTTCAAAAAACATTGCTCAATGAGGGCTTGTGGGATAGTGCTCAGTGAAGGCTGGTGAGATGCTGCCAGGACTTTTGAGCTGAGATTGATCCCCAGAACACATATGGCAGAAGGAGAACTCAGCTCCCTCAAGTTGTCTTCTAACCTCCACACACAGGCTACCCCTACTTACCCACCTGACAGAAAGTGTAATAAAACAAAAATTGGTCAAAGAATTTTGTCTTGGGACCAGGACAGAATTTCTAACACTTTCTGAAACATCCCTGAACACAAATCCACTGTTTTATATTATAGATTTTTGCCAAGTGCTATCCTCAGCACCCGTGATTATAAAATCAAAATGTCCATCATCTCTGAGGAATACTGACGATGTTCTACATCCTGCATTATCAAATGCGCAGCCAAAATTTAATTCCTTATTTATAAGCACATCCTTCTCATTAGTATGCAAATTTCCTCTCCTCGTTAATAAATGATGAAATTATATGCATACCAGAAATTTTATAAAAATTAAATGTTATGATTTATCAGTAAGTGTTTGCTTTGTGTACTTATATGTATGTGTGTTTATGCATATACACGCATTTATATATCCAAATTTGCATGACATTTTTCTTAGAGAAAAGAGTAGAAAAAGGTTTTCCTTTAGTTGTTATATTGAATTAGAAAACATGACCCAAATAGTCACCATTTTAAAAAATATTAGCTTATAAAATAAGAATACAGAGAATTTGAAAGCCAGCAGTAACAAAAATGTATCAAGGATGCAGAAACTGAAAACTTGGCGAAACAATAGCATTAGACAAAGCAGCTAGAAAGTAAAATGATACTTCATTGTTTTACTAAAAGGGTTTGACCTGCAATTCAGTTATAACGGTTTATTTATTCTGGGAATTCCCAGGAAAAGTTTAAGAAGTCCTGCTTCAAGCCTCATCAAGGGCTCTTCAAGAAAGGTCACTAACAGTCTCTTCAAGGCCTTCTAACAAATTTCTCAGTTCCAAACAACTGAGACAATTCGAAGTTTGTTTTAGTAACATCTCACTTCTGCCTTAAAGTTCTTACCAATTCCTGCAAATAGGCAATGACAATCCTTAAGCCCTGGGTGTCACTATTGAGAGGCCCCCAGACTTGTGGACTGGTCAACTACAGGGTGTTCTGTGGGACAGTACTGAATAACTCTGACCATGCGGTGAAGCCAGTGCTATATCAAACATGACTTTGCAAGGCTCTGAGAGGCTCTAGAGGTACATACATTGTTAGAGACCAGAGAGAGGACCATGAATTGACCTTCCCGTAGAATTAGAGGTAGCCTATATAGTCATCAGGATTTGACTGAATTGACGTTATTTGTCTTCCCAGGCTGGGTCAAAAAAGAGAATTCAACATCTTCCTTAGCCTTATGATCTCTCGTTGAAAAAAAGCCAGTCACCTCTGCATAAGGTCATTCAAGGAGCCTTTAGGAAGCCCTTGAGGCTTATGGACAACTGCCAGCCACAGGAAGCAAGCTACCCTGAAAGTGGGGCCCCTGACATAAGTCAGGAGTTCAGATGATTATAATACTAGTAAACATCTTCCTACATTTGCCCAAGAAACCTCAAGTGTGAATTGCCCATCAACGCAATCCCCAGACTCCTGACTCCCAGAAAACTTCAGCAACAATTAGTGATCATTACTATTAACAAAGTTTTGAACTCATTTGTCACACAATTCTAACAAGTGCAGAAATAAATACAAAGTAAATTCTAAACAAACTAGCAAGTTCCTTGACATCTTAACCCATCTCGCTGACTCTATCACAACCATATTTTGCACTAGAGACTGTCCACTGAGTAAATCAAAGAATGCAGAGACAAGATATTGTGACATGAGAGGAAAATTTATGTGTAACTTGAAACACATTTTATTTTTAAAACAAGATATCAATATGGCATTTTTAGTGCTTGATTCATGAAACCAATCATAAAATGTGTGGTAATAGCAATACATGACATTAGCAGGTCCAGTTAACTTAGAACTTTAGGGTTTGAACATGTAAATATTTTAATGACATACCAATCAACAAAATGAACTCATCAAAAAAAAACATCTATAGACCTAGAGAGATGACTCAGCAGCTAGGAGCAGGTGATCTGCTTCAGTGCAATCCCCAGCCCAGCATCACAACTACCTATCACTCCAGCCCCAGGGAATCCAGTGCCCACTTCTGGCCACCATGGGTGCACATACATACAAATACACACACACACACACACACACACACACAATCTTAATAAGGAAAAACTACAAGTACGTAAAGATACATACATTACAAATAGAGACCACATTGCATAATTTCAGAATGTAAGCAAAGTTAGTAATCTCATTGTAATGAGAACCTAAAACACTGTCAATGTTTCCATTAAATCAACTGGTATTTGCTATAATGCATGCTATAATGCAAGTTTGTTTAGCCTTATTTTGCCTGAAACAGGAGATGGAGATATATATATATACATATATATGTATGTATATGTATATATATATATATCCAACTTCACATGTAAACTAATTGTAATTATTACAATCCATATAATTTAGGAGATTTTTTTTTATAAAAATTACACCCAAGCAACACCTTTCCATATGGCCAATTAGTCGAGTCGTAAAACGAAGCAAATATATGATGTTGTATTGAGCATCTGTGTTGTTTATCCTATGGGAATTTTTAATAAAGGACCAAACAGCATATTGATGTTAATTCTACGTTACCAGGACTTTAAATAAAAAACTAAAATAAATAGCATCCATTAAACTGATCATACTGTTGTAACTCAAATTGTGTTTATTATGCTAATGGAACATGAAATTAAGAAAAAGACCTTTATGCCAGTGGAATTAATTAATGAGCTTTATGAAGGCATTGGGATGTAATTTATTTCTAGATAAGTAAGTCTAATTTGCAGTTCCATGGGTCTCGGCAATGCTGATTGTAATAGTTATTCCTGCAGATGTGCTGCTCACAGCATGTCTTTCCATTAGAACTGAACACCTCATTATATAAACTGTACCTAATTAAACATAATACAGTGGTGACTTGTTAAAGTGGCCTTTTTAAGTCAGCAGCTGCCTAAGCTAATAATACCGTACACAAGATTTATACCGTCTTCCCCCAGAATACTGATATTAAAATATACTGCCCAAGGGATTGATAACTAATTCACCAGTATGTAACAGGTACATTTCTGATTCTGTGATAAGAGATTAAAGCCCGGCAGCCCATAAAAAGTAAAATGAATCCAGGACTATTTGGAACTAGAAAGTACTTGGAAAACTTCATTGAAATGAAATACTTATTTTTTAAAGAAAAATTGGTAAAATAGTCATAAAAGGAGAACATTTGAAGTAAAAATAATAATGATGATGATGTAAATAAATATGAAAGATGTAGAGGTTCTTCAGATATTTTCCGAAGTACAAACAGAAGTTTTTCAGACCTGACATGCTTCAGTTAAGCTTATACTTACTCTAACTTCTCGATATGATAGGCTGCATTTTCCACTACGGATCAGGAAAATATTTATATACCCAGACCCTGCTCTGCTTAATCACAGCCTGAGCTAGCATCCTTAATAGGATGAACTCTAACACGCATTCTTTTTCAAATTGTTATCTAGTAAGTTGGAAATGTAGTCGTGAAGCTGGGGCTAAATACAGCTTATGAAGATACCCATGCTAAGTCATGTTCCCCAGCACCAAGCGGATCTGCTTATCTTCTTCAGTCCTTCAACAATCAACTCAAGCTTCATAGGCTTTGAAAAGCTGTCCTGAACTTAAGCAACAGATCTTAGGAGACTCGACTCTTGTCTCCCAAGTACCCAGGGTGCCTCCTTTTGACTATTAAACATACAGTGCTCTAATATAGACTTAGATTGTCTCTATCTCAGTATGTTTACCCACCAGTAAATTACAAGACAAGGGTTGTCTGTATTTTATCACTGCAACCAAATTTGTAAGTGGAATATCATACTTAATGTGGTTGATCCGTGGTTTAAAGAGTCTTTAGCCTATTGTTTTACTGTTAGCATTCTCCATGTGTAAGTTTCTAGACCTAGTATAGGTCTTCTGGTAAATATTTGTCAATTTAATCCATTATGCATCTTATGTGCATTGAATGTACAT
Organism: Tokudaia tokunoshimensis; assembly: GCA_036184795.1. Classification (NCBI taxonomy): domain Eukaryota; kingdom Metazoa; phylum Chordata; class Mammalia; order Rodentia; family Muridae; genus Tokudaia; species Tokudaia tokunoshimensis. The sequence continues at coordinate 16,960,873 of BTHU01000003.1, forward strand.
TCATACAGTCAAAGTCTACCTAACTTGTACACTAAAAAGTATTTTAACATCACATATAGATTTCTACTTTTCACGCAACTTAATGATTCTGGGTTGTCTCCTTCTGGTCCCTGAAAGACTTCACTTAAAATATAAATGATTTGAATCTCAAGGACTTCTTAGTTTCATAGTCTAAAATATACCTACTTAAAATTTTGTATTGGCCACTTTGAATCATTTAAACAGACATAGTGAGTTTACAGTTATCAATCACAATTAGTCGTAGTACATAAGAGAACCATCATAGACACATTATTAGTGACTTCTAGCTCCTTCGTAGTTCCTTCTATGATGTTTTTAAGTCTTGATGTACTCTTTTTAGATTACTAGAGGGTATCAGATTAACACTCACATGAGCACACACATACACCACACACATACTCAGAGAGAGAGAGAGAGAGAGAGAGAGAGAGAGAGAGAGAGAGAGAGAGAGGAGACTTGCACACTTGTGCTTGTATGTTAGTGCTGCGGCCTGATGAATGATTGAACTGATAGAAAATGTAGGCCGATAAATAATATCTGGCAAGCAAAACATGACTAGTTCATTTAAGATGTAACTAAAAACTGTAAGAATAGCAGACTTCAAGGCAAGGAGAACTTCCATTTAATTAACAGAAGTCTAGAGGCTACAAGAGAGCTAGAGAGCATTCCTGCTAGGATTTTAATCCCCACAAGAGTCTTTTTCTTCCTCTTGAAGCAATATAAATAGACATCATTTTATGGTCAGAGCATCATATCTCTGTGCATTACTAAGGGGGAGAGGACATAACCTATCTGCTATGAAATAATCCAAGACCAAAACTTCACCAGCTGTTAGAATAGAAAGCAATCTCATGGTCAATAAGGTGATGTCACACAAGATTGAGTATCTGAGTTTGAGCTCCTCAACCTATATGCAAAAGCTGAGCATGGGGGTAAGAATTTCTCACTCCCACACTGGGGAAAAGAGACAAAAACATCTTAAGGCTTTTGGCCAGCCAGTTAACCAAATCCAAAGGCCCAGGGCAAGGAGAAACCCACTCTCAAGAAACAAGATTGATTGTTCCTGAAGAGCTGGTAGCTGCCCTGCATACCTTCCTCCAGGGGCAGGTGTACTTGAACAGAAACTATTGTCTCCAAACCATCTACAATGATCGGAGTAGATTTGTTTGTCTCAACAGAAAATGAAGATACTGACTATATTAAGAAAAAGAATGAGAGAGGGAAGGAGGGAAGGAGGGAAGGAGGGAGGGGGAAGGAAAGGGAAGGAAGGAGGGAGGGAAGGTAGGATGGAGGGAGGGATTTACACTCTACTGTTTGGAAAATTCAGCTCTTATAAAGAATGAAATAGTCAAATAGTCAGCCTAGGAGAGCAATGTGAATGGATAAGAAAACCTAGTTGAACAAATGGAACGAACATTAAAAACCGAGAGAGAGAGAGAGAGAGAGAGAGAGAGAGAGAGAGAGAGAGAGAGAGAGAGAGAGTAAATTCTAGGTGCTGTGTGTAGTGGGTTTTGAATAAGAATGGCTCACAGATTTGAATGCTGAGTCACCAGTGAGTGGAACCATTTGAAAGGATTAGTAAAATTAGGAGACGTGGCCTTGTTGAAGGGTGTGTATTCTCTACTTTGAGGTTTCAATGCCCACCCCACCCCCAGCTTGTGGATCAGGATATAGCTCTCAACTACTTCTCCAGCACCATGCACCCTGCCATGAAGATAATGGACTAAGTCTCTGCAACAGTAAGCAAGCCCCCAATTAAATGCTTTCTCCTAAAAGAGACTTATGGGTTCTCTTCACAGCAACAGAACAGTGACTAAGACACTACAGATACTCAAAACCCAGTTCAGTTCACTTTCTTCCATCACTATGAATCTGCCTTAAGAAAAATCAACTTGGCAGAACAGAAGGACTTGGAGACCTGGTTGCATACTATCTTAATACTTAAAGTAATTTTTAGTGACCTTTGTTTTGTGTTTGTTTGTTTTTTTCAGTATTTCTGAGCCTCTATTTTTACACCTGAAAAATGAGAAGACATCTACTTTTCAACTGTCATGTAAATTAAGGGGAAGGGTTTGCTAGTCTGTCTTAGGTTCTGTCATCTGGTAGACCTCATGTCCTAGTTTTAAAGGATCTGATTTTGTAAGTATGCATCACCAGTGGCAGTACATGCCACTTTTTGCCCCATGTAAGAAGTCATGTCTATGTTCCAGGAGCCACTTGAGAGTTTATGGGAGCTAGGAAATACATCAGAAACCAGTCCTTCAGATAATAGGGATTTATGATCTAGTTGCTGATTAATACATCTAATCATCTTACATGTATAAATACAAAAGCAGTTGCCTCTTGTATGAGTGTATGAGTGTTAAAATATTTTGTTCTTAGAAAAGAAACAGAAGAATAAAGACACAATTTACTAAAATCGTAAATAAAAGTAGAGACATCATAAATTATTCTAAAGAAATTTAAAAGTTTATAAGATTGTTATGAAAAAATTATAAACAAAGAAATTGGATAATATATATTAAAAAGAAAAATTCCTAAAAATACAAAAGTTACCAGCACTAAATCATAACAAAATATAAAATATGGGTAGATCTATAAGTAGCAAGTACAGAGTCAATAATTTAAAATCTCCACATACTTCTTAATTTGAAAAAAAAGATAAGCCCTGGATATAGTGGCTTCACTGGAGAATTATACAAAATGTTTAAAGAACTAACACACTGGTCAAACCTTTCCAATAAGCTGAAGACCAGAATTAGAACACTAAACCAGATAGAAACTATATGCTGCCATCTCTGCAAACATTGATGCAAATTTCTCAACAAAATCCTTACAAGTTAAACTTTAAAATATATTAAAAGGATTATGCATAAAGAATAAGTGGAATTTGTTCCCAAATGTATGGACTAATAGACATAGATATAATAAGCATAAAAAATTGAGCAACATAATATGTCATATAAACATGATAAGGGAAGAAAAATGTTTAGAAAAAGTTTAAGTTAAACATGTTTCATAATTAAAAAAAATTCAACAAGCTAGGAATTCTATCAACATGATAAAAACTACATATAAAAACCAACATTGAACACCATGCTCAAGAATGAGTGACTAAAACTTCTTTTTTTCTGTTTATATTTTTTATTTTTTTAAACTAATAAAATTTATTTTAAAATATACAACTCAGTATTGACTGTTTTTAAGGCATCAAAATAATTTATAATAGATAAATGCCTCTTAAATATACATGCTATCTTCTGAAGCTAAAAGTAATATGTACTCAACCAGTCCTTAAAATCTATTTGGAACATTAAACATGATAGAAGTAGGAAAAAAAACGAAAAAGCTCTTATGAAGTCCTCTATAAAAGAATTGTGACAAGTTCCTGATTAGACAAGAAAACATTCCATCTCCAAGGGAGAATACACAATGTAACTGTGGCTTCATCGAATGAATTGGGTAGTGTTCCTTCTGTTTCCATTTTGTGGAATAATTTGAAGAGTAATGGTATTAGGTGCTTCTTTCTTTAATTTCTTTCTTTCTTCTAATAGAATTCTGCACTAAACCCATCTGGTCCTGGGCTTTTTTTAGTTGCGAGACTTTTAATGATTGCTTCTAGTTCTTTAGGGGTTATGGGACTGTTTAGATGGTTTATCTGATCCTGATTTAACTTTGGTATTTTGTATCTGTCTAGAAAATTGTCCGTTTCAACCAGATTTTTCCAGTTGTGTTGAGTATAGGCTTTTGTAATAGGAACTGATGATTTTTTTAGTTTTCTCATTTTTTGTAGTGATAGCTCCCTTTTCATTTCTGATTTTGTTAATTTGGATACTGTCTCTGTGCCCTCTGGTTAGTCTGGCCAAGAGTTTATCTACCTTGTTCATTTTCTCAAAGAACCAGCTCCTGGTTTTGTTGATTATTTGTATAGTTCTTTTTGTTTCTACTTGTTTGATTTCAGCCCTGAGTTTGATTACCTCCTGCTACTCCTCTTGGGTGTATTTACTTCTTTTTGTTCTCGAACTTTCAGTTGTGCTGTTAAGCTGCCAGTGTATGATCTATCCAGTTTCTTTTTTTTTATTATTTTATTTTATTTTTTTAATTTACATTCCAAATCACTTCCCCTTTCCCGTTTCCTCCCTCCCCGAAAGTCCCATAAGCCCCCTTCCCTCCCTCTTTTCTCCATTCAACCCCCTCTCATTACTCTGTCCTGGCGTTCCCCTACATCCCGTCTTTCCAGGACCAGGGGTCTCTCCTTCCATCTTTTTAGAAATCTATTGATATGCTGATTGTGTCTAGGGTATTCTGAGATTCTGGGTCAATATCCAGTTTCTTTATTAAGGCACTCAAAGCTATGAGTTTTCCTCTTAGCACTGTTTTCATTGTATCCCATACATTTTGGTATGTTGTGCCTTCATTTTTATTAAATTCTAAAAAGTCTTTAATTTCTTTCTTTATTTCTTCCTTGACCAATTTATCATTGAGTAGGGAGTTGTTCAACTTCCATGTTTATGTGGGCTTTCTGTTGTTTTTGCTACTGTTGAAGACCAGCCTTAGTCCATGGTCATCTAATAGGATGCATGGGATTATTTCAATCTTCTTGTACCTGTTGAGGCCTGTTTTGTGACTGACTATATGGTCAATTTTAGAGAAGGTATCATGAGGTGCTGAGAAGAGGTATATTCTTTTGTTTTAGGATGAAATGTTCTATAGATATCTGTTAAATCCATTTGGTCCATAACTTCTGTTAGTTTCACTGTGTCTCTGTTTAGTTTGTGTTTCCATGATCAGTCCATTGATGAGAATGGGGTGTTGAAATCTCCCACAATTATTGTATGAGGTACAATGTGTGCTTTGAGCTTTAGTAAAGTTTCTTTTATGAATGTGGTACCCATGTATTTGGTACATAGATGTTCAGAATTGAGATTTCTTCTTGGGAGATTTTTTTCATTTGATGAGTATGAAATGTCCTTCCTTATCCTTTTTGATAACTTTTGGTTGAAAGTTGATTTTATTTGATATTAGAATGGACATTCCAGCGTGTTTCTTGGGACCATTTGCTTGGAAATTGTTTTTCAGCCCTTTACTTTGAGATACTGTCTGTCTTTCACACTGAGGTGCATTTTCTGCATGCCGCAAAATGCTGGGTCCTGTTTATGTATCCAGTCTATCTCTTTTTATTGGGGAATTGATTCCACTGATGTTAAGATATATTAAGGAATAGTGATTGTTGCTTCCTGTTTTTTTTTATGTTTGTGTGGCTATCTTCTTTTGGGTTTGTTGAAAGAAGATTACTTTTTTGCTTTTTCTAGAGTGTAGTTTCCCTCTTTGTGTTGGCATTTTCCATCTATTATCCTTTGTAGGTCTGGATTTGTAGAAAGATACTGTGTAAATTTGGTTTTGTCACAGAATATATTCGTTTCTCCACCTATGGTAATTGAGAGTTTTGCTGGGGATAGTAGCCTGGGCTGGTATTTGTGTCTGTATAAAATCTGCCCAGGATCTTCTAGCTTTCATAGTCTCTGTTGAGAAGTCTGGTGTAATTCTGCCTTTATGTTATTTGAACTTATTCCCTTACTGCTTTTAATATTCCTTCCTTGTTTTGTGCATTTGGTGTTTTGACTATTATGTGATGGGAGGAATATCTTTTCTGATCCAATCTATTTAGAGTTCTATAGGCTTCTTGTATATTTATGGGCATCTCTTTCTTTAGGTTATGGAAGTTTTCTTCTATAATTTTGTTGAAGATATTTACTGGCCCTTTAAGTTGGGAATCTTCACTCTCTTCTATACCTATTATCCTTAGGTCTTCTCATTGTGTCCTGAATTTCCTGGATGTTTTGGGTAAGGAGCTTTTTGCACTTTGCATTTTCTTTGACTGTTGTGTCAATGTTTTCTATGTTATCTTCTGCCCCTGAAATTCTCTCTTCTAGCTCTTATATTCTGTTAGTGATGCTTGCATCTATGACTCCTGATCTCTTTCCTAGGTTTTCTATCTCCAGAATTGTCTCCCTATGTGATTTCTTTATTGTTTCTATATCTATGTTTAGATCCTGGATGGTTTTGTTCAGTACCTTTACCTATTTGGTTGGGTTTTCCTGTAATTCTTTAAGGAATTTTTGTGTTTCCTCTTTAAGGGCTTCTACCTGTTTACCTGTGTTCTTCTGTATTTCTTTAAGGAAGTTATTTATGTTCTCCTTAAAGTCCTCTACCATCATCATCATGAGATGTGATTTTAAATCAGAGTCTTGTTTTTTTGGTGTGTTGGGGTATCCAGGACTCACTGTGATGGAAGAACTGGGTTCTGATGATGCCAAGTAACCTTGGTTTCTTTTGCTTACACTCTTGCCCTTGCCTTTCACCATCTGGTTATCTGTGGTGTTAGCTGGTCTTGCTGTCTCTGACTGTGACTTGTCCCTCCTGCAAGCCTGTGTGTCAGTACTCCTGGGAGACCAGATCTCTCCAGGAGGAATTTGGGTATGGAAAGCTGTGACACATGGTCAGCTCTGGGGTGCAGATGGAAATCAGAATGATCCTGTTCCTGTCTGTTCCTTGTTTCTTGTGTCCTGATGGTTCTGGGCGGGTCCCTCTTGGGCCAGGAATTTGAACAGAAGTGGTGGTCTTTCTGTGCTCTCAGGGGTGTCCACACTCCTGAGAGACCAGTTCTCTCCCAGTGGTAATTAGGCATGGAGCACTGTGGCACAGTCCTAAAACTTCTTATTTGACATCAGAAACAATGTATGGATACCTTCATTTACCACTTCTACTCAATACAGAATTAAAGGTTCAAGCCCCAAGAAATTAGGCAATGTGAAAGGTGAAAGGCATGATTATAATAACGTTAAAAGTAGAAAACACTAAATCCTACATAATTTGGCCATTAGAATTGATAATTATGGGAGGTAGTAGGAAGGAGCTGGAGAGGTGGTTGAGCAGTTGAATTCTATCACAAACATTGTCTGTCAGGCTGTTCAGAGTAGCTGGGAATTCCAGGCACAGCGGATCTGTCCTTCACCATCATCTGTACTCATATACACACACTCACACAGAGACATACATATATACACATAATTACTAATAACAACAATAGATTTTTGAAAAGTACCAGGATGCAAAAAAAAAAAAAATACCCAACAATCAGTAGATCCCTGTACCTTAGCAATCAACAATCTGAAAAGGAAATTAAAACAATTTTTCCATTTGCATGAAGAATAATAAAATACTCACAGGATAAAGATGGCAAAACCAGACTGAAGAAACTAAACAATACAGGTACATGGAAACATTCTGTTCATGGATCAGAAAACATGATGTAATTATTAAGATGCCAGTACCATCTAAGGTGCTCCACACACTCCTATGTAATTCCTCTCAAAATACCAGGGGCATTCTTTGCAGAAGTAGAATTTTTGTCCTAAAATCCATTTGTTATCTCAAAGGATCCTGGTTGTCAATAAATATTGGAAAAGAAGAGCAAGGTTGGGAGATTCTTATCTCCTGATATTGAAACTTGGAAAATTACAGTAAGCAAATGTGATTTCCTCTCCCCAAAACATTTGATAACTCAAAAACAAACACATGATACTCAAACAATAATCATGTGATGCTTCAAAACAGAGATAATTATAGATCAGTTTGACAGGACAGAAGTCAGATGCAACCCCTCATAAATGGTGCCCCATTATTTTTTCCTTGACATGCCAGGATAACTCCAGAAGGAAAGGACAATCATTTTAATAAACAATGTTAGAAAATTTAATATTCACATTCAAAAAAATGAGATTGGACTCTTATGCAACACTAAGAATGTATCCAAGCTAAATATAAGAGTTAAAACTGTAAGTCTCATAGGTGAAACTATAAGGCAGAGCTTCATGGGCCTGGGTTCACAGATACAATAGGAAGGGTCTAAACAACAATGAAATAATAAATTTAAAAAATGGACTTCATGAAAATTAAAGTTTGTATTCCCAAAGCTGTGATTGACAGTATAAGGAAGGACAAATTTTCAAATTGCATAATTATGTAAGAGAATAATAACCAGATAAGAGAGAGAATTCCTAAAACTTAACAAAATTAAAACTGATTCCAAGACTTAAGGACTTTAAGAGGCATTTGTCCAGGAAAGACACTTCAATGGCCACAAATCACATGCAAACTTGTTCAGCATCACTAACCACCAGGGAAATGGAAATCACAGCTATGATGAAACAGTAGCTCATATCTCTTACGACACTGTAAAAGTTACAAAGTAACAGATGTTGGCAGAGTGGGAACTATTGAAATCCTTGTCCATTGTTATGAGAACATAAAATTGTAGACAAATTATGGGAAAAAGTATTGAAATTATCAAAATAACTTTTAAAAATAAAATTACCATATGATACTGCTTTCCCCTTCAGAGAATATATACTACATAATTAAAGGGTCTTGAAGAGATATTTATACACCCACATTTACAGGGACTTGAATCACAAAACTTCAAACATGAAAATAATGCAAATTCTAAAACTGCCTGAGAATAAACAAAATGTGGCATCTACGTTGTTCTACTCACTTCGCTTGTGATATGTAGCATAACCAAAAAAGAAGACGAAGAAAAGAAGTTTGGCTTAAACTTTCAGGCCACAGTCTGTCACTGAGGGTAGACCAGCCAGGAATTAAAGCAGAAACTCAAAGAAGAAACCGTGGAGGAACTGTACCAGGGAGGAACTCTGCTTGCTGGTTGACTCTCTAACTTGCTCACAGGCTCATAATTAGCTTCTTCACACAACCCAGGGCCACCTGCCTAGGTATGACCCTGCCCTCAGTGAACTGCCTGTCCTACAGTAACTAGTGATGACATTCCTCCCCAGGGCATGCTCACAGGCCAGTCTGATCTGAACAATTTCTCAAGTGATGTGTCTCCTTTCAGATTACTGTAGAGTGTGTCAAAATGGCATTAAGGTTAACCAGGACATGTGTAGGATTATAGCACTCAGTACTAGAAAGGAATGACGTATTTAACATATTTCTCTGAGAATGAATGTAGGGCTATCAGGCCGAGTGAAATGAATGAGTTCTAGAATAGACATTTTCTGCTTGACTCCATTACATTGGGTGTCTGGAGTGTTCCGGTGCACAGAGGCAGGTGTACAGTGGTGATTGCTGGTGACTGATTCACAGAGAGAATGAGAAGTCGTTTAATGAATACAGAGCTTCATTTTTAAAATAAGACAAGAACTCCAAAGACAGATGGTGGTGACGTCAATACAGCACCAGCAATGTACTGAAACAAGTGAACTGTACGCTTACAATGTCTGTGATGGAAGCTTTGATATATGTATGTATCATATATGTATATACATATGTATATATATTTATGAGAATATATGTATATATTTCACTTAATAAAACTTGGAAAGTAACAATATAACTAATGGACGGTGGTGATTCTCATTTCAGTGTTTGAAAGGGAATGACTTCTGGCCCAAATATCTCCATTTCTTTCAGATTCCATTTCTGTCTCAGGCTCACATCCCTCCAAACTATTTCAATAGCCTTCGTGTCCTGCTCCCTCCTCTGTATGTCTGTTTGCCCTCCGCCTAGCTAACTTCCAAGCCTCACTGAAAATATCAGTTCCTGAAACATGAAACCCCAAACCCTCCCTGACCACTCATATCTCAGAAAAAGTATGATACATGCAATAAGTAAAATTATGATTCCTATTCCAGATGTCCTAGTTGCCAGAAGTGGCCCTGTGCTACATAGCAGAGGAGGAAGTCAGATTATAGTTGGATATTCAGTGTTATCCATGCAGGTTGGATCAGGTTCTTAACCAAAGTGCATTAGAGAGAAGAAGCCAGAGTAGGGAAGAGAGGGCTCAACCCAATGTTGCTAATTTTTAAGACAAGTAGAGGGAGCCAGGGGCATAGACCTAAATATAGATGATATAGGTGTGTCAACTTTAGACAAACAAGTGATGGTATATTTTATATTTTATTAATTATGAATTTTATAATCCTGTGTATTTTATATCGAGGATTTTTGGTGGGGAAGAAAAATATTTTAATTCAGAATTTGATCTAGAAGCATGAATACAAACGTAGGAGGTATTTAAGTTTTAAAGAGGCATGCACATTGCTTGCTCTGTAGGTGTAGGAAGTAGAAGCTAGATCAGCAAAGGAATAATCCTTAGAGGATGCTGGTACTCTGGTATCAGCCCACTAAGACCCACTTTGTATTTCTGACATTCAGAACATTGAGATAATGAAGATATGTTCATTCAAACCTTGAAGTTTGTGGCAATTCATTCTAGTTGTAATTGAAAATTCATATACCTACTTAGTATAAATTCTCATGGGATGTTTGGGTAAAATTGTCAAAATGTAATTATATTAACAATTTGGTTAACACCTGTCTCCATCCATATCTGTCATGCTCATATCTGGCATAACATCTTACTTGGCACACAGTAGACTTTCTATAGATAGTTGATAGGTAAATTGTTTTATGGGTGTAATAATCTGATTTCTTATGACAAAAAATGGTGATTTCCTGATACTGCCTCATTGCTGGTATTTTTAATGTGTGTGAGGACTGGTAAATTTTTGTTATTATTATCAATCACTTTAGAAGGAGACACACTTTGATTTACTTTGATGTCAAAAAATACAAGAAATGTTTAGGATGGGCAAAAAAGATTTAAAATAAATGTAATGAAAGCCTCTGAAGAAGAAAATTAAAATAATGGAAAAAACAGACATAACTATAATAAAAATTATAAAACAAAATGGTTACTATATATCAAGAGTGCACTGAATATCTAGATATAGATAATGTAGATATAGATAAATGTAGATCAAATATATATGGGCACAGACATAAATATAGATGATATAAGTATATCAACTTTAGGCAAACAAATGATGATATATTTTATTAAGTATGAATTTTATAGTCCTGTGGACTTTACAGCAAGGCTTCTTGATGGAGAAGAAAATTATTTTGATTCAGAATTTGAACTAGAAGTATGAATACAACCTTAGGATGTATTTAAGCTTTAAATTGCTTGTTCTGTCCACTAGCTAGGTCTCTAAACAGTGATCTATTCAGAATCTGTGAATACCAGCAGAGCCTAGGCTGTAATCTCAGTGTACCATTTTCCTCCCAAATCAACCATGACTGTGCAAAGAAAATCTTTAACTCCAGGTCAGAACAACAAACACACAACACTGACCTTAATACCTTCACACACTAGTAATATCAATTTATTATTAATTCTATTTAAGTTTCGGAAAATGCGTTCAAAAAGGTCAGTTTTACCTTGTTAGTCAGATCTTTGAGAGATTGTTCATCTCTGCCAGATAACTCTCAGTGTAATTATAGGATGCTGATTGACAGAGTCAAAACAGCTACAAATTGCCATTGACATTTGAAAGTATACCACAAAAAGTATGGGAACTGAGGGCTCTTTTTGTTTTGTTTTGTTTTTGATGTTCTTGTTTTTCCATTTCAACTTTATTGTGTCCTATGTTCAGGTGAAACTGGGGGAAACAATAAGCCAGATGCTTGAAATGACCTTCTATTAATTAAATAAGGCAACAGCAGGGTTCATGCTTTCCGGTGCAGCTATTTATAATAGTTTTGAAGCATCAGAAGGTTGGGTTTCTACTCAAAACTAAATTGTCAAGGCACATAGATGACTAATATAATCAATCACTGAGCACAAGGCATAAACAATTGAGACTTAAGGGTTGTGAAGTGAAATAAAATTAAATGTTGCCCAGAAATGATATTAGAGTTAATAAACATAGAAAGTAAATGAGTTGTTTCGGGGATCTGGAAGAAGGGGAGAGGAAGAGGGACAGCTATTAGGTCTGTGATGAAAACACTAATATTGGACAGTGGGGGCAGTGGCGTAGCCCTGGGTATGCGCAAAGCCACTGGACTATGTACTCTAAAGGGGTGGCTTGTACTATGTGAAGTGTATTTCAGTAAGGCTTTCGAACACACACAGAAGAATTTGGGGGAGCATGCCTGTGTTCCCCCCTCTCCCCCACTGCCTCCCACTCTCTCCCCTCCTGCTCTGAACTTTCCCTAGTTTCACTCCGTTGTCTTCTGGCCTACAAGGTAATCAAATTAATTCTTTAAAAAGTCTGATTTGTGTGTTCCCTCTAACTACCAGAGCATTCAGAAAGCTAAAGGAAATTGCATCCTTTTATTTTACTAACTTCAAATTAGAGCTTTGGGAATTTGTCATGCAAATTTATGCAAAATACGAACATGGATATGTTACTATTTCAATTCAGAGGCAAGAAGGCAGTTGGTTTTAAAAAATTTAACAAATCCATCTCACTGTTACTTTCGGTTTTTCTTGATCTCAAAAAAAAATAGCAATTACTTCTGACTAAAGTACGTTTTCACTATTATATGCATTTCTAATAGACATTAATAGCACATTACACATATTAGATCCATTAAGGGAAACACACATCAGCAAATTTTCGTGTGCCGCGTGCATCAGCTGGAGCAGACATGATAGCATACTTGATTAAAATACTAGGAAAAAGCACTTCTATCCAAGAAGTACCTAACGTAGCTACTACCATTTAGTTTATGTACGTATAAATTATATTAACTACCTTGGTTCCTAAGTGTTTAAATGTAACACTGCACCAATCTTCAACCTCATGTTCCTCTGATTCATGCCTCATGTCACCACAGATTAGATATGTAAATGTATAAATGCAGCACCAGGATTCTCTTTTATTTTTCTGTGACTGGTATCTGTAATCGAAACACTTCAATAGCATTTGCCAGGTTTGAGCAAAACTGCCACACCTTTTGTTTGTCTTGCATTGGAAATTTGTTTCTTTTCAATTTTGAGTTGCTTCAAAATTCCATACAGTGTGTTTAATCATAATCAACCTTGCACCTCCTGGAAGACCATACATATCCCCTCCACCCCACTTACCCAAATATTTAAATTTTATCCTTCTTTTTTTTTTTTTTTGCCATCAAGTCTAGCTTTTGCTGCCCTTATATTTTTGGATGTGTGCCCTTCTTCTGGAGCACAATGGACAGTCTTGAAACTGACCATCCCTCTCCCAGCAGCTATCCATTGGGAGAGGGAGTTGCCAAAATCTCCTCAGGTAAGTGTCTCCTATCTCCATGCTGGGATTTCAACTGGCTTCGGTTTACACAGGTCTTGTATATCCTATGAGTTCATGTGTGCAGCTGCCCTTCTGTGTGGAAAACAGTTTCCCTGCAGTCACCCACTGCTCTGGCTCTGAGAAGTCTTTTTGCCCCATCTTCTACACTGATACAGATGTCCCTGGAGGACCGAGCTTCCCATAGTCTCACGACTTGGCCAGTTGTGGAGCTCTGTGTTAATTGATATCTAGTGCAAATTAAAGCTTCCCTAATAAGGGTTGAGGGATGCTTTAATCTGGGTCTTTGGGTCTCACATTGAGAATTTTAAAAACAAAACTCAACTTTAATTGAATTCTGTCTCTACATTTGTCCAAACTATTTGAAAAACATACCAAATTTTACTTATAGCCAGTGCCTAAAGACTAAACATTTTATTTGCATTTGTGTCAAGACCAGAGATTTATTGAAACAATATAAAAAAACATTTTTTTAAACGTTAGTAAATACAGTGTCTCATTTTACAAAGCAAAATACTCAAAATTTGTGCCAGTTTTCCTGTGGTTTGTAAAATCTGGTGTACAGTATGTTTGGTGACTGAAGCCAAATTGTTGGGATGAAAAATACAGTCCCAAGCTAATACACAGCTTATCATCTTGTGTGCTCACAGTATCAAATGGAAGGACATAGGAGTCAGGACAAGCATGGTTTACCTTTTACTGGAGTAAAAAAATCACCATGTTTTCTTAAAGTTGTTATGTTCCATTTTTCCTCCCAAGTAAGATAATCCTCATTCTGAAATAGCTGAAAAGGAAAACCTTGAGAATAACAAGAGACTGGCTCAGAGATTGAGAGACCTCTTCCAGAGGTCCTGAGTTCAATTCCCAGCAACCACAAGGTGGTTCATAACCATTTGTAATGAAATTTGGAGCCCTCTTCTGGGCTACAAAAATACATGCAAGCAGAACACTGTATTCACAATAAATAAGTAAATCTTAATAAAAAAAAAGAGAGGGAGAAATGAAAATTTAAAAAGAAAAAAGAAAATACCAAGAAAGCAAATTACAAGAGACGTCAGTAATAATTCCTTTTACCTCAATGAAGAAACCTTCATCCATTCACACTGTCTCCATCCCTTATATTGACCAGACTTCAGTATCACAAACATTTTAAAAAGCAACATTTGAAACATGCCTTACAATATAACCTACACCCATGGTTAGGCTGGGCGCTGTTTGTAACAAACACCTTAAGGGATTCTGATGGGCTGCAATTTGGAGGGTCCTTGAGCCTCTTTCTTTCCTAAGTTACTTGGTTCCCCACAGCTACCTTCCCTACCACAAGTGCCTACCATATTTTAATTTTGTGAATGTTTAAGTAAACTTGCACAGTTCATCTTATGAATACAGTTCATCTTATGAACCTTCCCTCTTCCTCCTTCCCTCCCTCCTTCCTTCTCTCTGCCCTCTCCTTCTTTTCCTTCCTTCATATCTTCTTTGCTTCCCTCTGTATCAAAGGTTGTTATCAAACTCTGTATCCAGCCAATGCTGGCCTTGGACTTCTGATCGTCCCACTCCTGCCTCGCTAGTGCTAGGTCATAGGCATGCACTACTGCTGTGCTATGACTTGAATTCAGGGCTTCATGCATGTTATATAAGCACTGTCACCTCAGCCACATTCCCAGCTCCATCAGAAGACCACTTCTAAATTATTACTCTTTAATAATCTAACAATTAAACCCAAACCCAAATCACAGCCTAATTATCACACTGGTCTGATAGATCTTTATAGCCTAAATTTTGGCCATTAATCTCTCCACTTAACAAAATACTGATTTCAAAAGACAATAAAAGAACAAGAAGATATTTCAAGAGGGAGACATAAAAAGAGACTGCAAAGAGGACAAGAAAGAAAAATTATGTAAATATACATTATTTTTTTTAAAGTAAAAGACCGTGGGGGTGGAAAAGGAGAGTCTAAAATATGAAGTACTCACTTTTGTAGTATCTGAAATGGCCGGTCACCATATCCATAAAGTCTGATGGAATGTATTGAACTCCAGCTCCCTGGGACCTCCCCTATCCCCAGTACTGCAATAGCCTGTGCATACCATGGCTCCCTCACATATGCATTAAACACGTGACATATGATTAATAAGATAAATTAATGGCAGATAAATGCATTGATAACTCCTCACGTAGACAAAATTTAAATGCATGCAGAAGCTTGGGATGGCTATGGTTAGGGTTTTTTTTTTTTTTTTAAACAGAATACCCAGTTGTGCTGGCTAGGTTTGTGTAAACTCAACACATGCTAGAGCCATTTGGAAAGAGAAAACATCAACTTAGAAAATTCCCCCACAGACTGGCCTATGAATAAGCCTGTGGGATATTTCTTGATTGATGTTTGATGTGGGACGGCCCCTCTCACTGTGGGCAGTGAGACTGGTAATTCTGGGTGTGGTAATAAAGCAGGTTGAGCAAGCCATAAGGAACAAGACAGTAAAGTACCCTACATGCTCTCTGCTTCGGTTCTTGTCTCCAGGTTCCTGCCCTGTTTGAGTTCCTGTCTTGGCCTCACTCAGTGGATGGTCACTTATTTATAATAGCCAGAAGCTGGAAAGAACCCAGATGTCCCTCAAAGGAGGAATGGATTCAGAAGATGTGGTATATCTACACAATGGAATACTACTCTGCAATTAAAAACAATGAATTCACAAAATTCCTAGGCAAATGGTCAGAACTTGAAAATATCATCCTTAGTGAGGTAACCCAATCACAAAAGAACACACATGGTATGCAGTCACTGATAAGGGGATATTAACCCAGAATCTCAGAATACCCTAGACACAATTCGCATATCAATAGATTTCTAAGAAGATGGAAGGAGAGACCCCTGGTCCTGGAAAGACTGGATGTAGGGGAACGCCAGGACAGAGAAACGAGAGGGGGTTGAATGGGGAAAAGAGGGAGGGAAGGGGGCTTTGGGACTTTCGGGGAGGAAGGAAATGGGAAAGGGGAAATGATTTGGAATGTAAATTAAAAAAAACTTAGAAAAAAAAAAAGAATATGTAAGATAAATGTGCTCCTACCCAGACTGCTTTTGGCCATGGTATTTCATCACAGCAATAGAAACCCAAGTTAAGAGATGGCAAAAAAAATGAAAGTGAGAAGCCATTGTGTACTGGTACTAATGTCATTGGGTACACAGCTACAGAAAGAATTAAAATATACATAAGCTTTAAATCCAAATAATCTACTTCTAGAAACTGTTTAAAGACAAACGATGAAGAACATAGCACAAGTCTTGAAACCTATTTGGAATACAGTTCAAACACTGTCAATGGCCTTCTCCTCTTCCTTTCATACATATCACAATGCCTACACCACAAGGCTAACAGCACCTTACTCATAGCAAATGATCAATAACTGATACTAAGTAATAACTACTTCCCATTTGTACTACACACAGCTACTGAATTATAAAAGTCAAAACTGAATTTTCAGGGTTGTGGGCATAGATCAGCAACAGAAGACCCTGAGTCCAATTTGCAGTACCTGAAAAAATTTTTGTTTGTAATTTTCCATTTTTAACATTTTTATCTATCCCTCACCAAAAATCACACATTTTGCCAACTATCATGGGTCAGCTAAAAAAATAAAAAAAGATTAATTACATACGGAATGATCATATAAAGTTATAGTCAAAGGGATTACTAATGTAGTTCTACAATATATTTTTGAGCATATTGCTCAAGTGCTTAAAATGTAATTTTTAAAAAAAAAAACTATCTGAAACATTTTATAACTGGCCAGCTTTATGACAATTTAAATTTTTCCATATGGCCAGCAGCTGACAGTATTATGCCAGCTTTAATGTTCCTCTCCTTTTTTATATATAAATATGCATTTTCCAAAATCAGATTTAAATTATTGAGAAAGGAACTGTGAATTTTTATTTGTGTTGACACAGGGCTTTGTAGTTTTAAGGTAGATCTTTGGTGTATACCTTCTCTGTCATTTTTCTCCACAGCAAACATAAGATTTTAACTCTATCAGATACTTGAAGAGCTATGTATGAAGTCCCTAGCGCTATTGCACGTTTTATAGTGAATATGTAATAATTGCCTAATCCTACCTAGCCTTGTGGCCATTGGGTCAGATTCTTGAGCACATATGAAGGTTTCCACTTGAGTCCTAATCCTACCACTTCCTGATTACTTTTTATAAAATATGAGAGCCATGACTGTATCGTAGGTATAACAAAAGGATAAAATCATCTCGGATACACATATGCACTTGGTTGATGGTAAAATCAAGCTGTAGTCTCCTGATCATAGCACTGTGTGGAACCAAGGCTCTACAATTACACACATTTAGAAAAGTTCAATGGAGACTCACAGGCATAGGAACACACTAACCTTCACTTTGCAACATGGGAAGGAGCAGGAAGAAATGCCTCATAACTACCTAGAGACCATTATCAGACCATCCTTCACCCAGATGTGAACTTGACTGCAAGAGGAAAGACTGTTCAAATTAAAAATTGTAAGGTCTATATTCTCCAAGTATTTCAAGGCATCTGACATCCAACCATGCTACAGAACTGAAAAACTCACAATTTCTACAGGCCTGCATGAGTATAATTTCTTTTTTCATCTATTGTTTTAAATAATATCTAGTGTCATAGCACAAAACTAGTGCTTTTCAAAATGGACCTTAAGAAACACTGCACAGGATCTAGTGAGACAGTTTATTAAATGAAGATGCTTGCTGTCAAGTCTGAAGACCTGAGTTCAATTCCTAGAACTCACAGTAGAAGAATACTAACAGGTTGCCTCTAACATCAACACATACACCGTGGCATATACATGCACACACATATACGCACGCACACATATGAACACACACACACAAAATAAAAGGTAATTTAAAAGGAAACAATGTCCTCTGTGATGTAAGTACACCTCTGCAGTTTCTATGTGCCACGCTTGTCAGATTAAACCACACTGGTATTGAGGATGTGGCCTTCTCCACAGGACTCCAGAAGGTGTATGTAGATCTTCGAAGACTGAAAGTTAAAATTTATTCTGGAACCTGATATGTTTGTAATCGAAACTACTCAACTAACAGAAAACAACAAAAATATGCATGCGATTTTAGGCTAGGCAAAACTTTCTTAAAGAAGACATTTTAAACAAAAATCATAAAATTAGAGTCGTCTTACACAGGTCGGATGTCTCTTCCTCACAACTATATAAAAAAAAAAATCAAACATTTATGTCTGTTATTAATTTTCCCTTATTTATTTATCAGGTATGTGTTGTGTGTATTTATAAATTTTAAGTTATTAAACATTGGTTTGTAATACGTTCCCAGTGATGATTGGGTAGCTGTGACAGTGCTGTCGACTTGACAGAATCTAGAATCCTTTGGGACATGGGCATCTGGCAATACCCAAGGTGAATTATCTTGAGAACATTACTTGATTTTAGAAGACCCATCTATTTGTGGGCAGGGCCACATTCATTGCTCTCCTCACTGCAGATGAGGTGTGATCAGTTAATTCAAATTCCTGTTGCCTTGATTTCCCCACCAGAATGGACGGTCCACTCAAACTGTGAGAGGAAATAAAAAGAAACTAAAAGATAATACCATTTCACAGGATTTACTGAGCTAGAGAATATAATAACAATAAAGCAATTCAAAAAGCTGCCAAAGAAACAGTTCATATTTCTAGAATATGAAGTCCCTAAGGATTTCCTGCATGTGCTCCTGAACTCCCATGAGTCATGCAACAATCTGCTCACTGAGGCTGCTGCTTATACGACTGGGTTGGGTTTCTTTGAGATCCTTCTGTTTGGGGTTAACTCTTTTGTAGCTTTTATTCCTTTGCTGCTTTTGCCAAACCTGAGAGAAGTTCATCCATACTTTTCCTTCTTCTCTTTCCAGGGCCTGGCTTAAACCATGGATAGGTATTAGAATTTCATGGTCCCCATGACTCTGCATACTATTTTTAATCTAAGATGGATAAATGTGTAATTCCTGCTGTTCGATTTTTGTCATTTCTTTATTAATTAATTTATTTATTGAGTTACATCCCAATCGCTGCCCTTGCCCCTACTGACTTTTACAAATCCCTCCCCTCACTACCCCTCCTTTCTCTCCAGAGAAGGGGAAGTTCCCCTTGGGTACCACACAACCCTGGGACATCCACCTACAGTAGGACTAAGCTCATCCTTTCCCACTGAGGCCCAACCAGGCAGTCCAGTTAGGGCAAGGGCAATTCCCAGTGGAGGGAGGAAGACATCGACCCCCGACAAAACCTTCAACTCCAAATCTGCTCTGCCTTAAAGTCGCACAGGAATTAAGATGGAGCAGAAATTAAGAAAATGGCCAACCAATGACTGGCCCAACTTGAGACACATCATGTCAGCTAATCTCTGACACTATTAGTGATACCCTGCTATGCTTGTAGACAGGAACCTGGCATAAGTATCTCCTGAAAGACTTCATCCAGCAGTGGATGGAAGCAGATGCAGAGACCCACAGCCAAACATCAGGTCACAGAGCTTGAGAGTCTTGGAGAAGAGTCGGGGGCAGAATTGAACAAGCTGGAGAGGTCAAGGACACCACAAGAAGACCTACAGTGTCAACTCACCTGGGCTCATGGGAGCTCACAGAGACTGAACCACCAACCAAAGAGCACACAGGGGCTAGACCTAAGGCCTCTACATGTATGTAGCAGATATGCAGCTTGGTCTCCATGTGGGTCCTCTATCAATTGGAGCAGAGGCTGTCTCTGACTCTGTTCTACTTTTATGTTCACTACATCACTGATTTTTCCATTCCAGCATTTAATTTTGGTGGCTGCAATTTTCAGTTCCAGCACTGACATATGGTTCTTTAGATCTTTCTCTCCCTCACCCTTTTTAAGTATGTGAGACGATTATTATTGATCCTTCAAAACCCTTCTCAACTGATTCTCATCACTGTCCCATGCTGCTCCTATCTTCTGCTCATCCCCCTTTAACATTCAAGTTGAATTCTTCCTGGTTCTCCGTAGGACAAGTGGTTTCTCTGACTATATTCTGAGTAAGGGCTTCATACTGTCTTACTTGACTGTGTGTCTCATTTATATCTTCAGCAAGTTGGCTTGGGGAAGAGACTTCTGCTTTACCTCTACTGCATCTCAACAAGCCCCCATTCACACCACAATGAGGACACAGTGGCTTCTTACCTAGACTGAAAAACCCTAGACTCCACTTGGCCTCCGCGACACAGCCCAGCAAAGGACAGAGGGGCTTCTTGTTTCTTCCAGGTGAGTCTCAGGCTCCCCATCAGCCCATGCTGGCACAGATAGAAGTAAGACCGCCATCTTTTCTGTGACGCTTGAACATAATGAGGGAACTTTATTTAATGCTTTTTCTGTTTCGGGGAGAACACTTACCCGGTTCCTTGGCCAAGGACACAAGACTTTTCTTGGGATATTCATTTTGTGTGTCAGCTTCGTTGTTTCCACTCTGAGGTCACTGACACGTCGCGTATGCCCAGGGACTGCTATCTCACTGGCTTTGCTGTCTCTTGTGTTCTCCTAGGTGTCTTCTGCATGTAATGTTCAGAGTTGTGGAGGGTTAGGGAGTTCGCAGTTTCTTTGTTTGATGTTTTATGAAAAGGTCTCACTATGTAGCTCTGGTTGGCTTAGAACTACTATACAGACAAGACTGAACTTGAAAGTGGTTTCAGTGTTTAACAGGATCTAGCAAGAAGAATGAGGAGATGGGTATGCAGTCTATCTTTTCTAGAACTAGAAGACAATGCATCTCATTTGTGTATGCATATTATTTTTCTAAATGTTTCTATCCTCATATCCATTCACCAGGAGGCTAACATAGATCAGCTTTTACATGTCCGCTCTAACTCCTGCTTGTTTCTCTGGCAATTTTTATTTCACCATTAAAATTTTTCAATCTTTCCCACACATTTGACTGCATTTTTTTGCTACAAGCCTCTGTTTCTTGGGAAATGTAACAGGCACTATCACACAGTCCAATTTTATTGAATGGAAATACAAAGGTGGCAAGTGATTCTTCCACTTGGGCAAACATGAGCTGCTACCCCTTCGGATGTTTCACAGACATCTTTCCAAATGCACACGGTAAGAGCCTGATTATTCTGTTAATTTCAGTCTCACCTGAACAGATGTTCCCAGCTGATTTTCTTCTGCTTGTGCACTGATGGTCTCATTTATTCTGATTATCATTTTGTGTTTTTATTGGGCATGAACTTCTATTTGCTCATTTCCATTCACCATTCCTGTGTGAGCACCTCCATCATCTTTTACACGGTTTGCTTTTGATGTCTGAAAAAGCCAATAATACCCACAAATCTGCTGTGGCTCAGATGCTCACTGCAAAAGTCTTTTCCTTTTCAGTCCATCTCCTGGAGACATTTGCCTGACAGGCAATAAAACAAGTTTAGAGAAATAATGTCTCATTTACTTCTTTCTCCTTAATTTGTTTTTTTTTTTTAATTCTTAGGCCTTTGTGTGAAAGAAAACCTTCATTGTTTTGAGACTATCTCATGAACTAAATATAACCTTTGACAACATTGCAGTGATACCTACCATGTTCATTTGGAAAACTTACTGACAAGTAGAAAAACTCAGAGATAAGAGATGGCCATGGGTAAAAATGCTCATTGTACAAGCCTGATGACCTGAGTTCAGATCCCCAGGACACACATCAAAGCTGGGTGCAATTGCACGCAAGCATCTGCAATCCCATCAGACCTATGGGAACTGGGAGATGGAGACTGGGGAATCTCCAGGAGCCCACAGGCCAGCTTGGTTGAAACTCTTGTTTCAAACAGTGTAGAGAGATGAGGATTGACAGATGAAGACTGTCCTCTCATCCTCTGATCTTCACATGTGCAATCACATACACACATACATGTGACACACACACACACACACACACACACACACACACACGCACATATGCATGCACATGCGGAAAACCCGTTTGGTACAGCACACTATGCTGACAATTGTTACATCTGCACACACATGGCTTCTAAAATCCAAGTGACTTTGACCCTTCTTATTTTTTGGTTAAGAAAGACACATGCTTCTGGAAACTCAGAAGACAGGTAACAGGAGTTCACACCCAAGTCCACTAACTGTGAACTGGTTTGAGTCACTAAACCATTCCTTATGTCTTTTCCAATCCTCTAAGGGAAGATGAAGTAAACTCACATGGACACATCTGACCCACTGCGCTGCTTTCCTCCCCCCCCCGCCCCCGCCTCAGTTCAGTGTATGTAGTGTTGTTACTGAAATGCTCGGTTCTTATGATGTCATTAGAGAAATCCCTCCCCATTTCCCATTCTCTCTTTCACTATGGTCAAGACAGTTCTTTTCAATGTAGTTTATAAGTTGTCTTGTATGACATCAGTGGCATCTATTACAAGCTTCAAGTCTAGCAAAAGATACCCAATTATTCCCTTTTAATTCATTTCCTGAATACTAAGGGTTATGATTAGGATTTGGGGGTCATGCCCCTTAGTATCTCACAGAGAAGAGAATGGTTCTGGTCCCAGTCAGATGAGTGAAGGAAGACAGCCCCAGTCAAGCAGAAATCTGACAAAGAGGAAAGAATCACACCATTGAACAGAGAGGTCTAAGGCTGAAGCCGAAGAGCAACCATAGGACAGAGAGCTCATTCTAGTTGCTACCACACTTTCTTCTGACTCTTAGAAAGTGGTTTTATTCTATGTCCTTAAAAATGCTTTTCTTAATTTTGTTTCAAATTGTTTTATTATGTGAGCATAGTTGATCCCCCAGATGTATTATTATCTCATGGGAATGCCAGGACATACTCAATGTTTGAAACATATGTAGAAACCACACCCAGTTTCCTTCCCTATACACACAACATACAGTTTTCACTCAGAATAAGTATATCTCTAAATCCTTTTTCTCCAATGAAACTCTACTTGAAGAATTTGTCATAGCGGAGTGGAGATTGAAGAGGTATGTGCTTGTCAGTCAGGGGGGATTCTTCCCTCCCATCTTTATCTCTACTAACTTGATAGTATGTTCAAAACCAGAGCAACTAATCTCTACTTTCTTTGGCTCTACCCAATGTAATACAACCACACTTTTTGGCTAAACATGAAGCATTTCCCTCTATATAACTTCCATTCTAATGTATTGGAGTTTGAACACTGTGATATGCAACCCAACAACAAAGCCCAGGATTTGAACCCAGTGACACCTTTAATTGAATTATCTTTTTCACTGAACAGTGTTTACATGTGTTTCAGCCCCATTCCTAATGGAAACATTTCCTCCTGGCAGGAGAATGAAGGCTGAGTTTTGGGAAGCTGACAATTCACCAGGCTCTGGAGACTCCCAAAACATACAAGATTAACAAGGTTTTTCCCAAAGGATTTTAAGGCAGAAAACAATTGGTGAGGAGATTCTTGGGTGCAGCTGCCAGAAAGTTGAGTGGGGAACTTCAGGGACATGGCTTCAGTTAGCCCATCCCTCCTACTAGAGTAAACTTTCCCATGATGCAGCTGCTTTTGAGTTACCTATCCTACTGCAAGCAATCCCTCATCCATAAACCTGGAAATAACCCAAGAAACTCATTCTCTCACTGAGCTAGACTTCAAAGAAATTATTTTGTTATTCTGTCTTTCTCCCAGTGTGTGTGGAGGGGGGGGAGGGAATCATACAACATTGGTTACTATAGTAAGAGCATTATGGGTTTACTAAAAACAATATTTGGACAGAAATGAAGCCTTCCACTTATCCTCAACAATGAGAAAAGAGTCTGGTCAAGGAACGTGTGAAACACATGCTGTTTTGCATTGTAGCAAAGATGGCTGATAAGCAAAGACTCCTACCACGGTCTGGGGAAGCCCTCTGCGCAAGGGGAAGACTGTCTAGATACAGATGCCATTGCATCATCTTTGAAACTGGCCTCTGACTATTACTGAGAACTCCTTGCTGCACCAGTCTCACACTGGTACCTGCTCTCCAGAGGCCTCTCTTTCCGCAGGATGGAAGAGGGGAAATTGCTCATTTTGGGATGCTCAACACATTCATGTTTAATTCTTCATATACTTTTCAAGCACTTTCATGTTGATAGTACCTTGAGGTCTTTGAAGTTTATTTCTGTACATTTTCTTGTCTCCTGGAACACATATCCCCTTTTCTTCATTTATCTGCCTTTATTTCTCCCATCATGTCTATCCGTAGCTTACAAAGAAAAGGGACTTTAATGTTTTCCCTTGCAGTATTCCTTCCCCAGAGTCGGTGCCAACAAATTGCAAGCATTGACGAGCCCTGGTGTGTCTGTACGCTTCTGTACATCAGCAGTAGAAACAGTAAGGGACGACAGGCGACTGCAGATTGAGCATCCGGCATGGATATATAGTGCTAACATCCACCACTTGGCAAGCTTCGTTCAGGGAGGCTTACTTAGCTCCCGTTCCAGGATTATTATAAAAATAAATCTTTTAACATTTGTTTGGGATTAAAAGTGAGGGAATCTAGACTCCCGTTTTAAAATGCACATCCTGATGAATAATAAACACACTTAGTAAATATACATTAAGGGAGAATTATATTCTGCAGCTTGTTGTGTTCCACTGAAGGCGCTTTCCACATAACAATGAATTACAGAACCCCAAATCAGACTGAACTGGGAGCAGTAAGCGAGTAACATGATACCATTTCCTAGAAATGGAAGCGGCCTACAATGAGGAGAAAGAGAAGGCATGACGAGGGGGTCCCCGTGAGCAGGGAAGTGTGCTCTGGAAGACATTCTGAGACAACACACAGGAAGCTCCTTGGAGAGAACTGAAAAGACTGCTGAGGTCAGAGCCAGCAAACAACGAGTAGGAGCCACCCCGGCCACCCCACCAGCGTCTGCTTCTCAAATGGCCTCTGCTACCAAAGGCAGTTAAAATGTCTGTGCAGAGCACAAGGCCTGATGGACCCAGAATGACATGCAGGCTGTGCAGCTGACAGCACAGAGGGCAGAGGACCTGCAATGTCAGGAAACAGGTGACAATTAAAAAAAAATCCTCTGGTTAGCTAGCCCTACAGAAACCTGGGAAATTATCTCTACTTCCTCAGTTCCACTTTCAGTGTATTAACTTACATTAGCCCTCCCCAACTAACTCCTAGCCACTGACTGGAGCTAATTCTGCCATTTTTCCCCTACTGAGCCTTTCCGAGTGCACACTCTGCCACAGTCAGCCATCTTTGCCAGCACTCCTTCCTTCCTTCCTTCCTTCCTTCCTTCCTTCCTTCCTTCCTTCCTTCCTTCTTTCCTTCCCCACATGCAGGTTGAATGGTGCCGTGCTCATTTTTCTGTGGGTCCTAATCTAGGTTGAGAAGACTCCGAGCAGCACACACCCTGAGCAGCTGGAGAATCTGGATTCAAACCACACTGTACTCTCTTAGCCAAATATAAGACTTGCTTCACCTAGCATGTCTGCCTCTGGTACCTCCAACCTGATGATAACAGTGCTGTCCCTTGTCATTTCTAGGGGATAAGAAGGCTCAGGCCTCGTGTTCAGTGTCCGGTACATAACTAAATCGTCAAGATCTGTTCAGTATTACTTAACAAGTCAGAGGCTTTACCTGCATGCAATAAAGACACATGCTCCACTACGTTCATAGCAGCCTTATTTATAATAGCCAGAAGCTGGAAAGAACCCAGATGTCCCTCAACGGAGGAATGGATTCAGAAGATGTGGTATATCTACACAATGGAATACTACTCTGCAATTAAAAACAATGAACTCACGAAATTCCTAGGCAAATGGTCAGAATTTGAAAATATCATCCTTAGTGAGGTAACCCAATCACAAAAGAACACACATGGTATGCAGTCACTGATAAGGGGATATTGACCCAGAATCTCGGAATACCCTAGACACAATTCGCATATCAATAGATTTCTAAGAAGATGGAAGGAGAGACCCCTGGTCCTGGAAAGACTGGATGTAGGGGAACGCCAGGACAGAGAAGCGAGAGGGGGTAGAATGGGGAAAAGAGGGAGGGAAGGGGGCTTATGGGACTTTCGGGGAGGGAGGAAACGGGAAAGGGGAAATGATTTTGAATGTAAATAAAAAAAAACTTAGAAAATAAAAAAAATTAAAAAAACAAAAACAAAAACAAAAAACAAAAAACAAAAAAAACAAGTCAGGGATAGATGTCGGCTCCCTGTCACCCCTTCTAAGCAATCCTTGAGTTTATCAGCAGCTGTAACATAGACTGGAATATAATGATTGTGTGGTTTCTAAATCTCATAGCAAGAGGCTGTGAGAGATACCTTAGGACACAGCAGGGAGCCTTGGCTAAGCCAATTTTTGGTGCATGAGATTCATCCACTCTTGCCTAGTGCCCTCCCAGCCCACCCTACCCCCACCCTACCCCCACCCTACCCCCACCCTACCCCCACCCCATCTCATTCCATAACAGCCAACCCAACAGGCAGAGGCCTGGACCAGACACAGAAGGGGAATATTGGGAGAGATGCTATTTACTCTGGGGCCTTGTCAAACGATCTGCTCTTTATCCAGAACTGGGTAAACAGCAATACTTCTGCAGAGACAAGTAAACACGGTCGTGTGCGATGATTTCACAAACAACTATTTAATAGTCCATTACCAGCTTTTCCAGACAAGTGATCACTGAGCCTCCTTTTCTGCGGAGAGGGCAGTCATTGCCTTATTTATGGCTTGGGGCAGTCAGGGGTGGAGAGTGGGGATAGGTGACACTAAAATTACTTGTCCCTCTCTGAAGCTTTCCAGGTAAGCTGTGCAAAGACTCAAGGACAATGCTTTGAGGCTGGCTGAGTCTGTTGCCCCTGAAAAGCCCGGGGAATTTTAATTGAAATTACTTCCAGCATTGGCACTTTGCCTTGTTTGCAATTTGTATTATGAAGGACAGTGCTAAATAAGAGGGACGACTTTTAAAAAGAGAGAGAAAAGATATTGACAGCCCTCCCTCTTACCTGAGAAATAAACAGAAGAATTCCTTCTTCTGTTCTTTTCATTCCACGGAAGGACAGTAAACATCTTTGGTTATCGACATTCAGAAGCTGACTAAAACAGAAAGGCAAGCTGTGGTGGGAGAAGACCCCCAAAGCAGAAACCTCTTCATGGAACTGAAAATGCGCAGAACAGACAGGAAACGCCCCATGCTTCCGTTCTCCATTTCAAAGCAGCATTAAAGCCTCAGCAGCTCCTAAAAATTCATGAACTCTAACAAAAAGTTCAGACCTTCTCAGCGTTATTTTCCCTCCTCGTTTCCCATTATAGTTTGTTTGCTCTGTGTGTGCTGGCGAGCGCGCTCAAATATACGTGTGGGTGTGTGGAGGTCAGAGGTCAACTTCCTGTGTGGTTCTCCTCAAGCTAAGCACCATGATTCTTGACCTCATCAGCCTGGAGCTGGCCAAGTAAGTTAGATCAGCTGGCCACCAAGCCCCAAGGTTCTCTCTGTCTTTGCCCACCTACCCTCCTACCCACCCCCAAACACTGAGGTTATAATAAGCACATGCCACCATGCCCAGCCTCTCACGTGTGGGCTGCAGATTGGGTTCTCACACTTGCACAGCGAGTAGTACGGACTTAGTGACCTTTCCAGCCCTCGGAATAATATTAAAAACAAACAAACAAAAACAAGACAAAACAAACCTAAGCTAAACTAAAATCTAATAACCTGCCTTTTAAGTTCATCTTCTGCAGGGACCTATCTACATCCACCCCTCTTCCTGTGGGTTTTCTGTGCTGGAATCCAGAGCAGCTGCCCTTGCGGCTTGGGAGCAGTTTTCCTGGTTAATCCACACCAAGCAGCATGGATTATTTCTAAAGAGCAACCTTGTGCGTGAAAGGGGGTTGTTTAGCTAATCAGAGGCGCAGTGAAATGATAAGAGAGGGGAGGAAAAAAAAATCAAATCACCCTACTGAATGGGAGCAATTTCTCTAAACCTCTTAGTTCTTAAGGCTAGATCCATGCTGAAGATAATGTTCCCTATGAATAATTATTCCCCTGTGATGGGCTGCTATGATTATCTATCCTATTAGGAACCAAGGCCTTGGAAATCCAAAGGCAAGCAGAGCTTAGACAGCTATAAACAGTGGTTAATGAGGGTTTTGAGGAACTATGATGTGGTATCAGCGCTGGGAGAAGCACTGCAGAAATGATCCCTGAGGATAGATAGGTAGGCCGGGAGCTTCGAGCTTACCTTTCCAAGTGTGGCCCTCTCTCCCCACGGCTTCGTCTACTCTTCTCCTGTCTGCGTTTAGACTACATTCTCTAGTTTATTATTCTTCACTCGTCTCTGTCTTTTATTGTTATTTTGACATGGAGTTTCACTCTGTAGCACAGGCTGGCCTAGGACTCACTATCTAGTACAGGCTGGCCTCAGACTTTTAGTGATCCTCCTGCCTCGGCCCCCTGAGTGCTGGAATCAGAGGTATGAGCTTCCACACAGGACTAACTTTTTCTTCTTTACAAGTCTGTCTCAGTTTTGTGTGGGAGTCTAAGGAAAGTAGATGTGGGTTCCCCGTTGTTATTTACTTAATCAAAATTAGCTCTTGTGCAACACTCTTTCTGTGACCAAAAGGAAATCAAGTTAGGATAATTGTTATTTTCTTATATATGATATCTCTGTTTATTTGAAGACCATTAACCACTGATAATAGAGAGCAGAATCAAATTCGTGTTCCTAACAGAAACAATAAACAATACCAAAGTTTTAAGAACCTCTGCAAGTCAGGTTCTGTTTTTCTTTTCCTTCTGTTTGATTTTTCTTTTAAACATGTGTTCATCATAAATATATTGTGTTCTTAAGAGTTGTCAGAAGAAGGTGTATTCTTTAGCTCTAGGATGAAATGTTCTATATATATCAGTTAGTTCCATTTGGTCCAAGGCTTCAATTAGATTCACTGTGTCCCTGTTTAGTTTCTGCTTTCCTGAACGATCCATTTCAGAGAGCGGGGTGTTGAAGTCACCCACTATTATTGTGTGCGGTGCGATGTGTGCTTTGAGTTTTAGTAAAGTTTCTTTTACGAATGAGGGTGCCCTTGCATTTGGAGCATAGATATTCAGGATTGAGAGTTCTTGACGGTGGATTTTTCCCTTGATCAGTATGTAGTGTCCTTCTGTGTCTTTTTTGATGACTTTAGGTTGAAAATCAATTTTATCCGATATTAGGATGGCTACTCCACCTCGTTTCTTGGGGCCATTTGCTTGTAAAATTGTTTTCCAGCCTTTTACTCTGAGGTAGTGTTTGTCTTTGACACTGAGGTGCGTTTCCTGCATGCAGCAAAATGCTGGGTCCTGTTTACGTATCCAGTCTGCTAGTCTATGTCTTTTAATTGGGGAATTGAGACCATTGATATTAAGAGAGATTAAGGCATAGTGATTATTGCCATCTGCCATTCTTGACGCTATCTTTATGTTTGAGTGGTTATCTACTTTTGGGTTTGATTCAAGAAGGTTATTATCTCATTTTTTCCAGGGTGTTGTTTCTCTCCCTGTATTGGAGGTTTCCACCTATTATCCGTTGCAGGGCTGGATTTGTGGAAAGATATTGTGAAAATTTGGTTTTATCATGGAATATCTTGGTCTCTCCATCTATGGTGATTGAGAGTTTTGCTGGGTATAGTAGTCTAGGCTGGCATTTGTGCTGTCTTAGTGTCTGCATGAGATCTGCCCAGGATCTTCTGGCTTTCATAGTCTCTGGTGAGAAGTCTGATGTGATTCGGATAGGTCTTCCTTTGTATGTTACTTGGCCCTTTTCTCTTACTGCATTTAGTATTCTTTCTTTGTTTAGAACATTCGGTGTTTTGATTATTATGTGACGGGAGGTATTTCTGTTCTGGTCCAGTCTGTTTGGAGTTCTGTAGGCTTCTTGTACGTTCATCGGCATCTCTCTCTTTAAGTTAGGGAAGTTTTCCTCCATAATTTTGTTGAAGCCAGAAGCTGGAAAGAACCCAGATGTCCCTCAACGGAGGAATGGATTCAGAAGATGTGGTATATTTACACAATGGAATACTACTCTGCAATTAAAAACAATGAATTCACGAAATTCCTAGGCAAATGGTCAGAACTTGAAAATATCATCCTTAGTGAGGTAACCCAATCACAAAAGATCACACATGGTATGAAGTCACTGATAAGGGGATATTGACCCAGAATCTCAGAATACCCTAGACACAATCAGCATATCAATAGATTTCTAAAAAGATGGAAGGAGAGACCCCTGGTCCTGGAAAGACTGGATGTAGGGGAACGCCAGGACAGAGTAATGAGAGGGGGTTGAATGGAGAAAAGAGGGAGGGAAGGGGGCTTATGGGACTTTCGGGGAGGGAGGAAACGGGAAAGGGGAAGTGATTTGGAATGTAAATTAAAAAAATAAAATAAAATAAAATTTAAAAAAAATATATAAAATAAAATAAATAATAAAAAAAAGAAAGCAAAAAAAAAAAGAGTTGTCAGAATCTTTAAGTATGTAAACAGCATAGAATACTTAAAAAGTGGCAAATAAAAGAGAACAATTTCCTTTTCTCTCCCAAATCTCCTCCTTATGGTTGCCTTGTAGGGAAATCAAGACAGAGAAAACCTAAATGTGCAAACACACACAGAAGCAGATATGCACATTCACACACACACACACACACACACACACACACACAGGGGTAAGGGTTATACAAGCTTCATCCAAAGGGCACATCCTGACCTGAGTCTGTGCTGATCTCTTGAGAGACTCGGGCTCCTTCCGGACCCACTGAGAGGAGAAATTATAGGAGACCACACTTAGAGGACAGAATTTTTTTTCTTCTCATATCTGAGCACACATGTAAAGAGTATATTATATTGTTGCATCGCCTGTCAATTAAGAAAAGTATGGCCTATAGGAAAGGATAGAATAGAAGGCAGGGCTTCCTGGAGTAAGAAAGAATTCTGGGATAGTGAGACATGGGAAAATTCACTTGGGAAGATGTGAGGGGACAGCATGGTACCTAGCACAGGTAACTAGTCATGTGGTAGAACGTAGAATGTAGATGAAAATAAATGGGCTATATAAAGTTATGGTCTAGTCGTAGAAGACCCTGGCATATGTATGGCCAAGGCATTTGTAAGTATATTTTTTAAGTCTGACTCTCATTTCTCAGAGCACTGGGAAGAACGAGGCCGAACTACACACACTGGGTAAAAAGTGTTATGGTGCTCCTCTGAGAGGTCCTGCACCGGCTGTGTGCAGTCCAGACCAGACCTCTCATAGACTGAGCTTCAGAAAGCTGTCCCAGTTGACTCAGCAAGGCTGAAGCAGGTTCTAATGCCTGAGATCACACAGAAGCAGGTAGCTCCCACTCTGCAGAGAAGGTTCATGTGCTCCAGGTTCCCCCACCACACTATCACTTCCGTCTGGGACTTGACAACTCCAGCTGACTTTAATGTCCACATTGTTCTCACCTACCTACAAGGCACATGGAGTCCCTTTGCTTGGGGCCCCGGGTCTTCTCTATCACACACTTACTGAGCACACTTACTTCTGTCACCTTGATAACTTGATCTACAAACTAAGAGCAGAGAAAACATCCTCATCAGCTCTGTAGCCCCCAAGAACCCTCACACAGTGCCCTACATAGAAAGAGTTGGTGTCTGTCCACTGCACATCCGGTTATGCCAACCACCAGAGTTTGGAACGTTGGGTTTAAGAAAGAGATCTCACTTCAGCATCACACACACACACACACACACACACACACACGTGAAATCCAGATTGATTAGGCAGAGCAAGAGGGACAGTTGATTCAAAATGAACTTCCATGAGATGCAAACATGAGGGCAAACAGACCCAGTAGACTGATTTGGGTTTATTATGTTGCTAAATGAAGCAGAAAATGTGTACTGGTCAAGCCTGGGAAGACAGTGACTGAATTTCTGAAGAGAGAGGCTCTGAGGGAATGCCTGGTCTGTGTCCCCAGCATCTGTCTGCTGAAGCCTGACACCGCACCGGATTGATGAGCTATCTCAGCTCTGAATAGCCTCAGTGACAGACACCCCAGACGCCAACTCCAGATCCTTCTGAGGTCATGTTTTCAGTCAGCTTAAGGTGACAGGTGTAGAAGGGAGGAGCCACCTTTCACCTTCATCTGACGGTCGAGAGGCTCCTTAACTCAGTGTCTTTCTGAAGTGTGGGCTGTAAACCGAGTGTTTTATCTATGGCGTTATCTGTACAGAGGCGCTTGTTCCAATCCCTTGGACTTTCCCTGTTTTCATTAGAGGGGTTATGTAATCTGGCCTGAATTTTAAGTCCTAAATTTAGAAGAAACTATTACTGGACTTATCTGAAATGCCTTTTTTTTTAGTGCTGTTTCTATATTCATGTTACTTTTATGACACAGAAAATCTAAAACTGTTTTATAGGTCAGCAAATAAGGGATGGGGCTCAGTAGCTGATTGATTTGCAATCAAGAGGAAATTCGGTGTGCACCGTGATACTGTGGTTAACTGAGTAGCTCTGTTCGCCAGAAATCCAAGACAGACTCACCTAAGTGTGGTATAATCTAATAAAATGAAACGAGATTTTATCTGCCTTGATTTAGTGAGGTTCTGAATTCTCAGAACCATCCTTACGAACATCAACACCATAGATACCCGCTCCTTCTGCAGTATCGCCAAGGAAGAACTTGTGAGATTCTAGACCTTCCTCAAGACCACAAGATGCACAGATGATTTTTAAGAGCCCAAGGGGCAGAGTTCTTGGAAGAGACTGGCCTAGACATAACCCAAGCATAAATAAACCGTACCTCTCATACCTGCCTCCTGCCCTCACCAATGCCCTGACTTCTTCCTTCTTCCTTCCCTCCTCCCATGTCATGTTCCCCAGCTACCCTCCAAGTCCCTGTAGCCTGATTTACACTATAACTATACACTGCTGGTGTTCGAAGAAACTAGTTAACAAGAGCTGAAAATGAGCACGCCGTGCCCAGTAACATCTGCACGACGGTTAAAGCTGCCTAAACATCTGCTGCCAAACCCAGACAGCAAAGATAAATGCTGTCCTTAACCTTGGACAGAAATCATCCCAACCCAGGTCGTGCAGGACCTGGAGCATCAGCCAAGCTCACGCTCTCTCACAGGGCCTTGCCACACTCCACATTGTAAAACCTCCCTGTGCCCGCCCATCTCATACCACAACCATCCTCTTAGTAACACCATCCAAGAGGATGTGAGGAACAGGCAGGAGGGGTTGTTCACAATCACTGGTCTCTGCCCACCCCTACCTCCATGTACACTAAACCCTTATTTCACACTGTAAGCAGTCACACCTTTCTTGTCTCATAGGGCCTTGACTGTGACCTCCTTACTAAACTTAACCACTTTTCCGGTTTCAAAATCTGGCAAACTGCCCAGTAGTCAGGCTAACCAAATAAATGATTGCAACCACATGAGAGAAGACTGGGGTTACACCATTTCTTAAGAGATGGAATTAAAAATTACTGGGTATATGATACCTAAAATGTTGCCAAAGCCCACTACAAAATCCACGACTCACGACATACAGACACTACAATGTAGCAATGTTTCTGGAGTGGTTTGCTTAAAAAATAAGAGAAAAACAAAACCCTCACACTAGCCTATTAACTTTTCATTTGTTTCTCTCTCACTAAAAAAGAAAGCACAAAACGATCCCATTATTTAGGCTCCCCAACTGTCTAAGGCCCAGACAAATAAGCTTACTGCATTTGTGTGTGCTTTTATGCACTTTAATCAATATATTTCCCAGTTTGAACAAGACAATAAATTAATTCCTGTCTTTTTAAAGCTAGTTTCCATTTACTCAAAGCTGTCTCTATACAACAACGTATAAGCAGCCTTGAAAAGTGTGGGGGAGGGTCTGGGGACTCTTTGGTCTAAAAGTTTACCTATCTGTACATTTTTGTCCCGATCCTACCTCTAGCTGAATCTGTGGCCTTGGGAAAATTGTGTAACATTTATGGGACTTAGTTTCCTCATCTATAAAACATGGGCGATGGGCTAGGTAGTATTTTTAAAGAGAACGTTCAGTTTTAAAATTCTATTATTATATAAATCTTTAATTCTTACATAGATCGAGTAGAGTCTGGACAGCACTAGAAGTAAGGGTACAATACAGTCACACGAGGAAGATAACTTCTATCATATTTCATTCAATTTAAAATTCACAGCAAAGTCGAATTTGCACACCCTGTGTCTGAGTGTCCGAGAGTAATAAAATGAATATTTGGAAGGAGTTGGGGGTGGGGCAGTCAGGGAGAGGGAACCTGTATGCTCTGTGACACAGCACATAGCCTGGATGTATTTCCCATCACTGATGGATTTTAAATTTGTGACTATGAATAGACCCCAGGGAACAGCTTGAAGTTCTTTGGAACAAACAACCTCTCTTAAGGTCACTCCTGAAGGAGCTGCAATAATAACATTTGGCATATGTAGATAGAGCGCTTTGCAGGCAGAAGCATAGAGAATTATTCTCCACGTGTTCCAAAAAAAGATGATCCATGATTCAGGTGAAAAGGAAAAAAAAAAAAGAGAGAGTCAGGTACATTTTGACAGTGGAGGGGGAACCCAAACAAGTGTAGAAAAACAATCAATATGGATATCCTCATTAAAATCCCCAAGCCGCTGTGAGTTTGATGTTCAAGAGGGTTCTGCACAGGGATAATGGATTTGGTGGCCTGAAGGAACATTAGCGATTTTAATAAAAGGAACTTGAAATTGCCAGTCTTGGCTCTGATTCCAAGGAAGCCCCAGAGGTCTGTCCCTAACAACACAGGATGAACCTAACTCCTCGCCCCTCCACTTCTTGCCATTCGGTTTTGAGATGCCATTTTTAAACATGGTCAGATCATTTCTCTAAAAAAAAAAAAAAAAAAAAAAAAAAAAAACAAAACTCCGGAGAATAGCCTTAAAATTCCTGATCAATGTTTTCAGTTCACCCAGATATTAAACCAAATTTTCCAAAGTCTGAAAAGCTAATTATGCATTCAATTAGAGTTTCTTAATAAAGATTAAAACTCTGAAGTCTATTACAAGCCTATATTTAATTCAGCTGCCATTTTATCCACGCCACGGATGTGTAAGTGGTAACAATGAATATAAATTATAATACACGCCACAGAAAGAATGCTATTTGTCCAAGTACCTTACTATAAAGAATTAAATTTTGCTATCAGCTCCATC
The DNA here is from genome assembly GCA_036184795.1 of Tokudaia tokunoshimensis. NCBI lineage: Eukaryota > Metazoa > Chordata > Mammalia > Rodentia > Muridae > Tokudaia > Tokudaia tokunoshimensis. The sequence goes on from BTHU01000003.1 coordinate 16,996,285, forward strand.
ATCTAGTTAAAATTGGTATTCTTTATTTGGTCTTTCAATGTAGTCCAATTTCCTACTTTGAAAAACAAATTCTAGGGAATAAAGAAAAGAGATTAATTTATCATTAAGACTCTGCTTAATTGAAGTCAATTCCGAACAAACTTGAATTCAATTTCTGCTCATTAAACTGAATGTGCTCTGCGCTCCTCTCTGCATTGCTTTGAGCAAGCAGCTGAGAACAAGGGACTAACATCAAAATTATTAAATTGAGGAGATTTTATTTGGTCTTCACATGCCAGAGCCGCTTTGATGAGGAACTGTTTTGGCACCGAAAGGAGCGACGAGCAGCTGGAGGAAAAATCAAATGAAACTAAGCCTTGGAAAATTGAAGAAAACGCAAGCTTAATAATATTTAATAATTAAATTTCCACAAACAATAGCGGCAAATGAAGTAATCTGCAAAGTCTGTGAACTCATTTGCATAATTGATGCCGGTCCCCTGTAAATGAATAATGAAGATAATAAAAGATGTTGCTAAAAGTGGGCACAATAACAGCAAATTTCATCAAGCCGCGCTCTCTGATTAATCTGCTCTCGCAAATCAGCAGCGAGAGGGGAGCGCGTGATTAACCGCGCCGAGGCCGCCAGCCGGCGGCGGCGCTGCCCTTTCTCTGCGGGTCTCTGGGCGCGGCCCGCACGCTCCCCGCGCCTCTCGCCGCAGCTGCCGCTGGGGCTGCCGCGGGCGCAGCTCCTCCGCACCGCGCCTCCGCCCTGCCCGCTCGCCCGCTCGCCCGCCGCCGCTTAACCGCTTCACTGCTGCCCTGCAGCCCACCACGTCCGTCCGTCCGCGCGCCATCCCACACTAGCAGGGCCTCCGCACAGGGTGCTGCGTGACTCAAATGCACCTGCAGACTTCAGACTTCGTGCCTTCGCATCTACATGAGATCCAGATTTGGGGGTAAATTGGGCATTTGTTTTCAGGATGGAAGAGGAAGGCCCAAGAGGCAGAGATCTGGGAGATAGGGAACAGGGCATAAGGGCGCTTCTGAAGTCCTTCTTTACCCCCATCACAGTAAAAAAAAGAATGACCCTTGAAAAGATGAGGTTATTAAACACTTTTAATATTCCATTAGGAAAGAATAGGAGACAAAATCAGCTTCCTACCCACCCACGTATCCCCCTTCTCCCAGAAAGCAACCCACCAAAGAAAGAAGGACAGCTCAGAATATTTTGTGGGCTCTTTTCCTCTGCCCTTTAATCAAAATAACATTTTTGCAGGTTGGAATAAGCATATGCTTCTGCCAGGCCCAAATACATTTTGTGTGGACTCAATGAAAGTAACTTTGGTGAGAGCCCACGCTTCGTCTTCCCCCAGATGAGTGTCTCACTTTCCCAGCTTCCTAGGAGAAAAGTTGTCTCAGGAAAATAAAACTGTTAATAAACCTTGGTTCCAGAGTGACACTTGCTTTACAACTCCTAGTTTGCAATCGATCATAGCCCGGGCCTAACAGAACTGACTCGGCTTTCATCTGTTTATAGTGGGTAGTGTTTTATGCCTCAGATACACCACGTCAGCCATGCAAAACAGGGTGTTATTTTGTTCCCTTCCTGTATCTACACCGCAGTGATTTTTGTTTAAAAGAAAGGTCACGACTATTTTCCATTATGGTGGAATGGAAATATTCTAGACATCTGAGAAACAGATCTTTAAAACCTGGTAGTGAGTTGGTAAAAGCAGAGAAGAGTTTGTATCAAAGTGCAATTGAATCTATTTAACCAGACCAGCTTTAACCAATGCAATAAACCACTGGCTTGCTCCTGGGTCAGAAGGGTCACCATGCCTCTCTAAGCCCTAGATAGTGGGGATTTTTTGTTTTGGTTTGGTTTTTTGTTTTGATTTTTTTTGTTGTTTGTTTTTTGTTTTGTGGCACTGCCATCAAATAAACCTTTGGTTTCTTTTTCTACTAAGTGACTGGCTCATTTGTTAGGTTCGATTTTTCCCGGTGCAACAATCACACTGTACATTTCCCTAACCCCCTTCTATAAGTGCAGAGAAATTCTAGAATCGTGAAATTCTGAGCCAGAAGGAACCTCCTCATTTTATGTGGAAGCAAACGGAGAATTAGAAAAGTTAAGTGATCACCCTGTCTGCCTTGAGGACTAATACCACCCTCCAGGTCTCCTTGCTCCTGGACTTCACCTCCAACCTCTGGGACACATCCTCAACAGAGTTTCAAGAAAATTAGTGCGATATGAGAAGGGTTGTGGAAGACAGATGCAGGCACAAAAACCAGTTTGGAGATTCCAGACCCGGGGATTATAGGCAAGTCAGAGAGCGCTCGCAGACTGTGGAGAAAACAGAGTAAACTGAGGACTGTGGAGAGAAAACTGCAGCTTGTACGGCATCTCAGAGGAGCCAAAATCACCCCAAGGAAGCAACCACAGGAAAAGGTCGCGTCCACAGAACAGAAGTAAGTGTCCTGAAGGGCCTGTGAGAGAGAGTCTGAAGTCTGAGGAAGTAAGCACAGGCATCCTCCTGAGGGTGAACTAGTAGAAGGCATGGATGGACCTGTTAAGGAGAACTGTGAGCTCCCACGAGAGCCTTGTCTTGGGAGCAAAGTGAGCAGGCCAGGGCCTGGCCACACCAAGACTGCTCCACCCACTATGGGATACAGAATCCTGTATCGGTCAGACCTTGGATAGGCAGCGTTCCAGCAGCACAAAAACAGGTAAAGACAACTGAAGCCTTCTGATCCTCAATCTGTGGCACATCGTGATGCAGGCCGCCCTCCTGATGAGGACCCCTTGTTGTTTGCTTAGGTGGGATTTGAACCTTCAGCATGGTTTCATGACTGCCTCCCTAGCCCAAGACCCTCTGAAGTATAAGGCAGGAATGTGTCTTCCAGTGTTCCAGTCTATTAACTTTCAAGTAGGGAAGTAATCCTGCTCATTATTTCTTAGAAATACTCACATTTTAGAAATGGCCTGGGCTCTCCTCTGCAATGAAAATAAATTCCTAGTTGGTCAGTCTTCAAAGACAGTTGTTGTCATTATTCCAGATCGCCATTGAAACTCAGGAATAGGAGGTGAAGTTCTATTGCCAAACATTGGGGGTGGGGGGTGGGGGTTCCCCTTCTCTTTGTCTTGCTCTGCCTTTTAATGAGATCTAATTTTTTGAGTGAATGTTGTGTTTCTGAAAGACTATGTTCTGAGTCACCTTCACCTTGAGATCTCTGGACTCTTCACTCAATTCCCTCTGCAGAAAAACTTTGATGTCCGGTTAGTTGGTTGTAACCACACACATGAGACATGAGTGCTTACTCCTTGGTAACTTCAAAGGCTGATAAAGGATCAAATTAAACGCGGACCATCTACCACAGAGTAGTACGCAGACATTGTGGGTAACCTGGCCCTCTCATGCTGACTACCTGATTACAAATGGAATCTGCACACAACACAGACTTGCATCCACACAAATAATTCATCTCTGATGAATAATGATACCTGCATTGTGGGCCATGGCCCAGATAGTGAGTTTCCTCTGGTCATAATTACCTATAACTGTCATGTGTTTTCCCATTCAATTAAACATTTCTTACAGAGATGGAAAATTTTATTAAAATGCTCAAGAAGCTATTAAAAATTAGCATATAAACTAAAAGGGGGCAACATTTATGTAGGATACCCATAAGCCATTTAAAGCATAATTTATGGATATATAAACATTTTTAACTGTTAGTGACTATCTTCCAACAGTGGCTAACTCTTACTTGTGATAATTACACTGTCTCAATGGTATGCGAGCTAAAGCACAAAATATCTATCATTGTTGGGTGGCTCAGAGTTTTCCTGGGATTTTTGCTCAAGCCTCTGAAAACAGAATCCCAGTTATCTACCCTTTTCTAATTATTTTGCCTGTGCTCCTCTCCATTGCAAAGGCAGAAGAAAGTGGAGTGGAAGCCTAAAAGTCTACATTTCCTGTTCCCCCCTTTTTTTTTATCACACCATATTCAATTCAGTAGCCATGGACTGTACCCAAACATTGGACATCGAGGAGTCAAGGGAATGGCCCTTGTCCTGTGACCACTTAGAGCCAGCCACCTGGGCCTCCTACCTGAGCACAGAAATTCTTGTGGTCTGTGCTTAGCCTCAAATATCTAGAAGTTTTCATAAGAAGAAAAAAAAACAGTGAAAAATTTATGGTTGCTTAATTCATGACCTCCCTTTTTTATGATGTGTTATCCAAACCTGTGGGCCTGTGTTGCGATTCCCCATTTCCAGATATCTGAAGACTGACTCGTTCATGATACCAGCAGGCTAATGGCCACCATAGGTTTCGATCTTGATTGTACCAGAGAAGGCAATCTTGCAGATCTTGTCAAGAATCCTTGGCACACCTTGGTTGGTTACATTGCCATCTACCCTGTTTACTTTGTATTGATAAAATATTCAAACCAAAGTGACTTAAGGAAGGTTATTTTGGCTTCCAGTTCTAATGGGGAGTCCATGATGGCAAGGGAAGCTTAGAAGTGGGTGGCCAAAGTAGGACATGAGAGAGTACATGGTCAACCACAAACATGGAGCAAAGAAAGTGAACTGGAAATAGGATGAGGCTACAAACCCTCAAAGCCTCCCACCAGTAATATATATTCCTCCAGCAAGGCTCCACCTCCTAAAGGCTCCACAGCTCCCCAATGTCCCCACCATCTGAGGACCAAGTGTTCAAAAGCATGAGTCTATGTGCATGTTCAAATCATCACAGGGTCTTCACTGGTAATGATGTTTCATATGTACACGTGTGTGCTGAACATGTATGTTTTTCATTCTGGATGTCAAATTACAAGTTTTAGGGTGGCTTTAGGAAACATCAAGTAAATGGCGAAATACTTATATGTGCCTATAAATTGTCTGGAAATCAGGAATTGATAGATGCTCTGGAAATCCCTGTATAGTTTTCAAGACATCACCGTGGCCCAGAAGGATTGACACACAAACATGGGACCAGTACACACAAAAAATTATGACTAAAGTGTGTCACGGCTCCAAAGGATGCAAAAGGAATGTAAAAAATGGCTTCCAGAAGAGAATTCCAGGAATCCATATCTTCAAGACAATACTCTCCAAAGTCTGTGTAACAGCTCCCATTACCAGCACCTATGTCAAGAAACTCCACTTAAACTGTTTGTCTCTTGGAGTCAGAAAGGACACAGCAAATGTCAGGGACCCCCACAATTTCCCTAGTGTTTCATGCTCTGCTCCCTTTCCTGTCTGTCGGCCTCAATGTGGGGATTTTTTACTCTGTGGTCACAAGATAGCTGCTTTACCCACGAGTGCTTTATTTCTGCATTCTAAGCAAAAGCAAAGGTGTGTGTGTGTGTGTGGGTGTGTGTGTGTGTGTGTGTGTGCGTGCACGCGCACGTTATCTGTTTGTCCCTTTTGATAGGAAAATACTGCTTTGTGCAAAACTTTAATCAATACAGTTTTACATACAAATTATGAGCAAATTTGTATCATCTGACCTTAGCCAGTAAAGAACCTGGGAGGTGTGTATCTGTCCTGAATAAATTCATGTTTTCCCAATAAGGAAAAGAGGGGATGTGGAGACTGATAAAGAACCAGTACTGACTGGTTCAGGTAGGGTTTCCAAATGGCTCAAATGTCTCTGTCACACAAACTAAGGAGGGGAATCACCTCACCTTCATTCCAGTTTAGCACTGTGGCAAAAAACAAAACAAAACAAAACAAATGATTTTCCCTACTCCATGGCTCAGGACACCTTCCTTGGCTAAAGAGGTAGGCATCCTTGTGACTGTATCAAGTGGCCTGCACATGTCCAAAACTTCTCAAGAGACTTAGTAGTACAGTAACTAAATGTACGCCTGTATTTTACATGTATTTTTGTTTGCAAGATTATCAGCAATTTCTCCTTGTCTCTCCAGCTGAAGAGGCTGCTCTAATTCTCCCTTGGTAATCTGAGTGGTTTTAATAATCATGTGCTGGTTTGTTGTTGTGTTTGTTAGAGTCTCATTGAGAATCCAAGCATCCTTTTGGATCGTAAGCTCATACGATGATGTTACATGTCTTTAATGTCTTTAATGTGAGAGTTGATAGGTTGGCTTACACGAGTGAGCAGGGCTAATGGGATGCCTGTGCTAATTGTCAAGATCTAGAATCAGCTGGGAGACAGACCTCTGGACATATCTATAAGGGGCTGTTAGGGTTGGGGGTAGTCTCCGGACAAGCTTGTGGCAAATTCTCTTGATTAGGTAATTGGCATCAGTGGACCCAACTTGAGTACGGACGTACTGGAAAGGGAATCCTAGCCTGTATGACATGGAGAGGGTGTGCTGAGGACTACTGTGCATACACGGATTGCTTTCTACCCCTCACGGCAGATTAGCCTTGACCAGCTACTTCAAGCTCCTGACCTTGATATCCCTCCCATGATGGATTCTACCTTCATCTTTGAACCAAAATAAACCATTTCCTCTATTAAGCTGCTTCTGTCTGAGTATTTTTTAATCACAAAAACAGGAAAAGAAACAAAGTAAACAATGCTTTAAAATAGGAGGTAGCTACGAATCCGACTAATCCCATCATTCCACTATGTCCAACACGAGAAGAACGAGGTGAAATGCATTTTATTGCTGTATATTTATCTCATTAAAAAGCATTTATTGGGAGGCCAGAGTAAAGGCTCAGAGATTAAGAGCATTGAGTTCAGAGGACCTGGGTTCAGTTCCTACCACCCATATGGCCTATGACTTGTAACTCCAGATCCAAGGGATCAGATGCCCTCCTCTGGTCTCCATGGGCATTGCACAATAGGATGCACACTCTCCAGCATACATCCACTCATTAAATAAATGTCTTTTTAAAAACATTCTATGTAAAAGAAAATTATTTTCAGGTTCGACACATCTATCAATTGTCAAAAGAAGACAGATCTGTTCTACTCCAGGTGGCTCTTGGTTTATTCATTATTTACCTATTTTGAAGCCATTTCTCCTTTCAGCAATAACTCAACCGGAGTAGGAGAGAAAAAAATAAAACCTTGAACCAGGCACCTTAATTATGTTGTTAGCTACAGTTAAGAGTTTGCTGAGGGAGGAAACTGAAGCTATTTGTAAAATGAGTTTTGTGCTTGTCTCTGGCTTTCAATTATCCATGCTATTTGTAGTCCCTATTGCCGTGGATAATCGAGACTTGGATGATCTCAAACTATCATTTTTTTTTGAGCACGATTTGGTTACTCTCTGTCAGAAATCATAATTAGCGTCAAAAACATTCAGTTCCACTTTTGTAGAAGACATTGGACTAGCTGTGGCAGTGGGGGCATTGGGGAACAGGGATGTTCCAGCAGTCTCTTACCAGATGCACGTTCTATTAGAAACTTCAATAATGAGTACATAAGTGTACAACCTTCAACGTGATGGGAGGAAAGACTACAAGTAGGTTTTTTTTTTTCCTCAATAATTAGACTCAGATTCTTAGGAGTCTGGCTGAAGGCACCAGCCGACGTGTATCATCTCATCCAGTTATCCCAAAAGGGAAGTTTGAGTGTTCAATTTACACAAATGTGTTGACTTAGGTTTTGCAAATGAAGGACTTTTTTTAAACATCTCACACTATGCTCCACATTAGGCCCGGCTCTCAGACTCTCTTTGATTGTGGCGCAAAGACTCTCAGCTCTGCCAATTACTATGTGACCTTAGGCAAGTCACTCACTTAACCTTTCTGAGCATCCCTTCCTTCATCTATAAAGTGGCGACAAAATCTACTCCACAGAGCTGTTATGGGGAAGGAAAAAGAGAACATGTTGGAGGAAAAAAAATCGTTCTGTAAAATGTAATGCGTTGCGCTTCTAAGTATTTATTAATTCATTCAAAGGAAATATTAAGGAATATTTACCCGATGTTGACAAGCATTGGGTATCTAAGTGGCCTTGAGCACTGAATAATTTTGTTGAAGTACCACACAGTCTCAAAGACCAGTCAAAGCAGCCAGGTAATTGGAAAAAATCTCTGCTTCTGAAATGAAAGCTGGGGTCATAAAAAGTACTGTGCTTCAGAAATCTAGCTCAGGGAAGCCCTGCTTTGCAAGTTGTCACAGGCAATTTCCAGGATTGCTAAATTAAACAATCCTTAGCCTCTGGAAAGATCACACAGTCAAACAGACACAGCCACCGCCCCTTTATTTAATGGAAGATTATCAGTGTGTACATTCTCCTTTATAAAAGATGGTATAGTCAAATTAAAAACTCATGGATGAAATGGACATATTTGTCACAAACTGCCACCACCCAAAATCTACCACTGTGCCTGCCTTTGTAACCTAAGTTTCAACTTTGCCCCACTCCAAGGATCTAACAATGGAAATTCCATGTAATTCTTACCTAATAAATAGCTGGGTTAAACCATCTTTTTACCCACCAATTGCCAGTCGCTGATTGTTACCAGACAGGGTCTCTCTGGTATCCAGTTTTTGTATCAAGTGTATACAACTTTCACATAACTTGGTGGGAGGTTTTGGCTCAGTTCTGGTAATCTGGGATGGTTGACCCATACTAAATAAAATCCGTGCTTAGGACTGTGCAGCAATTTTTTAAATGGATGCTTCCAAATATTTGTGGGAAATTTCTTAAGTGGGTCCTGAGCCGAGAGAGGGTCTTAGAGAGGAAAAGGTATCATTAGTGTCTCTCCTCGGCTAATTTAGCCAAGTGCATTCCACAACTCTCCCAATCAGTATATTAAGCAGATGTGGTCTTTGTCTACCTAGTAAGTTGTGTTAGACCTTTCAACACTTGCTGCCTTTTTATCACTCAGCTGCCAAGCTCCCTAGGGTAATCACAGACAGCTTGTCAATTTAATTGCAAAGAAGCAGGCTTTCTTGTGACCATTCCAATTTTAGCTGCTACTTTAAATTGTACATGAGCGTTCTTCCATGCTGTCTGCCCTTTAAAGAGCGTGGACCTCCGCAGGCCTCTTCCTGGTGATGGGGAAGGAAGCGAGGCTGAAGCCAGGCTTGCTGGTAGAGCCTCGTGCCTGCGCGTGCGTGGTTTTAAGTTGCTGCTTCAGCACGGGGAACTTTTCTTTGAGGTCTGTATGTTGTCATTCCATGCCGGCGCTAAATGATGTTTTTCCTTTTAACTGTTCCACTTTCCTGCACATCCCTCTCCTTTCTGGGTAATAGAGGATTCATGGGCCATCTGGATTCTGAAACATCTGGACACCGAGTTTTTGTGGAGGAGAGTCAAAGGGAAGAGGTAATCGATGGCAGGGTGTCTCCTGAGAGACTTAAATCAGCGGTGGTATTCTGGTTGTATTGCTCTGGGAAAGTTGACTCCAAAAGTAGAAGAGAAATAAAGCCACACAAACCCAGTGTCCCAGGAATACAGAGAGTACGTCAAGAAAATAGAACTTTGAGATATACTTGAGGGCAGTCTCTGAAAACTTTTCCATGCAACGTATCACTTCTAACATTCTTCACTGTGGGAATTTTGGATTTACTCTCTTTAGACAGACTCTTTGTCATGCTAGGCTTAGATGACATGAACACAACACATTTCACCTTAACTGTGTAATTCGATTTAACACTTTTATTTTCAAACATGGACTTGGTAGCACAGACCTGCCATTCTAGCTCCTTAGAGAGCTGAGGTAGGAAGACCACAAGTTCAAGGTCATCCTGGACTTATAGAGTAAGTTTGAGGACAGCCAAGGCATCTTAGCAGGGTACTGACTCAAAATTAAAACAGAGGAATAGGTAAATAAAAAAGGTGGAGATGCAGCACAATGCTGAACAGGCGATGGGGCCCCTAAGTTCAGTCCCCAGAACGGAATGAACACCATTAAGTACCAGCTACACATAGTCTTTAGGATCAGTCTGAGACCGTTGATAATTTCACCTTATTAGAAATTCCAGGACAGTCAGGGCTACACAGAGAAGCTCTGTCTTGAAAAACCACAAAATAAATATATATATATATATATATATATATATATATATAGAGAGAGAGAGAGAGAGAGAGAAAGAAAGAAAGAAAGAAAGAAAGAAAGAAAAATTGTAGGTGTAACCCCACTGAAGTCAACCATGCTCTGTTTCCCAGTATACAGAAGAAAATTAGTATAAAGGCATAAATAGTGCTTTCCAGGCCAGTTAGAACTTCTGGACCCAAATGTCAAGGTCCAGGATAACCAGAAAGGGTCTTACTAGGTTTCGACAGTCTCCATGCCCTCCTCCCCCTACAAGCTTGGCTTCTGAACGTCTGTATGCACATTCGGGAATGTATACGCCTTCCTGGAGGGGTGTGGGAAGTCACCTGATAGCATTCATACATGCTTGCCCAGAGGCTGCTCTGAAAACATGCAGAAGGCCACCCCTTCCGGGCCATCAATCTCACTGTTGGGCAGCATCCAATAGAACTACACAGTTCAGTACATTCCAGTCAGGCATGAGCACGGAGCCTATTTATCACCTTCAGCCCATCCCTGCTGATCCACCATCTTCCCTGAACTCAGAACTGCAGAACCAGAACAGAGGTCGATTGCCCACCACGCTTAGAGCTCGCACTCTCGGGCAGTCCAGGCTCCTCCCTTAAGTCTGCAAAGGCTCTGGACAGGCCCTGCTCATTCTCTGATTTGTTTCTTATATTAATTCAGAATTTTATTTCATATCATGGTCTTTTAATTAGCATTCTCCTCTCACCCCACCCCACCCCCCAAACTGAAAGAGTTGCAGAGTGCTTTTAAGAGACATATCTGAAGCCACAGACCTGTACAGTTGTCCTGAGGTTTCTGTAATTTGGTTCTCCCTTATACCTTCTTTCTTTGTAACTGGATTTCTTCAGAAACAGAATAGTTCAAAAGACAAAGACTCCAACAGTAAAATTTGATACAACTGCTTTTAATTAGACATGCCTACATTTAAATCTAACGACTGTCCGAAATAAGGAACTATAAATAGTCTCTGGTTCCTGCTTATTCACTGTGCCCTTAATTTCCTCTAACTGCGTCTTCAGTAAGCCCCACAATGGAGTACAATATTAGTGCTCACTTGCATGATATCAACCTTGTATGAAGAGAATGAATAAGAAATGAAGTTCTTAGCTACGATCAATTCCAGATTAGCCATTTTCATTTATAAAACTGTTTATTTTACTGTGTCAGTTTGAAGGTCAATCTAACTTTAAATTGCATATTGCAGAATTTCAACAAAGACCTGAGACCCATCTCTGCTTCTTGTAAGACTAAAGGTGAAAAGCTGACTCCTAAGCAGAATATTAGGCCAGGTTTAAGAAATGGACCAGATCATATTGACATAAAGCATTTATTTCACTTTGAGGCTGAAACATTGGAGCCTGTGTAGAGGCATGATGGGAACTGGATGATCTTGCATTAATTGAGAACAATAATCTAAGATGAGGAGTAAGAATAAGTTCTAGGAATACATCTCATCCACTAAGAACTGACTAACGATGGTAATATCTTCCACTTATAAAATACTACATATAGGGTGCTTGTCTGAGCATTTTAGGTAGACTATCTCACTATATCTCCAGCATAGCTATTTGAGGTAGTGCTGTTGTTATTGTATTTTATAGAGAAAGAAGCTGAAGAATGGAGTGGTCTAGGTCACACAGGATGAAGGATGCAAACCCAAAGAGAAAGACCCCCAAAGTCTACATTCTCCATGACAAAGCTCTACATATAGGCAGTGTGAAGATCACAGTCAGTATGTGCAGGTATTAAGCATACAGTAGAAAAAGAAATAGGCCCTCCTTCCTAGCACCTTTACACCATCACATCTTCCTATAATTATATCAATTTATACCCGTATTACCGCACTCTAAGCTTCTCATGGGCAGAAACCATAATACAGATGCTTGGCATATTACACTATGTGTTAGGGATCTTTGATAGATTGTTACTGACCAAACAATTAGTGTATTCACAGACTGTTTCTTGAAATATGATTTCTTGTGGGGATATTCTCTGCTTCTTTTCAAAAGTCGTAGACTCGGGGCTGAAAGGATACTTCAGAAGCTAAGAGACCTGGAGCTCATTTCGAACCACCCATATCTGATGGTTCCCAGCCATCTATTAACTCCAGTTCTGGGCTTCTAACAACCTCTTCTTGCCTTTACAGGTACCCATACATGCATGGTATAGATTCCTTCAGACACATACATATACATAAAAATAAGATAAGCCTACTCTTAAAAACCACAGATTCAAGCCGGGCGGTGGTGGCGCACGCCTTTAATCCCAGCACTTGGGAGGCAGAGGCAGGAGGATTTCTGAGTTCGAGGCCATCCTGGTCTACAAAGTGAGTTCCAGGACAGCCAGGGCTACACAGAGAAACCCTGTCTCGAAAAACCAAAAAAAAAAAAAAAAAAAAAACACAGATTCTAGAGTAAGGAACACCAGATTTAGAGACAGGTGAGACAACATCTGACTTCTGTGGTTTTGGTAAAGCCACTAAAACTATGAAGTTATTTTATCACATGAGGACTGTCCATCAGTAAGATATATTCTTTAGGGAACTTTTGGGTGCCATCAAAACTGTACTTATTTGTATTATGATTACTGGTTCTTCTGTTTGGTGATGGAATACATTAAGAAGATAGACACAAATGATTTGGAAGTTGTGCCTGTTTTGTGGATACCAGGAACAGGATTGAAAGACGTGGCACAGGCCGTGTCCATTTCACTGGAAAGGCCTCTTGTCCTCAGATTCAGCCTCAATGGGTCCGGTTGTACTTCCTGAAACATATCTCATCATCTCCACACTCCATTAAAGAAAACTCCAACCCAAATATGCCTCTGAGGCTAAGGTATTTCTTGACAGATTCATTTGGTAATCGCATGGTCCTTTATGGCGGTCAGTATCTTGTAGCCAAAACAGTTGACTGATTTACTTAAGTAGCTTTTCCCAGGCTTCTGTACTAGTCTGTCCAGTACAAATTTGAGCAGTTCTCTGAAGGGAGAGTGAGGATCATAAAAAAGCCCAAAAAGAAGACTCAGAAACAAAGGTTAGAAATTGGGAGGACTGTCCAGTCAATAATATGGCAGCCTTGAGTTTAATTCTCTTAGGCTTTGCAGTATCGTGGGAAACAGTCACCAGCTAGCAGGGACAATGGCTGGCGTACATTCAATATCTGTACCCATCCGGAAGCCTCCCTATTCCTCCCTGTTCCTTCCTCCAAGATTAACAGAGCATTCAGTCCCTTGCCTTGAGCTTAAAGTGTATCCCTTCTTGTGGTTCCATGCGTCAGCAGGTCAGGAAATCTGCCAGCAGACCCTGGCCTGACTTGACTCTGCCTGACAGACAGGTTTTTCACAGAAGCAGGCAAAATGGCTCCCAACAGCCTCCCAACCAGAGTGGCCAAAGAGTCCATCTCCGTTTCAGGGTGCCCTGTTTAGAAAGGAGCACTTTATCTCCAGTAAAGAAAATAGTTTTGCACTTTGGTTATATATCTTCCTTACTTGAAAGAACCAAACTCAGGAATTACAGGAGGAAAAAAATCATGCATGCACTATTTCACATGGAGTGAACCCAGATTTATTTTTTCTTGATAGGAATTTTAGTGATGCTCACTAAATATATAGTTTTCCTAAATCAGTCAGTTACGAAAGGGAGTATGTCTGAATTTAGCAAGTGGATTTAAAAATGGATTCTCATGTTGTAATAATGCTTTCCTAAGTAGAACTTGCTAAAATAATTTCCCCATTTTATATCTCTCTTATACTAATTAGTAGTCCATTCATTCTCAGCTCAAACTCACAATTTTTAAAATATTATTTGAAATTAAATTCTTCTATAGTAAAAATAGTGAAAAGTTCTCTGTTGTTAAGTTTTGTAATAGCAGACATAGTTCTATAATTATAGGCATTCCTTTATATTCTTAAAACAGACTTTAAAGTGTGGGTATGATCTAAATATGTAATATATGTGTATAACATTCTCAAAAAAATAAATAAAAAGAATATTAAACAGTGAACTTCTTAACATGAGGTTCATGTATAGAATTAAAATGGTTCTAAATATATATATAAGAACAAAAACAAAAGTAAGAATTTGCATTTCTTTCCTCTATGAATGCTAGAATTTAATCATAATAACATCAGTTTTACCAATGACCTTGTCACCAGTTTTTAAAACCACAGCCATCTTAATATCACATCTCATCACCACCTCAAACTGACAGTTATTAGACTCACTGCTAAGAGATTTTATTCAATGTATCAACAATGGACTCTTATCTCTGGATCACAACATTTAAATACTTTTACTAATTGTTTTTCCATATAATTGGTTTTCTTTATAGTCCTACGTAATGCTTTATGCACTTAAAAACTTAATTGTGGGAGAGTCCACATATTCTCCCAAACTGCCAGAAGGCACCTTGACTATAGAAATCATTATGTTCCCATATTTTTAAATTATCTTTAGCACTCATCAGTTAAGAGCACTTGTTGCCCTTAGAGCAGACCCGAGTTTAGTTGTAAGCACCCACACTGGCTGACTCAAAACCACATGTATACAACTCCTGTTCCAAGGGGATCTACGGGAACCTTCCCTCATATACACATACCTCCACACAGACACAGACACACAGACACACACACACACACACACAAACACACACACACACACACGCAGTTAATGAATAAGTATGACAAAATCTTTTAAAAGTAAAATAAAGTCATGTTAAATAACTTGGTAAACACTACAGAGTATACACCGCCCTCTCCCAAATACATGTGTTGACTCCTGACCACTCAGCGTGACACTGATTATAGAGCCTTTGCAGAAGGACTTGGGTGAGATGGAGCCGACCGGAAGCGTGTCCTTATCAGAAGAGAGGAGGGATGGCTGGCTTCCTCTCTCTGCCATCTGAAGACAAAGGAAAAGGGCCCTGGGAACCTCACAAGAGCCCAGTCATGCTCGATCATGACACCCTGATGTCACACCTTTAGCCTCCCAAATTTCAAGAAGAAAGTTCCTCTCATTTCAACCACCAGTCTTTGTCACTGTGCTATGGCAACACAGGCTGACTGACACAGGTCAGTCATATATTTTGCCATGCTGGGCTCTTAGGTTGGCTTTTTTTCCCCTCTTAAAACTGTTTTTATTAATTCTCTGAGAATTAGTACATTATATTTTGATCACATTTCTCTGCCCTTCAGCAGATGTGTAGGGTAATAGAGTGAAGCCTTTATAGTTTAGTTATTTTGTCAACTTAATTCTTATACTAAATTAGTAACTATAAAATCATTTATTTTAAGATTGCCTGAAATTTCATGAGTTCTGTTTTTTTTCTTTTGAGACAAGGTTTTATGGAGATCTGCCTGCCCTTTGTAACTATTGTTACTGCCTGCAATTATAAATATATATATATATATTTTTGAGGCAATTGTAACTATATATATGTATATATATATATATATATAGTATATTTATATATAGTTACAATTATTTAAAGCCACTTTTAAAGTATAAATTTACACAATATATACATTAAATAAGT
The DNA here is from genome assembly GCA_036184795.1 of Tokudaia tokunoshimensis. Taxonomy (NCBI): domain Eukaryota; kingdom Metazoa; phylum Chordata; class Mammalia; order Rodentia; family Muridae; genus Tokudaia; species Tokudaia tokunoshimensis. The sequence continues at coordinate 17,011,796 of BTHU01000003.1, forward strand.
TGTCAATAATGAGTTGAGTCAAACATATTTACTAAGATAAAGTTAGCTTTCAATATCACCTGAGTTTTCTAAAAGCCCTAACTTTCCACATATGTGTTGGGACTTTAGTTCAAAGACATTAGGGAGCATCCTGGTGTCAACAGAGCCTCTGAAAGAGTAAATGACTGGAAAGTCCCATGCCTAATAGTTAAAAGGAAAATCCAAAAGAAGTTTCATTGGACTATTATCAAAGAAATTTACACTGAAAAAGGCTTTAAAGCCTGGGTGCTATGGGAGGGTTCTGCATATTCTTTCTGCTTTTAAGTCTAAATCTCTGTAAGTTTTAATTTAAATAGATATAAAAAGAAACTAACCAATAAGGCAACAATATGAAACATTTTAAATCTATTTGTCATCGGTCTCAGACATGGGTGGCAATTGCTGTCGACGAGGTAGGATTCTGCTTCCATCAGCAACAGCACTTTCTTTAGCAAATCCTTTGTGATCTATTCCCTTCTGAGGCTTGCAACAGCTCTTGGGCCACACAATGGCTCGGCAAGGCCTCACAATCTGTTCAATTTGATAGCTGACCAGCCTGACCCTTAAGTGGCTAATGGTGGAAAGCGCCCTCTATTCCTACATCAGCCCTGTAACCTACTTCAGGTACTATACCATACCATTTATGGTTAACCTTAAAAACAATCACATTAAAATAAGGAGGGCTGTCAGTAGAGCAATTTGGTAAATAGCTAAAATTAAACAGAGCAAGAATGCCAGAGTTAATGCATAAGTGAAGAACCTACTTCCTGTGTTTCATCGAGAATTCCTGATAGCAAACTGCAGTATGTTTATTGGACATTAATTCAACACAGCATTCAAAATGAATTTATGCCCTGGCTGAAGGGTGCGATATTGAAACTAAATATTATTTATTATCTTAATATTAGTAACCACAGTAAAAAAAAAAGTCATGTTTACAATTCAGAGTGTTTAAGAAAGCTGAGATGCTGTGGCTCTATTCCCAAACAAGAGCTCATGCCTTAATTTATGCAAGCGTAGCCTATAGCTAAAAGCCTTATACATTTGTTTCCTGCATGGTATTAGTCCTCCAAAATAGGACACACTCTTTCAAGGGCACCGTATAAACATAGAACTATAATTTATTTGGCAAATTAAAGCCCGTATAAAATGTGCACACTGAGGTACAGATTAACATATTTAATTTCAGTATTACCTGCAAACCTATTTTTCCCATACACTATTCTAATTAGTCATATAAAATAGACTCTATGTATCACAGACCATTATTTTAGTGGAAATAGAAACTGGATCTGAACTAAATATACTGTAAAAAGATAACAGTTTTATGGAAATTAATACATCTATTTGTATCTAGGAAAAATTGTGTTCTAGTTAAATGGCAGGAGAATATTGAGCACTCGGAACCTTATTGTGGTAAAAATTGAGACTTTTATTATTTAATAACAGAGTAATTTGCAATCTTAGTAATATACTGATATTTATAAGCTACTTCGAAGTTTTCAAATCCCTAGTAACCATTAGATTCACTTTATTCAGTGGAGTTTTTCTACTATGAATATTCACTCCCCCTACAGTTGAACATGCAAATCGTTTATGAGCACTTTATTTAGGAAATGATTCTTTTCCTATTAAGCCTGTGCTAAGAATTGCCAAGGCCTTAGTGGCACACTTACGGGGCATTAAAGCAGCAGCAAATCAGTGCTGATTAAAGGCAGTGCCTATAAGTGAGTCAGGCTATGTCTGTGCTGGCACAGTTATTAGTTGTCTTTATACATTATCGTTAACCAGCCTAAAGCCTTCTCCACTTGATAATTTTCAGAAGGTCAGACTGAAGGGAGTTCTCTAGACCTAGCAGAGGAAGTGTAACTAAGGAGTCTCTAAGAGACCGAATCACAAGGTTCTCAGGAGACATCAGCAGAAGATGCCTTCCTCGGAGAACACCGGGTCTCAAGTGTCACCCCTCCCTCAGTTCACACTGCTCCCTCCCTTCCTGTGTGCTGAGAAACAGGGCAAATTAGATATGCTCACTTCTTTAGAATTTAGTTTTCCAACTAGAGCAAACTTCAGAGAACAGAGAGATGTCTAAGAAGAGTATAGTACCTTTCTTAGTGGGAAGGAGCTAAAAGGAAGGCCTGTTTCCTGGCTAACTACTGGTGACATCTCATTCAGTGGTCATAAAAGAGTACCTTAGGGCCAGCGAGATGGTTCCACAGGTAAAAGCACTTGCTGAGTTTGAGCCTCAGAACCCACGCGGTGGAAGAATAGAACTAACCTGAAATGTCCTCTGACCTCCACGTGGGCTCTGCCAACATGACCTTTTGGATCCCCTAGAGGCTCTCTGCCTAATTACCCATGATTTTTTAGGAGTAGGATTTCAGCATAAGAATTTGAAGATGTAAATGTCAAAACTGTAACAATAAGATCATGATTTCTTTTGTTAACTTCATGGTGTTCGTCTAAAACTAGATAGTGCTTGTTGTCAAGAGATCCCAGATTTCTCAAATGATTTTGAAAATACTCTTAAATTCAGAATTAGTTGCCCATCATATCCATGAAGACACAGTTTCTCCCTTCTGTGTACTTTTCCAAGAAGAAGAGAAGCTATGTTACAGATTTAAAGTGTTAGGAAGTGTCCAGAATTTCCTGATCATATGCTTTGCTCTCCTGGCTACTCATCATAGCCTTAGTCACACCTAAGAAGTCCTGCCAGCCTTGCCACCATGGTCCCCTCTATGACTCTCTCCTGGGCTTGGCATGAGTTCCTAACCAGGAGCTATTATGGACTGAATTGTGTTCCTATAAAGCTCATTGTTGAAAACCTAACCACTGATATCTTGGGGTGTGCCTATATTTAGAGACAAAGACCTTAGAAAGTAATTCATTAAAATGAGACCATTTGGACAGTCTCTAATGCAGACTGACTGGAATCTTTATAAGAATAAGAGATGAGGTCATACATACCTTGTAAAGACATGGGCACAGGATGTGTCCTGATACTTCCTTGACCTTAGACCTCCAGCCTTCCTGGGAGCAAGTGTGTGACTGTCATTTCAGCTTCCCATTTTATGCTACTTTATTACAACCTTGCTGCAAGACTAATAAAGGGGCAATTACAACAAATAAGACCCACTAGAAAAAACACCAAGACTTCCCACAGTTTCTTGTTTTAGGTATTGTCAACCTTTGCTCTGTCTAGCAGCTAAAATCTTTCAGAAAAGGCAATCACAAAGTCTACGATTGCACATTTGAACATACACACACACACACACCTGAAAGAAAGAGAAAGAAAAACAAAAGAAAGAAGAACAAGAAAAAAAAGAAAACCCTCTTGAGTCACTGCAAACCCTCCCCAGCAGCCTCTCCATTTCTTTTGGCCTCACACCGCTTAGAAAGCAGTTTGTCATCAAGAAGTGGGGCAGCCATAGCCAGCCGCCTGCTCTCTGGCCATTTACTCGGTATCTCACATGCCCAGTTATCCTCTTTTTCCCAATTTAAAAAAGGCTTTTACAGCTTTCAATATGAAGGCAGTACCACCAGACACGCCCTGTCTGTTTCCTGTTATTCCTCACTGCTCTCTTATGATTTAATTTTTAATAAATTTAATGGTATTAAAATTAATTTAATAGTACTGAAGTGGTGGTCGTGGTTTGTCTTGGTTTGATTGAAAGCCTCAGACCTCACGAGCCTATTTTGCAACTCTGCCGTTGTCTGACTTTATTTTTCTGTCGCTGACTAGATAAACCTCAACAAAACCAACTTAAGGCATAAGGAATAAAAGCTGAAACAAAGAGCAACATAAGAAGGAAGGGCTCCTTCGACCTCGCAGTTTGAGATTACGTTCCGTCATAGCTCGAAGCCATAGCACAGGAGCTGAAAGGAGCTGGTTGGATTGCGTCCACCATCAGGAACAGAGGACCACGATGCTTGCTAGCGCTCAGCTCACCTGTTCCACTCCATACAGCCCAGCATCCCTCTCCTAGGGAATGGTCCCACCCACAATTAAGATGGGTCTTCCTCACTATTATAGACAAGAAGCACATACCAAAAGGTGCATGTCATGGTTGTCTCTGGAGGGGCCCTGTCAGAGCCTTACACATACAGAGGCAAATGCTAGCAGTCAACCATTGGACTGGGCGTGGGGTCCCCAATGAAGGAGTTGGAAGGCGATTCGGAGGAGCCGAAGGGGTTTACAGCCCCATAGGAAGAACAACGATGTCAGCCACCCAGACACCCCAGGACTCCCAGGGTCTAAACCATCAACCAAGGGGCACACATGGTTCCAGCCAAAAATGTGGCAGAGGAATGCCTTGTCGGGCATCAGTGGGAGGAGTGGTGCTTGGTCCAGTGAAGGCTCAATAGATGCCCCAACAAAGGGAAATCAAGGGGGGGGGAGTGGAGTGGGTCGGGTGGAGGGGCATATACTTGGAGGCTGGGGGTGGGAGGAGTGGTTGGGGGTTTTGGGGGAGAGGGGAAACCGAGAAAGGTTTTAGCATTTAAAATGTAAATGAATTCATCATCCTTAGTCATTAGGGAAATGCAAATCAAAACAACCCTGAGATTCCATCTCACACCAGTCAGAATGGCTAAGATCAAAAACACAGGAGACAGCAGTTGTTGGCAAGGATGTGGAGAAAGAGGAACACTCCTCCACTGCTGGTGGGATTGCAAGCTGGTACAACCACTCTGGAAAGCAGTCTGGCGGTTCCTCAGAAAACTGGGCATGACACTCCCGGAGGATTCGGCTATACCACTCCTGGGCGTATACCCAGAGGCTTTACCTGCATGCAATAAGGACACATGCTCCACTATGTTCATAGCAGCCTTATTTATAATAGCCAGAAGCTGGAGAGAACCCAGATATCCCTCAACGGAGGAATGGATTCAGAAGATGTGGTATATTTACACAATGGAATACTACTCTGCAATTAAAAACAATGAATTCACGAAATTCCTAGGCAAATGGTCAGAACTTGAAAATATCATCCTTAGTGAGGTAACCCAATCACAAAAGAACACACATGGTATGCAGTCACTGATAAGGGGATATTGACCCAGAATCTCGGAATACCCTAGACACAATTCGCATATCAATAGATTTCCAAGAAGATGGAAGGAGAGACCCTTGGTCCTGGAAAGACTGGATATAGGGGAATGCCAGGACAGAGAAGCAAGAGGGGGTTGAATGGGGAAAAGAGGGAGGGAAGGGGGCTTATGGGACTTTCGGGGAGGGAGGAAACGGGAAAGGGGAAATGATTTTGAATGTAAATAATAAAAAAAAAAGAGCAATAAAATAAAAAATAAATAAAATGTAAATGAAGATTATATTCAATAAAAAAAAAGAAAAAATTTAAATGGGTTAATAAAAAATATAATTGAAATTAAGCAAATTTGCTGTCTAAATTTGCTGTAAAACATCAATCAGTCTTTCAATAATTTTATATGGATGCATTAAAACTATGTATTTACATTTTAAAAAAAGGATGGGTCTTCCGTCTTCCTCCATAAATTAACGTAACCAAGACAATCCAGTATGCCTAGAGGTTCACCTCACAGGTGATTCTAGATTTTGCACATTAATAATGAAGACTAACCATCAACAAACATCCACCTGCTTTCTCCCGCTCATGGCTGAAATGTATGTGTGCTGTATCTTTTAAGCAGCAGCTTCCATGGTGCTAGCCTTGAAATGCTTACCAATGAAACAGTTTTAATTTCTTGCTTTACAATCTTTCTTAGCATTTTGAAAGGCTCCTGGTTGTCCCCAAGTTCGTGGTCATCATGGGAATGTTTTTAATGCAGACCTTGCCTGCCTCTCTTACCTCAGTTTCAGATCATCTTCCACACCCTGCCACATTCTTTCTTCACCTACACTCTGCTCATCAAACACCCAAGATCCCATCCTGACTTCTGTGACTACCTCATTCCTTGGCTCTCTTCCCTCAGCTTCACCCATTTAAACACCAGATTCCTCCTTCAAGGCTCTCTGGAAGTATCTCTCTGCAGAAGGATGACTCTGACTTCCTGTACTGCAGAGATATGGAGTACTGTCATTCACAGCACGCTATCACAACCACAATTGCACACTGGTTCCTGCCTTTAGGCTCTAGATAACGGCACTTGGGTGTAAAAGTGATTATTGGGGAGTTTTCTACGCCTGCCCCCCCTTGTTCTCAAATAACTGCTGGGCATTTGTTTGCTTGCTCTAGCTTGTTTTAGCTCCTGGATAAAGACCCAGAGCCTAAGCTGAGCATGTTCTGAGCTATTCTAACATGACTCTGCTACTAATACCCAGATGAATGCCTTGTTACTTGCCCTCTGGCCTTTCCCTGGCTCACTCTGGTGCAGGAGTAGTGTCCTCCTAGCTACTCTCTCATGGTGATCTCATGGTGAATCCTCTTTGTCCCTCCAGATGGTCTCTCCACACCCTCTTTTCCTCCTGGTCCTCTCTACCCTCTCATCTCCTTTGGGTTCCCATAATTGGGATCAGAAGTTCCATCCTATTCTCTCCTGCCCAGCTAATTGGCTGGTTCAGCTTTTTATTAACCAATCAGAGGGTAATGGAGAAGAGGGTTCACAAAACATCGTCACAGCTGATGCTTCATAGAAAGAACAATACCAAAGGCAAGGCTGGTACTCAACTCTCTGCCAGTACAAAGATCAGAGTCTGAATACACGGTGCACAAAACCATCTTCCAACGCTTGGGGGCCTCAGAACCATTATTTACTATCTTTAGTGATCTCATTCATTTTTGACCTTCAAATGTCATCGACATAGTGACAATTGCCAAAGGGACAGATCTACTCCAGATTTGTTTCCCAAACTCCAGATTCAAAGTCTGCCTACCTCTTCAATAGTTGCCACATATATATATATGGAGAGAGAGAGAGAGAGAGAGAGAGAGAGAGAGAGAGAGAGAGAGAGAGAGAGAGAAAGAGAACACATCACACCTCTCTACCTTTTCCAAACCTGCCCCCTACACCTCCTGTAAGTTAAGTTGATGGCAATGGGGTGATACATTTCAAATACTTCATACATCCAAAAACAAACAACCCCTCACGGTTCCCCTTTTTCTTTCCAGACTTGACTCTCTTGGTTGTGCATTCAAAATATGTTCAAATCATTTCTATTTCTCCTCTTGTTCTGCTGACATTTCCTTGGTCTGCGCCACCCTCATCTGACTCTGATTGGACTCCCAGCTAAGCTTGCTCCTTTACATCTCACCTCAGAACAGGTTGGTGATGCCTTCAAACCCAGGTGAGATTGTGGCGCTCCTCTGCTCAAAGTCCTGCAGAGGCTCCTTGCTTCCCTTCCAGGAGAGATAAATGCTCTGTGGTACTTGGTTCTCTCTCTTTACTCTGTCCCAACTCCCCTAGCCACCATGTATTTCCTGAGAGCTGTGTTTCCACCATCTTTATATGCACCAGAAATTCTCTGTTTCAGGGTGCTCTCCACCCAGATACCCTCTTTCAAAACCTTGCTTCAGCATCTTCTTCTTATTTCATCCAGAAACCCCTCCATCCTCTGTCCACCTTGCTCTAACCTGCATCCTTTTCTAATTAACAATAAACATTCTAAGTTCCAATATCATCTACATGTTTTACCTTTTTATTCCCACACTGGCCAGCATTGGAAGTCATTCATCTATTTGAAGTAGCTGAAATACAGAGAATGCCAAGCTGTGTGGAGGAAGAGCATAGAGGAGCCGTGTCTGTAAACTGCAGAGTGCATGCATTTCCAAGGTTGTTTTAAGGATAAGTAAAACAGTGTGCATGAAAGAAGAGGGCCCCTAGTGACAGATACCCAAGTCTTTATTCTTCCCATAAAAAGTCACCACTGACATCAGTGGTGTGTTTTTCCTATGTAAATATACTCATAAAGTACAGGAATGTTTTAAATGAGCTTTTAAAAATAATGAACAGCATCATAACATTAAAAACAAACCCTCTTTGGAACAGGTATACCTTGATATGACTGTGACTGTGACGTGGTAATTACCCAGGAATAGGGATTAAGGGACTCTAAAACAAATGACAAATGATATGTTTCACAGTGACCACACACCTTAACTCCAGATATGACCCTCTTCTAAGAAAGGAGGGCCCTATGCAAATATAAACCAAGGCAAGAAGGTTGAGGCCAAGATCAGAAAAGACAAACTAGCTTTGCTAGGACAGAATCTATGTGGTCTGCAATTCTCTATGTGTTCTGGGGGATTCTCATAGGATTTATAGTCAAGTTCTGAAGAAAAAAAAGGTGCCTAAGTACTAGACTGGAAACCATCACAAGTGGGATATTTTTCCATGTTTACTTCTCATGTCTACTTCTAATTTCTGCCTTCAGAATTGATGCAAATCACAACTTTGTGGCTTATTTCTAAAACATGTGGCTATTTTTAGACTCGTTCACTGGATTTCTCATCTACGTTGTCTATGTATGATAAATTTCAAACATTGTCTTTATGAAAAGCATTAGTTGTTGCTTACCACGAGAGTAGATTGTGGCACTTTCCCCTTAAAGGCCTTGTTTGGTAATTTCTTTTTTTTGTATCATTGTCGATGTCCGTATAGGTTTTACAATCTTTATCAATATCTTTAATTAATTATGCATTCTAAATGAATTTAAATAGTTCTATAATGACAGGCCATTGTAGTTTAACCCAATAAATCTAACACAGAATGTTGAAGAATTGAGTCAATGGAGACATGAGAGGAACCACTGCCAATTCAGCTAACCAAAGAAATCCATTAGGATAGAGTTTATTATAAAGTACATTCAGCATATTAATTATTAATCCCCACTGCAGTGCTTTGACCAAAAGCCTGTCCTTCGTTGCTTTGTTTTCCCATGTTTAAGCAGTGAGATTCCATGGTTTTGTAATCCAAGATTAGTATCCGGCGCCTTGATCAAATTCCCAAAGTTTTGTAATGTCTCTATTTAGTGCCAGTAAATCCAGATGGAAGGAGCTTTTAGTGTAGTTATTAAGTGTGAGTTTATTAATGTGCTCTATTAAGCCCACACTACACATTCCCCGTAGAAGAACTTTCAGAATTGTGCCTGATAAACATACCACGAAAATCTAAAAGGTTAAAGGATAAAACAAAGATTTTAGTCTATAAATTAAAACATGTTGTTGGCACTCAGAAAGTGTCTTGGACACAGAGTTCTGAATGACTAAGTATATATTAATGCAGAGCCTCTCATCAATAAAGAGTTTTAAGGTATAGGCACAATTTCCTAAAATGAACCTTAACTAAAACTCACAAAAAGAAGGGAAACCAGTCAGAAAAATATGTGCTCCTCACTTGTTCATATCCCAGAGCAAATATGAGCCAAGCTACAGACAGAGATAACTGGTGTTTATATAAATTTCTACAGGAGAGGCATCTCTGTCTGTTTTCAATAATCCTAACAAAATACCCAACACTGTAATTTATAAAGGAGATTGTGACTCACAGATTAGGAGTTTGGAAAACCAACAAAAAGAACAGCTTTCAGCAAGAGCCTTAAGCTGCCTCTTAGCATGGAAGAAATTGGGAAGGAGAGGGAAGGTGTGCTAGAGAGTAGAGGGAGGCAAGTTCCTTAAGGAACTAACCTCTTCCTGAAAGAAGGCATGAGGGACATCTGATATCATAACCCAAACACAGAACCCCAGCCTTATAACTACAACATTGAAGAATTAAGGCTCTACATATAAAACTTTGGGGGAAGGGCACTCAAGCCAAGAAGATCAAAGTAAGAAGATCAAAATCTTTTCCTGTTTTCTACATAGCACTCCATAAAACCTCTCAGAGGTTGGCATGTCTGGCTGCTGACACCTTTGTTAAAAACCTGTAAAAGCAACTAGTTTACATTTCTAAAACTTAGTCTGTATCCTATGGTGAGGGAGGGGAATAACATGTAGATGGAGTGTCAAAAATGTTTCACAGACCTCAAACTTCTATTATTTTATACTTCATTGGTGACTTTTATTTTAAAAATCACATGTATTTGAAAATCTAAAATAGATAGTAGGCATTATTAATCACTGCACAGCTTCTGAAGTAAAGGCCTGAGACTGTTGCTTTGTTTGTTACTTTTATTGATGCTGAAGCCAAAATACCTGATATAAATAACTGAAGGATGGGGGCACTATTTTGGCTCACAGTTTTAGAGGGTGTAGGTAAGGCAGAATCACTCAGTTTACATCATGACAGTAGAAATGCGTGAATGAGGAGCATTCCCTGCATGGTCAGCTAGGAAACAGAGAAAGAGAGACCACCAATACTCTCTGACTTGCTTCTTTACCCCCTTTTATTCTGCCCAGTTCCTGCCCAGAACGTATGGGCTCATAAGATGGTACTACCTACATTCACTGTGGAGTTCCCCTTCACTCAGGGTGCAGTTTCCTCCCAGAAATCCAGAGGTCTGCCTCAGCCTCCTATATGATTCTAAATCCAGTCAAGCTGGCAGTGAGAACTGCTGCAGGCATTCTCTGTGAAACCATACCTGGAGGTCTCTAGGACCTGAGGCAATGGACGGCAGGTAAACCTTAGCCCCTCCTCCTCCACCTCAAAGACATTGAGTTTGGTGGAAGATAAGGGTGCTGGACTCTGAGACAGTGTGGGAAAAGGTCAAGCAGATCCAGGGTCAGGCTAAGTTGTACACTTAGGGGCTTCCATGACAACATCATCTAGAACTACACGATGGTCCTTTCCCTGAACACTAATTCTTCACCAGAGTCCAGACAAAACTATAAAAATAAGAGATCTGTAATCAGGAAATGTATCAAAGAAACCCCTGTGACATTATTAAGGGTTCTGTATGAAACAGCACAAGCCAAATATGCTTTGTTTACTCATTTCAGGACTTGATAAAAGTGAAATGAAAGTGAGTGTCCCTTCGATGGGCCAAAGAGCTTGTTTCATCCTCCACGCACCTTGTATTAGTCAGGGTTCTCCAGAGTCACAGAACGTATGGGTAGTCTCTATATAGTCAGGGAATTGGTTGATGACTTACAGTCTCTAGTCCAACTCCCAACAATGGTCAGCAGCAGCTGTGGAAAGAAGTCCAAGGATCTGGCAGTTGCTCAGTCCCATAAGCCAAGCAGGTGAAGAAGAGAGTGAATCTTCCTTCTTCCAACGTCCTTAGGCAGGTCTCCAGCAGAAGGCGTGGCCCAGATTAAAGGTGTGTGCTACCAATCCTGAATCTAGGACTTGCTTTGTCCCAGATGACCATGAACTCAGAGATCTCCCTATCTTAATCTTTTGGGATTTATAGCCACTATGCCTCAAGATTTCCAAGCCAAGATCCAGGTGAGAGTTCATTCTAGATAAAGTCAAGTTGACAAACCGGGAATAGTCACTACAGACCTGTATTCTTCATCCTGCATGGACCTGTATTCTTCATCCTGCATGGACCTGTATGCTTTGTACCAGATGGACCAGTAACTCTGGTAACATCTAAAATGATGGTACTGTCTCCTACTGTGATGGTTAATACTGATTGTCACCTTTACAGGATCTAGAATCACCTATAATTCTGGATGTGTCTGTGTGAGAGAGAAACCAAGCTGTGGGAGATAGGCCAGGCTATGAGAGATAGACTAGGCTAATGAAAATGGGAAAGCTCACTCTACAATAGGTGGCACCATTCTACGGGCTGAAGTCTTAGACTGAATTTTAAAATTTGAAAAAGCTATATAAGGAGTCTCTCTCTCTCTCTCTCTCTCTCTCTCTCTCTCTCTCTCTCTCTCTCTCTCTCTCTCTCCATCTCTGCTTCCAGTTGCTTCACTCTCCTGAGTCAAAATAAATTCTTCTCTCTATAAGTAGTTTTGATCAGGACTTTGATCACTGCAATGAAAAAATTAACTAATACATCACCCTATCCACAAGTCCTGGTGCCTTTAAGGAGCAGAAAGAGATACAAGCATGCCACTGAATTGTTGAAGAGTCCTTCAGATTGTCTCTATTCCTATCTACCAAAGAAAAGGACTTCTTGCAACAACTGAATGAGACTTATGGCAGAAGTGGAAGAAATGTACTCTTTGTCTTTTCTTGGGGCCTTACTTTAATCTCTTGATAGTTAGAGAATATTTCTGTTGGATCATTTCTTTCCTGAAGTGGAACCTCAAGCATCCTTTAGTAGCCCCTAATGTAACAGAGAATTCAGCCTATCTTTGGAATCCAAGTAGAACCTTCATACCTAAATCAGTAGGCATCCTATGGAAATCGCATATATAGAGACACAGAGAAAAGCTAATGGCTAAAGTAAATTATTCCTTCCTTGAATGTTTTTGCCATGTCTGGATATACCTAACAGGAAAAACTAACTCAAGTAGACTTAACCTTTGATGCGTTTTGCACATTAGTTTTTGCATGTTCTTTACGTCTTTATTTTTTATGTTATGAGTATTTCCCTTGTGTGGATGTATGTGTACCACTTGTGCACTCAGTGCCCATCATGGCCAGAAGAGAGCATCACATCCCCTGGAAGCTGAGTCATAGGTGGTTGTAAGCCATCGTGTGAGTGTTGATGCTCACACTGAGGTCCTCTCCAAGAAGAACTGCTCTTAAGCACTGATCCATCTCTCCAGCCTCGTTCTTTATAGCTCTTATTAAGAAAATTCAAATAGCTGTTCATGTGCTTTTCTGAGGTGTTGGACTATAACAAACCATTTGTTAAGCAGAATCTAATCAAAATTTATAGACATCTGGTTTCAATCTACCTCCATTCCATTATTCTTAGTTGTCCAGATTTTGTCACTTACTGACAGACCTTAGAACCATCCATCTAGATCATTTGTCTAGAAAGAGGGAGGGTTTACTATTTGTCATGGTTTGAATCCATGCCTTAAAGGCTTGGTCTCCAGGGTGGTGCTCCTAGTAGGTGATGGAAGCTGTAGGAGGTAGGGTCCTATAGGAGACCTTTAGCTCGCTGGAGCAGGCCCTTGGAGGAGAGAATAGCTCTCCTAGCAACCTCTTATGTCTTTCTTCTCTGGTCATGAAGTCTGTGGTTTTGCCCCACTATGTGGTCCCAATCATGAGGTATCACTTGCCAAAGGTCCACGTGATCTTCACCCCAGACCTTCCAAAGCCATGTCTGTAATAAACTTCTACTTTTCCTAAGTTAACTATCTTGAGTAGTTCACCCAATGAAGAAAAGCTTACTGACACACAATTAACTCATACTTTGTCAATGGGCTTTACCCCAAAGTTTTAGGTCAAAGAACCCCCAGCAACTGTAGGTGACCTTTCTGGCCATTGTGGGAGTGAATTGGGACTTTTGCTTTCTATTTGAAAGGACTGGAGATATGACAGTTGAACGAATGCCTTACCATAAAAGTGCAAGGGAAGTGACAGAAAGAGTGGCAGACAAATTAAAGAGTAAGTTCTGTTTAGCAATTCTGGGTGACAGCACTTAAAATTTTTAGCTCTGGGGTTGTTTAGGAAAGACAGTACGCAGCTGAGAAAGGCAGCTTACCCACTAAAAAAAGGAATTTTTATGTGGGAACTTAGAAAAATCAGACCTTAAAAGTAGAAAAAAATCTTTATGTGTTATTTGTTATTTAAGTAGTTAGCCTTTTATACAGTCTTCAGGTTGTCTGCTGGTACTTTTCATCATGTGTGAACCAAGCCTCTCCAGTTTATTCCACTGTTTTTATAGGAAAGCCACTAAAATTTGAATGTCACATCTGTTATTAAGGCCATTTCTCTAATCTCTGACCACAAGGAGAAATCAAGATGGAGATCCCCTTTATAATGCTCTCTGCCTTATGATAGCAAATGACAAGAAAACTTGTGTTTATCTCGTTACAAAAAAAACAAAAAACAGAAAAAAACCTGATGACTTACTGAACAGAGAAGATAGCTCTGTAAGTAAGAGCATCAGCTATGTGAACATGAGGACCTGAGTTTCGATATCAAGGCATTAACTGAAAAATCCAGGAGTGGCCACAAGCTCCTAGAACTTGTAGGCAAAAGGTGGGGACACGAGAATCACTGGGGTTTGCTGGGTACCAGCTTAGCTAGTTCCAGGTACAGTGAGAGACCTTGTATCAAGACAGCGAGAACAAGGATGAATCACACAGGACTCTGGGCATCCTCCTCTGACCTCTGTGCCAGAGCACACATGCACACATAGCTGGTCATATACTCAGCGCATGCACAGTACACATACTACATGCATATACTTACATCAAAAAATAATAATCATTTGCTAAGTACTCATGAAGTACTAGAAACTAAGTACTTTTGGCCCATCCAGCTCCTACATACTCACTGGGCACTGAGATGAGATGAGTGTTGGGAAAGCGAATGGAGGGAGGACCAAGGGGAGTGAAAGAGACTTACTGATAGCATTTTCTGAACACTGACTCTAGTCATTTCAAGAATTTGAAACACAAGTAGGTAAGCAGTAGAAATATTCCTTTTTCATTGGGATCTACAGAAGTATGTATCAAGCCAGGCTATATTTGTGCCCATTACTTTCTGGTTTTTGCACTTTGAGGCTTCAATCACAAGCAATCCTACTGCCGACTACTGAGACCAATGGCTCATAAATGAAGACATTTTTAAAGCTGAGATTTCCTTAGTACGGAGAATTCTGAAATGAAGCCGTGACCTCCTTGTTCCTCCACATTTTTCACTCAGAAGGTTTGAAGTCAGAAAGTAGCTCCTAAAATGTAAACAACAAGATGTTACTCGTAATCCAAAGATGAGTGCAGAGATCCAAGCCAGACCGAGTTGTCATCTAAAGAGACAGATCAGCGCCAAAGTCTATCCAAACACTTGGTATAAACAAGTTTTAGGAAGTTTTGTGTGGATTTGAGCCAAGTTTTTATCTAGTCCATATCCCCAGATCCTTATCCATCTCTGTGCTATAAACTTTCAAATACCAATGAAAACATTGCTTATAAGAAGAAAGGGACAAGGCAAGAGAAACAGCTTATACACATGAAGAACAGGTAGCCACCAGAGACTCAAAACACCCTGTAGACTGAATTCCAACTAGCCATTGAAGACGTCCTCGTAATGAAGATGAAATCAGATTATCCTGGCTTCATAGCCAAAGTGCAGGCTTGTTTTTCTTCATTGTCAACTTTACTGGATTTAGAATGACGTGGAAGAGACATCTCTGGACATTTTCTTCCACTGAGATTGAACCTCAGAGGGAAGACCTTGCCTACATGTGGGATAAACACTCAGATTCAATTAAAGGGATGTGGGAGCAGCAATATGGCTCGTCAGGTAAAGTGGTTGCCACTAAACCTGAATTCGAACCCACCTCATGCAAAGAAAGAATGGACTCTGCAATCTCTGAACTCATACACACACACACACACACACACACACACACACACACAGCTATGCACGTACATATGCACACACCCCAAGGCATGTGCATGCTCACAATAAATGATTGAGTGTAAACATTAATAGAAAGAGGAGAGAAAGGACCAAAAGGGCAGCTGAGCAGCAGCATTCATCTGTCTCTACTTCCTGACTGTGGGGGCCCTGCGACCGGCTGCCTCATGCTCCTGTTGACATACCTCAACACATACACACACACACACACACACACACACACACACACACACACACACACAGAGAGAGAGAGAGAGAGAGAGAGAGAGAGAGAGGATTATACCCTCAAACTGTGAGTCAAGTCAAAGCAAACCTCCCCTTCCTCACGTTGCTGGAGTTGAGCATCTCGTTGCAGTGATAACTAATAGCATGTTACAGGTATCTTCCCTTCATTATTCAGTGTTTTGCTATTGGTCCTAGTGCTTCATCTGAAATCAGAAAGTAATTATACTTTACAAACTATGGGACGAAATGTATGCCCTTCATTTCAACTGTTTTGGAGGGATTTGTGGATCAGTGCTAACGATTATTGATCATATTGTATTATTACCAACTCTAAGGTGGCTCCCCACATTCACCTATTTTATACTTTCAAAGCAATAAAAGTGAACAGCCATCCCAGGACGTCTTTGTGCTTCTTTCTCGGTTCCTGCAGCCTGGATTTTATTTACTGCTCCATTTTTATCTTTTCGACTTGGTATGAAGGGGGAAATAAAACCATATAACATTTTTAACAGTTGCAGCAAAAGTAATGATCCCTCAAAATTTAATTTAAAAGATCTCTAAAATCATGACTAGAAATAGATTTCCTTAACTTGAGAAATATTGTAAAGCCTGTAGCAATCATCATATTTAATGATAAAAATTGCAGAATAATTCTCAGTTAAAGCTCACACAAAACAATACTCTCACTAGCTTACCATTCTGGTGTCACAGCTTCTACTCAGGAAGTCTTATAATAATGTGGAAATAATAAATGAACTAAAATATATAAAAATTAAGAAACTCAAAAATGCATCGCTACTCAAGTAATCATCTATTTAGCACATCTTAAAGAACATGCAGAAGAATTTGCAGAAATGAATGAGAAATGAGAAAAGATGTTAGATAAAAGTAATTTGATCAGATAACATGCAAAATTTTCATTGGGGGGTCATGCACAGTTCCAGTTGTCTTTCATACATTATAAGTTGATAATTTTAACCAATTTAATACAATAGTCCTTAGTAATGATACATATTTCTACAGGGGAAAATTTCTGTACTAACATACAGAAATTTGAAGTATCCTGCTAATATGGGTTAAATTTTACTTTCCAAAAAGGATGTGTTGAAGCTGTAATCCCTGCCCCCAGTAGTACCCATGAATATGACCTTATTTAAAAAATGGATCTTTGCAGAGATGATTAAATAAAAATGAAGTCTTCAGTCAAGGTCCCCTAGATAACAGGAAACAATAAGGTGGAGAGGCACAGACAAGCATAAAGCTATTAGAGGGGACTAGGGGAATTGGCTAATGCCATCACCAAAGCTGAGGAGTGTCACAATAAGCCATTTGTAAGCTGGAGACCCACTGGGCTTTTAATGTAACTCAGCCAAAGATGGAAGGCTGGAGAACCTGGGGAAGATGCTGATACAAACTTCAGAGGCTACAGACAAGAAATCTTGACATTTAGATGGGAGTCACCCATTGAGGACAGATCTTCCCCTTGTGCAGTTCACCAGTTAATATACCAATCTCCTCCAGAAACATCCTCATAGTCCTACCCAGAACTGAGCTCTGACTGTGCTCTAGGTGTTTCTTAATTTGATCAAATTAATGTCAAATTACCCACCCCCATGGCCATCACAAGGAATTTCCTAAAACAGCATGGTCACACAATTAGAAAAAGCATGGAATTTCACACACATGCAAAGAGAACACCTTGCACAGGAACAATGGAGACAGATATTAGAGCTATGCAGATACAAGTCAAGGGACACAGTGAGTGCTGACAACCAAAGGAGCAAAGAAAAGGAAAAACGTTTAAAGAATGTTTCTACAGTTTTCATAGTGGGTGTGACTCTGCTGACATTGATTTCAAGCTTGCTTTTAGCATCTTTAAGATAACAAGTTTTAAACCTCCAAGTTTCTGGGTTTTCATTATGATAACCCTAGTTAATTTGTCAGGTACCATAGTTAGTAACATGACAAGGCGGTCATGATATAAAATTAGAATGCCCAAATCAGTAATGTGAGTTAGATTAGAAGATATAATTTTAAAAACAAAGATAACTATTCACAATTATACCACTACCGGGTAGGTATCTTGAAACAGCTCTAGTAAATGTGTTTAGGATGCAGCCAATTTGCACTATTTGTGATAAACATCTTCAATGCCAACAAAGCATATTTTAAACTACTACTTCTAGATTTTGTATAAGGGTTTTGTTCCTTTAGGTTTCTGGTCACAATATTATCATCAACTAATCAATACATGATATTGGTTTTTGACCTTTTTCTTAATACATACTGTTAGTTCCTTCACATAGAGTATGAAGCCACATCACATCTCATGTCTAAATAAAGCTTTATCTACCAAATACTAATTTTCCATAAGGTACAGTTAGCCTTCTTCTTTTGGAAACATTAGATGGTAGGTCAGTCCAATCCTTGAGGGTCCTTCTAAACCCCAAAATGACTGGTGAAAACTGCAGAGGTCTGGGAAGCATAGCACTGCCTAAAACACAAAAGGACATTTGCGTTTGCGGTATGAGAGCTAAAAGAAACAGAGAAAGGGAAAGGGAAGGGGAACAGAGCAGGGAAGGAGAAAACAATGGCACTGGCTCTTTCTAGTTAGCTAGGAGAGCTCCTGCCTACCTGTTGGGCACTGAAGTTTTCAGCACTATTCGCATGCACACAAACAACAAAGAAAACTCCCAAGCATTGATATTGGGGTGGCAAATAAATTTGAGAATGTAGTTAAATTCACAAATACCAAACCATTGAATAATAAGGGCCAACTTCACTAGTAGGAAAAAAAAAACTATAAAACTTTATAGAAGAACCAAAGAGAAACTTAATAATTGGAGATGCTAGTAGTTACAAAAGAGAAGGCTCAATTATACTTCTATCAGCTCTGCCATAAATTAATCCCATCAAAACCCTAAAGAGTATTTTTGTAGGGTAGGTGAAGTTGACCTAAAAATTCACCAGGAAAGTCAATAAATAAGATCCATTCAAATAATTTTTGGGAAGTTGGGTGTAGAAAGGATAGAGAGGTGAATCAGTGGGTAAGAATGCTTCTACTCAAGTGTGAGAACTTGAGATGAGATTCCTCTTCCATTAAAAAGCTGGGTATTGCTGCTTAGTGCCTGTGAATCAAGGTTGGAGGAGGCAGAAACAAGAGTTTCTAGGGCACTCCTGCTACCAGGAATCAATAGGAGATCCTGTCTCAAAGAAATAGGACACAGTAGCAGAGCAGAGAACCCCAATGTTTCTTCTGGCTTCTGCATGAATATACAGTTGCACACCTGTACACACACACATATGCACCTCTCTCTCTCTCTCTCTCTCTCTCTCTCTCTCACACACACACACACACACACACACACACACACACACACTCATGCATGTGTGCACCAAAAAGAAAGAAAGACAATTAAATATAGATGCTTTTTCTGCCAGATAGTTGAACGTAGAATAAGAATCAAGGTTTTATTGATTATGAAAACATGAATTTAACATAATTTCCATTGAATAAAAATGGGGGCACAGAGGACAGAAAGCAGGAACTGACACATGTATAAGAAATGCTGAAGTGGGGTATAAGTCAGGGAAAAGGTTATAATTATGATTAGAAGCAATAAATTATCCATGAAAAGTGGTCAATTTTTCTTTGCATATACTGGGTATAAATTGGAGAACAAAGAAAGTCTGAATACGATAAGTAAATTTTTATATTTAGAAAATGAAGTGCAGATCATTTAGTCTCCAAGATGATGAGGTTCATTTAGTAAAGAAACAAAGCACGAGTTGTCAATGGGAAAGTCTGATAATGTTAAAGATTGAAACCTCAAGGCAGAGGTCAGAGAGTCCAGGCACAACACACAGGTCAAGGAATGGACAAAGAATATAAATGTCTAAATAGTAACAAATGTGATTAAATTTCAGTCCTTATTTCTATAGCTGGTAGACTGACAAAGTGTAGTGTGTGAATATATATATATATATATATATATATATATGCATATACAGATATGAGAGACATAAACAGATACTCAGAAAGGCATAAGAAGCCCATCTGTAGAACATTTAAAACAAGTGATATATTATTTATTGACATATATGGCATATATATATATATATACCATAACTATAAAACACTAATGGACATAATAAATGATATAAGTAGTTGTCTTTCTAGTGGGTAAAATGATATGGAAGAAGACTAGTCAATTATATAAATAGTACCTACCTTTAAGATATACAGTACACAGAATGAAAAGGAAAAGTTGAAAGAGGAGAGACTGATTTATAAGTGTTCTCTGTAACTTGCCATGAATAATTGTAATATTCCATCTAAATAAAAAAATGTTAAAGTATATTCAAGTCAGAGGGACTGTCAGTCTAAGTCTTCAATTCAGCACTCGCTGTTGAAAGTTAGAACCTGCCATCAAGTTCTATAAATAAGATAATAGAATGTAGGAATTACACTTAATCCTCTAATTACTCTCAGCTTTAATCAAGCCTTTATTAACATAATGTGTCTAGCTTGGGGTCTTAAAAACCTGAGAGGGGATTTAGGGAAGAGCAATCAAAACAATGAAAAATAAGCAGATGATATCAGGAAAGCAACGGAAACCAGAGTAATGTAGACTAGTCATGGAAAGTAAAGTGTAAAGGCACTCTCAGGGACTCAGGTCTGCTATCTGTACATTCATGTCTCCAGTACAGTCACAGCCTGACGTAGTCTAGCTGCTCTGGCTATCTATTGCCAGATAACTCCATGTCATAATGTGTTAAAAGGACGATTATCACTTATTTCACTCACGAGGCTATACTTTGGTCAGGAATTCAGTGGGGGACAACTCTTGTCTATCTGGTTCAGCATCACCTGCAGCGGGATCCCTGAGACAGGAGGATCCACATTCACATACTTCACTTGCTCCCCAGAAGACTGATGCTATTGTTGACTAGAGCGAAGATGGAACTGTTGTGGGCCCCCTTATGGGATTCTCAGACTGCCCTACAACATGATTGCTGGCTTCCAATGGTTGAAGTGCATGACACATTCACATCCCACCTTAGAAGTCATCATGTCTGTGTAAGTGCAGGAACTCTAGAGAAACAGGGCTGGTAGAATAAATACGTGTTGCAAAGGCAAAGTTATTAGATCAGATGACTACTTAGTCAAGTTTACCCACAAGAGAGGATGAAAATCTGGCAGTTATTCAATATATAAGAGATTCTTCAACAATCTTAGTGTGACACTGAAGAGCTTGAGGGGTCCGTGCTGGTCATTAGTGCACGTTGGAAGGAAAAAGATGGGTTCAAATGCCAGTGAAGGATAGATGCAGTCGCCAATAAGAACTAAAGGTGCACAGGCAAAGCATCATTGTTCCTGTCTGGGATCTAGGTCTATCTTTGCTACCACCAAAACATGCCATCCAGTCTGGGAGGAGGGCCTTCTCCCCTTCCTTCCTGAGCTTTTCTTTCTTTCTTTTTTTTTAAATTAGATATTTGCTTTATTTACATTTCAAATGTTATCCCCCTTCCTCATTACCCCTCTGAAAACCCCCTATCCCATCCCCCATCCCCCTACTTACCAACCCCCCTCCCACTTTCCTGATCTGGCATTCCCCTACACTGGGGCATTGAGTCTTCACAGGACCAAGGGCCTCTCCTCCCTTTAATGTCCAACAAGGCCATCGTCTGCTACACATGCATCTGGAGCCATGGGTCCCTCCATGTGTACTCTTTGGTTGGTGATTTAGTCCCTGGGAGCTCTGGGGGTACTGGTTGGTTCATATTGTTGTTTCTCCTATGGGGCTGTAAACCCCTTCAGTTCCATGGGTCCTTTCTCTAGCTCCTCCACTGGGGACCCTGTGCTAGATAAATGAATTTTAAACATTAAGTTTAAGAATAGGTTAGATGTTATTGAATGAAACTTTTGTGGATTTTTTTTTTTTTTTTAGTACTCCACTTAAACTGGAATAGAGAGGTTTTTTTGTTTCCTAAACTATGAGCAAACGAGCCTTTATTTTCCTGAGAGGTCAAAAGAAATTAAAGAAACCTTAAATACTGAAATAGGAACCCTGGGTAAGTGCAGAATAGTACCCACAGAAAGTATCGCCACAAACTTGGGAATTATGGTTAATAAACAAAATGTAAGTCTCCTACAGCATTTAAGAGGTAATTGGGAATTTCAACTACTACAAAAAAAATATCATCTGCTAAGAAGGTAAAAGTAAATGTGTTTAAAATACATTAACTCCATTTGATAATCTCTAGCACCAAACACAGATTTTAAATACAGGTTTTATTGCAGGATGAGAAAGTACAAAGCTCACTAAAATAATTAAATGTTTCCAAATAAGTTTTAGAATCCCCCATATCTTCAAAGGGTCCAAAAGCCTTATTTTTACTTGAAATTCTCCAAGTTGCAAAAATGTAATAGCAAAAGGGTTAAAGTCATATTGAGTCTAGTAAGCAAACACCTGTTTAGAACTTCTCTTTCAAGTGTGGTGAGTACTCTGGCACAGCCCTCTGGGTACATGTAGCATACATCAGAGTCCAGAGTTATTTCAGTCAGAAGCCATTTTGTTAAAGTATTTCAATATTCTGTACATCTAAGTATGTATTCTAATACTCTCTTGATGCCAGTAGGATCTATGAATTTCTATGTAATAGGCCTTTTATCCATTCTTCCTATTTACCTCTTGATGATTATCATAACTTCTACATATTTGCTCTTGGAGTTTATTTAATAAATAAATATTCATCAATTATCTATACTTTTCTAAGTACTATGGTGGTTTTTCGGAAGATGTGAACAATTAAAAAACAGACTCAGTCCTTCTGGGGTTGACATTGTAGGAGAAGGGCTAATTAAGACGTAAGCAAAGGCAGGTTCCAGTGAACAGCAACAAACAAGTTGTAGAAAATATGAGAAAAATCAAAACAAATGAATGAATGTAGTAGATTAAGAAATGAAATATTTTGAAATTCTTGCACTTAAAAAAAAGCAAAGCTTACAGCTCTAACCCTCTCATCTTATCTTTAACTCCAGAAACAATCTCATTCAAAAGTTTCTGTGTTATGGTTTGGATTTTTGTTTTGGTTTTGGGCTTTTTTTTTTTTAATCTATCAATGGAGGTTGGTACAGCAACAAGAAGGAGCAAACTCGGGGTCTGTCAATCATCGTGAAGTCACCATAGCAACCCTGGAAAATCTAGAGCGTCGTTCATTCATTGTAAGTGTTTTTCCATTAATCTATCTTTAGCACTCTTTTTTTTTTTTTTTTTTTTTTAAGGATTTTCTTTTCTCTTTGAAACGATTTCTCTAAGTTGTGCAGGGTATCCTTAAACTCATTCTATACAACAGAAGGCCTTTGCCGCACAATCCTCCTAACTCAGCCTCCACAGTTGTTTCTATTATAGGCCTTCACCATTGGATCTGTTTTTGCTCTTATTCCCTGTGAGTTTTTAATGGTCTTTTCCTGTATAAATATTTTGTTTTAAAGAATCCATTACTTGTTAATCTTGTGAATCATTCTCCTGTTTCTTCCAGTAATTTGAATAATTCCATGGCTTATATTTAAGTTTGTATCCATTTTTGAGCTGATTTTTTTTTAATTTAATGAAAGATAGGGATCAAATTTCATTCTTTTGCTTGTGGATATCAAGATTTCCCAGAAACATTTACTTGAGAGACTGTCCTTTCTCCGGGACATGTTCTAATCATCTTTGTCAAAAATCAGTCATTTGTGTATACGTGGATTTACTCCTAGGCACTGAATTCATTGCTTATGTCTGTGTGTTTGTTTTATGCCAGTACCATGCTGTTTGGTTGTCATAGCTTTGCTATGTGCCTGTTAACCAGGTAGTGTTATATACCCTTCCTTGGTTTTTCTAGTTGGTTGGGTTGTTGTTTTTGTTGTTGTTGCTGCTGCTATTGCTGTTGTTGTTTTGACTATTTAGCTTCCTTTGTGGTTCTGTATAAATTTTAATATTCTTTTCTAGATTTTTAAAAGAATGATATTGTGTTCCAATGAGAGTTGTATTGAACCCATAAAGCACTTTAGGTTGTGCAGGTATTTTAACACTATCATTGATTGCTATCCTATACATATAGGAAGGTTTTCCACTTTTCCCTGTCCTTCTAAATTTTTTTGTCTATATGTTATGATTTCAGTTATAGAAACCTTCACCTCTTTAGCTAAATTTAGTCCCAGGTTTTTTTAATAGTTGTTATAAATTGGATCAATTTCTTGGTTACTATTAGATAGATAGATAGATAGATAGATAGATAGATAGATAGATAGATAGATAGATAGATGGATGGATGGATGGATGGATGGATGGATGGATGGATGGATGGATGGATGCATGGATGGATGGATGGATGGATGGATGGATGGATGGATGGATGGATGGATGGATGGATAGATAGATAGATAGATAGATAGATAGATAGATAGATAGATAGACAGACAGACAGACAGACAGACAGACATGCAAGGTGACTTTGCAAATGGCAACTTTGCTAGATTCATTTATTAGTTCTTGATATGGTTTTCATCTTAAGGTGTCCCCTCAGTGAGCCAAAGGTCTGGTGACCAGACTGTGGGGCTTTGGTGGAAGCGTTGGATATCTTATGAGATAGCCTAGTGGAAGCGAATCAGGTCATCAGAGGTGGCCCATGGAAGGGATATGAGGACACTAGCTCTTTGCTTGATCTTTGTCTCCCCTCATTATAACATGAGCAGTTTTGTTCAGCTTGCTCCCACCCACAGAACCAAAGAGGAACCGCTGATATCAGAAGTCAAAATAACCACTGCCCCCCTCCAGGTGACTGGCTCAGGTGTTTGTCCCAGAGACTGCAACCCAATAGGCACTCTTTCTTCTACTATGATATATGTTGGTGGAGATTTTAGAGTTTTATATGTGTAAAGTCATGTCATCTGCAAACAATGATAATTTACCCTCTTTTCTAACTCAGATCCTGGTTTTACTTTCTTTTGCCTCGTTGCCCTGGCTAGGGCTCCCAAAATCCTAATGAATAAAAGTGGTGTCTGTGGGCATTGTGTTCTTCCAGGTCATAGGAAACAAGTTTTATGTTTTCCCATCTCATGCACTGTTGACAGTAGGAGTGGCCACCATGTGTCCCCCCTATTCCTAGTCTGTTTAGCATTGGTTAGTATGAAAGTGTGCTAATCTTTATCACACAATTCAAGCTCACCTGGGAATGCATGCTACAACTCTATGTTAAAAATTTAACAAAAAGGGAGCTTCCTTTAATTTTCTTGTTGGTGTCCTCTTGGTTTATTGGTTAAGAGGATGTCTGTTGGGCTCCTTTGGCCTAAAACATGCAATTGAGCTCTGCTGCCTCACTGTGGATTTCCTGTCTGCATGATCTTTCCACTGAGGAAGGTAGAGTGTTACCATCCAAACTCTTAGGGCAGTTTCTCTATCTCCCTGTTTCATTCTATTAATATTTGCTTTACATATTTATATACTCCAATGTGGATACATATATAGTTAGAATTATTCCCTCTTGCTGAATTGACCCCTTTACTATTACATAATGCCCTTCTGTGTCTCTTTTTACTGTTGTTGAAGTCTGGTGTACATGTGGCTACCCCTATTTTCATTTAGATTCTAAGGCATGGAACATTTTATTATATCCTTTCACATTCAGTCTGTTTATACTTAAGAGAGTGGTGTGAGTTTCCGATGAGCAACATATAGTTGGGTTGTATTTTCCTATTCAGTCAGTCACTGTGTGTCACTCTGAATCAGCTACAAAATCACCAGAGGAAATAACCAATAATCTACAGTGCACAGTGTTGCTAAGATACGATGTTCAGTAAGTTAAGTCTAGTAGATTCACTTGTACTTACACATTAAACTTGCATATAGTGTAATGGATGTAGCCTCATCACTGGCCCCTGCTGGTTCGCTGTTTACTTCCCTTTTGCTAATCCTCGGCGTTAACTTATATTCATAGCTATTGTTAGCAGGTGGAGTGTTACCATCTTACAACCTGATTGCTAATCATTTGGTTGCTCCTTTTTATTATCCCTCACTTACAGTTTTCGTGGTTTAATCAACATGGTAATGATGGTTTTTATTCCCTGCTTATAATTTTTTGGGTTTTCTATTATCCATTTTTGTTTTGTCACTGCCATGAGATTTACAAAGAGCCAGTTTTATCATAGCCATCTTTTTTTGAAATGATAGTAACGTACCATGATAATAGAAATGCAGGTAGAAACAAAGGAAGATGTTTCACCTCTGTAGTAATTGCTCAAAATCATGCTACAATTTGGGTTGTCTCACATTCAGATCATGGATCCATAGCTGTTCCCTGACTTACAGAGGTTCAACTTATGATTTTTTTTAAATTAATTATGATGAAAAAGCAATACACACTAAGTTCAGACCTTAAGTCTTGAATTTTGCACTTTTCCCAGGGCGTTAATTACAGCCCCACCCCTACACACCCCACCCACCCCCACCAATTATTACTCAGTCATAGTTCAAAAAAAGCTACAAATTCACCAAAGAAAACAACTGCTCTGCAATGGAGCAAGGCACTTAGCTATGATACTCAGTGAGTTTAAGGCATACGATGTAGTTTACGCCCTCACCTTACAATGAGTTGATCAAGCTATGTCCTATTACATGTCTGCTAGACTGTATGCTCCTCATGAGCACAGGGGCCCTTAAACATTTGTTTCACATTTCTTTTCTCGATAATTCTGGATTTTAAAAAACCCTTTCTGGGTTGTCATGGAAGAGTCTGCTTTACCCTGTTGTCGGTGGCATCTGCCTTTAGCCTTTTCTCTCTAATCCTGGCAATGGTTCTTTCTTTCATGAGTCATGTTCCAAGGGCCCATCAGAAACTTCTAGCACAGCTATCATGCTGCATTGTCTTTTGTGGACTCTTGTCACAGTCTGTGGATTCCTTTAGGTTATATTTTTCTCCCCTGTGGATTCTGTTCTCACCTATTCAGAGAACACTCTAACGATGAGAGGCCCTGTGGGTGTGTTTCAAGTCCTTGTATATTTAGGGAAATTCTGCTTTCCTATTACACTTTGATTGACTGTATTTCTTTTTTCAAAACTCCCAAAGCATTTATCAACTTTGAAGACCATGCACATTTGGAATTGTTGAAGGCCACACTGATTTGTCTTTCTATGCAACTGGTGATTTCATCCAGAAGCTTCTCAGACTCACCATGGATTCTCAACATTTGAAGATGTGCTGTGCTGTTTGGACCGCCTGGTTTTCATTCATTCACCCCAACACTGGGTGGAAATTCTTCAGTGACAACAATTAGATACTTCTATTTGGCTTTGAAAACATTTTCTACTTTTTATATTTGCCTTCCCTAGTGTTTGCCCTTCCAGTACAACTAATAGTCAAGGTTGGATATGATGCACTAATCTGCTAACTGTGAGCTAAAGTTCTAGATATTTCCTTGGCACATCATTTCCTCCCATTACTGCAGCCTTTCAGGGTATCATGGGCCAAAATCTCTGTAAATTAATGAAGAGGGGGAAAAAATCCCATTAACATTCCTCTTTCATCTTCTAGAATTTTGATATGATTCCTCAGCTGCAAGAGGTATTCTGTCTTTTCTCTTGCTTATTCTTTTGTATGTCCTGTATTTTCTTTTCCAGATTTTGCATTCAATCTACCCTCTTGCCAGAGCATTTAAAGTTTACTTCAGATGACATGGTTGAAATAAAACTGCTACACCAACTTCTCAGCGGTGATATTTTTAAGTAGAATAATATGCTGTGCAACTTAAGTAACACCAAGACACAAGCTTAAGTATTCATTCATGCATTTTTATCTTTGTAAAGAAAAGCTGGGAAGGGCAAAAGAAATGCAGGTTTCCTTTTCTTTAAAATGCAGTAATAAAGCATGATTCTTCTGCTGTTATTCTTCATTTTCATGGAGAATGTATCTCTTGAACTTACTTGGCTTTAAAAACATTCTTTTTCATTTAAGTGATGCCTTAAAAGCTTCTCTGCACAGAAACTTAAATGATTTTCAGCAGAGATTTTTTTTCCTGTGTCCTTGGATCAATTTCTGATTCTTTTAAGACATGTTACCCACTGTGATATTAACGTATCATTATAAGAATTGTAACAGTAGGAAACTGCTTTTCTCTTCCTCTGGAGAGGTAGAAAGGATGTGTGTCTACATTTTGTATGAGAATTTCCTTGACATCTAACTTACACTCTTGGTGTTGTAAGTGGTACAGTAGCATCTCTTTACATAAGTGTGCCTCTAATGAGCTCAAGGATATGTAAGCAAAACATAAATTTGTATGTATAACTCTCACATCCAGTTGTTTATAGTTGTTTTGGGTGAACAAACTATATGCATTCAATAAATATTTGTCCTAAACACTATCTCTGGCTTTGAGATGTACAGTAAATAAGATACCATGACCCTTGAGCTACTACTGGGTAAAATAAAGAAAAACAAACAAGTAAGAAGCCAATTTCCCCCTGAAAAAATATTGTGGGGTGGGCATACACTGCTTTAAAAATAAGGCAAAACCCATAGAGTTACATGAGTTGAGGAGATGTCTTCCTCAGGAGATGATGCCTTTTGAAGTGGAAGTCCAAAGAATCCATCAAAGACAGCAAATAGAAAGACACTGAGGCTCGTGTGATAAGAAGGAAACACTCTGAGAACCAAGGAATACCTGCATGAAGGCAGCATGCAGCGCCAGCCATGGCCTCCAAGGAAAGAGGTCGAGCGAAGAACTGAAAAAGAAGGTACAATGAGACTGAAGTTTCTAAAGTGTCATCTCACTGTGTATGCACTTTCTCGAAAGCATCAGAAGCATGCTTACACCACAGGGATTCCCTCACGGCCCTTCACAAAAGTCCACAAGTCTGTTCACAAGTCTGGGTTCTCCTTCCCCTTTGGTCTTGAGTTGAGGTATTAAGATGACTGCTACCATGGCTTCCCTACATCATGATGCTATACTGGTTGGTGGATAGGAAGTGGGGCTCAACCCCGGCAAATTACAATGTTTAAATGGCATCTATTCTGTTGAAAAGGAAACAGACACAGCAAGCAAACTGGGAGTGAAAGATAAACTAGAAAGTTATGTGATGATGTAATGCGGTAGTAAGCATTTGACCTCACAGAGTATGCTGTGTAAGCTTTCTGAGCATAGAAGAAACGTGATTGTTTTGTTTCACTCCACATCTACATTCTTATTCCTCAGTATGCTATACCCTTCAAGAAATACAGTGTCTGGGTTAATGCAAGTTAATTTTTACTTCTCTCTTTCCTTGGCTATCAAGATTAGTCACAGTGACTTGATTTCATGACCGATGGTGGAGATGAATGCCCAGCATGTTCTTCAAATTCAATCAGTTTGAAATTTACTCAACTTGCCTTCAATCCAGTTCGTAGAAGTGGCCGTCATAGCCTTCAGTCACAGTTTGGTCCCTATTCACCAACGGTGAGAATTGAACAAGTCCCAAATATTAGGGAGATGCCGTGATTCTTTCTAGATTCCTCTGTCTTCTTTCTGAGCTTCACGTTTAGAAATCAAGTTAACTTAAACATGGTGAATTTGAGTCAACACATAATCCTTCTCCCATGAAAAACATCAAGCCATTATTTGAATTTACCTCCTCCTTTAAATAGGGCAGATTTAGGCTATGTGGAAACTTGAGTTTCTTCTATGGGAGAAATTATATAAAATTATGCTTAAGAACTTCTAGCTTTCCCCCTTAGAAAGGAAAAAATTCTTATAAATAAATAAAGGGTGAGATTTATCAGCTTCATGGCAAATTTCCTTCTCAGAAGCATCAAGTATCTAAGTTTGCAATGCACTTTCAAGAGTTATAACACTGCTGACTGGCCATTTCAAAATAAAGCCTGCATCAGAAATATGGAGGCTCTTTAAAGATACCTGCTCTGGGCTATAATTACCCAGATTTGCCAAAACCTTGATTTGTCACAGAGAGCAGTTCTCATTTGAATAGTCAGTCAACAAGAAAATTCCTGTAGATGATCTTTCTCTTTCTGCCCCTTCCTTCCTCCACCCCCTCCCTCCCCGCCTTGACTGCCTTTGCAGTATTTCACAGGATTCTCCCAAACATGCATCCATCTGACCTTTCCCCAAGTTCTACCCAGACAGCTAGTTTCAAATGCCAGCACCCACAAAGCAGAGACAATAAGGTAGACTAAATGTGTTCTATTAGTTAAGGAAGGGAAAAAAAAAAGAAAGACAGGGGATAAAATAATAAAGCTGATTAGGGCAGTGTCCTTAAAAGCCTGTTCCCCAAGGCAGTGCTGGCTGCTGTCTCAAGCTGCTCAGTCCACTGTGCGACAGAAAAGCTGCAACCCTCCAAGCACATGCAAGTAGTACCTCATTATACAAATCGAAGCGACTGAGCTGTGCATGCCCTCACACTGAGCTCCCTGTGCCGCTGCATCTCAAAAATATCCATCTGTTCCAAGAGAAGAAACAGGAAGTTTTGTTAATTATCTCTCACAAGCCACTAGTTAGTTTCCAGAATAATCACTAACGCCATCTTTCCTGAATAAATTTAACAAGTAAGTTACAAGATGCAACTCAGTAGATAAGCCTTCCATTAGCCCTCTTAAATGAACCGAGTCTATCGGTGGCCTGATTGTACACTCTCTGCCTCCAAACCCATTTCTGTTTCCTTGGCACTCAACAGACCAGATTATTTTCTGTAAACAATGTTTTCTATTACAATATTGATTGATAAAGCAATAGTACATTTGGTGTGTGCAGAACACTACCCGTAGCATGATCATTGGACAAATACTTTCTGGTTGCTTGTCTTCAGCACAATTTTGCTTCTAGATCCCATTAAACTATCAAACAAATTTGCCCATTATTAAACAAAATACACTCACATAAAAATTTTTGTTCATAGTTATTATCTGATTTAAATAAGTATCTAAAGCTTCTTCTACAGTCTGATTGTGTTGTCTTAACTAAGACTCCACACCAGTGTGCTATAGCAGTATTAAGATTACATATGCCTAGTTGGACCCTTACCATTATTCTATAAATCATTGCCAATTATGTCAATAAAGCATCCTAGGCAGTGATTGATTTCTTAGTTATGCAGTCAGCTGTTCGACATTTTGTTCCCTTCCAGTGTCTCAATCATGGCCTAGTTTCCTCACACCATGGTGGTTTACATTTTCCCATAAGAGACATTTGTACACATCTGCTGGGGAGAAATAGAGGGCAGAACTCAGAGGGACCTCATTAATTCCATTTAACTGTTGGGGAGAAAATAACCCAAATCAGTGAAAATTCTGGACTGTGGAAGATTTTAAAGAAATGAGGACTCTGAGAGACAGCTCAGCGGGTAAGGGCAACTTGTCACACAGCCTGGCGACCTGAGTTCCACATGACTTGAGTTCTGTCCCTAAAACACACATGGTAGAAGGGTAAGAATCAACTGTTCTGACTGCCGCATGTGTGCCATAGCATGTGTGCCTACATACATATTCCACAAGAGTGCACACACACACACACACATGCATGGGCACACAAATAAATGTGCAAAAACTTCTAAAGAAATATAAGGTGGCTTCTCCTTTCATTTTCATGGATTCATAGTAACTCCAATCAGTCTAACAAAGGCTCAGATTTTCTTTTGGGAGGTAGAGACAAGAGAATCAGGAATTCAAGATTACCGTACTTGGCACACAGAGTGTGAGGATAGCCTGGGCTACATGAAACTCTGAAGAAACACACCCCACCCAAGCAAATAAAAAAAGCATTGTTTGAAAAGCTCAGAGTCAAAACACCTAAAGAAATGTTCAACATCCTTAATCATCAGGGAAATGCAAATCAAAACAACCCTGAGATTCCACCTCACACCAGTCAGAATGGCTAAGATCAAAAACTCAGGGGACAACAGATGCTGGAGAAGATGTGGAGAAAGAAGAACGCTACTCCATTGCTGGAGGGATTGCAAGCTGGTACAACCACTCTGGGAATCAGTTTGGTGTTTCCTCAGAAAATTGAACATAGCACTACCTGAGGACCCAGCTATACCACTCCTGGGCATTTACCCAGAAGATGTTCCAACATGTAATAAGGACACATGCTCCACTATGTTCATAGTAGCCTTATTTATAATAGTCAGAAACTGTAAAGAACCCAGATGTCCCTCAACAGCGGAATGGATACAGAAAATGTGGCATATTTACACAATGGAGTACTACTCAACTATTAAAAACAATGAATTCGCCAGGCAGTGGTGGCGCACGCCTTTAATCCCAGCACTTGGGAGGCAGAGGCAGGTGGATCTCTGAGTTCGAGGCCAGCCTGGTCTACAGAGTGAGTTCCAGGATAGTCAGGGCTACACAGAGAAACCCTGTCTCGGAAAAAAACAAACAAACAAATAAAAAAAAAAACAATGAATTCATGAAATTCTTAGGCAAATAGATGGAACTAGAAAATATCATCCTGGGTGAGGTAACCCAGTCACAAAAGAACACACATGGTATACAATCGCTGATAAATGGATATTAGCCCAAAAGCTCAGAATACCCAAGATACAGACTACATGAAGCTCAAGAAGAAGGAAGAACAAAGTGTGGAGACTTTGGTCCTTCTTAGAAGGGAGAACAAAATACTGGTGGCTCACAGCCAACCAATAGACTGGGCTGAGGGTCTCCAATGGAGGAGCTAGAGAAAGGACCCAAGTTGCTGAAGAGGTTTGCAGCCCCACAGGAGGAACAACAATATATACCAACCAGTATCCCCAGAGCTCCCAGGGACTAAACCACCAACCAAAGAGTATACATGTTGGAACCCATGGTAGTAGAGGATAGCCTTTTCAGATATCAATGAGAGGAGAGGCCATTGGTCCTGTGAAGACTTGATGCCCCAGTGTAGGGGAGTGCCAGGTCAGGAAAGTGTGGTGGGGAGAAGCAGGGAGAGGGGGGATGGGATGGGGGTTTTGGGAGGAGTAATTAGGAAAGGGGATAACATTTGAAATGTAAATAAAGCAAATATCTAATTTAAAAAAATCTCAGAGTCTCTGAAATATGTGTGTGTATGCAACAAAATTAATATCTTACATATTAATTCTATGGCTTCCTATGGCTTATTCCCTATGAAACCCACACCAGAGATTTTATGACTCCATTTAGTTAGCTAGTTTTTGTAGGGCTAAAGATTGAACTCAAGACTGTGCATGTGCTAAACAACTGTTCTAGAACTGAGCAACATCCCCCAAATCCTCATGTCAGGGTTTAATTCTCATCATGAAGTATGTAGAGTGCAGGAACTCAATCCAACTGTTGTTTAGAGACAGAGCTTTTGTGAAGTGAGTAAGACTAAATAAAATCTTCATGGTGGCACTCCATGATTGAATGATGGTGGCTTTGTAAGAAGAGAGGAACTCTGCCAAGCAAGAAAGGCATCACCAAAAGGCCACCCTCAACCACATACCCACATAAACCCGTTTTCTTAAACTGTATCTAGACTCTGCCATTGTGTTACGGCATCAGATGTTAGACTACTCTATTAATTTGACTCAATTCTTCACTAAAAAAGAGGGACAAATTTCTTGCAATCTTTGCATCCATTTTTCATTTCCCTGGAAATAATTGCTTGCCAAAACTCAAATATGTTTTTGATTGAATGACTCAAATGAAGTTTTGATCCAAGGCTGGGTATTTTATAAATTTTCAGAAATTAACTATTAGATTTATACAGGAAACCAAATAGAGTATAAATTCCATAGACACTGAAGCCACCCAGACTTGGGTTCAAATCACAGATCTGCTCCTCCCTGGCCCCACAGGGTTCATCCACTAATTCAGCCAAATGTTACATATTGTTCAGTTACTCTGCACTGCGAATAAACTGAGACCATACTAAGGTTCCTGTGCCCTTAAGGTTAATCCTTATGGGAGATAATCAGATGCAGAAAGAGGATAATTCTGATAATGTTAAAGCTATTAAGCCTAAGTAGAGTGAGACATGAAATGGGTAACACATGTCTGTGGTGAGGGAAGACCTCCAAGGGCAGATGATGTATGTCCCAGGTGAGACCACAGGAGAACAAAACAGGACTACTTATGTGGAACCTATGACAGGATTGAGTGTTCGAAGCAAAGGGAACACACAATGGTGCCAAGTTGGGAAAACACTGATGTATCTAAATAGAAGAAATGAGGCCATGGAACGTGGTCTCTGAGCAATAGACACCTTCATATGGGAGATGAGAATAACTATGACACAAATTTTACAGTTACTATTGGAGGCTTTATTTACAAAGTACTTCAGTTGTGCCTGCCACATCTTATGCACTCAGAAAAAATGATGAAATCCCACCATTATTGCTACAATTATCGTCTTTATGGTTAATGTTTTGGGAAATAAAACCCTGTAACTAATGTAATATCTATGAAGCTAGAGGAAGTGATCTACTCAGAACTATGAAAGCTATAAAATATTACCAGAGAGCTGTGTTCCTCTAACATTCCAGAGATGAGTTTTGCATTCTCAGCTTTTAAAAGCAGACATTGTACTGACTTTAGCACATCCATGAATACATCTTTCAACCACAACACAGTAATAGTCACTAGAAGGTATGCTGCAGAACTGTAGAAACACAGTAACAGTCACTAGAAGGTATGCTACAGAACTGTAGAAACATAATAAAAATTGAGGGCTGAGGATGCAGCTCAGAGTTTCTGCAGAGTCTAGAGTTTCTCAATTCCTAATATACAAGACTCCCTGGCCTCTGACAAACTAGGCATAAGGGCATGCCTATAATACCAGCATTTGAAAGGTGGAGGCAGGGGCATTAGAAGTTCAAGATCAGAGGTGGAGAAATGGTTTTGCAGAGGACCTATGTCTTGTTCCTGGTACCCATGTCAGTGGAACCCAAAGCGTTCTTCTGGACTCCATAGATGTGCACACACGTGCACACACCACACACACACACACACACACACACACACACACACACATTTTAAAATGAAGAAAAAAGAAGTTTGATATCCTGTACTATGAGCAAGTTCAAGAACAAGTGGAATATATGAGGCCCTGTCTCATAAAGTATGAGTGTGTGTGTGTGTGTGTGTGTGTGTGTGTGTGTGTGTGTGTGTTACCCAGGTATTTCTCTCAGTTAGTTATAAATATGTGTGTTCTACACATTATAAATACAAAAATGTGTAAGCATATAGACTTTCATAATTGACACAGTACACTTTCTGGAAGAGTGGTTCACATGCGAATTGACCCAGACATAATCTGATTCATCAGCGTCCCTTTTAACATCTAACTCTAAACCACCCCAGGTGACACTTGGCTCCATCACACTTCTTCATAATCATTGCCCTAATATTTATTTAGTCCTAAGCTATTTCATTCTTCCATACCAAGAAAACTACTTTCACATATAATTCAAATCAAATAGATAAAACCTTGGAGCTGTACCAGGGAGAGAATAAATGCATGTTCTAATTCAATGAGAAATATTACTAATTAAAGGAAGTCAGCTGTTTTTTCCCCCTTAAGAATGGTAGCTGTCTAGAGATTAAAAACTTGAAATCATTCATTACATTTCCTCTCTGGTTTCTTTGAGATCCACAAGCCACAGGAAAATTAATTAAATAAATCAGGGTTGAAGAAGGGCTCAGTGGTTAAGAGTACTTGCTGCTCTTGCAAAGGACCTGGGATCAATTCCCAGCCTAAACGGTGGTTCAGGAACACCTGCAACTCTAGTGGGACTCTGACACCAACTCCCAGGACCCATGTGGCAGCTCACAATCCTCTGTAACTACAGTTCCAAGGGATCTGATGACCACTTCTGACCTCCACAAGCACACAAGGTATGCATACAAACATATCGGCAAGACACTCATGCACATAAAGTAGAATAAATAATCTAAAAAGTCATCTCGCTTCCACTTAAATATCTCAAAAATCAGAAATTTTGAAAGTAATAAAAAAGAAAGGATGAAAAGAGGGGAAGAAACAAAGGAAAGAGGAAGGGAAGAGACAAGGGAACGAAAAGGAAGGGAAGGCAAAGAGGGGAGGGGGAGAGTCAGGAACCATCTGAACAAAATAAATTAGCATTGGGTCATAATCCAAAATACTAGTTGAGTACAGTTGAAGCCATACAGAAAGAGAATAGAATAACGAGAGAGAAGAGAGTCAAAGTTCTTAAAGAGAAAACTTTCAAATAATTTGTGTACATAGCTCTGCCTCCTAGCATATGAGGCAAGTGTCCTACTCAAATGTGGGCTGTGGAGAGAGACTTCCATCTAAAGAGTACAGTCAAGGCAGTGAGGAGAAGGAAGGACTTTAAACTGAGAACTCTGACCAGCAGCATTAGCCCTGTAACCCAGGATGTCACCACAACCTTGTGGCATCTAACACCGGGTGCCTTACAGAGGCACGCTGAGGCTTGATGTGTTGGGAAGGGGCTTTGCTCCTGGAGTCTCCATTCCCTGAAGCCTACTCTCACACTGGATGGGAGGAAAACAGATTTCAAGTGAAGGGCATTCTACAAAATTCCTAAGACTTCATCAAAGCTGTCATGATTTTTTTTTTTAAACTGGGCACTTTGAGAAACCAAGACATGCTCAGGGAGATGTGATGGTCAAAAATAACACAGTGGACAGGACTGTGGAACACAAGAGCATTGAGTAAAGGCTAAGAAAATATAAATCAAGTGCAGACTATAGTCTTTAAAGGGGGGGCAATGGATACTCCTGAACCTTTCAACATGGGACTACATGAATCAAACTAAATCATAAAATTTTCACTGACAGACTTTTCCTAAGTTATTGGTTAACCAAGCATAAAATTTTATTCATCAGCTGAGGGACTGCTCTTAAAGAAAGCTTGGATGTTACCAACAATATCTACAAAAATGGAGAGCAGATCTGTTTCTTGCCTGTGGAAGGTTGGTTTTCCAGGAGCTAGGTAGAGAGAGTTCCTGCCAGAGTATGGTATACGGGATGACTGAGAGTCTGACTTCTGCAAAAGGAAAATGTCAAAGCCAGAGTGGAGCCAGAGGAGAAGTCAAGACAAAATGGAGGAGACCCAGATATCAACCTCAACTAACTCCACTGGGGACTCTTGGAATGGGCCGAGATGGTCACACTGCCTATGCCTGGCAATGATTTACCTGATCACCCACCCTGGGATCCAGATAGAAGAAACTCTTCAGGGCTGTCGACAGCCATGTGCCCTGGGTCTTCCAAGGGAAGTTCTGCCCAAGCAAGGCCTGCATGGATTAAGTTGCAAACACATGAATTTCACCTGCCAGCTTTCTCCCTTTCCACTCAAGAGCCCACCAAAGAGGTTCAGAATGCACTACTAGAAATTCAGTTTTCTTTTCTATTCTGAAGCTTTTTTTTTGGTGGTCCAAACTGTTTTAGTAAGTTGCCAAGACCCCTCCAAAGAGGCAGTTTAAACCATTTTCAATGAATCTTACTGGACCTTACCTGATTATGGCCAAAAGCAAAGAAGAAAACACTTTGAAAGCGAAATGGTGGGCTAAAGTAAGTGAGGGGGCGCTGATGGAAGCGTTGCCTCCCTTCCTAGCACCCCATCAATTCAGTCCCTACATCCCAGGAAGAGACAACCCTCTTCCCCTTCCTACTTGTCATTTTAGCACCCTTGTACCCTTGTGCTTCTAAGAAACAACATAAAGACATTTTGGGGGACATCATGTGACTAATAGCTGCATCACCATACATAAGGCAGGGCACCGAAACTTGAAACTAATTTCTTACTAGCAGGACATTATTCATTCTCCTCAACCCTTCCTGGTTTGGATGTAGAAGACCAGTAGACGCCATACCTAGAGTCATTTCCACCATCTTAGAGGCAAAAATTTAGTCCTAGCCAAGGATGAGTTTGCACAAACATAACTGAAGATTTAATACAAGTCCTTATACTTACAGATGTCAATGTGTATTGAAGAAGATGTGAAAATTACTGGAAGCCAATTTACAGCAGCTGGAGCAAATTAGGACTCATTGCAAAAAAAAAAAAATTAAATTTAAAGAAGGAAATAATGAAACACCCAGCTCTAGGCAAACCATATGTGCAAACCGAAGTCTTTATTAATGGAAGTAAGAATTGTGTTAAAGGCAATTTAGTTCTTATAGCAAAACTCAATAAAGATATTCACTAGCTTGTAAGCCTTGGACTTCGAGGTAACTTACCAAAAGGTGTTCAATGGTTCTGTGGTGGTTTCTACAGTGGCTGTGAACCTACAGATTTGAAAGATATCCACATCGTTCATTTTACAGTCTAAAGATCACTATGACTTTTTTGAAATCTGGAAAAGGTTACATCTTATTTTACCAGCATTAGGAAACTTAATTAGCTATAAAGAATATTCAGGATTGCCATTAAGATGGCTCAGTGGGGAAAAGTGCTTGTCAACAAGACTGACTACCTGGGCTTGATGCCCAGAATCCAAAGAAGGAGAGAACACATTCTTGCAAGTTGTCTTGATTTCCACATGCATACCACGTCATAGTGACATGTATGTAAATAACTAACTTATGTAAATTATAAATAATAAATCCTTTTTTTAATAAAGAACAGAATTATGAGGGCTGGATAGAAGGCTCACTAGAGAAAGAACTTAAACATGAGTAAGAATCCAGTAACATTCTGGGATGGCAGCAAAGCTCCACGTTAAGTGAGAGATTCAAGCTCAGATAATAACATGGAGAGCAATTAAGGAAGACATCTGACATGAGCTTCTGGCCTCCTCACCCTCCCGCACACACATGTACACACATCACATGTGCACAAACTTAAGACACCTGGCATGAGCTTCCAGCCTCCACACCTACATGCACACATGTGTGTGTATCACACACGCACAAAAATTTTCAGTGATTTAACAAAGAATATTCAAAGTATTTGGGATATGAGTGTAGGGCAGAACTAACCCAGAAATTATCAAACTAAAGTCTGAAATATTAGCAACAATCTAATGTCTACCCTGTAATCTATACAGATTTAGAACACCTATACATAGGACAAAATATTGGCCAGAGAATGTGCCATCTATGAGCAAAGTGAAAAGCCCAAGGACTATCCTGACTAAGATGGCGCCCAAAGATAAGCCTTCAAATGAGGAAAGCTTGTATCAGTTCTATCTACATACAATGGAAATACAAAACCTTAAACAACAGCTCAGAAAGGCCAGCTCCCCAGACCAACTTCTGGGAGTCACATTGTAAGTTTAAAGCCTTGCTCAGTTCTCAGGCTAGCCCACCCATTTACCATTCATATTGTTGGTTCATTGGAAGAAAAAGAAAAAGAAAAAACAGAGAAATCATTGTGAGACTGCAATCAAGAGTTATTTTTCAGTTTAATTTCCTTCTGAGTCTCAACACTATGTGAATCCCTAATTTCTTCTGGTGAAATTTTGGCTCTCTAAATGAGTTGTTTTCTAGGTGAAAACAAATTAAGTTTCCAAGTATCTTCTAAAAGTGTTCAGTCATTGACTCTGCTTACATTTCAAACATTTTATTAGCAACTACAATTCACCCTCACTGTATATGTAGACATGACTGAGGGGCTGGAGACATGGCTCAGTAATTAAGAGCACTGGCTGCTCTCCCTCACATAGCAACGCACAACCATTTGTAACCTCATGGTATCCAATGCATTCTTCTGACTTCCTTGAGTACCAGGCATATACATGGTACACACATATGCAGGAAAATCAATTATACATACAAAGTAAAATATGTTTTTTAGGTATCATTGTGGTGCTTTCAATGAGACTGTTTCCCATAGATGGATATGTTTGAACACTTGGTTCTCAGAGGGTAGCACCCTGTTAGAGGAAGGATGTCACTTAGACAGCTTAAAAACTCATACCCCTTATCAGCTTATTATCTCTGCTTCTTGTCAGTAGTTAAATGTGAGCTCCCAGATTCCTGTTCATACTACCATACCTACCACATGCTACCATGATTTCCTGCTGTGGCAGACTCTTATCCCTCTGAAATCGTAAGTCCAAATAAACTCTTTCTTCTTGCCTTGGTCATGGTGTTTTATTACAGAAACAGAGAAGTAGTTAGGGCAATCATTTTAATGGCACTGGAAAAGATGCAGATTACCCAAGTAGTCCCATTATTTTTAAGGTATCCACAAGAGTAAACTATAATTCTTGTGATACCATTTTAATTGGCTAGTAGTAGTATGCTTTTTTATTCTTCACAGTTGATATTCCTTATCACTACCTGTGATTTGGGATTAAACAATGAGAGTTTAATGCTAAGATTTGCTTCCTAAACAGGAATCAGCTGCTCTTTGGTACCTCCAAATGCTGCTTCTCTTAAATATCTGATGATACATGGGTAGGGGGATCTACCAATCACTAATCATCCATATACACATCTCCCTGGAACACTCCATTACCAAGGCAGTAAAAAATGATGGTGCTTTTGAGTATAGCATCAGTATTTATAGACTGTAGATAGTTTTACTGTTGAACATGTTATTATGTTTATGCCTAGCAGTTATGTATCAATGTTCTCTGTTTAGTAATGGTGTAGTATAGGAGAATACTTTTATGACAAACTGGCTAGAGGTAATTCACACATGATCCTCATCATGAGACACTCCTCCGGACACTAACAGCCCTTGTAGCTATAACACTAAATAATTCTTTGAGCGTTTCTTCCTGGAGGATTAAGATATCCCGAGTTCAACTAAATCAGGAAGTAGTCCCTACTTTGCTATTCTTCTTACCATTTAATATGTTGGCTTTCCATGTGTGATTTTAATTATTTTACATGATTAAGTGTACAACATGCACTGTATGTGAATTATGAAGCCACCATAAAGGACAGCAGGCACATGGTTGTTAATTGCACAGTTCCCTTAGTAGGTCCCTTGCAAAGAAAGACCTTCCTCTCGATGTGTGTGCCACAGAGTTCTTTCAACACATGGTACACACCTATTAGAAGTTTCACTACTCTGTTTTATTAAAAGCACAGAGGGTGTTATTTCCAATCCTTTATAATTTCCGGATTACTAATTAAATTGCTTCAATCGTGTCAAAGGGACTTTTTATCACTTAGAATATTAGAATCAGCCCTTTTTGGAGAACAAAGTCAATCAGAAAAACTCTAAAAGCATGAAAAAGTGTTTCCTGTGTTCAGATGACTTAAAAGGAGCTCAAAGGAAATTCCCCAAATTTAAATAAAAATTCATTATCATAAAAAAATAAGGCTGCAAATTAAAGCCAAAGCAGCTAGTACCCAGAAAACAATCCTACGCTAAAGGCAGCCATAACCGGACCTCTGATACTATGCTATTTTTCAGATCCCTTAGTCTCTTATATCCATAATAAGTCCTTTACCAATGTGGTCAGTAAATAAGGTGTCTTGGCTGACATATTGGACCAGAGCATGCTTCTCAGTCTTCCTAATGCTGTGACCCTGTTCCTCATGCTGTGGTGACCCCCAAACATAAACTTATTTTTGTTGCTACTTCATAACTGTAATTTTACTACTGCTATGAATCATAATGTAAATAAATGATAAGCAGATGGTCTTATGAGAGCCCTGAGAAAGGAGAATCACTGCATTAGAGACACAGTTTTCTAAAGCACTTATGTGTAGCAAGCATAGTCTTCCTTAGTTCTCAAAGTATTCTACAATACTGCTACTGTTACATCACTTTTCAGATGCACAGATCAAGTGGAGCTGCAGATCACAGCTATAGGTCACAGCTATAGACTGCAGGGGTTATATGATTTAAACCAAGTTGTTTCTAAAGCCTCTACTTTTTCATTCTTCAAAATAAATTCAAATATTATACTATATACATATTACTACTTTCCAGAAAACTGAAATATGGTCAAAATAAGTTTGGGTTTAAGCAAAATACAATTTGTTGTCTTTGTAGATTTGGAAAATACTTTTTGTCATGCTTCAGGGCCATTATCACATGCATTCATTATTTTATATATGTATTTTTTACTTTACATTGTATATAAAGAAAGGATAATTGATGCATATAATGGTGACCCTGAAGCATGCCAAAAATCTTTCTACTTCATATATATTTATTTTCAATATATAATGAAAGGATGTATTAATGTATATAATCAGTATATAATCAGACGTGCCCATAATGTATTTATGATTAATAGCAAGGCAATATGTTTATTCATGTACATTTTTATAGAGACATGACAAATTTCAGACTTGCAAGATGGGTAAATAATCATATCATGGCAGCACGTTATTACAA
Source organism: Tokudaia tokunoshimensis (assembly GCA_036184795.1). NCBI lineage: Eukaryota > Metazoa > Chordata > Mammalia > Rodentia > Muridae > Tokudaia > Tokudaia tokunoshimensis. The sequence goes on from BTHU01000003.1 coordinate 17,053,662, forward strand.
TATGACTCTTCATTGAGTTTGTCTGTGCAGGAATTTTTGTGTATTGCCCTCACAAGATATTGAACTATCTGAAATAAAGAAATTCCAGAACATTCAGAGTCCATGCCTAATGTCCAAATCCTTGGAGAGTTACTGCTTTTAATTGTTAATTATGAAATGGCCTGAGGTAACCCAAATCCTCATCCAAAGGAAAAGATTGCTTCATTTGTTATATTTTCTAAATTCTCAAGCTAAAGGTGACCTTAGTCAAAGTCACTTTCAGCACCTTCCCACAGTAGTTCTAAAGTTCTTTAAGTAGAATTTGGATTTTAAAAGGCCATTTAATGATTGGAAGCTTTCATGACCCAAAGTCTAAGCTCTCTAACAATAACCTGTTTCACCCAGGCTGTAACTGTGAACTGAGGGGACAGTCAGAAGACAACAATGTCCCTGCAGCAGCTAGTGTTCTTCCCAGATGACTAACCAGATGATATCCTCTACCCTGAACTTGGATCTCAGTGTACATGGGCAAAGCTTTAGTTGTTTCTCTGTTTAAGTATCTTTGTATTTCTGCATTGCAATAAAGGCTTAGGAAAGGCAAACTTATAAGAGAGGAACAAATAAATGTATGAACCATGCATATTACAATTTAAATCAGTCTGGAGCCAAATTCCATTTTAAATGATACAGATATAGCCATATATAGAATGTCTTCCTCCAGTGACTAGATATGAACACAATAAATAAATTCTTCTAACTTATAGGGACTTCCAGAAAGATCTCTTGTTCAATACGTTGACCAAACTAGGAAGTACACAGCTGTTAATATCAAAGAAAGAAGAAGTTTGGGTAAAAAAGAAAAATCATAACTACTAGTGGTCTATGCTTTCAAAAGTAAAAATTAGTAGCATACACATATATATACCATGTTCTTTTGTGGTTAAAAATAGCACTTCTAAAGCTTAGTATGTTTTAAGCTTCCTATGACTAGTCACATTTAAAATACAAAAGTAACAGGGAAAAAAGTAGTATTCATTTGTTAGGGTGACCATCATACATCCAGCAGAAAAACAACAGAAATTTATGTTTTTCCAACTCAAGATGCTACAAGTCCAAGGTCGAGTCTCAGCAGTTGACTTCTCCTGAGCCCATCTCCTTGATTTATAAATGGACATATTCACCATATCTTCTTTGGACTTCTCTCTGTAATTGACAGTATCCAAATTTCCCCCTCTTACAGGAATACCAGCACACTGGATAAGGGCTCAGCTTCATGGTGTCTTATAATTCATTCACTGCTTCAACAACCTATCTTTAGATGCAGTCAAATTCTGAGACATGAATATTGGTGACATACAACCCAATATACATGTAAAGGAACATGACAACTGTTACCCAAATGTAATATTGCCTATGCCCACTGATATTTGCTAGGGAATGATGTGGGATGTACCAATCCATTGAGAAACAAGAAGTTTGCACCTAAGGTGCAAAGTTCAAAAATGTTACCATGGTTACATAAATGAATATTGAAAGTAGCCACAGAGAGATCAGATCAGTGGTGGGGCACTGGTTTAGCATGGGCAAAACCCTGAGTCCAATGCCCAGTATCATAAAAATTGAACCAATAATTGTATCATTTAAACTTGGTAATGGTTAAAAAAATTTACTGTCCATTTCATAGGCAGAAAAATAAGTTTAAGAAAAAGAAAAAGCACATACAATCCATTCTGAATTTGACTCATTTCTTTATCAAATGTATGTTGCAGATACTCTCATTTTTAAATTTTGTTCCATGTCATTATTAAGTACTTAATAAATGCTATGTAGTAGCTGAAGCCCTCATAAATGTCAGTACTTTGTTACCTGGTAAATGACAGTCATTGGTAAAACAGGGTGCCTTTGGTTTTGTTTAGTTACTTCTTCTAACTTCTATCAAGATAAGGCAATAAAATTTTAGCAAGTTTTCAAATGTTACAAATATAGGAGATAATTATACATACATATGTATACCATTGCCCTGTGTGATAAAAAAGAAATACCATGTCTGAAGCAATTATTTCCTATGTACTCCCATGTATCCAGTCATTATTTATAGGTGTCATTTTTACATTGGCAATATCTAAAGTAACAACAGTCACTATAGACATCAGGAGCCCCTGGTAGCTTCAAATTTACACTTAGATTGTACCGCATAGTGACTCTAAGGAATCGTATCTGACTTTCTCCTCAGCTCTGAATTTGAAAAGAATGTATTAAAAAATAATAATAATGATAACCCAAAAAGAAATGAAAATGAAGCTCCTATTAACGTGTATCCTTCCTCTAAAAAGAACTGGTAAACAGACAGTCATGGCTCAGTGAGGTCCCCTGGGCTACCAACTGGGGGCAGGCAACTGTGCGTCATATGTTTTCTGGTAGTTAATTCCAGTTTTGAAAATGCCATCTTCAAGGACCAAAGCTTGGGAGAGAAATTGCAAAACCCACAAAGGGAGAAATGACTATAATACTTGCTGCCTCTGTTCAATCTTAATGGGCTTCTATTACGCCAACAGACCTTGTGACTTGGAAGCCTTGGTCTGCATGAAATTGTTGAGTGCTTTGAACACAGTACAGATGCCCATAGAAAGCAAGGATGGACATTTTATTCAAATTGTAAACATATAATGGTTGCCTAGGACAAAGATAGAAACTTGGCTGATGAAGTATCCAAAATTGACTTGTAGATCTCTAGAAAACAAACAGATCTTCATTACGCATCTCGTCTCTCATCCCCAGGGCCTGGCTGTGAGCTTCTTCCTTTGGGGAGCAGGCTTGGCGAAGAAAGTTTCAGCTGCTCAGCTTCATGAAAACTGTTGTTTGGATTTCTGAGTCCCTTTAAAAATCAAAATTAGAGAAAGGGTGGGAAGAGTTAACACACGAGAACTTTCCAGAGACCCTCTCCAGATTATTAATCAGCCAGCTGAGAACATTGTCCGTTTTTTTTTTCATGGAATCTTTTTCTTGTAAGTGAAACAAGTCTAGCATTGCCGGCAAACATCAATGCCATGCAGAGAGAGTAGATAAATTTAGAGTGAATGGCTTCCCAGTTAAATAGAGACCAACAGAGAGTTTATAATAAAACAATTTGCACACAGTTTGGAATATGACAATGGTAATTGTTCTTATGTCGAAAACAAACATTTCATGATGTGTGCTTGAGGCAGAGCAGGCCAGGTCCTGATACAGCTCTTCCTGAATCTCCATGGCACCAGGAAGACAACTTTGTATTGGTTACGCTTGTCCAGCATATCCAAAAGTATAGCACATGGAGATATGATTGCACATGAGAGCTTTAAAACCCCTATTTTCAGCTGGAAATTCAGTGTTCAATGCCCGGCATTTGAAAGCAGAGAGAGAATGGGAGTCCTTTCATCTTCAGCTGAGGGTTGATGTTCCTGTTATCTGGAACTTCTGACGCTGTTTTAATCATGGAAGAGCACTGACTCTCAACCCAGCTGTACAGCGGAATCTCCCAGGGAGCTTTAATAAACTGATAGCTGGTACCCACCTCTAGACATTCTGATTTAAGTGATGTGGGGTGTGGCCAGGCATTGAGTTTTAAAAGCTCCCCAGGTGATTCTAAAGGCCAGATAAAATTCAAAGGAGCCACAAAAAAAAAAAGGAGAGAGACACACAGAGAGAGAAGAGAGAGACAGAGAGAGAGGAGACTCAGATGATATTTTGTCATTTATAGGTACAAAGCTAAAATCTACCTAAATTATTTACATCTCATTTTTAATTGCATCATAACAATCACCCAAATTATCTCAGGAAACTTGAAACAATAGAGTATTTGACTTAGAAGAAAACCCAACCAACATTTGGTCCTGAGATGTTTAGTCTGGGGCCCTTGGGCTTCTGGGAGTCTATTAGATACTATGTGAACCATTTGAAATGGTAGATACATGCGATTTTCCAGGATCCATAGCCACAGATTCTGTTAGTTGGTAGCTTGAGGCTCCGGACTCCAAAGGTTAAGAACCATTTAAATCCTCAAAAACTTGAAACAAAGAAATGAAATAGCAAGTTGAAACTGTAAAACACTGAATCCTTCACTGTACCAGGACTTCTTAGAACTAACCACAGGGTGATTTCCAAGCTTTTGCACACAGCCAATTAAAATCTCAATACAAAAAGGCTTCAAACAGATTAACATGACCAAATTATGACTTGGGGCTGGTAGTTGAAATTTCTAGAACTGTAGAAGCAATGATGTTCTTGAAGACAACTCTAGTTTTCAGCAAAGGGATCACAGAATAATCCCTCTGACAAGGAATTTACCAAGCGTTATCAGATTAACTACAGGAAGTGAAGAGATGCTAGCAAAGAGCTTCTGCTGTCCTGCTGGAACTGCAGTGTGATTTTTCCCAGGTTCATATCATGTTTACTTTGTTATCCCATATCTGCAGTAGCATGTGGCTCCCATGCGTATTCATAGATGATGATCTTATTGTGAATCTAAAGCCATTCTTGAAAAGGAGATTCACAGGTGTCAATGATAGGGACACATAGCAAGTGCAAAACACCTTCCAACTGTGGGTGGCAGGACTCTAAGGTAGGCTTGTTCTTAAACGAAGACAGTGCTCTAATCAGTGGTGGCCTATTAATGCTACCAAAAGAGAAAGTAGAATTTTAAATGATGTTTCTGTGTATGCATCTTTAACTATAAGTAGTACTCTTGGGGACTACTCTAATCTTTGGTTTGTCCACTCTTCTATTCTGTCAAATGTTAGCAGAATTTTTCAGGTGTTCCCCTCTGGTAAGGTATGCATAACACTAAGCACATGGGACTAAACGCTGTTCTATATTTGGCATCTATATGCAGAAAAGTTCAATAACAAATCCAGGTATCTGTAAGCTTGGGGAGGGGGACAGTTACAGTTAGGACTGTGGAGGGTCAAAGTAACGTTTAAACTTCTTTTCCAGTACTTATTAGCTGAGCTACCCAAGGTAAAGTAGTTAACCCAGTTAGCCTCAATTTCACTTTAGTAAAATAAGATTAATTGCATCTCCCTCATAAAGTTGATGTATATCCAACAAATTTGGAATACTACTCAGCTATTAAAAACAATGAATTCATGAAATTCTTAGGCAAGTGGGTGGAACTGGAGAATGTCATCCTGAGTGAGATGACCCATTCACAAAAAAATCACACATGATATGCACTCACTGATAAGCGGATATTAGCCCAGAAGCTTGGAATAGCCAAGGATCAATTCACATATCAAAGGATACCAAAAAGAAGGAAGGAGAGGCGCCTGGTCCTGGAAGGGCTCAATGTGGCAGTGTAGGGGAATACCAGGAAGGGGAGGCAGAAGTGGGTTGGTTGGGGAGCAAGGGGAGGGAAGAGGGCATATGGGACTTTTGGGGAGGAGGGGGAACCAGTAAGAGGGAAATCATTTGAAATGTAAATAAAGAATATACCTAATAAAAAATTTAAAAAAAAGAAAACATAATTCACCTTTTTCCATTATCTTTTGAAACCTGTTGTTGTTGTTTAGTTTTTAATTTATTCATAATGCTGGGGACCAAACATAGGGCTAGGCAAGTATTCACCCTTATCTGAAAAGAGACAAAAAAATATAATAATAATAATAATAATAATAATATACTTAATACGATAAGTAAAAAGTAGCTAAAGAAGCTAGAGTGTGGCTCAAAAGCTAAGAGCACTTGCTTACCTTATGGAAGACCAGGTTCAAGTCCCAGAACCCACAATAAAATGCTCACAAGACCTGTAACTGTAGGACCAGGGGCTGGGACAGTGTCTTCTGGCCTCCAGTGAGGCCTGGATGCATGAGGTATACAAGCAAGCATGCACACATCCACCCAAGTAAAAAGTCCTCAGTTAGCTGGGAGTCCAAATCTGTCCCTTCTAGACCAACTCGCTTCTCAAGTTCATTCCTATTCTTCTTCCTTACCTCAGTACCACTAAGGAAAATGGAGAATCTTTTCAAAATCAAAATCATGACAAACTCCTTTATACGGCCTTTGGGGTACTCTTGTTTGTTTGTTTTATTTTATTTTTTATTGAAAAAAGGAAGTAAAAACATTTTATGATAAAATTAAAGATTTACATGGAAAATGTTTCTGACAAGATTGAAGAAGCATATAGAAAAACACATTAAGATGGACAATTTTCATGGAAAATTAATGTTTGTTTTTTAGGTAGACTTTACATTTACTTCATGAAGCTTTGAAATCTGGAGCAGAAATCATTGTATTAATGAATAGAAGATGATAAATATTTTCTCCCATGTGCTTTGGATTCTTATTCCTATTGCAACAGTAGGCCAAAAATTAAGATCATGGATTCAAAAGAGGAAAGGAGAGCTTTGTTTTTATAAAAAGAGACTGGGATATGTTTGGTAGAGTGAGGTATGGTGAGGCGGAAGGGGTACTTCACCCATGCTGAGGCATCCCTTCCTCCTGAGATACCAGCCAGCCATTCAATGGGTATAATATATAATGGAAGTTATTTGGAGGCATGGGAAGGGGAGTTGAGTGAAGGGAGTAGAGGGAGAGAGAGAGAGAGAGAGAGAGAGAGAGACAGAGACAGAGACAGAGACAGAGAGACAGAGATCAAGAGAGACAGACAGACACAGACAGAGACAGACAGACAGACACCAGCCAGGAACAAGCAGAGAGAGGTGGGGAGAGGAAGGGAAGAATGGGAGAAAGGGGTTAGAAAGATAAGAGAGTCAGAGAGAGAAGGGATAGAGAGCAAGGAGGAGCCAAAATACTCAGTTTACTCAATGTGTTCATAAAGCATCTAATAGGTATTTTATAAGACTCATTGTAGCCTTTGAAAGCTCTTGTTATTGTGGGACAGGAACGCTGGATAAAAATGCAAAGGTATGTGAATTTTATAATGATTGATATTAATACTATAACTATCTGAAGAGGAGAGAGATTTGGTGATTGGGGAAAGTCAGACTTGAATTCGGCAGAGACTAATAAGCCATGGAGACTCTGGAGAAGCAAGAGCCTTGGGACACTCCCAAAGGACTGGAGATGCCAATCTGTAAGGCAAAGGGATCCTAAGGAGGAAAATGGGAAACACAGGGTTGAGCTGTGTTCGTGGAGTCTTCAAAATACAATCTCTACCAGATTGGCATTTGGAGAATCCAAAAGGCTGAGAGAGTGAAAGAAATTGTAGGTTTGACCATGCCACCTAACTCCTGGACAGCCTCTCCCCAGCTTAGGTTGCCAATTCTGTGACACAAGGAAGAAACCACCCTCGAGATCAAAGTACTCCAGACTTACTCCTAAATAAAGGACAACATAAAGAATTACACGTACCCACTGTCCACATTTTTGAAAAGTGCTTCCAATTTTCAAGGAAACCTGAGAATCATCTACACATGAACAAGAAAGAAGCATGATTTTCAGTTGGTGAAGTCTGAGCTCAGAGTGGAGTCATGACTCAGCACTGAACTGCAAATGGCCAGGGACAAACTGTGTCACCTGTTCATTTCTCTATCATTTTAAACGTGAGATGCTTAAAGCGCTGACGAACAGAACAGCATACATTTTTTTTCCCTAAGTGCATACCATTCTGGGAGCTGGGTCTTGAGTACAGTGTTTTGGTACAGCATTTGCTCAGCCGACAGGAAACTCTGGGTTAGATCCCCAAACACCACATATACTGCATGTGGTGATAAATACCTATAACGTCAGCAGTTAGAAGGAGAGGCAGGAAAAGGAGGAATTGAAAGTCACCCTTAGCTTAAGACATGTTTGAGTCCAGTATGTGCTATATGAGATCTTGCCTCATTAAATGCCTAGGCCATAGCCGTAATTCAATCAATCTGTGAAATACTGTGCCTACCTAGAGTACTGCCAGGGATCCATCTAAACCAGTGATTCTCAATCTGTGGTTGTGATCCCTTTGAGGTCAAACATCAGAAAACACAGATATTTACATTACTATTCTTAACAGTAGCAAAATTACAATTATGAAGTGGCAATGAAAGTAATTTTATGGTTTGGCTCACCACAACATGAGTATGCTGATCTAAATACTCCCCATTTAGATCATGTAAACCTATCATGAATGATTTTGTTTTTGCATTAGCAGATAAAAGGAAATTAAATATCTTTCTCTCTGCCGTATGCTTAGGGTTTCTGTAGAGGAAAACTGGCATTCCACAGCATGCCTTGGAATTTCATGTAAATATCTTGAAGCCAAAGAATCAGCTTATCTCAGCTAGTTCAAGCAAGAATTCTGTGCCTGCTCTGGGAATACCAGCCTGTCTTGCTATGAGTTTTCACACACGAGCAGAGAGACCCAATATTATTATATGAATGTGTGCTTCTCTGTTACATGTAGGAAAATGGTGGAGCAGATACCAAATACAAATAAAAAATTAAAGGTAAGTGAGTCCTGGGTACTGGGTGCTTATAAGGAAGCAGAAGTAGCTAACCAAGAGTAAACAGGAGATGAAAGCTATGCATTGAAAGCAAGCCAGCAGAATGGCTGGGCTTCAGAGACAGCAAGCCTAAGCTCTATGGCCTTTCTCTGCTATTTAAACCATCGCTGGTGCCTTTTCAAAAGTTGCTATCTCTTCCCAAAGTTGAGTGCTATTTGTCTTACAGGCATCTTACTGGTTAATACATCTTTACAATAAACACTCGGCAAAGTGTAAGGAACCGAAGAAATAAATTGAAATGGCTTTTAGCAGTGGCTGGGGGTACCAGATTGACAGCTCTGGAAACAGATGGCCTCTTTTTCTCCGAAGAATAGATACAGCCTGATAAACAGAGGTGTTCCTTCAGCTACTTCTTCAATAAGCCTTCACCCTGATAAAGCAGTGGCAGAAGGAAGACAGAAGGAGTAGTCACCTCTTCCAGCTAGCTCTCTGCACACTGCCACACTGCCATTTAGCACCAGGGTGAGAGTATTTTTCCCTTCCGCCAGCCGTCAAACAGGGCAATGCACTTATTTCCCTTGCAACAGTGGTCAGTCAGATGGTGATAACTTCTGACTACACTGGCCTCCACTGGATCTAAAGCCCAGAACTTGAAAAGCAAGAGAACTCATGTTTCCTACCCTGGTTTCTTACAGCCATCTAGTCTCAGTCCCCGACACTAAATCAGGTACTGCAGTCGAGTCTGGCTGTTTTATCTGGTTTTCCCAAAGTTATCTGAAATGAGTACTCCACCATCCATGAAATCAAATGAATCTCAGGGACATTCCTATTTATGCAGTACGAGGGGGGATCTTTCAAAGGAGAAAGGAAAAACATAAAAAAGGCATGGAATGATTCCAAGAGAACAGTAATGTGCATTTTCCTCTCCTGAAGAAAAGCAGCAAGTATGTATGAAAAATTGAGGGGCGTGAGTTAAAGTAGAGCCTTAACATTACTTATTTATGTGCAGAGCTTAAGAACCACTAAAATCCTCTTTGTCACATGACCCTAAAATGAGCAAAGACCAATATAATAGCACTATCGGATAACAGTCAAGAGATGTCAGAAAATGTATGCTCTGTTTATCTCATACTTTCCTAAACAATCCTACGAAGTCTTCTTTTGTTTCAGGAGCCACTCAAGCATATAATAAGAGTTCCAGCAAGTTGAAACTGCTTGTATCTGGTTATTTTCCGTGAATTGTAAGCCTGCCACCTCCGGGTCACTAGTTTTCTTATGTTGCTAGAGCATTTTTTTTAAAGGAGGAACTGTTCCAATTCTTACTAGGAAAGCATTTCGCCATCCTCAGTGTCTTCCATTAACATCCATTAATAGCTCGAGTTTGCTTCTAAAACAACCTTAAACACCTGTGGTGGTCTCAAAGTAGCAAGTGCTCGGGTAGAAGCCTGCCATTCTTGTTTATTGTCCCCGGAGCTGTATATCTTCCTGGAGCACCCCAGAGCACACCTCCAAACTCAGATGTGTGGAGGATCCTCCACCAGACTTCTCATATGTGACTTGTATCCTCCGTGTTCATTCGTTCATTTCTCCATTCAGGCATCTATAGACATTTCCATGAGTCTTCAATCGCCATCTGTACTTGTTGTGTCCAGCCTCTCTACACAGAGACATATGGAGTTGAGCCATCTGCAACCATGGGTTTGTCCATCCATAACAAGTTCCCTGAAATAATGACGCAAAGACTTCTTATATAAGGATAAATCACCGGGACAAAGGCCTTGGACCATTCCCTGACTAGCTTATAACTTAATCATGCCATTATTCTATTGTAAGTTTTGCCACAGGGCTGGTTCTCAGTTTCACATGCCCATCTTCTTCCAGAGTACTGGGACGAATCTCCTCTGCCTCACTCTTTCCCAGACTTTCTCTCTCTCTCTCTCTCTCTCTCTCTCTCTCCCTCCCTCCCTCCCTCCCTCCCTCCCTCCCTCCCTTCCCTCCTCTCCCTCTCAATATATATCAGAACTTCCACCTTTTATTTCCTGCCTCAGCTCATTGGCCATAGATTTTTTTTAATTGACAGGTAAAACTTCCATACATTGCACAAAAGATTCCCTCTACAAACAGACATGCATGGGGTTGTACATCAGAAAAGGCACTAGAGAAGAAATCCTGGATTCAATAGCCATTGCTGCCATCCAACAAATGACACCTGGAACAAGTCATTACTCTTCTTATATCTACCTCTGATAGTTATGGGTTGGGCTATGTCATGTCTAAGAGCCTTTTACTCTTCCAAAAGTTTTCAGCTTCAATGCCAATTCAGTTGTGTGATACAAACAGACAGATCCTTGTAATTACATTAAAAACTTTTCACTTCTCATTCTAAGGTGTTGAGCTTTACAGTGGCTGCATACAGAAGTTCTTTGAAAGTAAGTAAGACAGGGAAATTCAACTTTGGTGTTTAGGGCATGTTATATGTTCCTATGTTATTGGACAAAGGAAAGAGAATTCAAAAAGAAAGACATCCAAATCCCATTTAGATACTAGTCTCAGTTATCTACATCTTATACTGCATAATTTAGGATCTCTGATTCACCTCCTCCAACTTGCTCTTTATCTGTTTCTTACACATTCAATGGGAACACTAACCTCAGATTTGGCAAGTTATTTTCCGATTTGCATTCAGCAATCTGTTATTCCTAGTCCATGTGAACTGTCCTCAGTATTTGATGAGAACCCCCTCCTGTATATGCCTCTTTCACCTGGCATCTGATATCCCCACCTACCTCACTAAGTAAGGTTTCCTCACTGGACTCCAGACAAACAGATCCAAAAGATCTTGAAAACAAACAATGTTTGATGTTCTTTCCCAAGCTTTATCCAACTAGGGCAGTTAGTGGCAGCTGTCCAGTGCTATCAGATACTACATCAAAACCATCTTGTAAATCATGGTTGGCTCTTCATTTCCTTCACACAGTACTTGTAATCAATCAGTATATAATTCCACCTCTACCATCATTCTCTTCTGTTGAACATCACCAGTTCTTATGTGCACCAAAACTGTCTCTCTGCTCCTGAAAATTCCTCTTAAAATTTGTTACCACCAAAGAAAGGTGATAACAAAGGTGATCTGAAAAGTCTAACTCTGTCCCATCTAAAGGGTTGTCAAAGTTTTCACAATAGTTTTCAAGGTTCAACTTGTTTGGTTCTCCATAACTTCTCAAATTTCACCCCCCTGCTCTCTACTTCGCTCACTTCTGTCTAGTTACGTAAGTCTCCTTACTTGAAATGTAAGAGCCAAGGCTTGATGCTAGTTTTGGAAGAGGTGTACATAATTAATTCCTCATTTCCTTCACATCTTTGTTCATTTCTCATCTCTTAAATTAATCGCACTCTAAGAATCCTATTTAATACTGATAACTGAACCCCCAGGTTCTCCTCATCTTTACTACCTTGATTTACACGTCTTTTTCCATAGCAAGTATCACCTGCCAATGTTCTATGTAATTTAAGTGTTGTATGTTTAGCTTATTTTCTGCCTCTCCCATTGAAATAAAAGTCACAAGGGAATAGATAATCTTTTTCTTTTTTTTTAATTATTTATTTTATTTTTTTAATTTACATTCCAAATCATTTCCCCTTTCCCGTTTCCTCCCTCCCCGAAAGTCCCATAAGCCCCCTTCCCTCCCTCTTTTCTCCATTCAACCCCCTCTCGTTACTCTGTCCTGGCGTTCCCCTACATCCAGTCTTTCCAGGACCAGGGGTCTCTCCTTCCATCTTCTTAGAAATCTATTGATATGCGGATTGTGTCTAGGGTATTCCAAGATTCTGGGTCAATATCCCCTTATCAGTGACTGCATACCATGTGTGTTCTTTTGTGATTGGGTTACCTCACTAAGGATGATATTTTCAAGATCTGACCATTTGCCTAGGAATTTTGTGAATTCGTTGTTTTTAATTGCAGAGTAGTATTCCATTGTGTAGATATACCACATCTTCTGAATCCATTCCTCCGTTGAGGGACATCTGGGTTCTTTCCAGCTTCTGGCTATTATAAATAAGGCTGCTATGAACATAGTGGAGCATGTGTCCTTATTGCATGCAGGTAAAGCCTCTGGGTATATGCCCAGGAGTGGTATAGCCGGATCCTCCGGGAGTGTCATGCCCAGTTTTCGGAGGAACCGCCAGACTGCTTTCCAGAGTGGATGTACCAGCTTGCAATTCCACCAGCAGTGGAGGAGTGTTCCTCTTTTTCCACATCCTCGCCAACAACTGCTGTCTCCTGTGTTTTTGATCTTAGCCATCCTGACTGGTGTGAGATGGAATCTCAGGGTTGTTTTGATTTGCATTTCCCTAATGATTAAGGATGATGAACATCTCTTTAGGTGCTTCTCAGCCATTAGATATTCTTCAGGTGAGAACACTTTGTTTAGCTCTGTACCCCATTTTTTAATAGGGTTACTTGCCTCTCTGGAGTTTAACTTCTTGAGTTCTTTGTATATATTGGATATTAGCCCTCTGTCAGATGTAAGGTTGGTAAAGATCTTTTCCCAGTTAGTTGGTTGCCGCTTTGTCTTTTTGACAGTGTCTTTTTCTATTTGTTGGTTAATTCATTGCCAGTATCTGAAACCATCTTAGACACCTGGCAATTATTTAATATTTGGTAAGTGAGTAGACAGAAGGAAGAACGTTCCTGTTGCCAACAGACTATAAGCCACATCGTATGAAGCTACATGTCTTTAAACCAATACAGCTCTGGTTTAAAGAGCCAATCGAGGCCTTGCCCTTCACCCTCTTCTTAGTCATCTGACACTCCTGCCTGGTTTATTGGGGAAATTCTTGACCTTCACCCACTAGAATCCTCAGAACAAATAATAATCTTGTTTTGGAGAAACACAGAAATAAGAGTTTTAGACTTATACTAGATAATTTGGAATAAATCCTAAAATATAACTCCCTCATGTTTCTACTGCAATGACTGTAAAAGAATCAATATCTAAGTGTTTAAGCTCTGACTGTATGTCAGATAACATTCTAAAGTTTTATTAACTCATTTATTCTACATTAACTCTTTATTCTGACCTGACTACTCTCCTCATTATTGGATAAGTTCTACATGCACAATAATCAGAAAGTAACAAAAAATATGAGTGGATAAGAAGACTCAAAGCTAAAAACAGTGGCTACATTAAGAAATGTTGGTTTTGACATGTTGAAAATCAAATATCCAAGAGTAATTAAATTTCTCCCAGATGAGACATGGAGAAGGCTTAGTTTGGAGCAGATACAATTCTAGCTGTCCAGCCACAAATGGTAAAAGATTGTCAGGTACATTCAAATGCACTTACTTAATAAATAGCTTGGCCCATAGTTTCATCAATATTTTCTCTTACCATTCTTTAAAAATATTAGCATGGCAAAAAGTTGTATTAGCTTGACCATGCTCATCCTGGGATCATTTTAAATAGCACTTTATTACCCTACTTTCTCATCTCTACAAAGCAGAGAGTGAGGAGCCATTTCAAAGAACACCCTGACCTCACCCTCTAACTATCTCTAATCATTTTAGCCTGCTAAAAGTCAAAGATGTTCGCTTCCCACAGAGATTGCATCAATCTGTTCAGGACACACCTGTTGAATGCCTACTGAATCGCAGCACAATCCCTTAATCAATGGATTTGGTGTTGGGAAGTGAAGGGTAAAACATCTGCCATAGTTTGAATTTGAACCCCCAAACCCTACATGTTAAAAGTTTGATTACCACCTGTGGCACTTTGGAGACATTGTGGAACCATAAAGAGATAAGGCCAAGTGGAAAGAAGTTGGGTGAGGTGGATATACTGAGGAAAATGATACTAGTATCCAAATGTTGTTCTCTTTGCTTCTTGGTTACTACAATGTAAATAGGCTTTTCCATTCCCTGTTGCTGTCAGATCACATCTTCCCACTACAGGATCAAAGTAATGGGACCAAGTGAAAATACACTAAAACTTCTCAAACCGTTCATAGGAATAGAAAGCTAGCATACTACGACTCCAAAAAGTTATATTAAGTAAATGTAGAGAGCCTTATTGGGGTGCCATGCCACCTGGCAGGAACTTGACATCGACCAATGTGAAGTTCCTCTCCCAGCCTTTGAGCAGGAACTCCTGGGTTAGCCATAATCCCCTCCACCTGGGGTGGAGCACTCAGACCAAGGTGAAGCCCATTGTTCTTCAAGGACCTGCAGTTTCCTGAGAGACACTAGTCACCAGCTGAGCAAATGAACTGGTTCTGCAGAGAAGTTTCCAGTCTTTGGGGGAAGCGTTTTTTTCCTCTGCCTATATATTTGGAGTCCTCCATTAAACTTTGAGACTTTGAGCAGCAATGTTGCCTTGGTCTCCATCTCTTTTCGCCGCCTTCCCATACATCCCCAGCTTCCCTTCCAGGTAACCCATTCGATGTAACTGCGGGCAGTTACAAGTAAACACTATATCCATAGGGGAAGGAATAAATAAGTACATTAATGCTGATGAAAATCAGTACTATGCAACAACTTAAATGACTATATTAGATTTAAGTGTACCAATAAGACTCATTTTAAAATATATGGAGTTTTTAACATATGTAACAATAACAGTACTTTTATTATTTTTAAATGGCATTGTGTATTGATTACAAATATAAGAATATGTAATACAATGCACAAAGCATGGACTTGAAGATCAGACATCAAATTTAAATAGTGACCACTGCTGGGGAAGCTGGGGCTAGCTGGCTTTGAAAATGAGACTTGTAGGGGGAAGGGAGATAAGAGTCAGATGGGAAGAAAAAGAGGATGGAATGTAATCAGAATGTTCTGTAAATACGTACACATGAGAAACCATCCAAACAAATTTAATACATGAGAACGAATGCACACACATGATAAACTTTAACAGGGCCTGTAAAGTGCTACTTCTTAAGGAAGGTGTTTGGAGCCAGTATTTTTAAATGATGAATTTCGTCAATCAGGAACATACTGATTTTAAACACTTTTTTTTCTTCTAAATTTTAGGAAGGATGTCTTGCAATCAAAATACGAGTCTCAAAAGAAGGGAAGCGGCATAGGCCACAGAGACTGGGACAGACACACAAACAGGTGCCAAGTGAGAAGCACATTAGGAAGGACCATACAGTTGCAGAGAGCTGAGCTCTTGGGTAGGTGTGTCCTGAAAGTCCTGAGAAAGCCAACCTTGGGCCTGACCTGCGGACGACCAAAGCAATGCCAAGGCTTTCCAGGCAAGAGGAGTAGCTGAAGAGAAAGACAGAGATGTCATCTCAGGAGTCAGGCAAACATGTCCAACCTGCTGACATCACAAGACAAGAGTTGTAATCTACCGAGTTCATGGTCAAGAACCTCATAATCAAGTTTTAAGAAAAATAAGTTTTATCAAAAAAGAAATCCCATAACTTTGAGTTGGATTTCATTCAAGGTTGTCCTCAACTCACAGGACCTGGGTTGGATATTGCTAGCAGAGGTTCATTTCTAATTGTGTTGTTTAGACTTAGTAACCTTGGGAGAGTCAATCTCTGAACTTTTTCTTCAGGTTGAGCAGGGGATGGCAACAGCTCTGTGTTGTCTCAGTGTGCAGGCTAGAGTAGTTGCACGCAGGAATGCCTACCACAGTAAACAGCAATTGCTCAGAAATGAAGAAATGATTGACGATTATTAGCTGAGACTAAGACTCATCGCCTAATTTCCTGAGTTAGTGATCTTTTCATAATGCCGAAGTGCTGATTTTGTAATTAGCATTGTCCTAATTTCATAGGTCCCCAAATTTTACAGTAATAAAATATGATGCCTCACTGGAGTCCCTGGCAATTTACTAGGTCTGAATTTTTAAAATATGGCTCCTCGTGCCAGCCTCTCTCTCTGTGCTTCTCTTTTCCCTCCATGCCACACATATCTAATTACGTGCTAAGCTCTCTCTATGACCTTGAAGCTATCAGAGCTAGAACTTTGGATATACTGGCTTCTACGTTATGGGCTCAGCTGCTTGCTGAAACTTGGCACGCCAAATTTGTATCATCCAAGAAGGTAGAATAGGACTAGAAATACATGGATTCTGTTCAGTTACAGAAAATCTGAGTGCGCACACCTTTGTTCATGGAGCTGAAGTTGATAGAGCATTTGCGTATTTAATAGACTAACAGTTCTTGTCATTCTTGTCCTTGTTAAGGAAATAAGTTTAAATAGATTTAAGAGGAAAAAAACAACTTCTGGGCTCACATGCTGTGAGTGATATATATTAACCAACTCTTATCATATCGGAGGATCAGTAAAGGAGGGCTGCATCCGCATCATTCTCTGACTGGACATCTCTCTGCAAGGTAAACAGATGTTTCCTTGCCATAGACTGGGCCAGATACAGCATGATCTAAGCCCAAATTTGAGCAACTGAATTATTTTTCTCAATAAGGTCTTAGCCACCATTATCAGTATCCCAAGAAGTTGTCTGTTGCCAGAGACTAATGGTCACTCCTCCTTCAGTGTGCATTTCCAAATTCCACTGCCCTGTGTGGAGAGGAAGAAGCATGCTGTCTCTCCACACAGCTCACTCCAGCAGCTGAGAAGCATGAGGTCATTTAGACTGCAGGAGCAATTGGCATGTGCTCTCTCCAGAAAGTTCCTCTTGTCTGACAGGAATGGCTATAAATACCACAGATTCACAGACAACACACAGCCGCTATGCTCTAGAAGCCTACTGTTGTGCGCATCAGTAAAGCCTCTGGTTGCTGAGGAATTCCCATCAGGCCCTGTCCCAGCCTACACCTTCTCTAGCTCTTCCAAAAAGCAAAATAATAAACAAAAGCGGTCCTGAGATCTTCTTCATAAGGGTTGGCTAATATTGACGATACAAACTTTGCTGCATGGAGTAGGGTTTGCACTGGTGTTGTCACAGAGGATATCTGAAGTGAACTGAGTAAAACCTTTTAGAAAATGCACAGATCCACTGTGACTGTGACAGTTCTAGGACTTGATATTCAACTCTGAGGCAATGGTGGAAAGTAGAGAAGTCCAGTAATCAACCTCCCTCCCTCTTCCTCGACACTCACACCTCTCTCCCTCTGCCCCTCACTTATCTCTCATGTGGAAGGGGCATGGTGGTATGGTAAACAGAGTTACAGTTCATGCTGGCATTGGAACCCTGTGTAGCCAAGGATTCTTTGGAACCTCTGCTCTTCCTGCTCTACTTTCCAAGTTAAGAGATTAGAAGAATATTCCGCTGGGAGTTCTCTTGATATGATGTTACTCCAAAACGAGTGAGAGGACCAGGGGATGAGAAATTGTCCTCTCTCTCTGCTGTAAAGAGATATAGCCCATCTGAGGGAACATTGATCTGGTGTCTTCTACGGTTACAAGGGATAAATGACAATCTAAGCACACCACCTTCCTTTCACTTTCTAATTCCCAAATTCCTAAAATTAAAGAACTCCCTTTTCCTCGCTTGCTAGGAGAGAATGACTGGCATTCTGAATGGAAGGCTGTTTAAAGGTAGCAATTCAGAGTCCTGAATGGGATGCTGTCCTGAAGGCAGCATTTCAGAGTCCATCCCCAAAGATGGGCCAACTAAGGAGCAGCAGGGACACTTTTGTAGCCTCATTACCTATCACAGATTTTCTTTGTCTTTTGATTAACTTTCCCAGGCATAGCTAAAACACACTAAGCTCAATGAAGGCAGGTGACTGTAATTACATGAGATTGCCCAAAGCAAGAGAGGAAAGGGAGGCGATTCCTGTAATTCAGCTCCTAAGTACCATCCTCACCTGAAGGAGTTACTTCATGAGCGTGTAAAGCAGACTCCTGAAATGAGTCATATTGTTGTTGAGAAAATACAGGAGTTTGCATCCAGCTTTTCTTTTACTCTTAAATACATCTTTTCCTCGTGTCTTAAAATATATATAACACTGAGGCAGAAAGGGGGAAAACTATGAAATGGAGACAGATGATAAAAGGTGCAAATGTGGGTGCTGAGGAGATGATTCAGTGGTTCAGAGCACTTACAGCTCTTACAGGACTTAAACCCAGTTCTAAGCACCCATATCATGGCTATAACTTCTATAACTACAGCTCCAGTTCCAGGGATCCAACCACTTCTTCTGATCTCTAAGGGTACCACACACACGGTACACATAGAGAAAAGCAGGCAAACACACATATACGTCAAAATTTTAAGTTACAAATATAGGCATAACTTTCAAGATACTGTCTAAAACAGAGTGTGGACCAAATTATACCCTCTGAGTTACCAAATGAAAGGTGCCAATGTCTTGTATGTCTATTATGTGGTATATACATATTATGTGGTAGATACATCACATGGGGAAATATCTAATTCAAGTCAAAATACATCTTAATTTTATAGATTTTATAGATTTTTTTCATATCCGTATAGAAAAGGCCCCTGATAGAAAACAGAAAACACACATGCCTGGAATCTATGGATCCTCTTGTTTCCCTCCATCATCTCATCGAAAACCTGAGTAAGATAGTTGAGCAATGACTGAAACATCTCGAAAGAAAATTCCAGCACCTGCTGTGCACAGAGGCCTTGTGAGCCCCTCGTGATGCCAGTACTGGGCCAGGCATTGTGGTCCCCATGATGCCCAGGACCATGGCCTAAACAATGGGATAATACTGTGATTAGATATAGAAGTCTTCACTGAAGAAGAAGTCAGAGAGCATTTCCTGAGGTTCTCTTGTCTACTTGCAGGTTTAGGGGATCATGGGTGAAGCCATGGTCTCTCTGTTGTCACAGTGATCTCAATAAACAACTAATGAGATGCTTCACCTGGAGGAAGGTAGCCGATGGTGACAGTGCAGCAGGCAATGTCCAGAAGAAATGGTTGTTTACGTCATCCTCCATCAACTGACGTTGACTCCACTCTCAGCGTGTGTTTATTGTAGCAGCTGTGTAAACATTCGTTGAATGAGTATTTAATACAAATTGTCCTTATATTTGGGAGGGAACAAAAAAAAAAAAAAAAAGAAAGCTGTCTTGAATGTTTTCAAATTTTAACTGCCAGTAGACTTGATCTACATCTCTGGCTCTAGAAAGCAGAAATGAGACAGGGTGTTGAGGAAGAGGACTGTAGGTGTGAGTTTCCCTTAAGGGAAGACCAGAGTCATTGGATTCAGAAGTGAAGCCTTTCCTGTGAGTGTTCAACAAGAAGCTAAG
Organism: Tokudaia tokunoshimensis; assembly: GCA_036184795.1. Lineage (NCBI taxonomy): Eukaryota > Metazoa > Chordata > Mammalia > Rodentia > Muridae > Tokudaia > Tokudaia tokunoshimensis. Next base: position 17,073,256 of record BTHU01000003.1, read on the forward strand.
GCTGCCAGATGCTAGGAAACCCCGTGTTGGGCTCTTGGATGCTAGGATGTGTGAAAAACAAACCTCCTGTTTTCACAGTGCCAATCTAAGCACAGACTGGTTCTGATATCCAGTGTCTTCAACATCTAGTAAATTAGATGGTAGCATTTAAACAGTCAAAAGACAAGGGGAAGGATGTTTAAAAGAATCTCACATCATGGAGAGGACTCTACAAAAGGTCTGTCTGGTACTAGGGTGTACAGATGTACACTCAGTTTTCATAAAGAGGTCCTGGAGTCCCTGTGTCCACGGTGACTAGACCGTCTATGTCATAGTTGATGTGGATATCTCCCAGTGTGCTTGCTAGAGTGAGTGTTTGCTCATAAGAAAAACCCGAATAACTCCTAGATTTGACGCCAGTCTTCCAGGACAAAAAATTCCCCTTTGGTGACCTTGAGTGAAATAAAGCAGGTCAAGATAATCCCATACAGGAGGAAGGTGTGTCGCCATTATAGGTTGCTTTCTCCTCAATGCCCACCTACCTCATGTTAAAATGAATCCAAAGGAAAATCCTGATAGCACTGGTGGTATTTTACCATGGCAAATATTGTGAAGACAGTGTGTGAATGACAGTGTTTGGTAAGCAGTCTTCCATAAGAAGGATGTTGCTGCTCTAAGATGAATTGTGGTCATTATGTTTTATCTTGGCACAGGAGTCCTAAAACTCAGCTTCCTTGTGCATCAACATGGAGTCTCAAAGACCACAAGTCGTGGTGTACTTTTTTGTGAGACATTTGTCTTCATAGCTAGGATAAACTTGCTGAGGCCTTAAGGAAAGATGTGGATAATAAATCTAAACTGTGCCCCAGGGAATCTCTGTGTTCATTTTCCTCTAAAAGTTATATATTTCTTTGCTTTCAAAGAAAAAAAATCCACTTAAGGATTTATAGTTTGTTTGCTTATTTATTTATTTCTTTGTTTTTGTTCGTTGTATCTTCACTGAGTCACAAGTCTTACAAGTGTTTGACAATCTTCAGGACCCTTTCTGATCCTATACATAATTAGGCAAGGGATACTGATTATACTATACAGGTAACATGCTTATTTCTGGCCTGTAATGGCTGTATTTTTTGCTCCAGGCCTTTTGTTTAGAATCTAAAGTAAAACATTTCCACACACACTCACAATCCTGAGTTGTCTATCCAGTCTTGAGTATAGAAGCAAAATCCAAAGATATAATACCAAAGAGAAATAGAGCTGGGAAAAACCTCTTTCCCAAATTAACAAATAGAGAATGCCTAAAAACTGAATACCCCGGGGCTCTATTACATCTTCAAGGAAAACCAGGATCTAGCTTTCCACTCCAATGTTTTATTCCAGGCTACCTCTGCAGCACAGCCTTTCAATTCTATTATTTAAGGGGCTATTTGAAATAGCCTAACATCTCCCAGAGCACAGTTCCATGGCATATAAAGTACACTATGAAATATCTGGCATACCTGAACAGGTTGGAACAGTAAAGCTAACAGAAGAAGCTGCATGCATTTGGCAAGTTCCTCTAGGCTATTTGAGCTGAGACTTCAAGATGCTAGAAGAAGCCAAACTTCTCAAGGTTTCCAGTGAAAGAAGGAAAGAAAAAGGGAACAGATCCCGGCACCCATGGCAAAGCATACCAGCATCCAAGCACACCAGCATCCGAGCACACCAGCCTCAAAGCACACCAGCCTCAAAGCACACCAGCCTCAAAGCACACCAGCCTCAAAGCACACCAGCCTCAAAGCACACCAGCATGGTGTTCCCCCATCCTTCTAGCTCCCTACACAGGTCATGCTCACCAAGTTTCCAAAGTCCAGGGTTACAAATTCAAACCATCGCTCTTGTAAAAGGAAGCCAGACCCCAGACCAGCAAGTCAGTCGCAGACAGCTACTTGAATTCTCCAGTTGGCTCACTATGGAAGTAAACACGCTGAAAAGAAGTGAAGTTGTATTTAAGCTGCTGAGACCTCCCCAGAATTACCTTCGAAGAGGGTTTAGGGCTTGTAGGCTACTGTGCCACTTCCATTTGCCACAACGTTGTATTAAAGTTGGGCTCAGAACCGCCTTGCCTTGATCCACAATCCATTTTTCACATAATTTCTAGATGTTAAGATAAATAGAAACCTCATCAGGAAGCAGTGTGACAGTTTTAACTGCCATTTACAGAAATGTGGTAACACTCCTTTCTAAATCATGATCCAATGTATTCATTGTTCGGAGAGAAACACAGTTAGAGCTCTGTCATTTCTGCGTATGTTTATTCATTGGTGAGTGAGTCATCTTATACATCTTCATAACACCGAGAACCCTCCTCTTATTCACAGATGCAGGTGATGATCTGGCAAAACAGACACTATATGCGGGGCCAACACTTGAGGGAAAGTAGCCAAATGGTCAGAGCATTTGAATCATTCTGATCTGTTGCTGGGTACAAGAAAGGTCACAGAGGTTCACCTGAAATGAAATTATCCACCCACCCCACCCCCCTTTTTCTTTCTTAGCTTATCTGCTGCTGCCAAGTCTGCTCACATTTTATTAACCCTTACCTTGCCCCCCTGCTCTGGTGAGTGTTGTCTGCCCTGTGGACCTACTGCAGACTGATTGGATTTTGTGAACTGCATGTTCTGTTTTATGCACAGACTCCGGATTAATACAAGGGCAGAGAGGACAAACAACTCATATCCCAAGGTGGCTACAACATAGATATGATTTGAGAAGAAAAGACAGAATTAAAATGTGTCTATCCAAAACCATCTAACCTCACATACACACACACACACACACACACACACACACACACACACACACACACACACACGTCTTTTCTGTTTTTTTATGCTCTGGTGCGTGGTGCTGCTCAAAATATCACATTATAATCCCATTCTACAACCCTTAAATCTTACTTGAATAAATTAAAAAGAAATGCAACCCTATAGGAAGAACAACAATATCAACCAACCGGACCCCCAGAGCTCCTAAGAACTAAACCACCAACCAAGGAGTACACACCGAGGGACCCATGGCCCCAGCTGCATATGTAGCCAAGGATTGCCTTATCTGGCATCAATGGGAGGAAAGGCCCTTGATCCTGTGAAGGCTAGATGCCCCAGAAAAAGGGAATGCTAGGGCAGTGAGGTGGGAGTGGGTGGGTGGGTGGGCAAGCACCCTCACAGAAGGGAGGTAGGGTGGGGGGAAATAGGATAGGGAGTTTACAGACTGGAACCCAGGAAGAGTGACAACATTTGAAATATAAATAAATAAACCAACCAATAAAAAAAAAAAGAGAAAGCCTTCTTCTTGATCAGCTAGGGCAATGCACTGAGAGTGGGTGCGCACACACACACACACACACACACACACACACACAGACACACATAAGCACACCTACACTTCCTAAAGGAAAATGTTATTGCTTTATGCAAAAACTCATTTTCTTAGTTGCTTTAGATTGCATAGGACCCATTGCTTAAATTTATACAGCATTTATTATGAAAATTTACTCAGATACATAAATATAGGAGAAAAACAATTTATGTTGTTACCTAGTGTTAATTACAGACATTAGAACAACATTACTGTTGTTCATTTCCATCTCTAATTCAGTGTGGACTGATCCAGTAGGATTCCTTCTGCCCACTTCCTAACTGAAATGTGAGCATCATTGTAAATGTCTTTGCTTACTTGTTTTTTCCCTGAGTACCCCTTGTACATCCTCATCCCTCCCTGATTAGCTGTCTGGGGTTTGGGGTTTGGTTTGTTTTTTTTTCCTGACCCTTCATCCCAAAGTATTTGATTTTTCTGTTACTATAGAGTTTTGTGATCCTGTAATAATAACAATTATGATGGCATCTGATCGCACTGCCTATATTGATGGCAAGACATAGCTGGCCACATTTCTTCACAGATTACTGATCTCATTGATGAGAGCTGTTGGGCAGACTCCTTGTGACTTCCATCTCACAGTAATTAAAAACTAGCTTCTTTAGCAGTTTGAACTTTATTTTGCAGCGACTTGGAAATAGCACATGTGGCTAAAAGAATGTACGAGTCACCTGTGTGGCTTTCTGCAAGAAAAGGTGCGAAAAGCAAGTGAGGGAGTTAATCACCCAGAGTGAAGGTTCTCAAGCTGAGGCACGGGCTGCCTCCTGCATCACATTGCTCTCCTGGAGGAAAGAGCTCAGCTCGAGGAAAGAACATTAAACTACAGAGCTGATATCACCTCCTAATTGCAGCCGAAGCCCCTATTTAACAGGTCAAAGCAGAGGCAAAAGCAAATGGAAGAACCAGGAAGGAAGGCCGAAACAGCTCCGGATGCCCACAGAGCCTCACCCAGGGGACCGAGACCACTAGAGACAGGAGAGGAGGGCAAGAGTGAGAAGACGAATTACTTTAACTGTGTTCTTTCTTTTAAAATATTATTTTCTTACACTTTTAGTTTTCAGTTAGGGCACCGAGAAATACCGTTCACTTTTGGCATTTTCAGGCGTACTTAGCTTCGAGTGACCCTCTTCCCTGCTTCCTTAGCCTGATCCCCAGCCCCCAACTGGTACCCTTCTACCTCTCTCCCAGTTTCCTGTCACATCTGGTTACACTCCTTGCTCCCTTTCCTTAATCTGCTGCCTTCAGGGCCTCCTTTCTGGTCTCATAACCTATACCCACATCCCCTTCCACATAACTATACATGTGTGAAAATGGGGAGCTAGTATCCACTTGCGAGGGAGACTATGGAGCTTTTACCTTTTTTCAGGGTGGGCTCTTTCTCATCCAACTTGAATATTTTATCTCATTCTCATATTACTCTAATGACAAGAACAAACATGAAGATAACCAAGCTGCGTTTGTCCCTCCAGGCATTATGGCAGCTCACAGTGATATAGAGGTCAATGCTACAAAAACTATACACTGGACTGGCTTCTTTGTTCCAGAGTGTCAACCTAGCTTTCTTTGTTCCTGCTTCTCAAAGGTCTCCCTTTTCCCTCATTTTTAGCTAGTCTCTTGCAACCTATACCCTGTCAAAGGAAACTTCTAGAAAGCCTTCTGATTTATTGAATATAAAGGAATAACAGCTTTCTTTTGCTTTCTTACACATATATCAAAAGACAATGTCAAACAGAACAATCCTTTTAAATCTCCATTGTGCCAACAGAGGGAACAAATTTTCCTCAATTAAACAATGAGTTGCAGGGCTGGGGGAATGTAGCTTAGTTGACAGAGAGCTTACCTAGTGGACATGCAGGGTCCTATAAGTGCAGCCTGGTAGCACACACCTTACATTCTAGCACTTTGTAGGCAGAGGCAGGTGGATTAGAAGATCAAGGTCATCTTCAGCTACATAGCAAGTCTGACACAAGCCTTAGATGTATGACAGTCTACCTTTAAAAGAATGAGTGGCAAATGATGTTTGTGTGCATTCTGCACTATATACAAGAGAAGTAACAGTGCCAGGCAGGAAAAAAGGGATAAGGTCTTGCCCCAGAGTTCAGCAAATGTGTGCCAAGTGTGCCAGCCAGGCATGACCCAGCCCCTCTCTGGGCAAAGTACACTTCTTGCCCTGATGTCTACTCTTGAACATAGGGATGTGTCCAAAATGCTGACACTGTATATTTTCAAGGAAATGGTACAACAATTTCACCCAGCAGGGCCTGGGCTAGTGAAAATATGTTCCACACATTTCTTTGGACACTTTCCACAAGGCTGTTTTCAACTTAAACTGACTGTGCCCCTTTCTGTCTTCATGGTGCCCTATTTTTGATACCGGTGTGAACCCAAATACTCTCCTTCTGTTCACACACATGCATTAGAACACCCAGACAAAAGATTACCTACTTGAGAATTAAATTTTTCACCTTCAGAACTCATTAATCTTCTTCTATTTGTCGTTTTCTGCAGTACAATTACATGGCGCCAACCAGTGAAATTACTGGTTAAAGGCTTGTATGTTAACTCTGAAGCTGTTCCTTATGCCTGTGGACTTCTACAGAGATGCTGGTGAGGGAATGCTGGCCCCCCACTCTGTCCTTTTAGAAGCCATCAACTTCAAGGCATCTGCTTCTGCGTCCTACTGGGCAGTTATTATAGCCGTTCTGTAACAAGGTAAATATTCAGAACCTTACTGAACTTTACACCTAAAAGTCATTAAAATTGTAAATTCTTTGTTATGCATTTTTCACCACACTAAAAAAGATTAAGCATCTTGGATTTCTTTTTCCCAAGATAGAAACACCTTTATTGCTTCTGCTGATTTTCAAGCAATAAATAGAGGTTCTACAAAATTGTAGCAGAGGAGAGCAATATAGATGTAGATAAAAAAGCTTCTTTGTCATCTTTCCCAGTTGGGGTACTCACCAGGACCAGTTGGCAGATAACTTTAGGAACTACTTACCTTTCAGCACAAACAGCGAAAGAATATTACGCACATTGTGAAGACTTCAAAATAGGTAGCAGAGAAGATCTCAGCTCTTCTCCACACAGAGAATTAGTAGATGTTTGAGATGATGGATATGACAGCCACCCTGAGATGGGTCATTATATGCTATAAACAGGTATTGACATGTCATGTTCTACCCCAATAATGTGCATAATTATCATATGTCCAATTAAAAATAAAAATTATGTTTAAAGGAGTGTAATTGCTGCCAGCAATGAAATCTAACTCAAATCACCTTGAGCATTAAAAAAGAAAAATGTAACTAATAACTAGATTCAGGAGTCAGAGTCATGAGTTTGCCACATTCTGTATTCTTGTCACTCAAACTCCATAAGGTGGTGCCCTCAGGCAGCCCAAGTTTAAGTCTAGCACCCAAAAGCAAAGAATCTGTTCTTGCCTATTTTGGGGGACTGGTGGAAGGTGAAGGGTGTGCCTTTGCCTATGTGTGTTCAGATGGAGGCCAAATGTCAACAACATCAGTGTCTCCTACCACTCTCAACCCTACTTTTTGGAAGAAGGTCTCTCCCTGAACATGGAGGTCACCATTTTGGCTAGGATGGCTGGCTAGTGAACAACTGGGTAGCTTTTGTCTCCACTCAGTAGAGCTAGGATCACTAAGGAATGCTACCTACCAGACCCGTATTTTATATGGGTGCCGAGCGTATGAATTCAGGCCATTATGTTTATACACCAAGCACTTCGCCCACTAAGCCATTTCTCCGACCCATCTCCCTTCCTGTTCTTACATGTTTTATGATTCCTATGAATTAAACATGGTTCAACAGGTTAACCCCAAATTAACCAATATGACTAGGAAAATGGAGCTTCTAACTGAGCAGTCTTAAGACTCAGATGAACCTGTGGAGTATGGAATCTGTGAGTGCTACATTCTGTCAACAGAAAGGTAGACAGGCATTTAAAGCAAAACCTACAGGTTTCTCAATTTGATTGGTTCCTTCACTCCTGGTATGAGTTACAGAATTTGGAGGGGTGCTCCTTACAAAAAAAAAATTTTTTAATAGACTGTGCTAACAGAAGAAAAATGTCAAAACTCTCTTTTATTTCATTTGTAGGATCTCCTTAAACATCACGATTTGGGTTTTGCTACCAAATGTCATTATTATTAGAGAACAATTTTAAATTTGAATTATTCATATAAATTTTCCCATTAGTCTTTATATTGTTCAATATCAGTGTAACTATAAATAAAAAAAGATTTAATCTCAAATGTGGAATCCCCTAAATTGTACAATTCATATTTCATAGACTCATAACTGCAGTGTATTTCAATCTTGGCAGAATCGTGGGGACTAACACAACCCTTTATTTCCCTCTTGGCACATGCCAGTTCTCTAATTCTTCCCTTCGTCAACTTACTGATGAATAAGGGAAGACTTAAAGTGACAGTGATTGTGTGTTGTAGTGCTTTCTCCTTACTTTTGTTGCCATTTTAACATAAGTGATTAACAAATACACAAAGGTATGGTAAGTTTGACAGAATATGGTAGGGTTTCTAGGCAACTCATGTTTCTCAGTCTTGTTTGAAACAGCAGCATAGGACTGCCAATGAGTTGGCTTTCTTAGTAACAAATGAACCTCCCTTATACTGACTCTCTTTGACTCTCACTGGACATCACATCTCGGGAGCCAGGAAAACTGTGTGCTTAAGTGGTACAGAGAACAGTACCCACAGATGAGATAGCTCTATGTCCATGCTTATAATCCACTAGCCCCCAAAAAAGCACATGTAGAAAACGAAAGTTCAAGGCCAAGCTTGGTGGTACAAGCCTGTAATTCCAGCTACTCAAGAGGCTGAAGTGAGAGGATGCCAAGCCTTGAGGTACAAACCTGTAATTCAGCTACTCAAGAGGCTGGGTCAGGACGATTATAAATTAAAGGCCAACCTGAGCAACTTAGTGAGACTGTCTCAAGGGAAGAGAACAAGGACAATGGAGGTAGACCTCAGTAGCTAAGAATAATGCTGTGAAAAGGCTCAGATGTTCTTAAGGAAATCTGCTGTCCAGAAATGGAGGTTCTACAAAACGAAGTGGTACACCAAAATAAACCCTTTTCCCAGTAAGTTGCTTTCGTCAGAGTATCATAGAAACAGGAAGAGTAATTAAAACAGTTTCATGATAACAGTTGGGTTATTTCCAAATTTTCAGTAAGACTTTTGTGAATAAACAGTCTTAGCTACTTAGCTGGTTATTCCTCAAGCTTGATTTCTAGAATTACTAATTTAAAAAACCATGCATTTCTGTTTTCCATGTCAGAGAGTCTTTGCAACTGGTATACCAGCTTGTACTGATAGTAATGTCCAAGAAAACTTACCTCCTTATACTCAATACAGCATTGATTTTTTTCAATATATTTGCTGGTCTTGAATAAAAAATAGTATTACTTATTTCCTGACTATGGCTGAGAGGGACTACATCCTTAGCTAAATGTCATTTTTATTATTTTTAACAGTTTAACATTCTACTATCCTGCCCCACATTCTGCGAGACTGGGTGGAAAAGAAGTAAATAAATCGAAGGGCCACACACTTGAGAGGCTATGAGTTCAAGGTCAGTCTGGTCTAAATAGCTAGTTCCAGGTCAGCAAGGGATACATGGTGAGATTCTGTTTTGTTTAAAAAAAAAAAGAGCAATGAGTTAACTGGAGTAATATATTATTTTCTTCCCCAGTGAGTGAGATACTGACATATTTATTCAGTACCTTCTGAATAAACAAATCTTTCATATACATTTTATTTTTAAATCTTCAATATCTCACTGAATCCTAAACGGAATGGAGACTACAAAAATGGAGTCATCCCCATTTTGAAGAGGGAAAACTGAGGTCTGAAAAGAATACATGGCATCACTGGCAGAACAAAAACTTATTTGCAAGTCTAGCTGGAGTCAAAGCCAGTGTCTTTAACTTCTCTACAGTCTGGTCCTAAACTCAATCTTGAGGCTTCAGTTTTCATATTCATGTGACAAATGGACCTATACCTGGTTGACTTTGGCCATAAAATGATCCTTGGTCTCAGAACAAGACTGTCTAATACCCAGCAATCCTGAGGATGTGAGCCAAGAGGAAGAATGCTACCCAAACTCTATCTGTCTGGCCAGAGCTGAAAGGCAACGAGAACTCGGGGTGAGCATCACTCATCTTGAAGCCTCGTAAAAGAAGGGAAATTGTATTTGCAAGTCCGATTTCTGAATGTTTGAGGCAGCCTCGCAGGAACAGTGTAAGGAGGAGCTCAAATGAGGGCCCGGAGAAGAGACACGGATAATATAGTGTGTGGGGCTACCCACTGCAGGGTATGTAAATACTTTATACACTAATTCAATTACATGTCCAGGTTATTCAAGAAGGCTGATTTAAGCAACAGCCTGCACCAATGTCCCATCCCCCATGCATACATGCAGGAGGACAGAGTTAAGAGAGCTGGGTCGACCTTAACTCTGGATTTCTTGACTTTTATGGGTGTAAGTTGGAACTTTAATGTTTTATTAATGTCAAGGTTTTGGAGCTGGTATTCAAAATGTTTCAAGCAGAGATATGATGGGTCTCAAATACCTAAAATCTGTTCACACTGACAGGTAGTAAAAAAAAAAATCACTATTTTAGAGAAATTTCAAGCCACTCAAAGAACTCAGTGGGATTATTTTTGCATAAGTTATTAGATAAAAGATTATTAAACATGCAAAAGGTGAAATGTTTAACTTATGACAACTGATATTTATTGGCATGGACAGGGTATATAATTATGAACGTTTTAAAGGCCCTATTCCAATGTATAACTAAACACATTCTTAAATTAATCATCTTCAGAGAAAGTGCAACAAGAACCATAAAAAAGGAGATTTGCTCAAAGCATAAAGGAAATGAGCTAACTCTTGTAAGTGCCTCGAAGCACTGGGAGATTCTGTAGTGTCTTTTCTCTCTATTACTCGCATCTTGTGCTGATTTATGCAAGAAGTCCTTTCCAAAACCTCAAGGCTCTGCTTGTACACATTATTTTCTGGGGAAAAAAAATTCAAAGATGAGACAGGGTTGCAATTTTCAACAATAAAAACATTGTTGGTCACACTGATTCTCTATTTCAAAAAGGTCTGGCCTTAGGAAAACAGAGAGATGCGTGGACTATTTTTTGAGAAGAAAGGAGTTGGGTAGAGAATTAATTTCTTATTTTCCACATCTGAATAAATAAACATATTTGGTGAGTTGTACTTTCCTTGAAAACGTTATTTAATGACAGATTTCCTTTTCCCAGGGCCGAGGATCTACGTGCTATAAAATTTTAATCAGATTATTACCATTAATGAATGCTAACACATTCTCTCGGTGTGACTTGTGTCTTTGCCACCATTTAGATGAGTCCTTCCCTCTTTCCCAGTTCATTCGCGATCCTCACACTTTTTATTGGGGAGATTTTTATTTGTCCGGAAATTGAGAACTTCAAGGCACATGTTTCCATATTCATAAATGCCTTGGCTATAAAGAATAAAGTGGAAAGAGAGTCAAACTGGGCAGACATAGTGCTTGTAAAACAGCCACTCAAGAATAGTCATCTTAGCTAAAGTAACTGTTTGTGGAAAGACAAAAGGGACCAAAGTCCATCCTTGAATGTGCACACACAGCTCTTATTAGCGTCCGAAATATTAGCTGCATGAGTAGAGCCAAGGACAGTGCTTAGTCCAATTTGGTCTAATCTATCCAGACCTCTGCAGCCATGAAAGATAAAGTCAGATTATAAGACATTCTGTGTGTCAGTACAGTAGCATGCTGTGTGTTTTCCCAGTCTCGGGGACTTCCTTCATTGGCTGAAATGTCTGTAAGCATATCTAAGAAGTTTGAAAAGTGTGCAGAGCAAATTCAGCTGAATTGAGCCTTGCTATAGTTGGTGGTTCCGTGTCACAGCAAGCCACTCTTTCTGCTCTGGGGGCCAAACTCTGGCAAATTAAATTTACCAAAAGAATCAGTCTGAGGCATATGCAAATGAAATGAAATGCAGAGAAAAGAATAAAAGGCCATTGATTGTAAAGTTTTTAAAGAACCAATCAAGAGATATTGAGTTAATATGTTTTAGAGAGTTTCAATTATCCAATTTACAAGATACATTTCAATGAGGGAATTTTGATAGTGAGCTAAATTAAATTTCCCTCAGAAATGCTTCTACCTGTATACCTAGTAACTACAACAGTTATTTACTCTCAGGACTAGCTTTGACTAGGCCAGCACTTAGAACACAGGATCAAGAATGTTAATTCTCCTACAAAATGGTTGACTCAATGTATCGTCATATATACTCTAACCCATCCTTATCATACAGCATTGAATTATTAGGCTATGATGGACCTTCTGGGCTCTTCCTTTTTCTTTCACTGGCATTTCATTAACAAAAAAAAAAAAAGAGGAAAGCACAAAGAAGACTTGGCAAACTGCTTTTCAAGTCCATGTCAAACAACACCCTGCCAACTGCACTCTGCTTATTGCAGCTGAGGGCTGCCAGGGATGTTTGCTTTTGTAGCACACACCTGTTTGACATTTCTTATTTCCTCAGACCTTTAGAATGCATTTTGTCTTCTGAGCATATCTAGGGGACCTGACTCAAGACTTCTCACATTTTTAAAATTCCTATTGACATAAAAAAAAATATTTGGCATGATTACAAAACGGATCATGAAGACCATCACAGAACTTTGGAGGACCTTTGAAGTGCAGAGTAAGAGAGATTTGTAAGCAATTTGTCAGCTTTCACCAATAATGGGCTGATGTTTCGTGGACATGTTTGATTGCTTTCTGGAGAAAGGAAGCATTTCAAATTTCATGATCTTGACATGGAGGTAGAAACATATTGGTATCGGTGTTTGTATCTCTATGCACATATATGGAAGAGAGAACACATGTGCATGCATTGCCGAGTTATACTATATGCTCAGACCTAACAGATTTAGTCCATAGCATTGATTCTACAAAGGGCTTAGTAAGCAAAAGGGAAGAGCATGGGAAGGGGAGAGACAATGATGATGACAAGGACAATGAGGTATAGCAACCACAAAGTTGAACCTTTTGGCCAAAATAAGATATGTGGATGTGCCCATACTATGCCTTGCTCGTTTGTGGAAAGAACAATGAATGTGACATGCCCATGATACTCCAGGTTAGCTGTGGCTTAATAGTAATGATGGTGGCACAAGGAAGAGAGGTGTCAGGGAAGACAGCGAAAGAAGATATGAAGTTGCATCCTTCCTTCCCCTAAGAAAAATAACATCCTTGGGAACCAACTGGAGCCTTCATTACTTTCTTTACTCCGGGATTGACAAGAGTGAGCCAGAAAAGTGCTTCAGTTTTAAGACTGAAGTTGATCATCTGAGTTGAGTAAGTATAAGACAAGGGGTTGTGGGATGAGATGTACACCTTACAAAACAGGAACCAAACTCAGTACAGATGCTATGCTGGGTGTATTACATAACAGACACAGTACAGGGAAACAAAGCATTAATCTAACATCAAAGCGAAGAAGACTGAAGACCCAAGAAATTGGATTATCTAAGAGGAGACACTTGATCCCTCTGAGACAACAGCTATGACATGAGCATCACCCCAAGGGGCCATTCATTCATGACTCTATTCTGCTCTTTGCTGAGCTCGGGCAATCCCAGACCACAGGTAGAGAAGCAGAGTAAGGGATCTTCTGTTAGTACAAAGACAGGTCTGTAGCCATTTGACATTGACTTTCTAGTGACAAGAATAATCTCAGAACTCTGGAGTAATCTCCTACCGGTCATCGTGTGAAAGGTAACCTACACCTCATTGGGTTGATTACATAGCCCAAAATATGGATTACATAGCCCAAAAGGTTTTTACCAGAATGCTATGGTTTAAATATGTTTCCATATTTTGATCATTCCTAAATGTATGCATTGATATTAATAGTTAATTTGCTAGAACATTTCAAACTTTTGGGAGTTTGAGAATTATATGGAAGTGATGTTATTTATAAAACAGTCATAATCATTTCCATATATTGAACATAGACTGTGTGCTGAATTACATAGTGTGTGTTTATAGCAGTCAGCTTTCATCACTGTGATAAAACTCCCAGCAGAGCCAACTTAAAGGTCAAAGGGATTATTCAAAGGTTCTAGTATTTTGGTCCACAGTCATATGGCTCAATTGTTTGTGGGTCATGATGAAGTAGAATACCAGGTATCGCATCATGGAACAAAGCTGCTTACCTTGTGGGGTCAGGGAAATAGACTGCAAGCAAGAGGCCAGATGCAAATGGTGCCCTTCAAGACCATGACCCAGTGGCCTATTATTCTTACTTCAGATATGTCTTACCTCCTACCATATCATATTATATATCATATAGGAGCCTTTATGATCATGTCACTTCCCCAAAGCCCTATCTGTAATCATCTAGGCATCTGCAGAACTGGCCTTCAAAACAGGAAACTGGGGATATTTCAGGTCCAAATCATAACAGTATAGGATGCAGCATTTCACACACATATTACTTTTAGAACATGTGTCTGATATTCCATAAATTAAGATAGAGGAAAATAACTATGGGTTCAAAAAAGTTCCAAGCATATAAATGGTTCTAGATGGAAGTAGCAGAATCTCCACGTACATACTAAACAGTTCTAGGTTAATATGGAGGCTGGATCAAATCCTCACCAAGAAGCGTGCTGGATTTTTCTTATGGCCTTTCTTATATTCATCAGAAAGAACTCTGGTTACACAGACTTAAAGTTGCCTATTGCCTTTTTTCTTAATACTCAGGAAAACAGGAAGAGCTTTCACATCATGATAATATCTAGTGTTATGGATATCCTTGTATCTATTTTCACTTCTAAGAAGGAAAATATAAAAAGTAGAGAAAACACTCAGGGTGAGTATGAAGCCACAAATAAAGCTGAATTGAAACTGGTAATAAGTGGTCTCTCGGATGCTGTTTCCATTTGCTACTGCTCTGCCTAATGGCTGACAATTCCCTCATCTTTATTCTCAACAAGCTCAATGGCATTGGTTTCCTGTGCATTGTAGGAAAGAAAGACAAGTCAGGAGTTCGCTTTATTTGATTGTCCAACTGGTTTTACAAGATTGGTGATTTGTATTCACACCCAGATATTCTTTGGGAATTCATTACCGGTCTCAGTTGGACCAACCAGGCTGCTATCATAAAGGAAAGATGCTTTTAACTATTTTTTTACATCACCAGACATTCTGAAAATTCTCCAGAACAAACTAGAACTTTGTCAAGTATATTTTTTAAAGTTATTCTTGAAACTTTCACCTTGGACTTCTTTTATTTTTATTCTTTTCACAATTTCTTTGTTTTCTTTTCTTAAGCCAAGTTTATTGAAAAAGGAAAACTCACTGTGCCAAGCCTCTGTCCCCCTTTCCCTTGGGGTCATTCTGGGAGCTCTGCAGATTTCATAGGTGCTTTTCAGAAAGACTTGGGGGTAGGGAGTAGCTCAGTAGGTAGAGCTTATTTAGCTGGTATCTCCAGCCCTATTCATGGTACCCTGTAATCTCCTGTCACTTGGAGATCAAATGTTTAAAGTGATCCTTGACTACTTGATACTTGAGTTCAAGGCCAGCCTGAACTCTAGGAAGCTATTTTAAAGAGCAAGAGAGAATGCAATGTGTCCAGGAGGTTCTCTGAGAGCTAATGAAAAGAGCCTTCATTTCACATAGGGAGAGATAACACTTCCCATTCCCCAGCTTTTCACCATTCACTCCTTTGTTTGCAGAGCATAAAGCAACAGGCAGCACCTCCAAGACTGTAAGGTGGCAAACATTACTCTCCTCCCTATTTCGTGCACATAGGGACACATGAGACCCTATAGAGATGTGTTATGTATTGACTGAATAAATAAAAGTTGTATCTAAAGAGGAAGTTTATCAGAGACTTTGTGTTATCCAAAGGAAGGCATGTGAGTTTCCATCCCTCAGAATAAAGAAAATATTAAGTTTAGTATAATTACAACAGGTCTCCATGACTCCTCACCCCTCACTTAGAGCTAAAAGATTTCCCTATAAACACTTCTGGTCACAAAATCATACATTTTGCATCTAGGAAAATACTGGTCCAAGTAATGAGGTTACTTAAAACTGATTTTTTCCTAGTCAACTCAGTTTAAGATAGAAGTATGGAAAGAAAGACAAGTCAGGAGTTTGCTTTATTTGACTGTCCAACTGTTTTTACAAGCTAAATTTCAGTAGGTGACAAATGATATATTTATAAGGCTAAAGGGATAAGATATCAATCAATAAAATTATTCCTGAAACTACTCTTCAGTCTACAATGTGACTTTATAGAGATTTCTAGTTATTAGATTCTAATTATTATGTAATGTTTCCCAATTTAAAATAAGAATGTGATTGATAGAATTTCTTACCTGTCCCCTCAGACTCTTGAGTGTGATAAGATATCAAGACCATGAATATGTTAGACTATGTGACAGAGAGATACTATGCTATTGAGGCTCGTCATCAAATTCATCTTACAATAAGACTATCACTCTATATTTCCCCAGTATAGTCCATGAGTGGGTGTGGCAAAACTATGTGCACAGAAATAAATGGAACCTGCTGGGAACTGTAAGCTACAGAAACTGTGATGTCATTGTTTGGTGTTGTTTTAGAACTCCAACTTCATGTACATTTTACAGAGACAGTAGAAAGCTAAATGGTGGGGAATTCATCATCAGTTTTTATATTATAAATACAGATAAAGCATTTAAATATAAGAATAAAGTTTCAGGGCTGAAGAGACAGTTCAGTGGTTAAGAGCACTGATTACTCTTCCGAAGGTGCTGAGTTCAAACCCCAGCAACCACATAGTGGCTGGCAACCATCGATGATAAGATCTGACGCCCTCTTCTGGTTCATCTGAAGATAGCTACAGTGTACTTAGACCTAATAATAAATAAATCTTTAAAAAAAAAATAAAGTTTCATTTGCAACTGCTCTTCAGATTTCCAAGCCTTGAAGCATTCTTGGTGGTCACTTAACTAATGGCAGGGTGGCAAAGTGGAAATGATGGTCTAGGAGAGATATGTGCCAGGAAACACTATCTAACGTAACCCACAAAAGATAGACCATGAAGTCAAACAGCATTTATCCTTTGCCTGCTGCTCTCAATGCTGAGCAACAGAAATAAAGGTTAACCAAAAGCCAGGCTTGGTAGCACATGTG
This sequence comes from Tokudaia tokunoshimensis, assembly GCA_036184795.1. Classification (NCBI taxonomy): domain Eukaryota; kingdom Metazoa; phylum Chordata; class Mammalia; order Rodentia; family Muridae; genus Tokudaia; species Tokudaia tokunoshimensis. The sequence continues at coordinate 17,089,901 of BTHU01000003.1, forward strand.
AGTTCAGCACTTGAGAGATGGAAGCAGAAGGATCAGGAGTTCGAGATAATCCTTGGAGCTATGTAGTAAGTTTGAAGCCACCCTGGGTTACAGGAGACCCATCTCAAAACAAAATTTCCAAAAGGTCACATGAACTTCCATGACCAGATTCCTGATCACTTGCCCCACCTAGACCTAATCCTGACAACACGGAGAGTTAACCCAGCAATCACAGTGACTTCTTAAAGTCATCTGAACATTCATATTCTCTTTCATCTCAATATTGCATAATGTGATCCCTACAACTCTCACCCTCAGCTCTGTCTCACCTGAATATATAGTTCAAAAGGCCAATTCAGAGCTGCAATAGTCTCTGCCAATTCGAAAACAAGGCTAAAGGATAGGAGTGACCCACCTGTGAGGAAAGGCAGGAGTTTAAAGGTTTGAAACATCTACCTGAAGAAGAATTCCAGTGAGAGGTTACCAGGGACAGGCAAGAGGAATGCCACACCACTGAGAACCCAGATGAATGTGAATAACCCAGCATAATGGTACTTTCCTGATCTTAATCTCTATGCACATAGGAAAGATACTCTGGCTGTAAATGTTTCCACTGCCAGAAACAAAAACTGAGAACTAGGTGTGGTGGCACATGTCTTTAATCCCAGCATTTGCGGGACAAAGGCAGGAGGATCTCTCTGAGTTCTAGGCCAGTCAGGACTACATAGAAAGGTTCAGATCAACCAGGGTTATATACATAGTAAGACCTTGTTTTAAAAAAAAATTGAAAGAGAGAGAGAGAGAGAGAGAAAAAGAGAGAGAGAGAGAAAGGGAAAGAAAATAAAATTTTAAAACAATTGGCTTTTTCATTGTTACCATGGTCTTACAAGTGTCTGTGGTTGAGTTATAAATATTAGAAAGTGACATATCTTTATAAATGACAAATGTGTTTTTTGCTTGTGTATTTGTTCCTACCTTTTCATGTTGTAAAAAATAAAATTACAGGTGGATAGAGGGGAGAGGGAAACCATCTACCAACAGGGTTTTGCAAATCGCAAGGCCCCATGCAATTAAGGTACCATTGTTAATTTTCAAATTGTCATAATCCATTGGAGAATTTAAGACAATTCAAAAAACAATTATGACTGAATGAAAAGTGAATTGGGCAATCAACTGAGATGAAATTTAGCCCAGAGAAACAAAACATTGAAGGGGGAAGCCTGGAATACAGTAAGAATGAAAGGCATACAGCAGGGACTGATTGTTCAGGGATGGTCTTCAAAGGCCAAGGCTCCTTGGCAAGAAGGTGGGGGAGTGTTTTACACAGTGTGTGATTTCACCATTCTGCTAAGTACAGCAGATTTAGTTCTTTAATTTTTAAGTTGCATAACAAAAACATGGAAGGCTACCCAGACACACATAGATGACTGTGTGCTGTTTACCTAAGACTATCATACAGAAGCAAATAAACAAATGGGTCCCCACAGACATTACTAAACAGCTCACTGCAAAATGGAATTTCAATTGTTTATTCTGATTCTTAGAAAGAAGATTAATTTGTGGTGCATCTAAATGAATTATTTCTCCCTAAATCAGCAAGTTCAAATAATCAGATCCTATTTTCTTATTTTGAATTTGAATAAATGTACTTAGCTAGATCATCAAATAACCTCAAAAGACCCTCTCATAAACTGTGAACAGCTACACAAATGTATGTCCTTTAATAGTTTTTTAATCCTTTTCTTCCCCCTCAAAACAAACAAACAAAAAACATCTTGTTCCCTGAAATTTTGCATTCCACACAAACTGATCCAAGCCGAGGAGTCAAATATTATTGCTACACTATGGCTCGTGTTATTTTAAATTCTTAAATCTTTATTTCCTTCCTAGTTATTTTTACCTCTTACAATCATCCTTTTTTGCCTTTTGCGAGACATTAGACAGGATTCATCTCCAGCCTAGTGCTTTCCTTGATAAATCATGTCCCACCATGATCTTCCTTGAGCTCTGAGCTTCCTCTGAATGCATTCGTTCATTCACTTACTCATTCATGGGTCATTTTGCAGTTTCCATGAGACCTCCTCCACAGCGTCAAGCTCTGTGTTCTCCATGCAATGGAAGTTCATCTATTCTATGCCTCCCTAGGGTACTGGGCCTACGCTAGGCACCATAAAGTTTATAGAAAGGAGTCTAGGTACTTATTGGTTTCTTTCAAAAAGATTGAAAGTGGCTGACTGTCAAAACAAACTAAAGTATAATAGCATGTTCACCCAAAATAAAAGAAAAAAAATCAAGCAATAAATGAGAAAAAAATTATATCAAAACCTTCCCCTGAGTTTTAATAAGCTCAAATGGGGAAGTGGATGAATTGTGAAGATTTCATCCCCTAGTATAAAAACTCCTTTACTGTCCTATTCTATTCCTACTCTAAGAGGAACAAGGATAACAAAAATGTCCTGGTTAGTAACACTCATGACACAAGCTCAGAACCCTTCTCCACAAAGCATCCCAGCAAACAGCTATTACCTCATTAGAGTATTATTCAAATATTCTCTATAGAAATGACGTGCTTGTCATTGAAGGATCAGTATGGAGAATACAGTTAGAATTTATACTGGTTTAGGAAAATGACACCCATAGGTTCTCCTCTACAGTTTATGACTTCACCAACCATGGGTAGCTAGTTAAGTTTACAGTACCAAACATGAGTTACCTCCAACTGAGTTGGCCCTAAGTCCAACTAGATAACTGTTGGGTATCCCCAAGATACAAGAAACACTATTGCATTGTTAAGAATATCTTGACCTGCTAGTCACAGGTATTGTTCACAGACTTTACAGCTAAGTACAACTATTGTTTTTCTCCATTGGCACCTTCAGATACTATGAGTCCTCAGGGAAGAAACTTACCAGCAGTTTCAGATAGATTTCAAGTCCTATATCTGAAATACGAACTTATCTTCAAGTTTTAGGAGGCAACCAAAGGTAATACTACTAACATATGATATTTGGGAGTCTCTTAAACTTTCCTGACCAGCAACTTGAAGGAATATTTTGGATGCCTGGCATTGGGGATTTTGTCAGTCTATGACTCTTTGGGAAAAGTATATTATCCCAAGTAGAATAACTTCATTCAAACTGAGAGAGAGAGAGAGAGAGAGAGAGAGAGAGAGAAAACACATCTAAGATAATTGTTGCAAGAGAGTGACATCTATACATAAGAAGAGAGCTGCGCTCATGAAACCTCAACAATGTGGCTTCTTAAACAAGACCAGCACAATGATAACATCAGCTGACATATCAGTGTGGCTTAAGAAAATCTCATAAGACCTCACCCATAGATCAAGAGTGACAAGAAATTGACTACTGAGAGAAGAAGATTCTGTCTTCTCTAGGGACAAGCCTGGGCAGATTATCTAACCCAAACAGTCTGCCCTAAACACATATACATGTGAGCAACACGAAATAAACTTGACATGTTGAATTTATATAGAAATGTATACATAACAATAATTAAGAAGATGAGCTCAAGAATTTGAGACAGAGTGGGAAGGGGACACAGAAGGAGTTGGAAGGTAACAGAAAATGGTTTAATTATATAGATATAATACTTGTGTATTAAAATCTCAACTTGTTAAACAAAGAAATTAAAAAAACAAAAATATGATTTTGCTATGTACAAAGACTAGTGATGGACATTTACAAAATTATAAAACATTTTAGACTTAAGCCAAGTACTAGTGATTAAGTCTTGCCTGATGTTCTTTGTATCCTAGATAGAAGCTAGACATGGTGGTCAACAGCCTTAGTTGTTACACTAAGAGGACAAAGGTAGGTTGTTCTCTGTGAGTTCAAGCCAGCCTAGTCTACATTACAAGTTCCAGACAAACTAAGGTGATACAGTGAGACTATGTATCAAAAACAAATTTAAATTTTCAAAAGTAATAAAAGACTGGCTATTGACCTCAGATCAGGCCCTATATGAACATAACATCCAGGGTAGTGTGACTATTGAGAATGATCAACAAGGGGAATGCCCATACAAACCTTTGATTAACTTATAATACAATATGCATTCAGAAAAAAAAAGCCTTGGTAGGAAGAAATATGGCTGACAAAAACCCAAGACTGAAGGATGAGTAATGTTGAATGAGTGATCAATGACCTTGAATAGATTACTTATTGGAAGAATTTAAATTAAAAATAATAACTAAACATGAAGCCTATAATCTTGTGGGTTTTTTTTTCTTTTTGGGTGTGGTTTATTTTGTTTCCTTGGTTTTGTTGTTGCATTTGGGCTTCTATTTTTTTTTGAGAGAGAACTTAAAGTTGGGTGAGTAGGGAAGGGGAGAATCTGGAAAGACTTAGAGAAGAAAAAGAGCATAATAAAAATATTTAAATTTTAAAAATGTTTTAAATAATAAAAAGTATAATTTAAAAATTCATAACCATGAATTGGACTATATTTGTCATCAGCATAGAGGTTAAGGGTTGTCCCCTTGCTGTTTTAGCTTTACCTACCTCCCTGGTGTATGGTCTTGTGTTATTGAAGAAGTAAGTTGTTAAAGAAGCACAAGTCATTTTAATTGAATCACCAATCCACCTGACAGCATCTATCATATTTCTCTGTGAAATCACCCCTTAGCTTTCATCGAGACAGGGAACTCATTCTCATTTGCCTCCTGTTGCTGGTAGTTACTTGATATAATATGCAAACGCCTATATGCGGAGGAACCCCCCCAAATCAGCAAGTACTCAAAATTGTGTGCAAAATATGAATAAAATATTGATTTCATTAAAAATGTTAAGGACTACTTAATTCAAAAACATTTTATATGTTTGCATATTTATTTTGAAATTTGCATATTTGTTTGCATATAACTTGTAAAGATGAATGTTAATTATACTTTAAAATCATTTATAAATTGTAACTAAGAATGTTGTATGAATTTTTAAAACTGACAAATTCTCAAGTACCACTAATTATAAAGTGTCATGTAAAGTACACTGGAGCAGGCCTCATATTGAAAAAATATTGAGATCTTGACAAATAGGAGAGCGAAATTATGAAGTGTGCTTGCTGATTAAACGACACCTCAGGCGAGTGAACGCTAAGTATCATGCATGGTTTCTCAAAGCATCCATCTACCCTCCCAGAATTAGGATGCTTTGCTCCTAACCTGACAAATACTTTACACGGCCCTGCCACATTAGCCCACATCTGAGTGTACCGTCTGGGAGTTACCGCATATTTCATTCTGTTGGACATACTCTGGACATGAGGAACATAAGGAAACAGAAACTGTAGTGAGCCTTACACCTGTTTAAGCAGTACTTCCTGTCACCTGGGCTGAGCTGAGATTTGGCCATGCTCTAGTTGAATTTGTAAAATTATTTGGAGGAATTAGTCATTTCCACAAGGTCAGATTTGAACTGGTTTCCAAAAAGAGCCATTGGGAAGAAGGAAATGTCCAGGTAATTATGCCAGATGTGTGGATCTAACACTATTAAATTGGACATGATATTGGGTCCCTTAAGTTTATAAGGGGTCAATTGTACTGGCTGGATTTGTATGTCAACTTGATGTAGACTGGAGTTATTACAGAGAAAGGAGCTTCAGTTGGGGAAGTGCCTCCATGAGATCCAGCTGTAAGGCTTTTTCTCAATTAGTTATCAATGGGGGAGGGCCCCTTATGGGTAGTACCATCCCTGGACTGGTAGTCTTGCGTTCTATAAGAAAACAAGCTGAGCAAGTCAGGGGAAGCAAGGCAGTAAGAAACATCCCCCCATGGCCTCTGCATCAGCTCCTGCTTCCTGACATGCTTGAGTTCCAGTCCTGACTTCCTTTAGTGATGAACAGCAATGTGGAAATGTAAGCCGGATAAACCCTTTGCTCCATAACTTGTTTCTTGGTCATGATATTTGTGTAGGAATAGAAACCCTGACTAAGACAGTTGGCCATTCCTTCAGTCTCTGCTCCATCTCCCATTCCTGTATTTCTTGTAAACAGGATAGGTTTTGCGTCAAAAGTTTTATGGGTGGGTTGGTGTTCCTATTGTCCCACTGGAGTTTCTGCCTAGCCACAGGAGGCAGACTCCCCAACTCTTTATTTCCAACGCTGTGAGTCACAGCTACGGGGAACCTTATTGATTCTTGGGTGCCTCTCCTATCAGAGCTCTTCCTGGAGATGCCTACTACCTCCCATGACCCCATCAGTTGCAGATTTCCATTCATTCTCCTAGCCATCTACCCATCCCCTGCCTCTCCCTACATCAGACACTGACCTGACCTCACTCCCACACACATACCTCCCCAAATCTGCCTTTCATCACTATTCCATTCCCCCTTCCAAATGAAGGTCAAATATCCTTACTTGTACCCTCCTTCCTGTCCAGCCTCCTTGGATCTGTGGAGTGTAGCATGGGCATCATGTATTTTATGGCTAATATCCACTTATAAGTGAATACATACTGTGTATGTACTTTGGGGAGTGTGTTACCTCACTAATGATGTTCTCAAGATCCAGCCATTTGCCTGCAAAATTCATGATGTCTTGTTTCTTTTTATAAATATATAGCTGAATGATATTCCATTGTGGAAATGTACCACAGTTTCCTCATCCATTCTTCAGTTGGGGGACATCTAGGTTGTTTCTAGTTTCTGACTATGACAAATAAAGCTGCTATGAACATGGTTGAAAAAAAAAAAAAAAAACTACAATAGGGGCCAGGCAGTGGTGGCACACGCCTTTAATCCCAGCACTTGGGAGGCAGAGGCAGGCAGATTTCTGAGTTCAAGATCAGCCTGGTCTATAGAGTGAATTCCAGGAAAGCCGGGGCTACACTGTCTCGAAAAACCAAAAAAAAAACAACAAAAGTATGATAGGTCTTGCCTTATGAATCTCTACACAGTTTTCTATAGTTTTAATAAAATATTTACTTATCCTGAGCACAGACATGCCATAGGGAAGAACCTTGGCCTGTGTGTCATATTTTTCTAAATTAGTAACTACTGTAAACCAATTTTAATTTCTTTTTAAGAGCTGTCATTTATTCCAACATCAAGGAAACAGCCTGCTACTGTTTCCCCTTTCTCTACCAGCATCATGCCCCTTGTCTCTGTTAGCTTAGGGTTGATTTGCAAATGTCTTACTACAGGAAATAATTAATGCTAAGTTATTCCATGTTGTTATATTATCAGTGTCCTATCTGAATCCATACTAACATAATTAGAGATAAAGTCGACAGCAAAAAAAAAAAAAAAACCACGTAACCCTTAAGGTTCCACACACACAAGCCAAACAGCACCAGGGCTGCTGGCAGAACAGAGCTCAGATCTCAAAAATAACGGGATATTAAAAGACAAAAGTAAACAAATTAGATTTGTAACTTTGTTTTCTCCCTCTGGGTATTCATCAACCCTGTAAACCGGGCGGTGGCCTCTTCAAATCTGCCTCAAATGGAATTTAGAGTTTTGAAAGGCAAATGGAAAAAACTGTCTCCCTCTGGTGGGGAATGTAACAAGTTTCCCTTTCTCTTTTCCTTTCTCTTCCTCTGTTTCTTTTTCCTCCTCTTCTTTAATTTTCTCTTTTCTTTGTCCTGCAGTCAGTTTCAGTTAAGCTTCCTAATGTCCTAAAAAGACTATTTTCAAATAACCAGATTTGAGTCATTTTTTTTCCAACGGATTTTATTATAATTTAAATGTGGCCAGTAAGCAATCTCTACTTCTTTCACGTATTTTTCTGAATAAAATAGGCTAAAAGGAGGAAAACATGACTCTACAGAAGTCAGAAGCCTTTGTGTTTCCAAGAAACACTCAGCTGCTAGATGGCTGTTGTCAAAACTAAACTTTAGAATACTTTTGAACTTACTTTTCTGTTTTTTTATTGGTTATTTTATTTATTTACATTTCAAACGTTACCCCCTTTCCTGGTTTCCCTTCTACAAACCCTCTATCCCATCCCCCCTTCCCCCTACTTCCATGAGGGTGTTCCCCCACTCAGCCAACTTACGTTTCTAAGTAAGTAATTTCAGCTGAAGAAGATTCTAGAAGGTGGCCCACCTCCTTCCATCCACCCACACTATTTGCCAAGGCCACACAGGGCTCTCCCCTTCAATGATCCTGAAACAATGGAAACATGTTCAGTTATCACCTGACAGCTGGCTTGTTTGTGTGTCAGACCCTCCAGCTAAGACTGGGAGCCCTTCAGCAGATGTCCTGTGTATGTGTGTCTCCAAGCCACCACCGTGTAACTTAGTGTTTAGTGCACTGAGAATCCACTCTAATCTGGAGTGGAGCAAAGCTTTGGGTACTCAACCATGAACAAAGTACACCAGTCGCTGCTGTCACGAAACTATACCCTACCTATGAGATTGATCTAAAGCATATTCTGCTTCAGAAACAATAGATTAAATAGTAGTGACTGGATACAAACCTTATGCAGCTCATACTAGAGTTGGGATAGATTATAATTTCCCTTTACATAGAATTGTTCCTAAAAGTTCAATGGGATTACTCCCATTGTGGACAAATGTTCTCAAACACAAGGGTTTGCAGATACTAGGAAAGTATTCAACCATGGAGGTACACTCCCAGTCCAAGACTTCATTGTTTTCCACAAGAAATTTAATTGTGTTTATGTAAGACATACAGCAGTGCATGTGTATATGTGTGTTGTAAGCCTCCTAGATTATAATAATAAAGCAAATTAACATCTATCATCAAAATTATTACCAGCTTTATTTTTTGTGGAAAGAACAGCTCACATCTAGTCACTTAGCATGAATTCCCCAAACAGCATAATTTTCTTACTTGCACCCTTGGTGTGTGTATTCAATCTCTAGACTTCTTTATGCTATGTGTTTATGGATCCTCTGAACTACATCTCCCATGTTGCTCCTATACTAGTTCTTTTTTTTTTTTTTTTTTTTTTTTGGTCAACTTGATATAAACTAGGGTTATTTGGGAAGAGAGAACTACTACAACTGAGAAAATGTCTCCATTATATTGGCCTGTGGCATTTTCTTGATTCCTGATTGACATGGGAAAGCCTAGCCCACTGTGGGTGGTGCTACCTTTGGGTAGGCAGTCCAGCCTTGCAAGATCTATGTGTGTGTGTGTGTGTGTGTGTGTGTATATATATATATATATATATATATATATCAGAATCTATATATACATTAAATAGTAGTGACTTTATATAAATATAAATATAATATAAATAAAGCTGAGCAAGCTATGGAGAGCAAACTACTAAGTAGCATTCCTCCATGGTCTTTGCTTCAGTTTCTGCCTCTAGATTACTGTCAAAGCTGATGGACTGTAAGCTGTAAGCCAAAAAGAATGCATTTCCTCCCTAAGTTGCTTTTGGTCAGAATATTTTACTGTAGAACAGAGAAGCTAAGCTAATTCACCTACCCACCCTGATTCCTGCCCACTGATTACCACCACTTTTTTCTCTATCTCTACAAATTTAAATTTATTATATTCTATATAATATATACATGAAGGCTGCAGGTGCTGCTAAGTAGTATAGGACTTACCTAGCATGTACAAGGCTAAGTTCAATATCCAGTACTGAAAAAAGAATAGCTTCCACATATGAGTTCAGGGAATGGATTCCTTTCTGTATTTGTTTTTTACCACTTGGCATAATATCAAGAGTCTTCCATGTTTTCGCAAATGGCAAGATATTTTTAAAATGCATAATATATCACTATCCATATACACCTTAGTTTCTTATCTATTGACAATATAGTTTGGTTATTACATATTTTGTCTACTTTGTGTAATGTTCCAATGAATGTGGAGTGCAGCTATCTTTCTGAGATGGTCTTTCATATCCTTTTGGTATTTGTACAAAAGAAAGATTTCTGGGTCACCTTGGGAATTTTAATTCCAGTATCCTCAGAAGATTCAATGCTGCTTTTCTCTTTTCTACATACTCTTGTCAACAATTGCTATCTTTCATTTCTATAATTAGCATACTAAGTACACATTGTTAACTTGTTATTTTTATTTGTTTGTTTATTTATGTGAGGGCATAAGTCTGTGCCAAGCATAGTGTGGAGATCAGAAGACAACTCGTTGGAGTTGGTTCTTTCCTTCTACACCAGTCCCAGGGAGCAAACATGGCTTGTCAGGCTTGCTTTACTCTCACACAGTGAGCCATTTAGCTGGTGAAGTGTATTCTTTTGCAGTGGTTTTGTTTCTATTTCTCTGGGAATTAATGGTGATGAGCACCAATGTGTGTGTTGCCCATTCATAAATTTTTAAAGAAATGTCTCTCCAGAACTCTTGACCATTTATAATCAGGTCATTTGCTTGTCTATGATTGACTTGATTCCTTACAGTTAGGGTGTGGATTCCTGATCAACTATACGGCTAATGAATGTGTGTCTTAGGGTGCTATAGTATGTTGTTTTCCTTGACTGAACATAAGCTTTTGTAGCCCAAGCTTTTGGTGTTATATCTAAAAATAATCGTCACCTCATTACCTAAGGCCATGTCTGGCAACTTCTCATCTGTGCTTTTTTTTTTTTTCTTATCATTGTCTAATTCTTGCTTTATAGTTGGGTACTTTATCCACCTTGAGTTATTTTTTATTTAATTTTATTTTTTTTAATTCTTCATTTTACATTCCACTCACTGCCCCCCTCCCTGTCACTCCCTTCCACAATCCTTTCCTCTACCCCCAATCCTTCTCTTCTGAGTGGGAGGGGGGCCCCGGTTATCTCCCTCCTCCTCTGCAAGGCTAGGCTCTTCCTTTCCCACTGAGGTCAGACAAGGCAGCCCAGCTAGTAGAATATATCCCACGTATAGGCAACAGCATTTGAGATAGCTCCTGCTCCAGTTGTTCAGGACCCACATGAAAGTTAAGCTGCACATCTGCTACATATGAGCAGGGAGGCCTAGGTCCAGCCCGTGTATGTTCTTTGGTTGGTGATTCAGACTCTGAGAGTCCCAAGGGTCCAGGATAGTTGACTCTGTTGGTCTGCCTGTGCAGTTTCTATCTCCTTCTGGGCATGCAATTCTCCCTTCTATTCTTCCATAAGAGTCCCCAAGCTCCATCCACTGTTTGACTGTGGGTATCTGTATCTGTCTGAGTCAGCTGCTGGGTAGAGCCTCTCAGAGGACAACTTACTTCTGTCTGCAAGCATTATAGTATCACTAATAGTATCAGGGCTTGGTGCTTGGTGCTTGGTGCATGTCTCAAGTTGGTACAGTTATTAGTTGGTCATTCCCTCAGTCTCTGTTCCAACCCCTGTGTCTGCATTTCTTATAGACAGGATAAATTTTAGGTTGAAACTTTTGTGGGTGGGTTGGTGTCTCTATCACTCCACTGGGGTTCCTGTCTGGCTACAGGAGGTGGCCTCTTCAGGTTCCATATCCTCAATGTAGTGAGTTACAGCTAAGGTCACCTCTTTTGATTCTTGAGCATCTGAAAGCCTACACACTCATGGAAGTTGAACAAAATGCTCTACTCAATGATCTCTGTGTCAGGGAAGAAATAAAGAAAGAAATTAAAGACTTTCTAGAAGTCAATGGAAAGGAAGACACAACATACCAAAGTTTATGGGACACAATGAAAGCAGTGCTAAGAGGAAAGTTCACAACACAAAGTGCCTGCATAAATAAATTAGAAAGTTCTCATATCAGCAATTTAAAAGTACACCTGAAAGCTCTAGAAGAAAAGAAGAAAGCAAGTCTACCAAAGAGGAGTAGAAGACAGGAAATAATCAAAATCAGGGCTGAAATCAATCAGTTAAAAACAAAAAATTCAATACAAACGAAACCAAGAGATGGTTCTTTGAGAAAATCAGTAAGATAGACAAACTCTTAGCCAAATAAACAAGAGACAGAGAGACAATATCCCAATAAACAAAATCAGTAAGGAAAATAGAGACATAACAACTGACACTGAGGAAATTCAAAGAATCATTAGGTCTTACTTCAAAGGCCTGTACTCCATAAAATTGGAAAGTCTCAACCAAGTAGATGATTTTCTAGGCAGATACCACTTACCAAAGTTAAATCAAGATCAGGTAAACTATTTAAACTGTCCATAACCCCTAAAGAAATAAAAACAGTCATTAAAAGTCTCCCACCACCCCCCCCCCAAAAAAAAGTCCAGGGCCAGATGGTTTTAGTGCAGAATTCTACGAGACTTTCACAGAAGAGCTAATACCAATACTACTCAAACTAGTCCACAAAATAGAAACAGGAGGAACACTACCAAACTCATTCTATGAGGCTGCAGTAACCCTGATATGTAAACCACACAAAGACTCAACGAAGAAAGAAAATTTCAGACCAATTTCTCTTATAAACATTGCTGCAAAAATACTCAATAAAACGCTCTCAAACTAAATCCAGGAATACATCAAAGACATGATCCAACTTATTTAAAAGATTAAATAAGTTTCATCCCAGGGATTCAGGAATGGCTCAATATATAAAAATTCATCCATGTATGCTTCAATCCTGCATTGATGGGGGAACAGGGCAATTGTGGGAGGTGGAGAGGGGAGGAACCTGAGGGAGAGAGGAGGGGGGAGAAAACAAGGGGGGCAATATTAGGAACTGGAGATATGAGAGAGGTACAGAGGGCCAGGAAATCAAACAAAAATATGTAGCAGGGGGGATGAGGAACTAGGGATAGCCACTGGAGGGTTCCAGACACCAGGAAAATGTGAGGCCCCTGGCACTCAAAAGGGATGACTTTAGCCAAAGTGTGCAGGGAAGGGGGAGATAGAACCGGTTGAGAGCACCTCCAGTAGCTAGGCATGGCCCCTGGTCATTGGGATGGGGCTACCCACCCATCTCAAAGTTTTTAATCCAGAAATGTTCCTGTCCAAAGGAAGAATAGGGACAAAAAATGGAACAGAGACCGAGGGAAGGACCGACCAGGGACTGCCCCACCTGGGGATCCATCATGTCTACAGACGCCAAACCCAACACTGTTGCTGTGGTGAAGAGGCTCTTGCCGACAGGAGCCAAGTGTGGCAGTTCCTGGGGAGGTCCGACCAGCCACTGACCAATGCAGAGGCGGATGCTTGGAGCCAACCATCAGGCTGAACTCAGGGAACCCTGGTGGGGGAGCTGGCAGAAGGGGTGGAGGAGCAGAGGGGGGTTGCAACCTATCGGAAGAACAACATAGGCTGGTCTGACTACCCAGTTCTCCTAGAGTATAGACCACCAACCATGGAGTGTACCTGGAGAGATCCATGGCTCCAGATATATGTGTAGCAGAGGAAGGTCTTGCCTGACAGCAATAGGAAGGGAGGCCTTTGGTCCCGGGGAGGTTGGATGCCCCAGCGTAGGGGGATGCTGGAACAGTGGGGCGGGAAAGGATAGGTGGGTGGGAGAGCACGCTCATAGAGGCAAAGGGGAGCAGTGGGGGCGGATGTGGGATGAGGGGTTTGTGCAGGGGTTATCATGGAATGGGGGGCTGGTGGAGGGGGTAACTGGGAAATGGAATATCATTTGAGATGTTAACGAATGGAATGATTAATAAATATAATTTCATCGATGTAATCCACCATATAAGCCAATGGAAAGAAAAAAAGATTATATAATTATCTCATTGGATGCAGAAAAAGCCTTTGATAAAAACCCAATTCCTCTTCCTGTTAAAGATATTAAAGAAATCAGGGATACAGGATGCTTTGAGTTATTTTTATGCCTGGTACAAAATAAAAGTCCAGTTTCTTTTCTTTTTTGTTTTCTTTTCTTTTTTATTATTTTTATGTAGACAACTAGTTTTCCAGCCCCATTTACTGAAGGGATTTCTTTTCACTATTATTTCCCTAGTACCCTTGCCAAAATTTTGCTGACTATACATGCCTGGATTGATTTATGGGCTATCTGTTTACTAGACTCTCTTCTCCTAGTTCATAGGTCTCTTTTATGGAAGTTCCATAATATTTTGATTATTACAAAGCTTGTATGATAATCTTAAAACATAAGCTACGATGCCTCTGCCTTTTTCTTTCTTAGAAATGTTATTGCTATTTGTGTTCTTTCATGATTCCATACCAATTTTAATATTTTTATTTCTGTATAGAATGCTATTAGTTTTTTATGAAGTGTGTTCCATCTAAATATTGCTCTGGGAACTATGAAAATTTTGACAAGTTGGGCGGTGGTGGTCCACGCCTTTAATCCCAGCACTTGGGATGCAGAGGCAGGTGGATTTCTGAGTTCGGGGCCAGCCTGGTCTACACAGTAAGTTCCAGGGCAGCCAGGGCTATACAGAGAAACCCTGTCTCGAAAAACCAAAGAAAGAAAGAAAATTTTGAAAATATTATGCATCCATGAGCATGGACTACCTTTCTATTACATTTGTCTTTTTTCAATCTCTCTCATCATTGTAATATAGCATTGTGTGTATAGATTTTAGAAATAATTTAGAATTAGAAGTTTATTGTCCTAGATCTACTTGGTCAACAGAGTTATTGAGCACCTACTATGAGTCAGACACTACAGTAATCAAGATAAACACCTATTTGAGAAAGAGATATAATACATAAATGAATGGATTTTTTTTTATTTTCTAAGGTTTTTTATTTACATTCCAAATCATTTCCCCTCTCCCGTTTCCTCCCTCCCCGAAAGTCCCATAAGCCCCCTTCCCTCCCTCTTTTCCCCATTCAACCCCCTCTCACTTCTCTGTCCTGGCATTCCCCTACATCCAGTCTTTCCAGGACCAGGAGTCTCTCCTTCCATCTTCTTGGAAATCTATTGATATGCGAATTGTGTCTACAGTATTCCGAGATTCTGGGTTAATATCCCCTTATCAGTGACTGCATACCATGTGTGTTCTTTTGTGATTGGGTTACCTCACTAAGGATGATATTTTCAAGTTCTGACCATTTGCCTAGGAATTTTGTGAATTCATTGTTTTTAATTGCAGAGTAGTATTCCATTGTGTAAATATACCACATCTTCTGAATCCATTCCTCCATTGAGGGACATCTGGGTTCTTTCCAGCTTCTGGCTATTATAAATAAGGCTGCTATGAACATAGTGGAGCATGTGTCCTTATTGCATGCAGGTAAAGCCTCTGGGTATATGCCCAGGAGTGGTATGACAAGAACTTCAAGTCTCTGAAGAAAGAAATTGAAGAAGACCTCAGAAGATGGAAAAATCTGCCATGCTCATGGATTGGCAGGATTAATATAGTAAAAATGACCATCTTGCCAAAAGCAATATACAGATTCAATGCAATCCCCATCAAAATCCCAACTCAATTCTTCATAGAGTTAGAAAGAGCAATTCAAAAATTCATCTGGAATAACAGGAAACCCAGGATAGCTAAAACTATTCTCAAGAGTAGAGGAACTTATAGGGGAATCAGTATCCTGGACCTCAAGCTGTGCTACAGAGCAATAGTGTTAAAAACCACATGGTATTGGTACAGTGACAGGCATGTAGATCAATGGAACAGAATTGAAGACCCAGAAATGAATCCACACTCCTATGGTCACTTGATCTTTGACAAAGGAGCTAAAACCATCCAGTGGAAAAAAGATAGCCTTTTCAACAAATGGTGCTGGCTCAACTGGAGGTCAACATGCAGAAGAATGCAAATTGACCCATTCTTATCTCCTTGCACTAAGCTCAATTCCAAGTGGATCAAGGACCTCCACATAAAACCAGACACACTGAAACTAATAGAAAGGAAACTAGGGAAGAACCTTGAACATATGGGCACAGGGGAGAATTTCCTGAATAGAACTCCAATAGCTTATGCTCTCAGATCAAGAAATGACAAATGGGACCTCATAAAATTGCAAAGTTTCTGTAAGGCAAAAGACACTGTCAAAAAGTCAAAGCAGCAATCAACTAGCTGGGAAATGATCTTTACCAACCCTATATCCGACAGAGGGCTAATATCCAATATATACAAAGAATGGATTTTTTTTAAGTTGAATATGGCTTGTAAATTTTACTATAATGAAAAAAGTTGGGTGACCAAAAAAATTGGTCAGAAACGACAAACCCTTCAATCTATGATGGCGGCCTGCCTACAAGATACACTCATGCAACAAAGGCACAAAAGTTGTGGGAGCAACCAACCACTATCTAACTGGCTTTAAAATCTACTCCATGAGATGGAACTGATACCTGACACTACTCCAGTATCCAAGAACCTGAGACTAGATAGGTTATGGACCTAGGGTAAAACCAAATACCACTATTCTACTAAAGGAACATAGCAGTAAAATGAGTGTTACTGACATTCTGCTACATTTAGTGATCAGTGTCTTACTCAGCCATGGTTAGAGAAACATCCTCCTTCAGTAGAAACAAGTACGGAGACCCACAACAGGACAGTGTGCAGAGAGTAAGAGACCTTGGAATCCCCTAAATGGAATATCTCCATCAAATCCCTTACCTTGGGGCTCAGGGAACTCTGTGGAAGGGTGATAGAGGAGGAGGAGAGGATCTGGGATAAGGTAGGGAAGGAAAAATAATAAGAATGAAAAAAATGTATGAGTGTATATGTATGTCTTTGTATGTGTTTGTGAGTCTGTGTGTGTGTGTGTGTATCTATCTGTCTGTCTGTCTGTCTGTCTGTCCATCTGCATCTGTACAGTATATGTTTCTTGTACTTTTTCTTTTGCTCTTTTCTGTCTTTTTTTTCTGGGGCAGATTTGTTTGTTTGTTTGTTTGCTTTGGGTTTTTGTCCTCTTAGTGTTTGTGTTTATTTCATCTTATTTTAATTTTTAAATGACTGTTTTCTAATGAGAGAGGAAAAAAAGAGTGTGAATTTGGAGTGACTGAGAGATGGAGAGCATCTAGAAGTTGGGAAAGGGAAAATCATGATCAGAATATATTACATGAAAAAAATGTATTTCCAATTACAAAAAGAATGGGTTAAATGGATCATATTTACTGAAGGAAAAATGTTATATTGAGTGGGGGTAAAGACAACATGATAAGGAGATTATTTCAAAAAGTGTAGACAACATCAAGAAAAGCAAATAAGAGAAAGCAAGCCTAGAGCTAGGAAACAAACCTATGTACCAATGCTACCCCTAAGGATGAATGAAGAGAGTAGAACTGCAGTTATCATAACCCAAAGGGAAAAATCATAGCTGAAGGAAAGACTCTCCTTTGAAGACCCATAGGAGAGAAACCAGGAGAAAGTAGAGTCATGAAATTCAAAGAGAATCTCGGAAAGTTCAGGATGAGAGGGAGGCTGGAGATCATTACAATCCACCATGCCCATTTTAGCACTGTAACCCCAAGCGTCAACTGTTACATCAGACAGGATTTGTGGCTCTCAGGAGCAAATAGCCACAAATGACTTGCAGACCATGTGTGCAGACTAGTAATTGTGTTGATCTCATGTTCTTCTTATCTTCTAGTATCCTGCCAACGTCTCCCATTGATTAAATCCCAGCAACCAGAAGGCAGGGAGCAATGAAACCTTCTGATTCAAAAGTCAGCTTCCTGGAACAGGTCATGGCTCTAGGGGAGCCAATAGGCAACATCTTCATAAAGAGCCTTTCAGTCACCTGACAGTAGAAAAGGTGGCCTTGGACTTAAACTTCAAATATGAAGGCCACCACAAGGAGAGATGATGAAGCAGAAAATCCTCTGGTGTTGTACATCTAGCACTAACAAGACTTTTGACGTACAAGACCCCTCATGCTTTGGGCTATATAAGTGGAATGAGCGAATAGGACTAGGATGTTCTCTGAGCTCACTTTCATTTTGAACCATCTGAGGTTCTCTTTGAGTTTCATGATTCCACTTCTTATTGTCTCTCCCATGGCGTCTCAACAGCATGTGTGCATGCTGAGTGCCTATCAGTTAGGGTCTCCCCCCCCCTTTTTATTCTTGGAAATGAAGAAGAAAAGAAAGGGTTTTGGGAGGAGGGGTGGAGCAGCCAAAACTGATCATACTTCATGGAGTTCAGAGTAAAATATCTGACCTACCTACAGAAGTATACTAAGAGATCAGTTTCAATATATAGCCAAAGCTGATACCTCCTCATAGTATTCCGTCTTAGCTTCATTTCCTATTGCTTTGATAAAGCAACCTAACAAAAGTAACTTAAAGGAGAAAGAGTTTATTTGACTCACAATGTCGGGTTGTAGCCCATCCCTTTAAGGACTTGCAGGAACTTGAAACAGAAGTCACATCTATACTCAAAAGCAGAGAGCAATAAATGCATGCATGCTATACTCAACTCTCTTTATCCACTATCAAACAAATCAAAAACCCCTTCCTGCCTACAGAATGATACCAGGCACAATAGATGAATCACCCTGCCTCAATTAATATTATCAAGATAATATCTGACAAAGGTATACACAGGCTAGCCTAATCTATACAATCCCTATTACGATTCCCTTTCCTGGTCATTCTAAATCATCTCAAACTGATGAAACTAACAGTCACAGTCTCTGAGACTATTTCAACGGTGTGATATTTTTCTTTCCAATCAAAATTCTCTACCAACCACATTTTAAAACTAAGAAAGGAAACGATGCAGGTCATCTTTTTTCTTGCAAATAAAACATCAGAGTTTGTTGTGACAGCTACCAGTGAAGTGAACAAAATTAAATCACAATTCCTGCCTCAACTGACTTGCTGAGTGGGAACAAGTTCAAATGCCAGGAAAGAGACTGAGCTACAGAGTAGTCTACTGAAAAAAAAAACTATTTTATTTATGTACTGACTGAATGACAAGTGGTAAACTGTTTTCTTTATTTTGAAGAAAATTGTTCTACACTTATGAAACCACACAATGGATCAGAAGGCAATGGCAAGAAGGGGTTGACACTTGCCAGTCTAAAATGTATTCATTCATTCAATACTGACCCAATAAATGCTGGACACCAGTATTTGTATATTGAATAGCAAAGGATCAGTGCATATGGGGCTGGTCAGTGTTGTAGAAATTGTTACCATTGCCAGATGCCATTCAGCCCCCACTAATATTTTGGGGCCTTTTAGCTTCTTTCCTTTTATTTTATTTATTTGTTTATTTATTTTTGTTCTTAAGTAATTTTGCACATATATCCAGTACACACATCGTTCTCATTCCCACCTTCTCCCATCTTTTACCACCCCTCTCTATGTCTTTGCTCCACATTAATCTCTTTCATAAACCCATTTTTATTGATTTTTGTTTCATGAGCCACCAAGATCAGCCAGAACTATCTGTGTGACTGTAGGCTTGAAGCTATCCTTCAGAGCCAGGGAAGCTCAGTAGAGGGCACGCAACAGCAAGCTTCCCTCTCAGAAATGATTGATAGCCGATGGTTCAGAGGTATGATGTAGGACCCATGAGCTCCTCTTCCTTTCTTAGTAGGGTTAGTCTTATGAGGGCCCAGGTATTTACAGATGATGTAAGTTAGTGATTGCAATAAGTATATCAAGTTTAAGAAATGACATGTTTTGCCCTTAACTCCCTCTTTTGGCTCTGACATACATCTCATCCTCTCTTCTGCCATATTCCACGAGCTTTAAAGGAGTTGGTCTAAGTGACTTGTTTTGGGATGGGCCTGCATATGTCACTTGTTTTCTGTATTTTGGGTGACTACAAGTCTCTGTATTCACCTCTTTACTATGGTTTCCTTATGGCTCAATATCCCCCCAGAGCACTGGGCTGTGATGAGCACGTCTGGTTTGTGCTACCACAGGTTTCATCACAGCAGTACCACACCCAAAGAAACCCAAAGGTTTCTGGGAGAGCAGAAGACTCCACGGCAGGAAGTCTGCAATTCCATTTGCATATTGTCTGTATGAAATGCACTTCCTTCAAATACACATAGACTGTTATACGAAAAAAGCATAGATTCATTAAAAGAGTTAACGAACTTGTAGCCACTTGAGTTATAGGATACCTTGAAATTAACGGGCATGAAATAGTGCCAAGTTTTGTATAAGAAACCTTTTAAGATTAAAAAGGTGTTTCCCAGCTGAGCACACCTGTAATCCTGGCGTTTAGGAGGTTGAAGCAGAAGGATCAGGAGTTCAAATTTATCCTTGGTCACATATCAAGTTCCAGGCTCGTCTAGACTACATGACATCATTAACTCACAGAGAGCAAAAGACAACTGTGGTATGAAGGGAGAAGGGTTGAGTGGTCAATATGCCAGCCATACATATGTAAAATCATTTTTAAAAGAAACAGTAACAATAATTAATTTAAAAAAAAAACACTTTCAGACATTGTTGAATAGATCAAGGCTCCATCAAAACTACCTTCTAGTCCCCAAAATATATGATACCATTTGTCAGATGTTTTCATTGTAGCTTCTTCCAACTCATACTGTGTTCTGCCTCAGACACAACTACATAGGGGCAGAATAAAGGCTGAACTTCAAGGGGACACCACCACTCTACTACTTGAATGTAGCCTTGTTTCGAGTTCTCTCTTACTGAGTTTCTCTATGCTCCCAAACAGGCCTCTCATTAATATCCCCCAGAGATCTCACTGGTAATTGCAGGTCTAACCCAGTAGTATAATAGATGTGCCCAGAACTTTCCAAATCCCAAAGAAAAAGAATATAATGCACTTTTGGCATATTACACTATAGCAGACAGTGGGTACCAAACATCAACCAGACACATAGCCAATATACAGAGAGAAAGACAAGAAAGCAGGATTAATTCTGAATGAGAAGTTCCCAGAGAGTGGATCTGACATGGTCTGAAGAGTAAGTAGGCTGCTAACACTCAGTGGAGAGAGGACAGGGGTCATCCAGGCTAGAAGACAAATGAAGCTAGAGAGATCTGGGAAATAGCAACAAGTCCTGGGACAGGTTTTTCCATTAGGCGATGCTGCTGAGTGGACAGAGAGGCATGCCAGTTGGAGAAAATAGCATACCCCAAAGAGCAGATGGAGAAGGGAGAGATATATGCACCAAATGAAGATGAAAGCCAGGCAGAAATTATTTTATTCTCCTTCAAACCCTGCTGCTCTTCTCATCCTTCTTATGTGGACTTTAACACTGCTAGCTTCTGGTCCCCGAGCTCTACAGAGTGAGATTTCTGATGTTCTACTTGTCCTAAGCCTGCCACGTCACAGTGCCTTCTGACTCCAGCGCAACTGTCCCGTCTCATCATAGGCTGCTTTTCTAGCCTCTATTTTTTTCATCGCTTCTCCTTTAGTGGTTTGAAAGCTAACCTTTATTGTCAATTTAATTTACTTTAGAAACATCAAGGGCACATACATCTGAGTGTGTCTGTCAGGACATTTCCGGAGAACCTTAACTGAGGAAGGAAGACCTCCCCCTACCCTAAATGTGTGCATTGCCCTCCACAGCTGAAGTCCAGTCCTGAATATCTGTTTCTTGGCTAAAGACACAGTGTGGTCTCACACCTCTGCTTTCCCCACTATAAAGACTGTATCCCCTCAAACCATAAAGCAAAATAAGTCTTTCCTTCTTTATCTTGCTCCTCTCGGGCATTTTATCACAGAAGTGAGGAAAGTAACTAAGAGAACTAGGTTGCATCCTCTCGCAGGTGGAAGCTGTGTGAGACAGGAGACATGGAAAAAGACCGTAAGCACGTGGTGATGTCCAAGGCCCATGTTGAACACTCCCAGCTAAGTCACATCAGAAAACTCTTACTTCTCCTAGTCTGTGTTTTTAAAACATTGATGACAATATTTATTCATGCAGTTGTTTAAAAGATTAAATGAAGTAAGTAAAGTCTATGAAGTTAACATACTGTACACATATTTTTAAAAATATATTTGTTCCCCAAACCCTTGCTGGTGGATCTTTTATTCATTCATCAATTCATTCATTCATCCATTCATTTATTTGTTTTGTATCCCCACTACAGTTTCCCCTCCCTCCTCTTCTCCCAGCCCCTCCTTCCCACCTTTCTCCCCCTCCCACCCCTGCCTTCCTCTTATCTACTCTTCCTCCATTTCTCTTCAGAAAAGGGTAGGTCTCTGATGAATATCAATTAGCCACTGTAAAGCAAGTTGCAGTAAAGCTATACACCTTCTCTCCTACTAAGAATAGACAAGGCAACCCAGTAGGAAGAAAGGGTCTCAAAGGTAAACAACAGAGTCAAAGACATCCCAATGTTAGGAATCCCATATAACATAGAGGTCAGTACTATATAGGCTCTCTGGTTGGCAGTTCAGTCTCTGTGAGCCACTATGGACCCAGGTTGGTTAATTCTGTCAGTTTTCTTGTGGTATCCTTGATCTCTCTGGCTCCTACGAGCCTTCCTTTCTCTTCAACAGGATTCCCCAAGCTCTGCCTAATGTTTGGATATGGGTCTCTCCATGTTTCCATCAGTTGTTGGGTGAGGCCCTTCTGATAATAATAGGGCTAGAAAACTATGAGTATAGCAGAATAGCATTAGAAATAATTTCATTGATTTTTTTTCCCATTGGTGTTTGGTTCTACTGTGGGTCTCTGAACTATCCAGCCTCTGGTTTCTGAACCTCCAGGCAGTGTCAGGGGTGGGTTCCCTATCATGGTATGGGTCTCAAGCTGGATCAGGCATTGATTAGCTACTCTCTCAATTTCTGCATCACATTTACCCTGCACATCTTGCAGGCAGGACAAATTGTAATCCAAAGGTTTTATGGCTAGGTTAGTGTCCCCATTCCTCCTTTGGAAGTCTTGCCTGGATAAAGGAAATGGCCAGTTCAGACTCCATATCCCCTAGTACTAGAAATCTTACCTAGGGTCACCTTCAAAGATTCCTGGGAGTTTCCACTGTCCTAGATTTCTAGATCATCCCAGAGATGCCCCTGGAATCCAGTTGTCTCTCCCAGAATTCTCTCCCTTTTGTCCTCGCCCTACATGGTCCCTACTATTCCCATCCCTGCTCCCTAGTCCCACCCAGTCACCTACCCTCATTTAAGTACAATGTCTATTCTGTTTCCCAACCTTGATGGGATTCAAATATTCCTACCTTGAGCCCTCCTTGTTTCTTAGCTTTTTGGAGTTTGTGGATTGTAGTATGGTTATCCTTTACTTTCCGGTTAAAACCCTGATGCTCTTTGCCATGTCCTCTACACAGTTGATGCTCATTGTAGACTGTGTGACCAGAAATCACACTGCAGTCCTAAATTCCATACATTCTCAGATCACACCCCCTTAAGTATTTTGGACTAGTTTCTAGTCTACGTTAAAAACCATTCCTCAAATAATTTGTGCATCAGCTTCAATGCTTGGCACTGCTAAAAGCTAGCAGAAAGTATGTTCACCATGGGTCCTGCTCCAAGGAGTTCATGGCCCCTGCTGATTCATCTCTGTGGATGGACTTTTAAGGAAATTATCCCACAGGATAGTGAATGGAGCCATTAAACCTGAGTGATACAAGAATGTATTCTTGACAGCCAAGCAACCCCTTTGTGAGAATGTTTTGTGATGTTATTAGGGCTTTGGATTTTAACCATAGTTAAAATCAAGATCCTTACCAGAAGACAGTATCTAGGGAGACAAGCTATTATTCTATACTCAGAGAATTGTGTTTGATCTCAGTGAATTGGTCCTTTAAAGATGGCATAGATGAATAGATTTAAAACTGGATTGGAGTTCTGACAACACTTGTGTTTGAATGCTGTTGTGTAACCTCAGCAGTTAGGAAACGAAGCAACAGCCACTGTATGATCCAAGAGATTATTTAAGGCTTCAACATGCAGACTAGAAGCTTAGAGGCAAAAGGCCGAGGACCAGATGATCACTGAGGCCACAGTAACAGTCACCACTCAAGGACAGAATGTTCTGATACTACAAAATGAACAATAACAAAGTGAGGCAGAACACAATAACCTGAGGGTGGAGAATGACAGCAGCAGATAAGAAGACTCGAGCAAGCATGCTTTAGATGATTGAGACAGTAACTGTCTCACTAGACTGAACTGGAGTGGCTCAGAAGAAAGCCTGAGATTGAGAAGAGACGTTTGTATAACTGTCACTTATTAAAGCCCATTCTCTCTCTCCTTATCTGTACTCTCCATTCTTTCTGCTGTTGTTTTGCTCATGTCACAGGTGTTTTGTTTTGCATGGTACTGGGGATCAAAACTAGGGACTCTTACAGGTTTCCCCTTTCTATGTCTATAAATAGAAAATAATTATCAACTGCTCACATGGCCTAGAGTCTGTGACAATTAACCCTAAGAACTAATTGCTGTTATTGGCCTCATGTTAAAGGTGATAGGAAAGATATGCTCAGGTTCGCCCACAAGTGAGTAGAGGAGATAGATTATGAACTCAGGGCTGTCTAAAGGTGATGCTCTTAGGTGATTTGGATTTAATGTACCACCCCTTTAACAGGTAAATAGCTTGTTATTAATTTATGTTTGTATTCAAGTTTAATTTTTGAAGTGTTCTTGAAACTGAAAACTCCTTTTAGATTCAAGGAAACAAATTTCTAAACCTGAGATTTCAACTGAAGTCCAGTGACAACTGGGGGTTTAAGAGGTACAAATCACAGCAGACAGCTGTACCAGCTGATCTTCAATTAGACCCCATATGTGGCTAATGTGTCCATGTCACAGGGCGAGGTGGAAGAACTTGCAGCCAAGTCTCAAAAGCGGTATGGTTGAAGGAAAATGATAAGGTCAGATAAAAACTGTCTCCAACCCAACCGCAGGAAATGGAAAAGGGATGAACTGTGCCTTAGAACGGGAATAAAAACTGGATATGCTGGAGCTGAGCTTCACCCATTCTAAACACAGTCTATGACTTTACCATTCATGAGCTTAAATGGAGTCTAGATTATTTCCCAGTTTAAGAAAAAGGAATACAATTGACCACGTCTTTCTCCGTGTTTTAATGTTGAACTATTATAATCTCACATTCCAGTGGCCTTCTAGCTGCATGGTTATAGTCTCCTTATACTTACCCTGAAATTGTTTTTCCATTGTTATCTTACATTATAGTCTCATCGTAATGTCATGTTTAAGGGTTCCCCATACACTTGTAATGAAATCGTTTTGCAGTTCAGAATGGCATCATATTGGCACTTTAAGCGGGGTATCCATCACCCTGTATTGATAGTTTTCACAACAAAACACCCTATTTTAGTGACTGTGAAAGTAAATAGCTGTTGCCCGTGATCTGTTCTTCCATTTCAAACTTAAATGGTCTCATCTGTTTTATTTTACCTTGCAATTTTCACACCCACTGTGGCATGGGCCAAGTTGATACTGGTTGCTTTCAAATGAGGACAGTCATTGCACTAGCTCATAAATGTTTATATGACAGCCACTCATCTGTTCTGGGTTAGTCTTTGTGTGATAGATCACCAATATGCTTTAGTCACCCCATTTGTAAGATTAGTAGAGATAAGTCTCACGCCAACTGAAATCTAGAGGGAAACTATTTGTAAACAGTTTCAAATCAAATCAAATAAATATATAAAAGTGATGTGGGCATCTGCAAAATGTTCATAATAAAATAGCTCAGAACTCCATCTCCAGACAGACATACATAAAAAATCTGAATGATATTCTACAGACAAAAATTTTAAAAGGTGTTCTAAATGCAGGAAATCTGAGAATATGTATCATTACAATTGTCATGAACCAGACATCTTAGCTAACATTTTTTTAACTCACTACCATTGCTTTTTTTTTCTGGTTAAACTTTGTAAGGTTAACAATTTGGTTCCCATCTCCACTTTAGACATTAAATGCTACTCAGCCCAGGCTGAATCCAAACTCCCTCACTCCTGGAAGCGAGCCAGGGCAAAGCAAGTCTCCTGACAATAGGTTTCACTTTGAGATCTTTCTATTCTCTGCTGCTAAAAGAGCTGTTGCTGCCTTGCAACTCCTCCACAGCCTTTCTGACAGTTCCTCCCAGGTCAAGCTAGGAAGGTGGGGGAGACGAAAGAGAATCCAAGAGTTCCATTTATACACTAAAAGATTTCTGCTAGGGTGTCAAGCCTGAACCCATTTTGGCCTTCCCCTGGAACTGGAGGTGATAAGCTTTTATTTTCTGGAAAATGACCTCTCTGTCTTTGGAAGTTAATGCAAATGCTGACCATATGACAGGCAGCACACTGGTTGATTCCAAGCTCGAGGTGCCGCAAACCCACTCGCTTTGAATGTTCGTGCTTGAATGGATTTTCTGTCGGGGGGAACAAGTGTCACAGCAGTGACTTTTGTTCTGGGGTGACCCAAAATACTCCAAAAACAAAAAAATGAAACCCTTAAAATGGAATTTTCTTTAGCTAAAAACAAAATATATGTACTTGGTAATAGACTAAGGCATGATTTGTAAAACCAAACTAAGGATGAATTAGTGTTTAGAGTAATACTATGGTGTCCAATCCCAATGCCACTACCTTGTGTGGGGCCTTCATGAAGACTCTCACCTCAAAGTTGTCTTTGGAATAAGCCCGAAAAAGAAAATGGGATATGCACACACACACACACACACACACATGAAAAACTAAAGTGACTTAAGACACAAACTAATTATAAACATCTGAGCATTGAAATAAAAATCATACAACCTACCCATTCCTGATTTCTGAGTGTCTCTTCTCTGTGACTCCAACAATGTATCTACTTTCAATGCGGATCCTCTCCATTGCTGGGATTACAGGCAGTGAGTAACCTCTAGTATTCTCAGAGGCTCAACCCTGCCTACCCTCCTCACAGAGGGCACAATCCTAGCTTCTTCTGAGAAAACTGAACCAAACTGATCTTTTTCTCAATCTTCCCACCTCACTGCTTCCACCCCAGCCTGTACCCAACCCTGCCTGTACCCACCACTGCCTATACTGACCCCCACCTACAAGGCTGTCCTAGGCCACACAGAAAATATATGGAGATTTTTCTGTTTTCTTTAAGACTGGAGTCCTTCTGGGACCTCATTTAACTCTCAGCTCTCATGCCCCTCCTTACTGCCTCTTTTTCATCTTACAGACATTTCCAACCACTCCCATCGCTTGAACAAAACCTCCTCTGATCCTGTATCTGACTCCCATTATAACCCCAACTCCCCTTCAGACACTATGTCTCTAGCTAAACTTTTCACAAGAGTGGCATTCATTCATGTTCACCCACGTCAATTGAATGTCGTTGAAATCCTCCTTCCTACTAAACTGCCCTTGTTTCCATGGTCACCTGTCTGAAGGCCACTGTCACAGTGAAGTTTGACAATAACTATACCAGACGTTTCATGAGAGTCCTCTTTTGGCTTCAACTTCACCACAGTCTGATTTTCTTCGATCCACTCTGGTTCCCTCTCCTCTCCTTAGGACAAGTCCCTTCTTCTCTGAAGCATCTTCGCCTTCACACTGCTCTTCCTCTCATTTTCTTGACTCTTCCACATAACAGTAGATGTGTGCTTTACCTCCAGCATTGACTTCACCTCAGGACCTTACAATAACTGTCTCCCCCAAATAACTACAAGATGAAGGCTAAAGGGAAAGCACAGTCTATAAAGTGCTTGCCCTCTAAACACAATGACATAAGTTCAAGTTCAAACATGGAATCGTGTTTTTTTTTAAGCATTATAGTGGTCCTATTTGCAATCCCAGCACTGGGGAGGCAGAGTCTGGCACACTCTGAGACTTACTTGGAGAGCCCACCTGGAGATTTCTAAGCCAATGAAAGACCCCCATGTCAAAAAGAAATAGTGGACAGCACATGAGAAGGACATCAAAAGTTATCCTCTGAACTCTGTATGTATGGCACATACATGCATGCACATTCACACACACACACACACACACACACATACACACACACACACACATACACACAGACCAAAATATCCTGTGAGTATCATAAACCATGTGCCCAAAATTGTACCCATCATCTTGTCCAAATCTGTGACTTCCTCCTATACTCACACTAGGATCAATTGCCTAAGGCACCCACACAAGACATGGGTATCATCCCTCATCATCTGTCTCTCCATCCACATCAACAGAATTCCCAACATAAACAATATTCTGCTGACAATTACACTGCTCACTCCAACCCAACCATGGCCCCTTTTAGTGAGCTGTAGTCATCAGAAGCTAGCCCAAGGTCTCCAGGCTCTGAATCTATCTCCCTTTACTTAACCCCCCAGGGTGATGTGCGTGAGAGAGTGAACCTGTCAGTCTCCTTCTTGGAAATCCTCACTTCCTGCCCCCAGCAGCTCGCCAACCCCCTTCCCATTTCAGGCTTTCCTAAAAGAGCTCTCTGTGCATACTAGCTTTATGTCTCACATCTTCTGACTTGTATTTTCTGGTCCAAAACCATTTCTCACAAAGATCACAGAACTTTGTGCAACCACGTTACAGAGATTCAAGGGGCAAGGCTAGGACTTTTTTCCTAGGTGTCTTTGATCTACAGCTTAAACACTGAGGGTTTTTTGCTTGGTTTTTTTTGTTTGTTTGTTTGTTTATTTTCAAATTACATACTCAAATTACCTGTAAAATTAGAGCTCTACCTCTACTAGGGAAGTAAGAGACAAGAAATTGTAGACCCAACTAGAAGCCAAGTCTGGCAAGAAGTTTCAATCAATAGGAATGTTAATGGGGGGTGGTAGAGGCGGATCCATAGCCAATCACAGTTTACCTCCTAGAAGTGTCTATGGTTCAGGGTCTGCTGGTTCTTCCATCACTGTGGTTCAGCTGTTCACAGTGGTTCTGCCTTCTCTGGTCAGTAGATTATTACGACATTATGGCCTCTCTCTGTAGCTTTGTGAATAACGGCTGTCTTCTGCCTATCTTACCTGTCTCTATCAGGATCAGATGGCAACATGCCATCTGGATAGATCTACACATATCCCTTTGGATAGCACCTCTCTTTACCACTGCACAGGCCACATTGAATAACATGTCTTTTTCTTGAGTATGATAGTCATACTGAGATATGTGAAGTAGTTGTTACCAAGAAGATCATGTGTATATGTGAATATATTCTGGGTCTTCACAAATTGAGATAATCTAACTAGAAGAAACTTTCTGTCACTCGTAAGTTTGTTTTTGAAAGACTTAAATGGAAACTTTCAAGATAACAGCAACTTTTTATTAAGCAACTACTATATATCAAATGCACTTCATTCATATAAGAACATAGAGAGACAGTTATTATTCATACCTTACTGAGAATTGGCAAAGACAGGCAATGAGTGTGTTAAGGGTTATGTATGTATCTAATGAATGGAAATCAAACAGCACTAACTCAAAACTGACTTCAAGGCTAGAGCCGTTCCCTTAGTACCTTGCCATAGCTGGGCTATGCTTCTCCATCCACGTGTCTCTAATTCTTTAGAATACCCCATGATAACTCCTACCTTTTGGTTGTTCAAATTCTGTAGTCATATCTTTGTTCAATACGAGAATCTAGCTGTAGCTTGACATAAGAAGACCCAGTCTTGCCATGAGTAGCACATATGAGAACGTCCTCTCTCTCAATCTGTCTATATCACACCCAGCCAAAAGTTGATCAAAGTTTGGCTCTGACAGGGTGATGTCCTCATTAGTCCAACTCATCTCTCCTCAAGAAGAAAGCTTCAGTATAGGAGTAGCCCAGCAGCATCCTTTTTTCTTTCGAATGTAGCCATGTATATTAAATATACAAATATGCTGACATCCAAAGTAATTTTAAAGGAAGAAGAATGAGTGTGGAGCTCTAACTTCTGTTGACTCAGAAAAGAGAATGAATGGTTCGTATTTTCATAAATGAATACAAAATGGAAATGCAAATTTGAATGGGGTAGCAAAACTGTGTTATAGGGGAATGCAGACTGGCCTTTCTTTTTTATGTGAAGCTCATAAAACCAAAATACTAAAGACTATGAGTAACTCTAACCCTCAGATTAACCAGTTCAACTAGCACTAAAGGATGGTGAGCTACAAGGAGTCCTTCCCAAGATCTGGACACTGTGCAATTAAGCACAAAATTGCAGCACTTTTAAGTTTCTTTTCAAATGGCAGACACATGTCCTCTTCTATTAAAGGAAAGGCCTATAACACTTCTTTGAAAATAGCCAGGGTATGAGAGAGTCAAAGTTGGCAAATTCCTTTTAGAATTCTCAATGGAAACCAATCTCTCTTTAACTTGGACCATCACTGCCCTCCTCCAAACTACCACCTGGGAATAACTGCTTTGTACATTAAATAAGTGCAAAGCATTAGAAGTGACGTAAGGTACTATTATTCTGGTGTACTCTGATTTGAAAAGGGTAAATCAATTTAAAGCATTTTTTGTTTAAAATCAGTTCTTTAAGGCTGTGTGCACATAGTGGCTGCCAAGTTTCAACCCGAAGTGAATGTTAAGGTCTATGTTATTAACCCTTGAAAAATGAGCCCCATCATGGAAACAATGACTGACCTGGAGACTACCAGGTGCAGTGGCCGAAGCTGACAGTCAGTCAAGTAAGAGTAATGTGGGGTTCCTTCATATGCAAATCACATAATAATGTGTGTTTGCCATTAAGGGCAATGTCAGATTATTGTAAAAGTATGTATAGATACAAATACCTTTTTAAAAAAGAAACCAAATTCATTTATGCTGAACTCTCTATAGTTGACACACCATGATAAATCACCTCATTACACACAAAACCACAAATATGGACTTTGAGGGTGAAGTGTAAGGATATGAGAGAGATGATTAGGATTCCACTGTGTCTTGCCATAACCCTCGATAAAAAAATAAAAGACTATAGATCATGGTTAGAGTTTCTCCTAATATTAGGACCGTACACCTGCAATTATCACAACCCATTTAAATGTGTGTTCTGGCACTCAGATGTTACTTCTTAAATTAAAACTATTGTAGAAAAATTTTCACAGCAAATGTTTCTGTATTTAACAATATAAACCTTCTTCTAAACATATTACAAGAGATGATGAAATATAAATCAGTGTATATTTTGGAAAGTATCACAAAATGACCTATAAAGTAGGGAAGAAATTCTAAATTAAATATAATGCCCATCACAAGTGTGTGTGTGTGTGTGTGTGTGTGTGTGTGTGTGTCTGTTCAAGAATCTGTATACACTTAAGATTTGTTCACTTTTTCCTGTCTAAGTCATTTTGCAATTTGGCAGTGTGTTACCAAGCAAACCAAAACAAAAACTCTCTAAAACCCCAAGTCATTTTATAAATGGCAACTCGTGTCCTAGGCGCATGTCCAATACAAACTTTTAAGTACCGCTTCCCAGATTAGACACTCGTGTTCTGTTCCCTAGCCCCTGCCTGTTGTGGCCACTATACTTCATGTGCAGAAATGTCACAGCAGAATTCTTTCGGGTGTGAATTTACTATTTAAATCCGGAAACATTCAAGCTAAAATGAGACTTCCAAAAGAGATTGTAGTGTCTTTATAGAGAAGTAAGATGAGCTGTCCAGACAGCTGGCAGGGGGAAAAAAGGACAGAAAGAAAAGGGGAAAAAAGTGAAATGTTCTGAAGTATATATGGAGTAGGAGATCAAAGAAGCCTGGTTTTTCTATCCTCAGAAGTCCCCAGAGCCTGCTTGATCCTCAGTCCTTCCTTCTCACCATTATTCAAACTCATGTAACCTGTGTTCCTCAGAGCCAACCCACCCCAGCTCACCGGCTCAGGAAGGGGACAAAGGAGACAAGGAAGCCCAGCTGTGCTGTCTACCAGAGACAATGGTGAGGCTTCAACACCCAGCCTTGCGCTTCAGAATCAAATTGTCTGTTTGATTTTCAATTTATTTTCAAGTTAGAAACTTT
This sequence comes from Tokudaia tokunoshimensis, assembly GCA_036184795.1. NCBI lineage: Eukaryota > Metazoa > Chordata > Mammalia > Rodentia > Muridae > Tokudaia > Tokudaia tokunoshimensis. Next base: position 17,121,529 of record BTHU01000003.1, read on the forward strand.
TCTGACTCCGGGTGAAGAAAACCCCGAAGCAGATTCCATCTGTGTGTTTATGCAGCGCAGAGACGCCTGAGAAAATGGCAAATGCAGTTTCTGAAGCACACGTCGTTTCTTATTTACCTCATCCAGCCTGACCGAGTTGGTGAAGATGGATGTAACAATAAGTAATATTTCATTGAGGTCTGCTGGCACTTCTCATGATGGACATTAAAAAGATGTAATATATATTATGAATGTGAGGGTGGGTGGATACACAGACAAGCATTTCACTCCAAGGGACATTAGCAGAGTGATAAATTCCATGTATTAAATCTCTAAGAACCACAATACCCCGAGTTAAGACATCTGTATGGAATCAGGTGCCAAATGAAACATCAAAATCAAATAAAGCATCCTTTTATGAGAGTCATAGGATTATTTTTTTAGGACTGGAAAAAAAACTGGCAAATTATCCAGAAATTTCATTGATAGACATGCAACCTGGGTTTTCAAAAAATGAAATGACTTATTGGGTCACTCAGGTTCTTAGAAACAAAGTCAGGACTAACCTTCCTTCTTCAGCTAAAATATTTTCTCTACCACATCATGAGCAGAAATTGCCCTGAAGCCAGAGTGCAAAGCCTCATGTAGCACCCCCAGGTGTCTGTTTCAATATGCACACCCATCATTGTCCTTTGGGATATATGCTCAATTTTTTTCATTTTTCTTCTTGTTTGGTCAGTCTCTCACCTTCTTAAAGACTAGGGCTAAGACTAAACCATTCTTGGTGCATGTCCCATAGGCCTGATGGGGACAAAGGATAGTTATGAATATGCCCAAACCCAAAATTGTGAGATTAAAATATTATGAGCCTTGAGTGTAACCTAATTGGGTACACTGGCTCCACAAAGAAAGACAGAGACAGACAGAGACAATGAGAGACAGAAAGAGACAGAGAAAGAGACGGAGACAGAGATAAGGAGAAACGCATAGAAAGAGATAAAGGAAGTATGAAAGAGAGAGAAAATAAAAGAAAAAGGTTCTGAACTAAATTACAAGTTTAAAAGACCTTTAACTGAACCTGAGAGAAGAGAAAATGGATAATAGGCTTGAACTCATTGGCACAGGAAAAGGCTTTCTGAACTGAACACTGCTAGCACAGGCATTAAGATCAGCAATTAATAAATGGATCTCATGAAACTGAAAAGCTTCTGCATAAAAGGGATGCCTTCATTCAGGCAAAGTGACAGCCTACAGAATAAAAAAGATTTTTTACCAAATACTCATTTAATAGAGAACTAATATCCAAAACTATAAAGAACTCAAAATAACTGGATATCAAAAACCTCAAGTACTTCTATTTAAACACAGAATACAGATCTAAACACAATTCTCAAAAGAAGAAACTCAAATGGCTGCAAAACACTTAAAGAAAGTCAACATGCTTAGTCATTGGAGAAATGCAAAGCAAAACAACTTTGAGTTTCCATCTTATACCATCATTCTGATCAGTCAAATAAGTGACAGCTCATGCTGACAAGGATGTGGAGAAAGGGGAACACTCATCCATTGCAGGTGTGAGTGCAAACTGGCACGTCTACTATGGAAATCAATGCAGCGGTTTCACAGGAAGATGGGAATGAATGTCTCAAATCCAGCTGTACCCCTCTTGGGCATACACCCAAAGGTAACTTCATTCTACAACAGAGACACTTGTTCAATCATGTTCATTGCTGTGCCAGTAACAATAGCCAGGAATCAGAAGCAGCCTAGATGTCCTTCCACAGATAATTGGACAATGAGACGGTGGTGCATTTACATGGTGGAGTATTACTCAGCCATTAGAAAAATAAAATCATGAAATAAGTAAACAAATGGGCCTAGAAAAAAATCATCATGAATGAGGTAACCCAGACCCAGAAAGAGAAATATAGCATGTATTCACTGGATGTTAGCTGCTAAGTCAATGATAACCAAGCTACAATCCATTTAACTACAGAGGTGAGGTATAGAGTAAGGACTGTGGCGGGGTAGGGAGAAATAGATCTCCCTAGGAAAGGGAAATAGAAGAGATAACGATGGATGGATGGGGTAGGCTGAAACTGGAAGATCAAGTGGAAAGGGGGATTGAGAAGGGAGAAAATACGGGGAGAGACAACTAAAACTAAGGGCCATTTGAGGGGTAGTACAGTAGAAGCCTTCCTAAAGCATATATGTATACATACACATATACATATCCGAAGGTGATCTAAATGAAATTGTCAAAGAATGTGGGAGACAACCCCCAGCTAGACATCTCTTACCACCAAATGAAGCTCACAGTAATAAAATTGGGTTATAGTTAATTGAGTTGTTGGCTAAAGAGGTCCCACAGGAATCCTCAAACAACCCAGACTATTAAAACCATAGGTTGCTCTCCACACACAAACAGCAAGGCCTCATTGCTTAAAGACAAGTCCTACAAAACTCGTTGAAGGTGGAGAATTGAGCTATTGCCTACACAGAGCCATCTCTGCAATAAGAAGGTATTCTGCATGCTACAAAAGAAAAACAAACACAACCAGACATAAAACCTTTGATCTACAACGGATTCTTGCCATGTGAAGAATCAGCATGAAGTTTGAGTAAGGATTTACTAGAGTAACCAACCAATGTCTGATTTAAGTTCCACTCCAGGAGTTACAACCCATACAGCTGACAGTGTTTGGGTGATAAAAATCCTGAGACTAGATAGCCAAGGACTTAGGGGAAAACCAAATACTACTGTTTTAAGGAGGGGGGTAGCAATAAAATGATTCCTAATAACACTCTACAATAGCTTGCCCAGTCATCACCAGAACCGATTCTTCCTGCTGCACATGTGAACACATGAAAATACAGCCAGACATTATGCAGAGAGTGAGAGTCTTTGGAACACTCACCCCTAAATGGGGTATCTCCGTCAAATCCCTCCCTTCAGGGTTCAGGGAACCCTGCGGAAGAAAAGCCAGAAAGAGTCTACTAGCTAGAGGCAATAGAGGACACCAAGCAAACAAGGCTCTCTGAATCAACAGGATCAGTGCACGTATGAACTTACAGATACTGTGCAGCAGGCCCAGGAACTGCACAGGTCTGCACTAGTTGGGGTACTGGGGATAAAGGGAGAAGTAGACACATGCCCCCCTACCTAACCCAGGAACAATCTCTAATCAATAGCCACTTGCAAATGAAAATTCAGTTCTCACCACAAAAATATGAATATTTCAGCTATGGTGCTCCACCAACTAGGTGATGCAAAATTACCAAAAAACCAAGTTGAAGGGCAGAGTAGACATTAAACATCCATTCAGTCATCCATTGCTTCAGCCCAAGTTGCCTGGGAGAAATCAAATCTGAGGACTCTGGCTGAGCCCCCTGCATAGCTGCATGGATTTCAGAAACAGTGCCTGTGTCTCAGCTGAAATTCTACTCAATGCCATGGAGAAGCCCAGAGCTTCCAACTTAGATGATGCTACAGGCTTAGCATAGGCTTTACCCCAGGACCAGTGAAATGCTGCAACATTCTTTTGTAGGGAACTAATACAAAAGATGAGGAGATTTGGGGTAGCTCGATGTTGAAATTCAGAAAATCATCAAGGGAAAGGAAAAGCCACAGACACAGAAAAAGCAAGACAAACACAGACAGACTGCCTTTCGTTCTTTGATAGATATGTGTACTTGAAAACCATTAATAGCAGGGTGCTGGACACTGGTAGAATTCCTATATACTGTTTTATAACGGTAATGAACTTGTATGAGCCTCAGTGAGCAGACCCGCCATTAAATCTTCTCTGAGAAACAAGATGTGGTTGTTTGGTGTTTTGTGAGCTTTGCCTATACATCACTGGGAATATTAGTCACTGAATCCTAAAATTATTATTTTGGGGAAGTAAAATAAAATAGAAGCCCACACAGTATACATTCACACATCAATTTTTAACCTGAGTTATTCTTAAAATCATCCGTGCTGGGAGTAGATTTAGAGAAAGGGAACAAAGAAGAAATGTCAGATGACAAATGTCCAGTGTTAACAACCCAATCACAAACAAATTAAATGTCCATCACTGTCACAGCTGGAATCTCAGCCTGGCCAGGGGGAGAAATCTTCCATGTTGCTCAGAACAAATGTATTGGAGGCTAATCAAAATCTAATGAATCTCTCAGGAGAGTCCTTCCTCGGCTCACATATAAAGAAAGGCCTGTACTCCGTCTAAAGGGCCTGTACCTACCAGTTGTTTTCTGGGATAGCAATTGTTTTGTTAATAACAGATGCCTGCAGGAAGACATTTCAGTTAAGTCTATTATCCGAATCTAAGTCTTTGCTCACCGAGGTGTCAAGGTGAAACATTTGGTAATCTGTCTCACACTACATTTTATTACCAATACGAGCATACGAGCGGGTGAACGGACCAGAAGGAAGAAAGTTGGAGCAGGGGCAAAAAGAAGAAATGCAACTGTGACTTCCAGACAAAGCCTGGGACTATTTTGTCTGATCAACTCCAGCAGCTTCGTTTGAATTTATCAAAACGATGAAAAGAAATGGGGGGGGGAGGCTCTGATAAGTGTGAGTTTGAAACATTAATTTAACCAGAAGTAAACAGAGGACACAGAAGGGTAAAGCAGTAAGAAAAATGCATAGAGGGGCTATCAGTGGCGCGCATCGCGCGAGGCCTGCTTCCAATTCTCCACAGGGTAGCTTCCGGTGTTTTCATTTTTCAATAAAATAAAACTCATAGCCATCGCTGACATTCCTCGGGGACTTCCTAGATGCCAGCACTTTACATACACTCACCCCAAATCTCAGAACTGTTCATCAACCCCGTTTATAGCTGTGGAAACTAAGCTTTCAGGAGGTTCAAAGGTCACCCACCTACGACCAACTACTGAGCTTACCAGAAGCACAGTAAAGTTCTGACCCAGAGCACGGGCTGTTTCTCTGTTTGCTTCTCGGAACCTTCTTCCTCCTCACTCTCCCTGATCTTCTCAACAGTTGCTTCTCCTATAGTTTATAGCTCCATGTTGGAGGCAAATTAAAAGCTGCCTACCAAGGAAAGCAACCCTACTCCAAACCATGCAATCAAGCAAGACAGGTAAAATCATTTGGCTGTCGTAACTTTGCAGATTATGTAATTAGTGGAACAAAAAGGGGCTGAAGCAGGGAGTGTGAACTGGAGTCTAGGGCTCAGCTTCCCTGTGTAGTTCAGCGTCTGCACAAACATCAGTTGTTCTCACATTGCTTGGCAAGTTGACAAATGCCGAGTTCTAACCTCTGAAAGTTTACAGTCCCTGGAAGGGTTCAGACTAAATGAGGCAGCATATATATGTTTCAGCCTCTCCCTGCCCAACACATGCACACATGCGCGTGTGCACACACACACACACACACACACACACACACTTGCCATGCACCTCTAACTGAAGCATGCACCAGTCCCAGACATGACAGTGAAAGGGTTTGTATACGGCCAGGATTTCCTGGCAACACCTTCATTCATGTTACTATGAAAAGTTTGTTTTGTTCCCATGGGGATTTACAACATTGCTGCCGTACAAAGTCATTTGCAACTATAAGGCTATTCCAATGACATCACCTGGAGAGATATAGGCATCTCTCAAAACAAGTGGAAAAACCTAGAAATTAACTTCAGGTTAAAACCATGCCTATGTCATTTCATTTTTGATAACCTCCCTGAGAGCTCTATTATTAATGTTTAGAGACCAATTTTTGCCAGGCTTAATGGCATAAGACTACAATACCAGCTATTTAAAAGTAGTTCAAGGCCTGCCTGAGACACCTAATTAGACATAGCCTCGCTCAAAGGACTCAGTGGTACAGTCCTTGCCTCACATGTACTAGGTACTGGGTTCAGTCCTCAGTACCAGTTTGTTCATATACTAGTCCCTCAGGACAATGTGATGTCACTTACTAGTCCCTCAGAGATGATGTGATGTCACGGACAGTTAACATGGCATGAGAGCTAGCACCTGGGAATTGGGGGTCAGCGTGTGGATGGGTTCCAGCTTCCCTTCTTTCTAGAGTGAGTTAGGGTGTGCTTTTAAATTCCCTGATTCTCCTTTCCTCACATGTAAAGCCAAATGAGCCCTTGTTCCATAGCCAGTTAGTGGCAGGGGTTGAGTCAGCTGTGAGGCATAAAGTACCATGGAATATATGGCGCACAACTGGGTCACCAGTTTCCCTACAAGCTTCCCTCTGGGTTGTAGCAATAGATTCAGAGTCAGGGTTCCAACAGATGCTTTTCTGTGTGTCTCCAAAAAAAACTTTCCTTACTTTTCTTTCTTAAAGAGCTTATAAGTTGAGGCTGCAATGATGACTCTGGATAAAAGCGCTTGTCACACAAGCCTAGTGACTGAAGTATAGATTCCCCAGAGTCCACATAAAAAGCTGACTGTAGCTGTGTGTGTCTGTAATTCCAGCATTCCTACAGTCAGATGGGCAGCAGAAGGGGATAACCTCTCAGAAGCTCATGAGTCACGAGGAAACACACAGCACAGGGGCAGAAATGAGAGACCCTGCCTCCTTCAAAACGAAAAGCATGAATAGACTACTGAGCCTTGTGCTCAGACCTCCATGAGCATGCAGTGGTACATGTGTGTCTGTTTTCACTTGTGCATATCTCACACACATGCACACATGCACAGAGTTATAAAGTAGTGGAGGTATCATTTATATGCCTATACCAAAATACATAGATACAAGTGCTTGACTTGGGTACAATGCGATATTATTTATCGAGCATTTTCATTGTGCCAAACACTGCTTTATAGCATTCAGTTGAACAATGGCAAACTTGGTGCCATGGAAAGTGCTAGAGAAGTGTTCTGATAGCCCTGGGAAGGACCTTATCCATATGGAGAAAAGAAATCCTGAAGGCACCTCTATAACCTTTAAAATATCTAAGTCAGATCTGGAATGATGAGAAACGGCTGGAGGGGAGGCCAGAGTTCCAGGTGCAGAGAACCTACAAAGGCATACACGTCTTTAGTGTGTTGAGAAAACACAACAGCTAAGAGAAGCTTCTGGGCTGGGAGGTGACTCTGGAGAGGTCCCTTGGAGGAAAATGACGGAGGCTATGCTGCGGGCCTTAGGTACCTGACCACTGAAGAACAAACTGTTCCACAGCCATGGTTTTAAGACCATGGCCATGGGCAGGCAGGTTAAACTAGACAGGGGACCAACTAGATACTTTTGGACAGGAAATGAAAGTCAAGACTACCCATAGGTTCTCTGCTCTCCCTGCCAGTCAGTTTGGCAAGTACAGATCTGAGTAGAGAAATGAAAAGACATAGCCTGCACCTGTGGCTGTCACTGTCTTCCAGAAAGTTCAGATACCTGACAGCCTAAATGTCAGAGCCTAAGGTGCATCTTGTATAAAACCCAATGAGCTAAGAAAAAAAAGTTGTTTAATAGAATTTAGGGACCAGAGAGTAAACATTAGCTTATCCACAAAGAAACTCAGCCTTGAATCCTCAGATCTCTGGAATGATTTTCACAGTGTATCTCAGCATGTGAGTACAGTGTCGGTCACTGTGAGGCATCATCTCCTAATGGAGATTAAATCATTTCTTTTGTCCATTTTTGCAGTGGGTGAAAGGGTAACAGGTATTGTTTGTATGCCCAGCATTCCTCACTGTCTCAAGAAAAGGATGTTTATTCTCCTGTTTGCCTCCCAATCCTTACACAGGAGGTGAGACATAGGCCATCACACAGAAGCCAATCTGGATTAAGTGTTTAATCAAGACCAAGGACAAGAAACTGCTCACCCAGCTCTAGTAATATGAATCAGTATTGTATTAGTATCTAGGGTTCTCTAGAGTCACAGAACATATGGGTAGTCTCTATATAGTAAGGGAATTTGTTCATGACTTACAGCCTGTAGTCCAACTCCCCAACAATGATCAGCAGCATTTGTGAATGGAAATCCAACGATCTAGCAGTTGCTCAGTCCCACAAGGCAAACAGGCAAATAAGAGAGAGCGAATCTTCCTTCTTCCAATGTCCTTATATAGGTCTTCAGCAGAAGATGTGGCCCAGATTAAAGTTGTGTGCCACCACACCTAGATCTGGGACTTGCTTTGTCCCAAATGACCTTGAACTCAGAGGTCTCCCTGTCTTAATCTTCTGGGATTCATAGCCACTATGCCTCAAGATCTCCATGCCAAGATCCAGGTCAGTAACTTATGTCTCCAAGCCTCCAGATTAGAGTCATAGGTGAGCCTTCCAATTCTGAATTGTAGTTCATTCCAGATATAGTCAGGTTGACAACCAGGAACAGCCACTACAGGTATGGATGGCCATTTTCTTTTGGAGTGCAAGGAAAAGAACAGGGGTGCATTTGCGGGCTGTCCTTCCATATCCACAGTTGGACTCTCTGGGGGAAGGCCTTCCTTCCTTCTCCAGCCTCATCACACATGTAAGACAGCAGGAAACAAAGCAGAACTGCAGTTCAGAAGAGCCATTCCACTTCTGATCACCCATGTTTGGGTTATTGGTCTTTGTATGGATAGGTCTCTAAAGGGATATAAACACCTGACACATGGCGATAGTATGATTTTTATGTCTTATTAAAATAGATACGCTTGTGCTGGACTCTAGAAGTTGTAAAACTCCGCTTGCTTTTCTGAGGCTCCTGTCAATCTAAAATGGAGACCTTCCTGTCTAGTCATCCTTTGCCTCTCAATTATTCCTGTCCACCCCGCACAGTGTCCCAGCTGTATCGTGTTGACCATTGACCATTGAGTTTTCAGTCCAATGACTCCATCCAGGTTTCTCTCTGGTAAAGCTGTAGATGCGCGGTTCCTAAAGTCTCAGGACTCTGAGACAACACAGGGAAATTATCGTTCCTGACCAAATTCAAAATCAAATGTGTAAAAGACAAATGTCTTTATTTGATTGTACACTGGAGGGGAACTTCACTGTTAGACCTCGAAGTGGGAGGGGGGTCTTTTTGATTCCTTTATTTTTCCAAAGAATGCCTTCTGCTCTTTGTTAGCTCTGAGCCAATGTTATAGCTTTGACCCCAGAAAGAGACAGAAGACAAGACCCTGGCTGAACACAGTGCTATAAAAACACAAAGCAGCAAAAAAAATAAACCTATTCTTACGTTGTTAGCATTTATATTTAAAAATGACACGTCTGTGCTCAGTGGCTTGACTTTGAGGCTAATTCCAGCCAGCTGGGACCTAGAATGCACAGCGGTGACACACAGCCACAGAAAACATGGGTTTCACTGCCGCCTTAATGACCACAAAAGGACACTCCATTATGAATGTAGTTTAGGAGCAAACAGCACGCAGAGGATTTGGGATAAACTGTGTTCCATGAAAGGTAGCATTACCTTGCATGTGCATGTATGTGTACACCCATGCCTATGCATGTATGTGAAGACTAGAGAGCAAAAATGGGTATCCTTCTACCTTCACTGTTTGAGACAGGATCTCTCATTCTCAAGGAAGTTTGCTGATTAGACACAGGGAGCCCTGAAAAATCCACCTGATTCCCCCACCCACTTTCCAGTGATAGGATTTCAAGCACGTGCCACCATGTTCAGCTTAGTTATGTGGGTTCTGGGCATCAAACTCAGATTCTCATGTTTCCATGGCAAACACACTGAGCTATTTCTCCTGTCTGCTAAGTGTGTGTGTGTGTGTGTGTGTGTGTGTGTATGTGTGTGTGTGTGTGTATGTGTGTGTGTGTGTGTGTATGAGTGATGTGTGTGTGTGTATGTGTGTGTGTGTGTGTGTGTGTGAGTGATGTGCGTAGAAGTCAAAGGACAACTTGGAAGTTAGTTTTCTCTGCCTACCTACCATGTGGGTCCCAGGGATTCAACTCAGCTGGTACTATGGCCTGCTGAGCCATCTCGATGCCCTCTAAGCCTATATTAATGTTTCATTTACCAGATACTTAGTAGAAAGAAAGAAAAATGGTTCTTTTAACAAAAAAAAACTTACTAAATAAATTCCAGTCTTTTGAAACTTATTTTATGTGTATGGGGGTTTTGCGCAGACGTGTGCAAGGGCACTATGTGTGTGCTGGTGCCCATAGGGATCAGAAGAGGGCACTGGATGTCCCAGGACTGGATTTCCAGATGGCTGTGTGTTGCCATGTGGGCGCTGGGAACTGAACCCATGAGAGCAGCAAGTTAGCTCTCTGCCCCAAAGCATCTTCATTTCTAAAAGAACCAAATCAGAGAAGGGGGAGTTAAATTTCAACTGGAGAGATCTGAGTCAAGCGTAAAGCGGAGCTTCCTAGCCAAATTTGTGGGGCCTTTAAGGAGAAAGAAGAGAAGCACTAATCACAGAGAGACAGGACTTATAAATACTTCAAACTCTGATATATGACAGAAGCCGCCGCTGCTCATGAGAAACCCCAGAAGGAAAACCATCCCTTGAACGCATCAACCTTTAGCACAGTTTGTTCCCGCTACTTACAATGTCTTTCTCCTCCGACAAACAAAGTTATTTCCAATGTCACCTCCCTAGAAGCCTTCCTTGCCTGACCCTAGCTGAGGTTACTCCTGGCCTTTTCTCTGTTGCTCTGTACTATGTACACACATAGCTCTGTTCTTTGGCTCCTGATATAAAATTGTGCCCATTTGTTCATAGCTGCATTGGCCCTCCCACAGGTAATAAACTTCTTCTATACACACAGGTGGGTTGTGTTATTGATCTTGGAGAAGTAAAAGTGTCTGAAGCATAGAGGGCACTCCTCACCGTGGAGCTGAAGACGTGGAGACTGAATGTGCAGAACTGCTAGGCAGATCTTCTTGGAACATGGTGATGGTTTGCGCAGCCTGAGATGTCACACATGGGTCATTCTTAGGCGCCCTTGCCCTTCTGTTGCAATTTCTTCTACTCCTTTGTTTTCAGCTGTTTTCCTAAAGATTACTAAATCTCCTTCCCCAGCGCTGAAGTACCCAGCTGCCTGCTGGACACTTGTGTAAAAGCAGCCCACCTAGGCATAGGACTTTCAGCAGATTCATCCTACTTATAAGCTCATTCCATCCTTACTGTCCCTGGGTAAGAAGTTGAGCACCAAGCACCTTGGCTCCCCAGTCCTCACCGCCCCACTGTTGACCAGAGGGCCAGTCCTTCCGGTCGACCATCCCTCAACCACAGCCTTTGCTTCCTTCTCTTTTTAGATTCTGCTCCTTCCATCCACATTTTCAATATACTTCCCCTTACCTGGCAAGAGAGACTGCTAAGAGACTTCCTTCTTCCAGCCTTTTAATCCAGCTTCTATCATACTGCAAATAGTGCTCCTAAAACAGTGATATATTTGTTCAAAGAAACTGTGGCAACTCCCAGCATGCAATTTCTCCTTCTACCACATCACACCTGTATCCCTCTCATCTTTTCCTGTCTGTCATTTTCTTCTCCCACCCCAGACACCACATCCCACTAACTTACCTTCTGCCCTTACCTACCAATGCCCCAGGCCCTTCCTACCCTGCTCTGTCCTGAAGGTGTAGCTTCAGGTTATTCTGCCTGAATGCTCCTCCCCTCTGCCACTTCTCTGTCTTTTCTCCACCTCTCAGTGTCCTATTTGGGCTTGTAGTCCAACAGGGTTTTGCTTTTTCTTTTTTAGAACTTCATACAATATCTTTTAATGTTTTCCTCCCCCAACTCTTCCCAGGCCCTCCCCCAACCCCACCCAACTTCATATTCTTTATCTCTTAAAAAAAAAAAAAGGGTACCTACGAACACCAAAAACAAAATCCGATTGGGTACAATTTGGCCAGCTACTTCCAAGCACAAAGCCTACCCTTGAGTGTAGTTAAGATACCCTGCATCACTCCCTGCATCACTCCACTGAACAAAAGACTGATTCTCTGGCTCTCAGAAGCTATCAATTGCAAATATACTATTTGAATGGGTGTAGAACTTTGTGGCCACTCCCCCTTTTCTTGGTAGAATTTTGTCCGGCTTGAGCAGGTCTTGAGCACGATAGTCGCTGAGTTCATATATACATCAGCCCTGTTGAGTCTGCAAATGCTGTTTTCTTGGAGTCATCTACCATCTGTGGCTCTTACAATTTTTCCACACCCTCTTCTGTGTAGATCCCTGAGTTTTGGTGGGTGAAGGAGGAGGTGATGGAGACATCTTATTTCAGGATAAGCGTTCCAAGGTATCTGAGTCTCTACAAACTGTCCAGTTGTAGATCTGTGTTAATTCCCATCTATTGCAGGAAGCTTCTCTGATGAGGGTTGACAAGACACTGGCCTTCGGCCGTAACAATATGTCATTAGCAGTCATTTAATTATTATATTCCTTTAGCAGAATAGTGGTGTTAGCAGAAGTTCCTAAACTGCAGCTCACAGATTCCCCCAAAGAGCTCAGACGTAAAAGTAAGGGAGACTTGTGAACTTAGGTGAGGAAAAAAATGTACATCTTGATTTTTCACTAACTTTTTTTTTATTATTTTTTTTTAATTTACATTCCAAATCATTTCCCCTTTCCCATTTCCTCCCTCCTCGAAAGTCCCATAAGCCCCCTTCCCTCCCTCTTTTCTCCATTCAACCCCCTCTCGATTCTCTGTCCTGGCATTCCCCTACATCCAGTCTTTCCAGGACCAGGGGTCTCTCCTTCCATCTTCTTAGAAATCTATTGATATGCGAATTGTGTCTAGGGTATTCCGAGATTCTGGGTTACTATCCCCTTATCAGTGACTGCATACCATGTGTGTTCTTTTGTGATTGGGTTACCTCACTAAGGATGATATTTTCAAGTTCTGACCATTTGCCTAGGAATTTCGTGAATTCATTGTTTTTAATTGCAGAGTAGTATTCCATTGTGTAGATATACCACATCTTCTGAATCCATTCCTCCGTTGAGGGACATCTGGGTTCTTTCCAGCTTCTGGCTATTATAAATAAGGCTGCTATGAACATAGTGGAGCATGTGTCCTTATTGCATGCAGGTAAAGCCTCTGGGTATATGCCCAGAGGATCCGGCTATACCACTCCTGGGCATATATCCAGAGATTTTTCACTAACTTCTAACAGAAACGAATTATTTCCTTCGATTATGAGTGTCAGTAACAAACTACATATTAGATATGTGTATGACCTTGTTATGACTGGACACATCCAAACAACATTACAGAGCCTGCAGCCTTGTACAGTCATTTATACTCACTGCTTCAAAATTATATTTTTTATTAGAATGGAATTTATTTAAAATCATAACACAGAAGTATACTTATTACCATATAATTTTTATATTGTAACAACTGCTTTTGTATAATAAGCTCCCCTTCATTAAATTCTTTTGTTTCTAATTTTATTCACTTAAAACTGACTCTAAGAAGAGGCCAACACACAATAGAGTTTAAGGTACCTGTCTAGCTATATTTTCTACCTCAGGGTTTCTAGATCACCTTACAGCCCAAGCACACAGAATGAACATAGCCTTCTACTCTGAACCATCAATGAGTTGAATCTCTCCTGAGGCCCTCAACACACTGCCTTCTACTCTATGCATGTTTAAGCACTTGTTGGGCTATGTGTCATGATCACAGGAACACTTGTTTCCTCTTTTTAGTCTCCTATAATACTGAATCCATGGTTGGTGGTGAGCCCAAGTTATACTCAACATGTCCCTTTCTCATGGAACATTGAGGTTAGTGGCATTCAAACTAAGAAAACAATCATGTTGCTGATATGTTTGGGTCACTGAAGTGAGTTTGTGAACTTGTATAAACTGAACAGCTCTGTTCTCTTTTCTGATTTCTGTCTCAAACCAACAAAACATGGAGAAGGACAGAAAAATGAGACTCTGGAGATCTCTCTTTGGTGATCCAGACACACACCAATGAATCATATATATTTGTATGTATGTGTTTACAAATATATGGGTTTTTTAATAGTTCCATCACACGAATAGCAGTTTAAATGATCTGGATTTGAACACTCACAAGATGGTAAGAAAACATTTGGAATATTGACCATTCAGCAGCCATCTATGCTTCAGGGTCAAAAAATATTTTTGGAACAATGATTTTTATTGTTGTTTGCTGTTGCATAGCATAAGGTCTTTATGTGGGAATATAAACTAGTTCCTCCCAGTGAAGGCATTTTTATATTCACTAAGCCCGTCACCTTAATGGCATAGTTTAAAGAAATAATGAACTATAATGTGGACAGGGGACACTCATCTCTGAGTAATTAACTGAGATTGATAGAAATAAATACTGGATAAACACCCTTTTGACAGGGAGCCTCAGGAGAAACAGAATTTGTGAATGATCCTTTTTCAAAGGTATAAAAAAAAATGTTATCGGGGCTAGAGAGATGGGTCAGTGGTTAAGAGCACTGACTGCTCTTCCAGAGGTCCTGAGTTCAATTCCCAGCCACCATATGGTGGCTCACAACCATCTGTTATGGAATCTGATTCCCATTTCTGGTGTGAATGAAAGCAGAACACTTGTATATATAAAATAAATAAATCCTTTTTTTTAAAATACTGTAAAATATCCCAGCTTAATAAAATATAAACATTACAAATATATATAAATACAAGTAATTGAAAATTTGGAACTTGAATTTTTTTCTAATCGCCTAAGACATAATAAATGCCCCCAAAACATCTGTTAGGAATGTTCCTCAGCATGCTAATGTTTTATAATTTATAGTTTCCAGCAATCTATGCATGCTGTGGGGAGCCAAACAAGGTCATTCAACCATGGCTGTCTTATGACCATGAGATTGTTGAACAAAGACCTGCCCAGGAACTGCCGGTCCGAGAGTAACTACAGATTGCTCCACCCTTAACCACGGAATGTCCCTACGTGCGTAGATACCAGATGTCTTCACCAGATGCCCTTTGGGCTTCCTGCTGCCAAGAACACCTTGACCCCTCCCTCCTTTGCATTTTGAAATGGTCACTTCCCCCTAGCTCCCCCTCCCAACTTCCTCATTCAGGGCTTGGCCCATAGCTCACTTCCCCCTAGCTCCCCTTCCCAACTTCCTCATCCCCACTGCTTAAAACGTGCTGCCTGTGTGACAATAAACGAGACCTTGACAATGGAACCTCGCTTGGTCTCCTTCTCTCCCCCCCCTTTTGACCCTCAGGTAGCGCCTCTT
The DNA here is from genome assembly GCA_036184795.1 of Tokudaia tokunoshimensis. Classification (NCBI taxonomy): domain Eukaryota; kingdom Metazoa; phylum Chordata; class Mammalia; order Rodentia; family Muridae; genus Tokudaia; species Tokudaia tokunoshimensis. The sequence goes on from BTHU01000003.1 coordinate 17,136,624, forward strand.
CGGGACCCTGGATAACTAGACCTGCTGGACGGGTCAAGTGGCGCCCGAACAGGGACATGAACCCTGGACCCTCAGATCCTTGGCTCTCTACTCTGTTACCTAGTCTTTTGGGACCTTTGGTGGGCCTTCTCATGCTCATTTCTTTTGGGCCATGGGCCTTCCAAAAATTAACTCTATTTGTCAAGTCACAGGTGGATGCCGCTTTCACCAACAAGCCGGTTTCAGTGCATTACCATCATCTAGAGGTCAGAGATAATGACCCGGGTGCCTACGAGGAGCCCTTGGGCACCCCCTCTGCTGGCCTCGATTTCTCGATCCTGGCCACAGACTACCGAAACCCTTGGTATAAAAAGCTATGGAGACGTCCATGACGGGAGTATCATGATGCCACATGCCAGATGCACACCTGAGAGCCCGGCTAACTCAGTCGGTAGAGCATGATCCCAGGGCTGTAGAGTAACTCTATGACGGGAGTAGCGTGAGGCCATTGCCCAGGGAGCAAACTCCTATTGGAGGTTCTGGGCATGGAGGCACCTCACGTAGCCTAAGACAGAGGCTCTACCCCTCTCTTCTAGGTGCTGGCTGTGGGTGCACATCATGTAGCCTAAGACAGACTCTCCATCAGTTATACAAAGAAGGGGGAGATGTGGGGAGCCAAACAAGGTCATTCAGCCATGGCTGTCTTATGACCATGAGATTGTTGAATAAAGACCTGCCCAGGAACTGCCGGTACAAAAGGAGTAACTACGGATCGCTCCACCCTTAATCGCGGAATGTCCCTACGTGCGCAGATACCAGATGTCTTCATCAGATGCCCTTTGGGCTTCCTGCTGCCAAGAACACCTTGACCCCTCCCTCCTTTGCATTTTGCAAAGGTCACTTCCCCCTAGCTCCCCCTCCCAACTTCCTCATTCAGGGCTTGGCCCATAGCTCACTTCCCCCTAGCTCCCCTTCCCAACTTCCTCATCCCCACTGCTTAAAATGTGCTGCCTGTGTGACAATAAACAAGACCTTGACAATGGAACCTCGCTTGCTCTCCTTCTTCTCTCCCCCCCTTTTGACCCTCAGGTAGCGCCTCTTCGGGACCCTGAATAACTAGACCTGCTGGACGGGTCAGCATGCTCCCTAATCTCTCTTCTTGTAGCAATTCTAGTATGTCACCGCATTGCAGTTCATCATTTTAATGACAGGTGAGAGTACTACTGTATTAATAACAACAACAACAATAATAATAATAAACATCCGTATGTGTGTATGTTGTAAGTCTCAATGTTTACACTGTAAATGTTTTCAGTTAATTCATCTAAGAACACTAAGGAAGACAGGATAGCTTTAATACCAAATATACAGGCAAAGGGCACAGGTCTCATGGATGTAAAGCAATTGCCTCGGGTTTCCATAGCCAGTGAATAATACAATCAAAGCACAGAGGCAGGTCATCCATGTGTGAATTCAGTTCTATGTTCCCATTTCATCCAGAGTAGCACCAGAGACCAACCGCTCCATGTCCATGACTTCTGGATCTTATTTCAGCTTTTATCAATTGCTGAGGCTAAGGGAATGGCTTAGCACAAGTGTGCAAGAGACACTTGATCATTTGGTCATTAATTTGCAGCATCTTATTTTTGCCAAAATAAAAGTCAGATGCCTGGGCCTCTAAGTGGTAGAGAAAGCAAATTCCACATTTAGAGATAATTGCTCTGGCTTAGATTCCAAGAAGTGTGCAAGCTTAGTGCGTCCAACTCATGATACAATCAGTCTTGCCACTTGGGCCACAGGACACAACACGCCCTATGCCTTCACAGGATAAGACACCGTGTAGACACCAAGTCTCATTGCAAGAACAGTGATTATGATCCTGGGATTCTGGACGGGGGTAGGACACCACCTGCTCTGAAAAATAGATAACATCCAAAATACAGACTTTCTACATCCTGGATGTTATAGTTTGGATCTAAAAATGTCCTCCAAATGCTCTCCTGTATGCAAGTCTTGATCTCCAATACAGTTACACTTTGGGGGTGAGGAGGCATTTGGGAGATAATTAGATGATGAGAGCTCAGCTTCATGAATAGATTAACAGAATCAGTGTTCGATGGGGGATTGGGAACCTATGCACACTTTAGGGGTGGAGCCTAGGAAGTAGGTCACTTGGGGTGTGGCCTGGGAAGTAGGTCACTTTGGGCAGTGCAGGGGGTCTGCCTTAAGGGGCATGTTTACTCCTCAGTCCCTTCCTCCCTCCCTGTCCCTGCTTCCTGGCTGTCATGAAGTAAGCAGCTTTTCTCCACCACATGCTCCCAGCTGGGCCTAGAGAAAATGGCCCCAAGTGAGACTGGAAGACAGAATGCCTACCATTCTTGAAGCTGAGCCTCTTGGCATTCTGCCAGGGACAAAGAGAGCTACCTCATGGGATACGGTAGAGATGGAGGCCCCAACATGGAGCAGCCAAGGGTGCAATCTGTCAGGACCGCCACTGTGGCTGGGATACTGCCCATCCGCATGGCCAGCTGTAGCAAGGGGACTCTGCCTCATCCACTGACCTACCTGAAAAGGCTAGCCCACCAAAAGCTGAAAGACATTTTCCTAAGACTTCCGGGAAAGTGGGTCTGAGAAGCACAGACAGTGGTCTCTGGGAGCTATTTTAGAGTACCTTTGGCAAACCTTCTATTCAGGCCCACAGTATCATTCTCCAGCTGCCAGGCTCTTAAAGCTCACAGCTAATCATCCCTTGGGAGGTGGCCCTCAGTGAAGGCATGCCATCTCTTTCAGTGCTGTGTTCCATTCCAAGGGCATTGTATAGGAAGGATTTTTAGATACAAGGTTTAGTGCCCTTGGCCTGGGCTGGCCTTGGAGCCTTCAGCTCCAGGGCTCCTGAGGACCTGGCCTGTCTCTCTTGTGACTAACAATGCAGCTCTTCTACCGCGATCTGTATTCTTCACTCCCTTACAGTCCTTGGTCCGGGAGTCATCCCCAGCACCTTCTGCATGCTAATCTCCGAAATTTTCTTCCCAGGGATTCAGACCTGTAACAGCTGTACTTAGAGTCAGCAATCTTTCCTTGATACACTTTCTCTAACAACAGAGGACTTTATCACATGAGATTTGAGGACAGTTTTGAAAGCAAAATTCACATAGCTGTTCAATCCATAACTTAAGAATTTAAACTTGCCTGCTGTCTTTGAAAAGTTGAACAAAACAAGTCAGTAGGCCACATAGATAGCTGAGCTCTGCGTCTCTGTAACTCTTTAAGCAGCTGCTTCATTATGAACTTATTTTCCCATCTAAGGAAATGACATTATTGTCATTGTTTTATACTCCTCTCCTTTCACAGAACCACCACTGATTCTTTCATTCAGAGTTTTCTTTCTACTGAGAAGTCTTTACAGATTCTTAGAACTTTGCCCATGTTGACAATCAAGTTGTATTTGTTCATATAGAAAGAAACTAAACCAGGAATTACTTCTGAACTTACTTCTACCTCTTTCCATGACTTCCTATTTGATCATTTGTTTACTAGTTTGTTTTTATATTTGTTTGTTAGCTTGTTTATCTGTGTGGTACTTACAGTATTTCAGAAATTGCACTTGGCCTGAGTATAAAAAAATGAACCAGACAGACAACCTCATCCTTCATGAAGCTTAAAGTCTCCTACAAAAACAGACATTAAATAAATGACACAGATAATTATTTGAGTAGCAAGTTTTCTGGAGGAAGAAGCCAGGGTGCTGCAAATGTGTGTAACAGAAAGTCCTGGCATTGCCTGGGGTACCTGCAGTACCTGAGGGACTAGCAATTAAGGGGAGATTCAAAGAATTGGATGAGAGGGCAGGGACAGAGCTCAGGCATTCAGTTCCCAGCAGGACATGAATGAAGCATTGAGGTATGTGCCTGTGATAGAGAAAGAGGAATCTGAGCTACAGGGAGAGTCTGAGGATAGCCTCAGCCAAGTGAGACCCTGCCTCAAATATAAATAAAATGAGAGTTAGCAAGGAGGAAGAGGAAGAAAGCGATTGACAGACAGAAAGCCCCCTACTCGAAAAGTCTACAAAAGGAAGAAACTTGCCTTGATAAGAGCAATGGCCCAGGAAGGGAGAGAAGGAGGGAGGGAGGGAGTCAGCTCACAGGGTGTCATGTGCATCACAGTGATAGAAAGCCTCACACTTCATGCAATGAGAAAACACATCTCAGGGTTCCAGGCTGGTGAAAGCAGGGTCTGGTTCCCAAGTTCAATATGATGCCATTATCACCTACTTGTTTATTATACCAAGTACTAAGATTATTCAATAAGATAAAGGGCATGAGTATGCCCAGAAAATAAGACATGTATGACAACAGAAGAGATTATTATCACCGCTCATTTCAGGGCACTGATGGACTTTGGATCACTATGCAAATAAAACTGTGATTTCAGAATTCATCACTGAACAAAAATAAACAAATAAAATGCTGCTGTCACATAACTGTTGCATGCCTTCTTGAAGTGTTACCTCTAGCCCAGCTCTGTGATTGCAATCATCATCCTACCATGTTCCCAGTAGTCACTAGGTGACCCAAGTACTGCTTCCTACAACAGTACAGATCTCAGCAGTGGGCTATGTCAGTGACTGCACAATGCTGAAAACTATCCCAGAATGAACTGCCATGATACCATGAGTAAAGGCTTTCTGGGGCACTGGAGAAAAGACCACAAAAGTGAGTGGAGATGTGTGTGTGTGTGTGTGTGTGTGTGTGTGTGTATGTGTGAATGAAGATAGGCATTTGAAAATGTGTGTGCTGTGTAGTTTCACAAAATAAAGGCTCCAAAAGCAAATGTCCTTCAAGTTAACTCTTATCCAATGGTCTAGCATGCAGAGGACATCCTCTGGTTTTTTTTTTTTTCTGTATATGATAACCTATGAGTCATCTTAAAATTTAAATCTCATTTTAAGTCCTAATTCCATGAATGTAGTAGCCTTAAAACAATGGACATAAAAAAAGCAAAGATAAACATTGCCATGGTTGGTGTCCTACTTAGCAACAAACGATGTTTCTCTCAATCACCCTGGTATATACAGATGTAGTATAGTAATATGTACAATTCATTGCACATATATAAAGACGTGTATTCTTACTGATCTTAATACACAAATGGAAAACGTGCTGGAATTGGATTTAGGGGCTCTGTTTTGAAACTTCAGTATAAAGTACTTTTTAAAAGGTTGGAAAGCTTATGTCACATAGGAACACTTATTGAAACATGTGTTTTTAGTACTGGGGCAGAGCAGACAGACAGCTTCGATTAGGGAAGCTAGGGAATATTTCATTTGATTGCTCTAAAAGATGAAAAGGGAAGAAAGACAGAGGATGAAACAATTTCAGGTGCTTTCAATGCATTTATCAAATCAGAATGAACTGCTTTTGACTGTGCATATAACAACTCAGAAGGCATTCACTCAACCAAAAGGCAGAGACTTCCTTTCCACTGTGACGAATCTAACTTAATGAAATTATATTTTTTTAAACACTAAACATATGAGAATAAGAAGAAAAAGGGAGACAAGAGAAAGGAGCATGGTGGCTAGTACATTTCAGGAGAAGACAATAGGCACTAGCTTGAACTGATTAATGTTAGAATTTCTGCCTGACCTTGAATTTGACGAAACTCAATATAAAGGCCAACCTTCTTCTATAAGGACTTCAATTATAAGAGGTTATCTAAAGCACTCTTAAGCTGGTTTTCAAGATGAAATACTAACTGAAGTTTGTATTTATTTCGCAAACAACCATGTTAACCTTGCTATTTACACTGCCAATGACATCTTCCAAGACTGTGGACTCCCTGGGCTATAAATCCCCACCAGATAAGCCGTTCATTCCTTGTTTGTCAAAGTGTGGTGGGAAGTTGCACCAGGAAAATGAATCAAACCCAATACTGTATATTACAAAAATAAAATCTATAGAGCACATGCCATATACTCTGTATGAATCCTTCATCCATTATATACAAATTGGTATCTCGATGACCAATACTTAGCACCTGTGAGCCTGAAGTTGTGAGTTCACCTGTGAGTTGAAACACTAGCATGAATAATGAATTCCCTGCACATGTTGTCTTGCTTTGTAGATCTCCTTCATTCGTGTTCTACCAATTGACCTTGCTCTAAGAGACAGGGCTGGCAATGTAAGACCTGCGTGAATATCCTGGTTTGTCTAAGATCATGTGACACACAGGGCAATTTGTGTTTTGGACAACGGAAATCTTTCTCTGAATGTTACTGTTTGTTCAGATAAGAGAAAGACATACAAGGGAGACAGAGGAGAACATTGCAATCCCAACATTCATAAGCTCATAGTTGGTCTTTTGTAAATAGGCAGAAACCCACAATTTCTATCCTCCAATGTTCCTTTAAAAGATCTTCCACAGGTTTAGGGTTTTAATCAAGCAATACTGAACCATTTTTTTACATAGGAAACTTCTCCTATCCACCACAATAGTGATTTGAATATGAAATATTCCCCTTGGGCTCATATATTTAAACATGTGCTCCCCCCCCCCAGCTTGTGGTTCTGTTTTGAAAAGCTGTAGAACCTCTGTGAGTAGGGGCAATCTGGTGGAAGAAGCAGATCACTGTGGGGGGCCTTGGTGGCTTATTGCCCAGTCACACACTCTGCTACCTAATCACAGACACGTCGCATCTCAGAATCATCTGTTTTCTACCACGAAAGCCTGTGTCCCTTCTTAAATCATAAACTCAAATAAGTCTTACTCTTTCAATTTGTTTAGTGTTGGGTATTTTGTCACAACGAGAAAAGTAACTGATATAACCATCAATATAATGAACACCTTAGATCATTTGTCTTAAATTTGGAGAGAAGTCACTATAGTTGACCTACATGTCTGTTTTCTTTTAACCCCATCTATAACTTAACATACACATTTTCCAACATTGATACTTTAGATTTGAAGCTAAAACTTAGTAACAAAGAAATATTGTCAACTTAGGATGGGAATATGGCTCCAAGGGTATCATAGTCAGGGTTTCTATTCCTGCACAAAACATCATGACCAAGAAGCAAGTTGGGAAAGAAAGGATTTATTCAGCTTACACTTCCACATTGCCATTCATCACCAAAGGAAGTCAGGACTAGAACTCAAGCAGGTCAGGAAGCAGGAGCTGATGCAGAGGCCATGGAGGGATGTTACTGGCTTGCTTCCCCTGGCTTGCTTTCTTATAGAACCCAAGACCACCAGCCCAGGGATGGTACCACCCTCAAAGGGCCTTCCCCGCTTGATCACTAATTGAGAAAATGTCCCACAGCTGGATCTCATGGAGGCATTTCCCCAACTGAAGCTCCTTTCTCTGTGATAACTTCAGCCTGTGTCAAGTTGACACACAAAAGCAGCCAGTACAAAGGGTATCTTCTTTGCATTATGCCTTGGAAGTGTACCCAGGCACAGATACTCTGGCTGTATCACACTTCCCTCCTGGTCTGGGTGAGAAAGCACAGAGCATGGAGCAAAAGCACAGGGCCTTGGAATTAGACTTGGAAAGAAAAATTTTATTCTACCTCTCATAGTGTGACCTCGGACTTGGCCTTCTGTCAAAATGAGTTACAGATACTTACCGTTGGTGTCCAAGTCCACCTAAATCAAAGTACAGCAGCATGCACCTGTAATCCTAATGATCCTGTAGGGAGAGGGGAGGCAGAGACAGGAGGACCCCTGGAAGCCTGAGGGCCAGTTAGGGTGACAATTGCCATGATGGAACACCATGGCTGAAGCAACCTGGGGAGGAAAGGCTTTATTAGACGTCACTTCCATATCACTGTTAGCATTGGAAGAAATCAGGACAGGAACTCAAACAGAGGGAACCTGGAGGCAGGAGCCGATGCACAGGGCTTGGAGGGATGCTGCTTACTGGCTTGCTCCTCACGGTTTGCTCAGCCTGCTTTCTTACAGTACTCAGGGTCATCAGCCCAGGGCTGACCCATTCACAATATACTGTGCCCTCCCCTACTAATTAAGAAATTGCCTGCCGGGCAGTAGTGGCGCACGCCTTTAATCCCAGCACTTGGGAGGCAGAGGCAGGAGGATTTCTGAGTTCAAGGCCAGCCTGGTCTACAAAGTGAGTTCCAGGACAGCCAGGGCTACACAGAGAAACCCTGTCTCGAAAAACCAAAAAAAAAAAAAAGAAAGAAAGAAATTGCCCTACTTGCCTGTCTGCTTAAAGTTGTATCTCCTGGAGGCATTTTCTCAACTGAGGGTCCCTCCTCTAAGGTGACTGTAACTTGTGTCAAGTTGACATTAAACCAGCTAGCACAACCGGCCCCTTGTCAACTGGACAGACACATGGTTAAGCCACATTTCCTTTCTTGCTCATCCCCCACATTAAACATCAGTGTTGATATCAAAATATAAAATATTTTACAAACTTAAAAAGTTTCACGAGCTTCCACATTCAAACACTTTAATAATTCAGTGTTGTAAAATTCAAAGTCTCTGAACTGTGGGCTCCTATGAAATCAAAAATAAGTTAAATATTTTCTTATTTCAAGTGGAAATAACCAGGGCACAGTCACAATCAAATCAAACAAAACCAAATTTCAATAGTACATGACTCAATGTCCAATTATCTGGGATTCACTCTTGGTCTTCTGGGCTCCTTTAAGGGGCTTAGGTCACTTCTCTGGCTCTCTCCTCTGCAAAACACACACACCCACACACACACACACACACACAGAGAGAGAGAGAGAGAGAGAGAGAGAGAGAGAGAGAGAGAGAGAGAGAGAGAGAGAGAGAGAGCTTATATTCTAACCTCTGGATGGCTTTACTCGGAGGCCGCTGCTGTTCTTGGTGGCCATCTCATGGCACTGGCATCTCTAAAATGCTGGTCTTCTGTTGCAACTGTGCTGCACTGCCACCAGTAGCCTCTCTTTAAGGGACTCTTTAGGGACTATAACCCTCCCACACAGTACCAAGCCTCAGCTGCTCTCCATGACCCCTTGACACCTTTAGAACCAGCACCACCTGGATGACTCTTACACTAGCAAGTTTGGCTACCAACACAAGGTACAGCCCTGGCCACCTCTGGAATGGAGTTTCTGTTTTCTACTTCTCAGGAAATAATTCCCAGAAGATCTCACCTTAGTGAAGCTGATCTCTTCTTAATCAGTAATTTCTCAGCTCCAGTATCAATTGTCCCAGTAAAGCAAATTTTTCCGTTTAATGGTGCTGGTCTCTTGGTAATCATGGCTGACCCTCAGGCCCAGCTAATCAGAATCATGGAATCTTAATTCAAAATATCAAAGGGCCAGGCTAAAGTCTTTTAACTTCCCTCTGAAACTTCACAAGGCCTCCATCTTCTGCTGCTACAAAACAGTCCACTGAGCTTCCAACACTCTGTGACTTTTCTAGCCCTAAGTTCCAAAGTCCTCTCCTATCCTAAACACAACATGGTCTTTCAGAGCATATACCTCACTACCCTGGTACCAACTCGTCTTAGTTAGGCTTACTAGTACTGTGAGGAAACACTATGACCAAAGCAACTTGAGGAGGAAAGGGTTTATTTGGCTTACACTTCTCTATCATGGTTCATCATGGAAGGAAGTCAGGACAGAAATTCAAACTGGGCAGGAACCTGAAGGCAGAAGGCATGGAGGGGTGCTGCTTACTAGCTTTCCATTCCTTTTTTAGCCTACATTCTTACACAACTCAGGGCCATCAGCCCAGGGATGAGATGGGCCATCCACACCAATCACTAAGAAATTGCCATATAGACTTGCCTACGACCTGACAGTATGGAGGCATCTTCTCAATTGAGCCTCCTTCCTCTCCAATGGCTCTAGCTTGTGTCAAGTTGACATAAACTAGCCAGCACAACTGACCCCTTATCAACTTGATACATACATCACTACAAAGCCGCAACCTTTCCTTTCTTATTCATCCCCCAATATCTCACATTAATATGAACATCACAATATAAAATATTTCAAAATTTGAAAGTCCCACAGTCTTTAAAAATTCATACACTTAAAAGTTCAAAGCCACGGCTTCTTGCTGTGTTGCCTTCTCAAGCCTTAAGACGGGGGGGAGGTGCCTGGTCTTGTTGCAACTTGATATGTCATGTTTAGTTGATATCCATGAAAGTCCTGCCGTTTTCTGAACAGAAATGGAGGCAGCAATAGATGGGAAGGGAGTAGGTAGGGTTGGGTGGAGGAAGTGGAGGACAAAAAGGGGAGGGGACACTGTAGTTGGGATGTCATATATATGAGAGACTAAATTAATAAATGAAAACTAAAGTTCAAAACCAGGGGCCAGAGAGATGGCTCAGTGGTTAAGAGCACTGACTGCTCTTCCAGAGGGTTCAATACTCAGGACCCACATGGTGGCTTACAACTGCCTATAACTCCAGTTCTAAGGCATCTGATATTCTCACCTGAAAGCAAAACACCAATGTACATAAAATATAACAAATAATTTTCAAAATCCAAAATCTCTTTAAAATATTCAAACTTTCTCTTTAAAAAAATCCAAAGTCTTTGTAAAACTCCAAAATCACTTTAAAAGTTTAAAAGTCTCCCAACTGTGGGTTTCTGTAAAATTAATTAATTAATTAATTTCTTGACTCAAAAGGGAAGAAACAAGGCACAGTCACAATCTGAACACATTATTATGACAAAGGAAACATGCACATGAATCTAAGGATATAGCACACTTGGTAGTAAGCTTACCCAGCATACGCAGTTCAACCCCAGTACTTCTAAAGTGGGGATAAGTAGTTCAGAGTGATCCTCAGTGTATAGGAAATCCAAGGCCAGCCTAGGCTAGAGACCTTGTCTCAAAAACAAAATGCATGTACACAATACCACCACATAGATAAACTATTGACACAAATATGATGCTATGTATACAATCAGATGCGATAAACTGAATATATACAAATGCTGTGTAGTTTCATAGTTCCCCTGAGAACTATATAAACAACAAAACCTTATAGTAATGAAGTGATGATAACAACTTAACCTAGTGATAATATTATCTATGAATTCCCTTACATGGTCAGGTCTTTCTCTGATTCATCCCTTTGCCTGTCCCTCAATTAGATGTCATTCTCTGGGATTGAAGCTGTGTACTAAGGGTGTGTTTGTATTCCAGCTAGAAGGATTAGGTGTGTGGCTTGTCTGCATTCCGGCCAGATCACACAGACCTAGGAGGTCTTTGGATATGATCAGAGCAGCCATGTTGCTGGATTAAAATTCCTCTGCACCTCCTACATCAACTAACAATCAAGAAGTCCCTCCCAGACCAATCTGATGGTGACAATTATTCAGTTGAGGTTCCCAGTTGTGTCATGTCGACAAAGACCAAGGAGCACAATGACGTACTGATGTACAGTTGCAGGATGCCTGCTGTCTTCTTGCCTCAAACGCACAACCTCACTTCCATCATGAGCAAACATTTACAAACAGAAAAAGATGGACATTCTGTAAGTAATGAATCAGTTCTCAAGTATGAAGGTCACAAGAGCTTAAAAATGATTGGTGGTTAGAGGATGGAGAACGTCAAAGAAATAACTGCTCAATAACGTAGCACAGGATCCAAGATCAGGTTTTTGGTTTTTTTTTTTTTATTATTATTATTATATGTAAGCACACTGTAGCTGTCTTCAGACACCCACCAGAAAAGGGCATCAGATCTCATTACAGATGGTTGTGAGCCGCCATGTGGTTGCTGGGATTTGAACTCAGGACCTTCAGAAGAGCAGTCAGTGCTCTTAAACGCTGAGCCATCTCACCTGATCAGGTCTTAAAACAGGAAACGGAAATGAGTAGAAACCGCCAATGCTCGGTGCAGTCTACCATTGAGCTAGAAGCACTGTATCTTGTTGATTTCCTGGTTCTTGGCCTTGTTCCAGGGCTATTAGGAGTGACATATAATAGGCCTCTGGGTAGCTGGCACACGGGAACTATGGATACGACTTTTACAGCTTCTGATAGTCTAAAATTAGTTCAAAATTAAAATGAAATAACAGACGAAAACACCTGAAAGGATTCTCTGAGTGAGCCAGTGTGGAGACCCAAACCCCAGGAGAGAGAAGAAAGAACAGGAACAGCCTCATAGTCACAAAGGAAACGGAAGCAGACGGCTGGGAGCAAACACATTAAAAAACGAAACAAGTTCTAGCACGGTAGGAAGTTAATCAAAGAAATCCACACTAAAACAAGGATTCATCCTGGTCTTCAGACAGGCACATTTGATCCTGTATGCCAGTCAGCATGGGAGAATGTGAGAAGAAAAGCCACACTTAGAGTTAAGGGGAGGAAAGTCAGTATATGCCTCTTTGAAAGGAACTTTTAAAGTTTATGTGTGCATCTTTGACAAAGGTTTTTCTCTTCTAAGAACTAATTCTAATGAAATAAATAAGTCAAAAGTACAGAGGTTGTTGTAAAAGCCTAATTGTAACAGCTAATCATGAAATTTTTCAAATAAATGGGGAGAGGTTAAATATGATATATATTATATTATATTATATATTATATATATCCATATGTGAAAATATTATTCAATGTTAAAGCAGTATACACATTTACAGTAATAAATACATATGATTATTATGTGAGATACAAAAAACTATTCATGACAAACATCAATTGCAGCACGAATTATGGTATGAAATATTTATGGTTATATATAAACTTGTTTAAAATGTGAGGGAAAATATAGTTTTGATTTATTATCTTTTTATTTCCCAAATTGTAACTTCTAGTATAAAATTAACATGTGATCTCATTACAATTAAATTTTTGAAGAATGGATGTCTTATTTAGAGTTCATTTGTTTTTCAGGGATCTAGAATTCTGGGGTGATGATCTCTTCTGCATTTCTAAAGAGTGGAAAACTCCATGGATGCACTTTCAGGACCCGCCACTAGGTGGTACACTGCTTCTCCAATGCATGTTTCAGACATTTTAAACTTCCTGAGCCATGCATTACTTACTATGGTGACTCCAGACAATAACCCAGTCCCACGTTTCTTTTTCTTTTGCATAAAAATCGTTTGCATTCCCTAGAATAATTATTAACTGTTCTGGGTGTTTTCGCAGTTTTCTTACAGTAGACACTAAATATTTCCTGTGCAGATAAGAGACAAAAATCAAAGCAGCAAAATCCTGGTCAGTTGACAGCTTCACATTTTGTCAGCTTCCTAAACGAAGATAAGCTGGTTTTTACGAAGTCCCTTATTGCTCTACATTATAAGTCTTCAAAACAAAAGGGAAGAGTTTCAGCATTCCCCAAACACATTCGATTCTCTGTGTGTGTGTGTGTGTGTGTGTGTGTGTGTGTGTGTGTGTGTGTGTCTAAAATCTGTGGACTATTTAAATCTTTGAAGGAACGACATTCCAACAAATCTTACCTAAGAAATTCTGCCCTCAGCACCTGTCCATGTAACATAGTCACCTGAGATCACCTGAAGGGTCAGCCTTCTTTCCTCCTGACTACAGATGTCATCTGTCCTGTGTCCATACTGCCCAGAGCCATTAAGTCACAGCCTGTCAATGACTATTATGTTGGCAGTGTGGCCCTGAACTTTACCAACAAATTCTTTGTGCCTAAAGCCCTTCTTTCTGAGCTGTGTTGGGGGTTCTTAAGTAGATCCTTTCCTTATTCATGCCTGATTGCCTCTGAACTAAACTCAATGCAAGTCTCTTCTCCAGGCCCAGCTTATGTGAGATAATAAAATTTCATATCCCCGGGGAAGACTGTAAAATACAGTGGTGTGGGTTAACTCGAAGCTTGTCAAGGAAAACTTCATAAATGTCCTCACTATTTAAGGAAGACAGCAGAACTGACATGGTGGTACACTCATTTGATCGCAAAACTTGAGAGGCAGGGGCAGGTAAATCTCTGAGAGTTCAAGGCCACCCTGGTCTACACAGCAAGCTCCAGGACAATGAGGGTTATAGAGAGGGAGAGAGACCCTCTCTTAAAGAAAAAGAAAAAAGAAAAAGAAAGGAAGAAAGATAGAAAAAAGAAAGAAAGAAAGAAAAGAAAAGAAAAAGAAAGAAACAGGATAAATAAGAAAAGAAAAAAGAAAAGGAAAGGGAAGGGAAGGGAAGGGAAGGGAAGGGAAGAGAGGAGAAGAGAAGAGAAGAGAAGAGAAGAGAAAAGAGAAGAGAAGAGAAGAGAAGAGAAGAGAAGAAAAGGGCAACCAGACAGGCAACTATCCCTTATTACATTGACATAGTCATATTGATGCTTAGAAATAGTCTACAAAAGCAATTATCACAGTCCAAGCACCTGTTATCTTCTCTACTAGCATGTGTGCCAACTGGGACCAGGAACCAAGTAAAGGTCATCTCAATCCCCCCAATAATTAGCATAGTACCCAGAACCCTATAGGCATTATTAAGTATTTAAGGAATGAACCATGTCATTAGTGAATGGACTAGTGTGCTTGTGTTGGTAAGATAATAGAATGAGTATCTTAATTCCGATGTCACATTTTAAACCTTGTTTTAACATATAGTAATCACAAAAGGACTTTCTTATTTCACAAGCAGATTCTGTGGTTCAGATATAAAGAGGGTGGGAAAGTGCAGTGGTGCAAAATAAGTTACATAATTTTATGCTTACTCAAGCACTTTAATACAACCCAATGAGGTTGAAATACCACCCACCCACCCACCCACCCCCACACACAGCTACTTGTTTTAAATTGTTGTAAAGTAATATGTAAGCTCAAAGGATCCTTATAAAATACACATGAGATATGAAGGACACTGACATCACAGATGCCTCTGAAGATGTCAAACAACTTTAAAACAACAGTGTTTAAGTTCTCTGTGTGCCTGTTCCTTCTCCTGAGTGGAACTTTGTTTTTAACTTCGCTTCATTGCCATCTATATTTAACCACATACAGTTTGTTAAATAATAAATTCTGCAATGGAACCACGCTGTAAACATAACATTTCCACCCCACACCACCATTCTCCCTTCCCACCTAATTTCAATCCTGTGGACTATATTTTTAAATATATAGTGCCCACAAGATTACACACACACACACACACACACACACATATGCACACAAAGATAAACTCATTCAACTTCTTCAAATTATGTCATGAAACTAAAGGGCCAAGACTACTCAGGGTGTGATGTTCCTGCAGGAGGTCCCCCCGCCTAAGCTGAGGTTCTTTGGTACATAAGACAGCTAGATGATTCAAAACCCATCCACTCTCCCAGTGTTCCTACAAAACCTTTATTTGTTGTTAGATGAAGGCAAAGTTAGCCCACCAATAAAAGGCTAGACTTTCTAGCCCTCTTGGCAAGCAGGGGTATCTAAAGATCTAAGAGATATAAGCACACGTTTGAAAGTAGGAAAAGAGAAATTCCTTAAAGAGAACATGGGGGAAGCACTTCTTTGCACCCTTTGGACTTTTTCCATGCATCCTTCAGTGCCGACAGAGCACACAGTGCAGCAGCCACTCACGTTTGATGGAGCGTTAAAGCCTATGTTTAGCTGCAAAGATATTAGTGTATGATGTACTCTCAACTTCACATGGCCACTACTTCCTCTAGACATTTTGTTCCATATAAGAAATATAAAGACCTATCTTAAGTCATTATGACTTGGATTTCCTACTATGCACAGCCACATTGAAGTTCTATTTGATAAAGCAATAATCAGAGACATTTGCTCTAAAATTATACCCGATGACAATTCTCTGTTCTGTGGGCTCTAGCATAGACCATTGGTGCCGAAACTCAATCACTAAGGCAAATCTCTTTCTTATAACACAGAGTAGGCTCCACCTAAATCTGTTGTTTAGTGTGCTTAGGTATTCATGATTCAGCCTGTTGGCCAACTACTGCAGGGCGAACCCATACCACGTCCTCCACTTCAATTTCCTTCATATTGTATCTTATGTGTATGGATACATGTTAAAAAGGACATGTCAACTCTTACAAGTACTTTTCAAAAGATTTGTCAAATCAAAACTCAGTGGATTGGGAGAAGGTATGGCCCAACTTCCTCTGCATTACACACAAGCCTGGATGTCTATCTTTCACAGATGCTGCCCATCTGACAAAGTATATCGCCAAGAGTTAAATACTCTCGTGAAGAAAACGTGCTCATTAGATGAGCCCTCTCTTCTATGTTTGAGACTTCAAATACTTAGCATAGAGCACTGTGTTCCAAGGTTCATGTGAACTTGATTTCTATCAGTAGCCATGAGCCCAGAAGACAGCGGTATAGGGACAATTTGGTCATCTCCGATGCGAAAGAACAGAAAGAACACCTCCTTCCTTAACTGAATGCAAAGAATTTCTGTTCTTTTTAAACTCTGTTCAATTAATTTTGCATAATGTTAAAAATCTATAAGTCCCCAACTCCTTAGGATAAAGGTGGAGTGTATTAAATTAGTTTATGTGATATAGTGGAAAGATAAGTGTTTAGGAATCACAAACACTGGTTCTAAGACTCACTAGTGATGTGACCCTGGGCAAGTCATTTAACCTCTCTGCATACCACGTTTTCTCTCTGAGGATACAGCACAGCAATGAGACATGCAGAGGGCCTGTGAGGACCAAACAATAAAATGTCCTTGAGATGGTTCATAGGATGAAGGGCTTGCACACCAGCCTGCCGGCCTGAGTTCAATCCCTGAAAATCATGGGAAGGTGGAAGGAGAGAAGCAAATCCACTAAGTTACTCTCTGACCTGTAACCAGACTTTTGGCTACTTTATGGGGTCCTTTTTCTATCACCCTTCTCCACCCATAATCTACCCTTCCTCCACTACCCCCATCACTAGGTAGGAGAGAAAGAAGGCTAAAGGGGAAAGGGGGCATCAGTATTATTAGACTACTTCCTGCTGATTAGCAGAATTGAGTACCTTGGGGGAAGTTCTATCTTCCCAATCAGGATATCCAATTTCTTGGTTGTCTTAGTCAGGGTTTCTATTCCTGCACAAAACATCATGACCAAGAAGCAAGTTGGGGAGGAAAGCTTACACTTCCACATTGCTGTTCATCACCAAAGGAAGTCAGGACAGGAACTCAGGGTAGGAACCAGGAGGCAGGAGTGGATACAGAAGCCATAGAGGAGTGTTGTTTATTTGGTTTGCTTCCTCTGGCTTGTTCAACTTGCTTTCCTATAGAACTCAGGACTACCAGCCCAGGGATGGCATCACCCATAATGGGCCCTCCAACACTTGATCATTAATTGCAAAAATGCCTTACAGCTGGATCTCATGGAGGCATTTCCTCAAGGGAGTTTCCTTTCTCTGTGATAAATCCAGCTTGTGTCAAGTTGACACACAAAACCAGCCAGTACATTGGTCTTATCTCTTTGTGCACAACCATTTGATAAACCAAAACAACTGTAACCAAAATGGCAATGGCCACCACAACTCCTCTAGAGGCACTAGCATTTATAGACCCTCTCAAGAGTCCCCACACTTTTAAACCTCATATACTTGCAGAAACTATCTGCAGTTGGCAAAATCACGCCCTTGCTAGAGGGCAAGGCAAATCAGAGTCAGCTGTTGTGAACAATCTAAAGCAACCCCATGTCCCACACCCAGGATTAAAATGATAACATATCCTATAACATTTCTGCGTTTTTAAAGAAACCAAAATTCTCATTACGCTGACCACCGTGTATGCACCATTGCACATCATACACACATAGCAATACTAAATATTTTTCAGGCCATGAAAATCAAAAGGATACCTGTGGTGAACAAAAGGCATTCTCTGCCTTCAAGTCGTCACACTATAGTGGCTAAATGAGAACATGTATTGCAGTCTCAGTGGAAGACATTGAGAAGAAATATAAAGTAGGCTATGTAATTAGCATCATAATTGAAGATAGGGAATCAAAGGGCCAGTGAAGGGGGTTGGGGGTATTCAGGCTCGACGTAAAGAGCCTCATTCCAGTCGAGTCTTGAATTAACTGAGAAGAGCCATGCAGAATATCTGATAACATGCACATGAACACTCATACTCACATACAAAAAGACAAACAAAAGGCCAAGGACTAGAAGCTAAAGAGGGCGTGGCCTATCAAGCACCAAGCAGGCGTCTAAAACAGAATAGTTTCCTTACTGTGGTGGAATTTCCAGCTGCCCACTTTGCAATGGAATTATAGCACCTCTTCCTGTTTCCCAGCCAGGTGGACCATGTCTCATGCTCTGTGTCCTTGAGTCCCACACAATGACTACCCCCTTCCTCTCTCGCCATTTTAGCCTAAGCCTAGATTCTCCACTACAAATATTTAATGTATTCTTCCAAATGTTTAACGTATTCTTACTTTGAAGTTGATACATTCTGAGGGTTAGCTACACAGCAAGGGCTTTGCTGAAAACTTTTTGAGTATCTAACTTGATCCTCAGGAAAATCCTAGGATGTAGTTATGCTTTTGTTACAAATATGGGAACAGCTTTAAAGGTCAGTATCTGTGAAGTTCACATGGCTAAAAGAAGCTGAGTTGGAACTCGAACCAAAGCTCCATCATATTGAGGCTCCTCAGATTAACCACGGTCTTCTGCTACCTCTGGTATGGAAGAAGGAGTGGGTGGGCACAAAGTCCCACCCCTACATAAGAATCTATTAGCATTCGCTTGCTACAGGGGTGTGGGGGAGGAAGAATCAGTTTCCCTTATAGGGATGAGCCTTGGTGTATCCACCACACTCAAGAGCAGGTCCCCACACCCTAGAGAATTTAAACAAAACAAATTGAATTTGATGTTGTTATGGTGGGTTTATTTTGTTTTTTAAGAACATGCAGTTACGAGGGTAGAGAAGTGGGCATGGGTCTTGGAGGAGTTACAGGGGTGGGTGTGAGCAAAATACATAACATGGAATTCTCAAAGAATAAAAAATACTCTTTGTAAAAAAAAAAATCAGTGGGCTAATTGAATACGACTGACTTTCAAACTAATAAGATTGTGTGGACTCCGTGAAGGGGCCAGGTACTTTGCATATATTGTTTTCAAAGGAACTGTGAGCTGCAGCTTTGATTAATTATATTAATTCCTGAATTTAGAAGTAAACTGAAAGCTGTTTAATTCCTGGAGTCCTTTCATGTCCTGTACAAGCCTTCACTGGAAGCCCTGAAAAGCACTTTTAGAAGCTGAAATTTGTTTTCTTTCTCATCCCCTGGAGACCAATGCAGTGACCTTTATCCTGTGATGACGATGAAGCTGCTGAAATCAGTCATGATATAATTAGGGAGGGTTGGTTTTTTGTTTTTTTTTTTTGTTCGAGTCAAGCCCATGAACTGTAGCTAACACTGGCTATCTTAAAAGCGTTCCAGAGGAAGTTGGCAGCTTATACACAGATGTAATAAGAGAGAACAAGGACTATGACAGACATGGGAGGGGAGCCAGTGTGCCTGGGACCGAGCAGGGAAGAATTTCTACTGTCTTTGAGGCTAGTGTGATATTCTTGTAAGAGTGTTCCATCCTTTCAAAGAGACGTTTCTAATGAGCTACTTGGGATGAGAGACCTCAAGGGACATGTTCAAACTAAAAATGATGGTTATTGAGCAAGAACTACATTCAGAAACAAAAGAACACTTTGTTTTCTTGAGCCCTTTCATGGAGTTGGATGAAGCCAAATTGCTCAGTATAATAAGAGAATATGCAGAGCCTGGAATGGAAGGAAGGGTGGATCCAGGAAGAGTATATGTGGGGGGTGAGGGGGGGATGAAGACAAATACAAGCATCCCTGGAGTACCACAGCTAAAAAGGAACTTACAATGACAACAACAACAAAGTATCGAATACTTCTTACTGTACCATGTGGTCAGCTACCCTGTCCTCTCCCCTGTGGATCCTGTGACTCTTACTAAGACATTTACAAAAGTCAACTTGTGAATGAGAGGAAGAGAATGAAGCCATGCAGGAGATCTATCTCCGTGAGAATAGAAAATTACAACCAGGGTTGCTCTGTGGAGAAATTTGCTGCTGTCTGGCTGCCATAGTATATTGAAAAAGTGAAATAGAGACAAATAGTCCTGGTGAAGGAACAGGGTAATCTTATGAGGGGCCGTGAGAGCAATCTGAAACATTACGCAACTTATCTTAGTACAAATGGGCAACAGTTAAAAAGATTTGAAAAGAGGAATGACATCATCGGGTTATAATTTGAAATAATTACTTTGGCAGCAATTAAAGAGAACGGGCTGAGGAGTAAATGGAGAGATGGAAGGGAAGTGAGAAGCCTTGCAGCAATCCAGGAGAGAAACCAGAGCTGTGGAGACAGAGAGGAAGAAAGGAACACACCATGTAGACACTTGGAAAAGCTAGCACTGAAAGGTCTCCATTGATTAAATACGGGGGACCAGTGTACTGATGTTATTAGAGCTGAGGAGTTACCCAGACATGCACATCCTTACTGGTTACCACTCAGTGATAAAGTTCTTGCCTATTATGTGCAGGCCTGTAGGCCCAGGGTTTGATCTCCAGGACCACAGAAGTAAAATTGTGTAAAATACACAATATACAAAATGATATTGTATTCAATATCATATATACAGAGAGAAGGGATTATGAGCAAAACGTTCTGGCTTTTTTGGACCAACGGGCTCCATATACTGCAGCTTTCCATGTTCAGCCAAGAAAATTTGGGGGAACAAAAATTTGGGATTCACTCACCTTTCAGGCACTGATGTTGGGAGTAAGGACAGCACTCAGTTTCTGACTTGAGAGGGAAAGCATCGTTGAAGTGAGAAGGCAGAAACAGGCTCGGATATAAATGGTAAGAAGACTATGGAGTCCAATTTTAGACAAGTTGGGTATCAGCAGCCTCCAGGATATAGAAGACAGAAGAAATATCCAGAAAGCAGATTGACCTTTCTATCTTAACATTTCAAGTATTCAAGAGCTAGCTTTAAAATAAAGTTTAGAAAGTTACTAGATTTTAAGGCTATGTATATGAATGGATAAGATTTCTCAGGGGTAATTTATACAGAGAATGGAGAATCGGGGGGTGGGGTGGGGATGATGAGACAAACCCTGGGAAACATCAATATTTACAACATACACAAAGTTTCTGAGAACAATTATAATAGCAAGAGAAAAAAAAAACACCAAGAGAGTGCACAGTGTAAAAGTCAGGGCAAGACGATGTTTGAAGAAGCAAGCTAGGGTCAGAGTCCAGTGCTACAGACAGATCAAGTAAGATAAAGAAACTGAAAATTATCCTCTGGATTTGACAGCAAAGGGGGTCACTATTGATCTTTGTAAAGGCAGTTTTAGGAAAATGGTAGAGAGAAGCCAGACCGAACAATGAAAGCATGTAAGAAAACAGAGATAAAGAATTTTTTTTTCTCACTAAGTTTCAAAGGAAAGTAGACGAAGAGAGATATGAGAGCAAGGAAAAACATTTTATGATAGATATATTAGCCCAAGTCCTCAAGGAAATGGAGCCTGGAGAAGATTCAGTTGCTTTTCCCTATCTGTGAGATGGAGCCCAGGAAAGAGTGTGAGAGGAGGAAAAAAATATGAATCAAGCCAAGCAGTAAGAGAGGTGTTCACCCACTGGTGCTCCTCAGCTGCACTGGAAGGCCTTTATAAGGAGAACTTGGGCTGGGGGTGCAGCGTAGCTGGGAGAGAGTGCTTGCATAGCACACATAAGGCCTTGGGTTCCATACCCAACAGTTCATAAAGCAGGCATGAGGGTGCATGTCTGCAATCCCAGCCCTCAGAGAGGCAAGACAAGAGGGTCAGAAGCTCCTGAACATTTGGGGTATTTGACAGTTGGTCTCAAAATAAGTGAGCACATGTGTAGGGTGTGTGTGTGTGTGTGTGTGTGTGTGTGTGTGTGTATGACGGCACCCGCACCGCCACGGTACCGAGTATCGGGTGTAGGCCTGGGGGATTAACAGAAAACACAGACTCAGGTCATTCTGGTGAGGAGAATGCCAAAGCTTTACTGAGGGACCCGCAATATATACTAGAGGCCGGGTGAAAAACAGGGAAAAAAACAATCGTAGTCATAGGTCAGGCACATGGCAAGTCCCTACCTCACCGGGCGGGAAGACAGAAATCAAGCTAAGCCGCAGGATGTTCTGCTGTCAGGGAACCTGTGCCAACAGCTCAGCTGGGGGCGGTGAGCTAAGCTCGCCGATGCCCAACATGTGTGTGTGTGTGCAGTGATATAGATAGATAGATAGATGGATGGATGGATGGATGGATGGATGGATGGATGGATGGATGGATGGATGGATGGATGGATAGATAGATAGATAGATAGATAGATAGATAGATAGATAGATAGATAGATAGATAGATAGATATCACCTCTAATGGTTTGCAGAAAGAAAATGGATTGAAAAGTTGCTATCTGGGCAGCCAGGTAAAGCTGGCCCTGGTTGGGAGGAGTGATTATAGTGAGTGACCCTGAGGGCATTTGGCCCCAAGAGTGTGAGAGCAGAAGACAGGCAGGTTGACCAGCTCAGATACCTCTTGGGTCCATTTCCAGGGCTTTGAATTGGTCGACCCCAACATCTACCCCATTGATAAACTGCTGGAATACATGAAGGGGCCAGTCCTACAGATCCAAAACTACAGGATCTCCATAACACAGGGCAACAAGAGGATATCCCATAGGAGTCCCAGTGAAGTTCCAGTATTGATAGAGTAGCGGAAGTCAGAGGCCTCATACCAGACAAATGAGTCATTGCAATGGACATATGCTAGGCTATGCTTCCTATCCTGGAACCAACTGTTTGAGGCTTAGCTCATGAGCAATCATGAGTCATCTTATACTTCCAGGCTCCATCCTCTGGCAATCATCAGGAAGTCAGAGTCCACAGTTATGTCAATCCCATGGCGACAGTGTACACACATCTCTACTACCTGATCATGTCCTGGTCTGTCAGTGTTTCTTCAGCACCTCTGAATGCATTCAGATTCAGCAGCCAGTTTCAGAAATCCCAAAGCCAGTTCAGAAGACTTGTACTTAAACTTCCATCCCTCTAAAACCACTCTTAACATCAGTACTAAGCTATATTAGTCAAAATTGTCCAGAGAAAGAAACTAACAGAATGTGTATATGTATATGTATGTATGCATACATTTATGTATAGATGTTGTCTTAGTCAGAGTTTCTATTCCTGCACAAACATCATGACCTAGAAGCAAGTTGAGGAGGAAAGGGTTTATTCAGCTTACACTTCCACACTGCTGTTCATCACCAAAGGAAATCAGGACTGGAACTCAAGCAGGTCAGGAAGCAGGAGCTGATGCAGAGGCCATGGAGGGATGTTTCTTACTGCCTTGCTTCCCCTGGCTTGCTCAGCTTGCTCTCTTATAGAACCCAAGACTACCAGTCCAGGGATGGCACCACCCACAAGGGGCCCTCCCCCCCTTGATCACTAATTGAGAAAATGCCCCACAGCTGGATCTCATGGAGGCATTTCCCCAACTGAAGCTCCTTTCTCTGTGATAACTCCAGCCTGTGCCAAATTGACACACAAAACCAGCCAGTACAGATGTGTATATATAAATGTATGCATATGCATCTCTTTATCTGTATATATACATATGATTATATGATGTATGTGTATATGTTTGAATATAGATATATGTATGTATGTGTTTGAATACAAGAGCTGAAAAAACTGACTTCCCAGGAAGTTTTCACTAAATTGAGAGTCAATATTTTTGTTGCTTGGGACTTAAACTGATTGAGTGAGGGTATCCTACATAAAAAGGTATAATGTTTCATACTGGTTACTAAAAATAAAGTCAGTCTTACTTTAAAATACCCTTATAGAAATTCCCATCATGATGTTTAAATATATATGCATATGTATATACATATGCATATACATATACATATGCACACATATATGAATACTTTATTGCCAGTTCAGGCTTACACATAAAATGAACCATCACAGAAAGTCCCAGCAGAAAGGCCTAATGATCTTAACAAACTACAACTGGATTGCCCAGGTTGCTCACATTTCATATATACCTACGACTATACAAAGCATGAGGGAAAGGTCTATCTGACAGAATCTGTGGCAAGTATAGGAAATACATAAGTATAAGAAAATATAAAAATGAAATCAAACATATGGAAGAACATAATTTTTTTTTAAAAATGAGTAAAATATATTTAGCCCAAATAGAGCAGATATGAATTATGAGTGCTATAAATAGCTATTGGTTGATTTGAATCTCTAATTCTACACATTGGCTTTGAATTTACAATAAAAAATCAGAAACCTTGATGTGCTCAAGGTTTCTCAGTTTTCATACCTGTACCACCTTGGCAAAAGCATTGATAAGAAGGGAGATTGTGCCTGTCTGGGTGCAAGGTATACTAGAAATCTCTGTATCTTTCTCTCATAGAAACTAAAATTTCTCTGAAAAAATAGTCTTTAAAAATGATGGTGTATAAAAAAAAAAATCTAAGCTGAGAGAAGACCTTGAGTGATTGTCTTCCCTCTCCCTATTTTAGACAGCATCACAATAATGTCACCCAGGCAGATGAAGAGCTATGGTATTTTGGAAACCTCTGGTGGAAAAGACTCTATGGCCTCCCCAACATTAACAACTCTCGCTGTCAGGAAATTCTTCCATTTATAATCTACATCTCTCACACTGCGGTTAAATCAGTTTCCACTCTGCAGAGTGAAGCCGATAACTGAGAACAGCTGGTCTTCAGTATCTATGTAGAAACACTTCATTTGCTGTTTCTGGAATGTAATCAGAATTTTCTGTGTAGTTTTGATTTAATGTTTAACTTGTATCCTTGCCCGAGCTGGTTAACCCTGGTTCTACAACCTCCCTATAAATTCACTCACACCCTCATTTGTACGTTCCCATCGCTTTGTAAGTCTCTCCACCAGAGCGTGATCGTAATTTAGAGTAATTATGTGTGCAGGATCATCTCCCCACACTTCCTCCTCCTTATCTGTCTTATCTGTGTGCCTATCTCTATCCCTGACGTGTAACAGATCCAATAAATGACTGTCAAATGAAAGAAAGAATGGAATGGCATCTGGATAAACCACTTACTTTAACCACGCAGCCAGGGTTGTGACTCTGCCACTTAGGTTTCTTTCAATAATAAATAACAGCTCTATTTGTTGGAGTGAAGAGCGAGAATGCATTTGAAGATTTCCGGAATATCTTAGAGACTCTAAAGGAAAGTTAAACCAAGGCTGAGGGAAGTTGGGACCCTGGATATATTCTCTGTGGGAAGCTGAGGGCTTCTTTCCCGACTTCTGTGATGTGCCTCAGCTAGCAGCAGCCTGCCAATAACACTGTCTTCTTTCAACATTTCTAGTCCATAAGAAGGACGAACTGATTGGCCCATTTCAGGTCAGGTGACAGTTCTGAACCAATTAACCTAGGTCGTAAGGAGGGATACCGGGCTAACACAGAAATGGCTGACAGGCCAAAGACAGAACAGTGTTACTGTGTTGGCTCTCCTTAGCGAAGAGAAACCAAGCACTGGAGTGCTAGCAAAGAGATTGCTTGCCACAAACAACAGTTACCCCCTGGGGCATACCACTGCTGAATTCTTATGAGGATGTCCTTGAGCCATCTGAAAGAACTTTGGAAGGAGAAGGGTATTCATTCAACTTTTGGGCGAGAGGTTTTTTCCCCCTCCGACTTTATTCCTTGACAATTTCTCTTTAGGTCCTCTGGTACAAAGACTTAAGAATGTAAAAGCTTGTCTTGCTGAGCTGAAGTGTAAATTTCCTTTGAACTATGGATCAATGCTTGAACTAATGACAAATATTATCACAAGATTTGTGGCAGTCGGAGAAATCTTCCTTTCGGAAATCCAGCACGCTTCATATGTCATTGAACTGGTAGTAGAAACACACCTGAAATGCTAAATGTAAGAAGCAGAAAGGAAATGGGATGTGAAAATCCCAAGCACCTGATCCCGATGGTCGGGATGATTTCCTCGTGAGGGCACAAGCCATTAAGATACTGGAAAGAGAGAGAAAAATGATAAAACTTTGAAAGAAAAATAAATCCAACCGACTTTGAGTGAAGCCAAACTCTTTCATGGCTCTCTTTCCATCTTGTAATTGAGTTAAGTCACTTACAATGGATTAAAAATGGCCACAAAAAGTTATTTGCTCCTCTTTCTACTAAGAGCAGTAATTGATTTCACCACACCCTGACCTGGGCTGACACTGAGATTTTGTCTGGCTAAAAAAGGATGGAATGCTCTGGGAGCAAAAGCTTAGACCTTGTGTGCAGAAGGAATGTATATATATATATATATATGAAACCATGTGAAGACCCTTAAATTTAAGAGTTTGGTGTCATTTCCTGAATAGAACTCCAATAGCTTATGCTCTAAGATCAAGAATTGACAAATGGGACCTCATTAAATTACAAAGTTTTTTGCAGGGCAAAAGACACTGTCAAAAAGACAAAGCGGCAACCAACTAACTGGGAAATGATCTTTACCAACCCTACATCCGACAGAGGGCTAATATCCAATATATACAAAGAACTCAAGAAGTTAAACTCCAGAGAGGCAAGTAACCCTATTAAAAAATGGGGTACAGAGCTAAACAAAGAGTTCTCACCTGAAGAATATCTAATGGCTGAGAAGCACCTAAAGAGATGTTCATCATCCTTAGTCATTAGGGAAATGCAAATCAAAACAACCCTGAGATTCCATCTCACACCAGTCAGGATGGCTAAGATCAAAAACACGGGAGACAGCAGTTGTTGGCGAGGATGTGGAGAAAGAGGAACACTCCTCCACTGCTGGTGGAATTGCAAGCTGGTACAACCACTCTGGAAAGCAGGCTGGTGGTTCCTCAGAAAACTGGGCATGACACTCGCGGAGGATCCGGCTATACCACTCCTGGGCATATACCCAGACGCTTTACCTGCATGCAATAAGGACACATGCTCCACTATGTTCATAGCAGCCTTATTTATAATAGCCAGAAGCTGGAAAGAACCCAGATGTCCCTCAACAGAGGAATGGATTCAGAAGATGTGGTATATTTACACAATGGAATACTACTCTGCAATTAAAAACAATGAACTCACGAAATTCCTAGGCAAATGGTCAGAACTTGAAAATATCATCCTTAGTGAGGTAATCCAGTCACAAAAGAACACACATGGTATGCAGTCACTGATAAGGGGATATTAACCCAGAATCTCGGAATACCCTAGACACAATTCGTATATCAATAGATTTCCAAGAAGATGGAAGGAGAGACCCCTGGTCCTGAAAGACTGGATGTAGGGGGATGCCAGGACAGAGAATCGAGAGGGGGTTGAATGGGGAAAAGAGGGAGGGAAGGGGGTTTATGGGACTTTCGGGGAGGGAGGAAACGGGAAAGAGGAAATGATTTTGAATGTAAATAAAAAAAACTTAGAAAATAAAATAAAATTTAAAAGAAAAGAGTTTGGTGTCACTACTCTAATTAAACAGCCTACTGCTTTTTATTTGGTTCCATTTTAAGAAAAAAAGTTTGGGGTCTGGGAAGGAGCTATGTGAATAAGAACATTTGCTATACAAGCATGGGAACCTGAGTCCTAACACCCAACACAGGAAAATCTGGGTACAGCCACACAGGACTATAAATCCAACGCTCTGAGGGTCAAAAATGGCAGGACTGTTGGGGCTAGGCAGCTGTCATCTCTTATTGCAAATGATATTAATAATTCTATCTCTTCTTAATATGAGCCAGCCAACACCCCAATAACCAAGACAAAGTCCTATTGATTTATTTAATCATCTTAGCACAATTACTGGACAATAATCCCTAATCTATTTTTCT
Organism: Tokudaia tokunoshimensis; assembly: GCA_036184795.1. Lineage (NCBI taxonomy): Eukaryota > Metazoa > Chordata > Mammalia > Rodentia > Muridae > Tokudaia > Tokudaia tokunoshimensis. Next base: position 17,164,398 of record BTHU01000003.1, read on the forward strand.
ATATGGTAGACAGGCTAATTCCCAGTGTGCTCCCTAAGTTACTTGCTGTTTGAGTCTCACGTGGGCCTTTTGGTGCATCAGCCTGTCCACAGGAAGCCCTTCTCCTGGCCACATGCTCACCGTCTGTTTCTTCTCATGGTGGCTTCCTTCTCTCTCCTTCTTTCTTCTCCCTCTTCTGATTATTAAGGAGTTGGCTGGGGCATATTAAGAACTAATAGAGTTATTGATGTCATTTACAACAGTCATCTTAGTTCCGGTGAGAGACTCTATTACAAGAGAACAAGGCAGAGAATGATGGAGTGGGACACCTGAATTCCTTCTCAGGCCTCTTCGCATGTGCTCTAGCACACACAAGTATGCATATACCACACAAATGCTCGAGTACATACCCCAAGCAAAAATTTCTAAAGAGCATAGTATATCTATGTATAGATGCACAGACATAGATATAAATACATACCATCAGATTTATAGGCGGGGTAAGTTTGATGTTTTGACATTTTGGACTAATATCCATACCTAGAATCTGGCTAAACCAGGACTGTTCTTCCACAGGATAAGACATTCAAGTGGTTTGTAGACTCTTTAAAATGTAAGTCCATTTTCCAAATTCTCACTTCTCTCTCTTTTTTTGCATCATTTACTGAGAGAATTAAACTGATGTTTCATGTTTCCAGTTCTGCTCTCCTGAGTGAGTTCACTGAACGTTCACTGGGTAGTTGAAGTCTATGGACCATCTCCCTGGATGGGGAGACTTGGCTCCACTTCATCTTCCTGACTCCCTGATTTGCAGATCTGTCACCAGCCCTGCTGTGAGATCTTCTTTATTCTATGTTCCTTTTATCTTTACCCGGAGACTTTCAAGAATCCGTCTTTGTTCCTTCCATCTCCATAGTTACTTTGGTATTTGAATATTTTCCTATGTCTCCTCCTGCTACTGAGGAGTTTATGGATGCTTAGTTTGCATATAGAATGAGAACTGGGATGCTTAATAATTAGCGCAGAATGCAGCCTGCAAATTCCCACCGCACCCCATATCATATGCCCTTCTGTACTCATTATTTTTACTGTTTTTGGTAATGTTCTGTTTCTCAAAGACTAAATGAGTCACAGTCTCTTGCCTTGAAAACTCATATTCATTTTGTATAGCTCCATTGCTTTATTTATTTTTAATCTAATACCTTTATTGTTCCTTTGTCACGTTCCAGTTTCTGATTTTCGTTTCTCCCATGGTAATTGTTCACTTTTTCCATATGCCATTTACTCTACTCTCTCCCGTCAGAGTCTAGCCTGTCTTCTTACCTCTGAAAAGAGATTGTACGCACCCTGATAAACACCGGGGCGGGGGGTGGGGGTATCTAAAACTAAATTCTTTTGGAACACAAGCTAAAACATATTAAAATTTTCTTCGATCCTTAGTATTTCTCTACAAACCAGCACACCCCGGATCCAAATGCCTCTATTCACATTCAGCACCTGCTGTACAAAAGCCAGTAATGATGCCCTAAGAAGAAGGGAGTGGGAGGCGGGCTTCATGGGGAAAGTGGGACACTATTGACTAAACACATCAAAGGGAAATGCTTCCCATTCTTCTTATATGAAGTTTACATGGGGTGGGGGGCGGGGATAAAGCCACACATTTGATTCCATTCATTAAAAAGCATTTAGCTGAGCACCTTGGTAATGGCATTGACATCTGCATGCTTTAACTTCCACTGTGTTTACATCAACCATATAGAAGCAAGACATCAGATAATAAACAAATTATTGATGGGAGAGATTATAGATCAAAATGGTATTTGTATACTGTCTATAAGCAAATGGTGTCTCAAAGAAGTTGAAAGTCCTGCCCAATCTGACAAGCCTGGTTTCTGGACCTCACACTCCTCTACATCAAATTGCTTTCTTCTCAAGTTCCTTTCCAAGCCCAAGCATGTATTATACACAAATCTCTGACTTGGAAGGATTTACAAATCAGCATTGGAGGGTTGGTGACGTAGCTCAGTTGGTAGAGTCCTTGCCTGGTATGTGCCAGAGCCTGGGTTCCATCTCCAGCACTGAAAAACAAATTAGTTATGGAGACAAGCAAGACACATAAAAGCAACTAAAAAGATGATAATGGCAGTTGGTAACATTCAGAGTGCTGCCCTGTGCCAGGCAGTGCTTGGCACACAATGACTCATTCAACCCTCTCAGCTGTCTTCTGAGATGGGCATCACTCTTAGCCTTGATGCAGAGATGAGGCCATGCCAGGCACAGAGAGATCTAGCTACTTGGCTACAGTCACGAAGCTAGGGAGTGACTTCAAATCATCTGAATTCAAGTTGGAAGTCAGCTGCCTGCCCCTCTGCCTGTGTTGAGTAACTGTACTGTATCCTACTACTTTCCTGGAAAACACTATGTGGAAGATAGTCCATGTTCACGACCTAAGGAGTATGTTGGAGTGTTCGGAAAATTTGTGTGAGAGTCAGAGTGGGAGGGAGAAGCATTTGTCTCTCACATACAAAAAGAATGTAGAACAGAAATATGAGGTAAGATCTACCCAACTGGAAGGTGCTAAGACAACAGGAATGATACAATGAGGGAAAAGGAAGACTTCTCCGTTGTCAGGACCTGCCAATGAACCAGGCTAAGTGTGGCAAAGGACGTCCTGTAGCAGCATCGAGGGATCAAGTCAGATGTGTTAGATGCAAATTAAAGTATGACTCATCTACAACGAAATCAAAGTCTGCACCCAGAAGGGAACGAGGAAAAACCCCAAAGGCTATTTTTGGTAAGGGGCTGAAATTTTCAAAAATTTTCCTGATATAAACAGAACAGTTTGGGGAGGGACAATGTCAGACTTCAAAGCAGTTAGGAATGATTACCATCCACAGAGGAGTCTGAGGCCCTGTGGGGGCACAAAGCTGTAAGCAGAGCGGGGGTTCAAGGCGGGGGCGGGGGGGGGGGAAGAGGGGGGAAGATCAGGTGGAGGGGTAGGGGAGGATCAGGTCGGGGAGTGTCTCAGGGGCCTGAGTAACTATCAAAACTTGGAAAATGAGAGAGCTCAGAGATGATGTAAAGTCTCCTCATTTATGAAAAAAAAAAGATAGCATTTACAGAGAGAGTCAGGAAAGTTAACAGGAGACACCACACGCTCAAGTTTGCGGCACTGAATAGAGCAACTGGGTGCCACAAGTTGAAACATCATGAGTTGATCAACGAGCATTTGTTGAATCCCTATCTTGTGTTACGGCAATGTGCTAGAGCCAGGGAGGGGACAGTGACACAGGGCCGAATGTCTCTCACAGAGCCTGGGGTCTCACGTTATGCCGATGGGTAGAAAGTCCATTGAAAGGAGATGTGGGAGTTAGCGTTACCGCCAGGATTGCTAATCTCTCTCCCTCTCCCTTCCTTTTCTAGCTCCCTTTATATGTTGTAACCTTCTAAGAGATTTGATTATTTCAATTTACTGCCTCACCTCAACAAAAGAATTACTATGCGCAATGGCTTTTCTGCATATTAGTTTTTTTTAAAAAAAAAATCCCAATTAAGGAACCCTAAAGAGTCAGAGAAAGATTGAAGGCAAGCATTGGTTTGAGTTTATTAATGATAAGGATTATTAGAGTCCAGGGACCCAGCCAGAGTACACTATCAAAAAAGAAGATAAAGAATATTTTCAAACAACAATTTCTTCACTAGTAAGGAGAAGAGCCTTAGCTCTCAGTACTTACCACTAACCACTGGGCTAGTGACAACTATTTGCAGCTCATATGTGTGCATGTTACTGAGCCTCAGGCTTACCTTCAGAGCATATAAACCAGTGTCGGCTGCTTTTATTATATAGGTAAGAGGCGCCCACGACTGTTTGAAGTCCACGACCTATTTTGTGTGACCTGAGCAGGAGGCTTTTAAAGTCTTGAGACAACATTTAATGTTCAGGCTTTGGAATTCAGAGGTTACTGGAGCTTTCCCACTGCTCTTGAAATACCAGTTTGGGTGTGCTTTGGTGTCTGACCATACTTGGGGGTGACAGTTGGGGGTGGCACCTTTACTGGACCACACTGAACAATCTAACATTTCAGCAGCCTGTAGAAAAATGGACCCTACATGTCTGAGTTCAAAGTAAGTGGGGCTTATCTCCTTCTGATACAGTTCAGACCAATCTCACAAGGACACAGCCTAACTTATTCCTTAATCATTTCTATGTGGCCCCTGTGCTCGCCCTGGGGAAGTGTAGCAAAGGAGCCTATCAACAGCAGGAAACAGACCAAAGAACTATGGTTGCACTAGCTATGAAGGAGCTATCCTGTAGGGAGGCTCTGGCAAGGGACCTTAGAACTAACACTTCAGGCAAGGAATTCAGATTTTTCTGAAATTCAACTTCCTAACTTGTAAATTGAAATAACTGGGCAACCAGCAATCCCACTACTGAATATAATCAAAGGAAATGAAATCAGAGTATCAAAGAGATGCCTGGGTCCCCTTGTTGTACTTCTTCTTTTTGTCAACCTGACATAAACTGAGTTATCAGCAAAAGGGAATGTCAGGTGAAGAACTGCCTTCATCAGAATAGCGGGTAGGCAAGTCTATGGGGCATCTATCCCCCCTCCCCTGATTTTTTGTTTTTTATTTTTCGAGACAAGGTTTCTCTGTGTATCCCTGGCTGTCCTGGAACTACCCGAGCAGAGCAGGCTAACCTTGAACTCTGAGATCTGCCTGCCTCTCCCTTTTAAGTGCTGGGATTAAAGGCGTGCGCCACCACACCCAGCTGACATTCTCTTGATTAATGATTGTTATGAAGGGCCCGGCCCACTGTGGGCACGCCACCTCTGGGTGGGTGGTTCTGGATTGTACACGAAAGCAAACTGAGCAAACCTTGGGGAGGCAAACCTACAGCCGAGCTCCTCGGTGGCTCTGCTTAAGTCCCCGCCTCCAGGTTCCTGCCTTGAGTTCCTGCCCTGATTTCCCTCAGCGATGAACTATTACCCAGAACTAAAAGTTGAAATGAACCCTTTGCTTTCTAAGTTGCTTTAGGTCAGAGTTCATCACAGCAACAAAAAACAAACTTAGACTCTTAGTCACTGCAGTCAAGATTACAGAATCAACCTGAGTGCTTATGAAATAAGCCAAATAACACACACACACACAAACACACACACAGAGGTTTATACCCCTGTAATCCGCGGACCCACATTCCAGTAACCAAGTAAATCAAAACTCTTAAAGCTTAATTAACCAATCAGATTTATGTATAAATAATATTACAATTTACAAGATTTTAATACAATAATTTTAGGGCCAATTGATAATGATAAAAACATAGCTATTTGTGGCTAGTAAATGCGACACAGGTTCACATCCAGAAGCCATCTCAGTTCTGCTCCTTTCTCCTCTTGCGACCTCTCTGTTCCCCCAGCTCCTAGCTCCGCCTCCCGTTTCCTGTCCAATCACAGGCCTTCCACTGCCCTAATGTGATTGGACAGGGAAAATCAGACAAACACACACACACACACACACACACACACACACACGAAAGACTTGATGACAATTGCAACAACACAATGACCCAGGAACATGATGTTAAGTGAAATAACCCAGACACAGAATTACCAAATGATCTTATATATGGAATCTAAAAAATTGATCTCATGGATGAAGAGAACAGATTCAGGAACTGGAGGTGTAGGAGTAAAAGTCTAAAATTATGCTCTAAGGATCCAAACTTTCTGTTAGATAGGAGGTTAAGTTCAAAGCACTTCCTGTACAACACGGTGGCTTCGCTTAGCTGCAATGTAGCGTGTTCTTAAAAATTACTACAAGAGTAAGTTTTAGGGGCTGGTAGCAGAACATAAAAGATGAATTGTTGTAGGCAATACGTGTATGGATGGCCAGCTTGTTTTAGCCATCCCATAAGTGATGCATGTGCTGAAACACACATTATAATTGGCAAACTGACAAAATATACAATTTTGTCTATTTGGTTTTTAATTAAGAAACTGATAGAAGCTGGTACGGTGGCATTTACCTATAACCTCGGCATTTGGGAGGCTAACAGAAGAGGGTTGAAATCAAGCTATGTTGAGACTAGCCATGGGAAGATATTGTCTCAACAAAATTTACAGCAAAATTTGTTGGCGGTAGTACATGATATTATAAAATGAAAATATTGGTACAGGGCCTAGAATTTAGCAACCAACTTTAGTAGCTAAGTAAATGAAAATAACTATATTCAAAGGCAAACAGTCTTCAGATAGAAACACAAGATGGGATTTTCACAAATTTTTACATGCATATTTATTAAGCATCTACTATGGACCTAGTTCTGTGTAGAGCGTCATAAATATAAACGAATAATCCAGGTATGGGTGTGCACGCCTGTACTCTCAGCACTCAGGAAGCTGAGGCAGGATGATTGTGAGTTCAAGGCCAGCCCAGCCTAAACAGAATAAATATAGTTCATGGCCTCCCTTGAGGAATTCCCTGGTAAAAATGAGAAGGCATTAATAGGAAAATAGAGTTTCGGAAGTGGATGATGCCATGTAAGAAGAAAAATTTGGATGTAAATGACTGGGAAGAGGCAAAGAAAATTTAAGATCAAGCAAGAAAAAAATGTGTAGTAAATGCCATTCAGAGGTGGGGGGTGGGTGGAAAACAAACCACCCTGTCCTTAAATGTTTGGAAATTTGGATCCAGCAGTTCATATTCCACAGACTAAAGAGAATTCACATATAACATTAGAACATCTAATCACTCACTACCTAGCAGGCACTGTTCTGAGTTCTTAACACTATTTACAGGACAATACTAGAGACCAGATTCTCAGATTTCTCTTCTACAAGGAAACAAAGGCTCTCAGAGGGCCAGGATCTTCCCAATACTGGTCACCTAGTAATTGGTGGAGGTAATTTTAGAATGAGGTAGCGCAGTCTACATACTGAAGTACTTGGTGATATGGCTAAAAGAATCTGTAACAAGAGGTCAGAAGAAAGACTCCCACGTGCCCACTACGTTGAGCAAATATGTGATGGAGAGATGGGGGAGTCTGGTGGAGAGATGGAGAGAAGGTGAAGCAGAGGCTTTCACACACTGTGAAGAAAGATGGAGCTGGAGAGTCAAGGGAGGTGAAGAACTGGCGGATGTGGGGAGCCTGCACAATCTCCTGAGGCCAGCCGCTGCCAAGGGCCAAGGGTGAGCCCATGGCTCTACTGTAGCTGTGGTCTATGACGATACATCTGTGACCCATGATGCCTCCAAAGACCATCTGATGCTGGTGGTCTGGGCTGCTGCCCGAGTTTACGTGGATGTCTAGGAGGCAGGGGGCGGTGTCATAGTGATGCTGGAGTCCAAACTGATCTGAGTGCCCTATGCCGCCACCTGAGGCCATCGTAATGTCTTGGCCCAGGCTGCCACTGAGGCCATCTCTGGGATTGTGGTCTTGCTGCCAGCTGGGGTCTGCACTGCTGTCAGTGGTCAGCGCTACCATCAAAAGCCATGTGGATGTCTATGGTCTAGGATGCCACAAGTGGATGTCTGAGGGCCATGCTGCTGTGGGGAGGACATGCCGATCTGAGTGGCCTGTGTTTTCACCTAAGGCCATGGAGGCATCAAGACTCATGCTGCCACAAGGGGCCGTGTCTGGGTCCACTATCCTATCGTAGCTGGGATCCGCGTTGATATCTGAGGTCCTTGTTACTATCAAAGGCCATGCAGATATCTCTGGTCTGGGCTGTTGTCTGAGGCCATGTTGACATCTGAGCGCTGTGCTGAGGTGGCCCCACCCCTCTTTGATCACCACATTCAGGAGAGTTGGCCTCACCCCTCGACAGCTGCAGTACTCCAGAGAGCTGGTACCACCTTTCATCCTCTGTGAGTGGCATGGGTGAGGGAGAGATGCCCTGGCCCTCTTGCCCTTTGTGGCCTGCAAGAGCTGGGCCCCGGGGTCATGAGAGGCAGAGCAGGCCCTGCGGCTCACCTGTTGCAGCACCCCACTTAGGAGAATAGTCATGCACCTTGCCTGGGCAGTACAATAGAGCTCACCTTGGTGGCAAGAGTGTGAGAGAGTCAGGCCTGAGGGTGTGAGCAAAGAAGAGCTGGCCTGCTGCTTGCCAGCTATTGCATTGGGTGAGCTAGCCAGGGCAGTGCTAGAGAGCAGACGTGCATTAAGGGGACATCCTTCAGATCCAAAGTTGCAGGATCTCCATGATCCAGGGCAACAACAGGATAATCAAGAGGAGTCCTTGTAAGGATCTGGTATTGGTATTGATAGTGTAGCAGAAGGCTTGAATCGGATCAATGACTCATTGCAAGGAACATTTGCAAGAAAAAAAAATGTGTACACTGGGTGACAAACTGTTACGCACTACAGCTTTCACCACTAGATTTTTTTTGTTATTTTTTTTTTCTTTTAGAGAGAAGGTTGCAAAGGCCGAGGGTGGATCCAACAGGAAGGGGAGATGAATGGGATTGGGGTGCATGATGTGAAATTCACAGCGAATCAACAAGAAGTAAAATATATATGTATATAATACTGTTAAAAGTTTTGTTTTAAGAGCATCTGTAACTAGATGCCAGAAAGGAAAGTTATTTTTGTGGCAGAGACCCCCTCCAAGGACTATGAACACTGTGGTCTGACAGGCCTCATCCTGATCACTGTGTATAAAACTAGACTCGGGGAGCCATCTTTCCACGTATTCTGACAAGAGTTTGCTCTCAGGAGATACTAAAACTTTGAGGCCCTGTGTAGGAAGCAACCTAAGGTGCAACATGCTCTGGGGTAAGCACATTGCTTCTGTTCTCAAGGAGGAAAGATGCTGAGTTGGGGAGTGAGTGCCTGAGCATATAAATACCGTCATTCATGGGGGGTCTGGGTTGCTCTTGAAGAATTTTTTCCAGAATGAGAGAGCTTCGCTGAGGGAAGCAAGAGAGCTCCAGTGACTTCCTAATAGACACCTGACTACTTCTATAATTCAATTTTTTATCCAATCAATGTCAAAACAAAAGGCACACATGAAACATCGGCGGTGAATATGACAGACACACATGTGTGTCAGTTTTGACTGTTCTTCATGCTATGTCCATTTCAACCCCACAGCTCTGAGAGTAACTAGCACCCACAGGACACAGCTAAAAGGTGCTAGCCAGAATCTAGACTCAAGTAGCCTGGCTGGCCTATAGGCCCTGGCTACTGACAACAATTTGCTATATTTAGTTAAGTGGCTAATCTTTATTTGTAAATATCTTTCTATGGCAGATATTTAATATGAAACACTGAGCCTTTTTTCAGTTATTATTAAAGACTGAGAAAAAATGCAGAAGGTATGACCTCTCTATTAGCATTGCATTCATGTTATATAGGAAGGCTCCAAACTTTCCTGTTTTTAGCATGATATGTAAGTGTATAGAGAACACACATATACATGCAACACACAAACACACACACATGCGCTCACATACACACACACATACACACACATATACACACACATACACACACACACACACACACACACACACACACTATAGGTATCACGTTGATGCTTGATCCTAGACTCAGGAGGAAAATGGTTATTTCAAATTTGAGTTTGTACAAATATATTCTTAAGTGTATTTAAATTCACTCAGTAGTAACATTTCCTTTTACATGGGAAAAAATTTCTGTTGAATTAAGAGATACAATAAATCTATTAAATACCTTTGTTCTACTTAGTAAGAATAAAATCTTTAACATGAAAAAGCTGAAATCATATAATGGTTTACCACTAGATGGAGCAACTAAATTTAAAATTTTTTTTCACTCACAGCAAAACTTAGGATTTCATTCTGATTTTAGGTTAGTTGTTTATGTTTTTACAGTTCTCTTTGCTTGTTTTTTCTTTATGAGATGCTTGGAGGGATTTCAGAATTTCTAGTAGAAAAAAATATAATAAAGTAGCATCATAGTTTGTACATTGATGCCTATGAGTTTAAGGCTTTGCAAGATGAATGGAACTTTAAAAGAAATAGAATCAGAGAGAAACTGGAGCTCAAGACTGTAAGGGAATAAAAAGATTCACCTTAAAAACCATGACACCATCTTCTCTACTACCTTAATCTATCATCTTACAATGTTGCCGATCCAGTTGAACCAAGGGAAAGTGACCTCTGACCTGCCAGAGCAAGTACTGCGGAATTCATGTGTACATGGCTTCCTGTGTTTTGTGTACAATTCCTGGCCAGAAAGAGCCAGGCGCGGTGTCTGCGAGTGTGCGCTCGGTTCAGGTACAACTGGTAGGGGAGGGTTCGAGCCCAAGGCTTTGTTTTCTGTTCCCATTGAAAATTGAAGCCACTATGCACTCATTTAACAAATATGTGTGGCGCTGAGATCTCTTGCCTGACACACTTGAGGCCCTGGGTTCAATCTCCAGTGTTGTACAATACTAATGAATAAATAAATATGTCCTGAGCCCCCTACTCTCCATCCATTTCCATCTCAGTGGCCGAAGAGTGTATCAGAATTAGACCAGACCAATTGATAAAGCTGAATTTGGTGAAATGAAAGAGGACAGGATTTACTCACCACCGACTAGCAATGACACCAGTTCCTGGACAGCAAATGTTAGTCATCCTCGCCATAACCCTACAGAACAGTTCTGAAAAAATGTCCTGGACAACAGTAAGTCTAAGGTAGCTACTCCCAGTTATATGCTTATATCCAGGCTGAGCTGATTTCCCCTGCTATTGCTATTATAAAGACTAGAATTAAACAAGAATTGTTTTTATAAGATTCGAATTCTCTGTCTAGACTGATAATGGGAATCAAGACCCTGTGAGTCAGAAGATGGTCAAGTAAGCATCCCGTTGGAAGAGACCATTGTCTCACTAAACTTTTTCCTGCCTGAATGACATACTGCATTAATGCTCAGTCCCCTCGTTCCCAGCAGGCTTTCTGGCTACACATTCAAAGATCATTTGATTTCACCTTATCTAGAGTCTGAATAAGCTTGATTGTCTGATTTGCAAGCTCTGACTATGGCCAATGTAACAAAAGAGAAAAAGCATCACACACAGAAATAGTTTATTTTTTATGAGCACCTCATGATATGTTTATACATGTCACTATGTGTTTATGTGCACATGTGTGTGGAGGCTACAGGTCAATGTTGGGTTGTCATGTGTCTTTCTCATCACACTACACTTTTTATTTTTTATTTATTTATTTATTTTTATTTATTTATTTTTTTGAGGTAGAGTCTCTCATGAAATCTGGAGCTTACTGATGTAGCTAGACTGGCTGACCAGTAAGTCCCAGGAATTTCCTCGTCTCCATCTCCCCAGTGCTGGGGTTACAGATGTTATGTTTTTGCACACAGCTTTATTTTCAAAACTACATTTGTATTATTTTTTGAGAATGTCATACCTGCATACAATATATGCTTATCGTATTCACCCTTCACCAATCTTCCCCTTAAGTCCTTCCAGAGTCTCCCATACTCCTCACTGGTCCCAACTTCCTGTCCCCTTTCTTTTTTTGTATATCCCACCAATCCAGCTTATACTGCCCATAACTCATGGGTGTGTGGTCATTCACTGGGGTGTGATTGACATACTAGGGGACATAAGTGTAAAGAAAACCTGTTCTTCCTTCCCCAGGGGCCATCAACAGTCAACAGCTCCTCAGTTAGAGGGGACTTTTGAGCCCCTCCTCTTCTTTCCATCCAGATTTTCCCACAGGTGCTGTGAATCTGAAATCAGGTAAGCACTTTACAGACTGAGCTTATCTTCTGGGCCCCAGAACCTCAAATTTTTGAGGCATTGCTTTAAGCATTTTTATTTCATTGAGTGTCTTAGTTTGATTTTCCATTGCTCTGATAAAACACGACGACCAAATCAACTCATGCGTGGAGAAAGGGTATACTTGGTTTACATATCTCAGGTCACATTCCAAGGAAGGAAGCCAAGGCAGGAACCTAGACGCAGAAGCTGAAACAGAAGTCCTATAAGAATGCTACTTACTAGCTTTCTTATAAATTCCAGAACAGCAGTCCAGAGTACCACCCACAATGGGCACTGCCATCCACATCAATCATTAATCTGGAAAATGCCTCACAGGAGACATTTTTCAGGAGAGACTCCCTCTTCTCAGATAACTCTAGCTTGTGTTGAGTTGATAAAGGAACTAACCAGGACACTTGTGTTGAGTTGATAAAGGAATCAACCAAGAGAACTTCATGAGATAGGCACTATTTTTATGTATTCTTTCGAGGGCACCAAAGAACAGGAAGTTAAGTGCCTTGCAGAGGCTACACAGCTCTAAAATGGCTCATCTGAGATCTCTGATCAAACACCCTTACTCCAGACTCATGCTCAAGACTGCTAGCTTTGCTACAGAGCAGCAGAACAGGGACTGTAGCTATTCTGACAAAGGAAGATTTGCAGTGTGAAGCAGCTAGATACAGTTAGAGTGCACTACACCTGGGGACATTTAAAATATCAGAAAGTGTCTCTTTAATTATATATTTTCCAGATTTTTTTTCAGGGTATTTCAGGTTTCAATATGTGTTTCCATTTTCCTTGTTGAGATATAATTTTGCCCAATGCTTTTCCTAATTTCCAGTTCATAAAATAAAGTTATTGTCAGAATGATAGAATCCTGAGAGAACAGTCTAGCTGTGAGCAACTGAGTGTCTGCTGAGAATGCACATTTGTCCTGCTGGGTAGAGTCATAGGCTCCAAGACCCAAGGGCCATTAGGGTTCCTAATATGAGAAAGCATCCTGGTGTCTACCAATGGAAGTCTGGCCTAGGAAGCGTTCACTTGGGTGGTCTCAGCTAAGGAGAAGGCTTAAAGAGCAGACATCATAAAAGTAGCAGGGCTTGTGCTCCACCCACCAGCATTAGAGTTCTGCACATGTGTGTGCCCATGGCATACATGAGCTGGTTCTCATAGCCAACAGTGTCATGTAGACGCTAATGTATGTTTCAGATGAGAAAAGCAAAAGTTGTAATCAAATGGCCCAGCCTAAGAGCTGACATTGATGCTCTATCGGCTGGTTCCACTGACATCAGTATCCTGAGCTAACTTTTGGGAGTTCATGTCACCTCTCCTTAAAAGATTAAGAAGGAGTGAGAAGAATGAGAAGGCTTTATTGACTCCCAACAAATTTTTTGCAGGTGGGTTCAACCTGTAGGTGACATGCAGCTGAAGACGGTGATGAGTGTAGCCATCCACAAAATATTCTGCTTACTTAAAACATTTATGAGATTTTCCAGTGAATTTTCTCACAACTCAATTGTACGTTTCTTGAGCATCAACTTAATAGATGATAATTCCATGTCACAATGTGGAAAACTTGGACACACTCATGAGAGGAAGATGTAGACAGTTCAGTCGGAAAATGGTTCCCAGGGAGCAGAGCTGGGACAAGCCTGGGTTCAGGTTTTTATGATACTTGAAGCTAATCAATTTTAGGGGCATCATTTAAGAAAAATCAAATATTCATGTACAAGGAGAAAGATGTCACAACAAATTACAAGCACCCGGGAGGCTGAGATGGGAAGATTTCTTAAAATTCAAGGCAAGCCTGGGCTGTGCGTAGCTACACATCAAAACCAATTATAATGATATCATATTTTACCATGGGATACTATAACAATGCACAAGGTTATTATGAATATTAAAAGGGGTTAAACATGGCATGCACCCACATCACTCAAGAATGTTACCTCTCTTTCTCCTTTGAATCACAAACTAATTTGTGGCCATGTTGCTATTTTTAATAGTGTATAATCCAGGCTCTAATTTTTCTCCCTCATGTATTTTCAACAATCTGACAGAGAGAGTAGTTTAGGTTGAATGGAATCCAAGGCCCAGAGAGATTTATTATCTTGCCCAGAGTGCACAGCTGCTAAATGGTAGAGGCAGAGTTTGCATGGTGAGCTGACTCCCTCTATTCCTCTGAACCCGAGACATCCAGTGAAAGTTTAAGCTGTGCTTTCAACATTTTGTTCAGAGAAAGGTTGATATATAACAGCCTCAAGAAAAAACTGTCAACCAGAATAGGTACTTTCTACAATTTCTGAACTAATAGAGAAAAAGGAGCTACTTCAAAAAAATGTATTTTTGATTGTGCAATATACTAGGAACTTCAGCTTTCCTGTCTCTTAAAAGGAGTGAAATGATGGTAATTCATGTTCTCCAGATAACTACAATAAAGCTTGTGTCCAATTCCATATATAAAATTTAAATTTTAACAGTCAAATATTAGTACAGGTACACACACACACACACACACACACACACACACACACACACACACCTGTTATCTCAACACCCAGGAGGAAGAGGCAGGAAGACCAGCCTGGGCTATGTAGACATTTCCAGTCTACTTTGAACTACAAAGTGAGACCCTGTAAAAGCAGAAGGAAGAAAAGAAGGAAGATAGGGAGGGAGGGGAGGGGAGGAGGGAGAGGTAGGAAAGAAGGAAGGGGCGGAGAGAGGAAGAAAAGAGAAGGGGAAGGGGAAGAGGCTGAGCATGATAAGTCTTTAAAAAAGTCATTAGGGAAATGCAAATCAAAACAACCCTGAGATTCCATCTCACACCAGTCAGAATGGCTAAGATCAAAAACACAGGAGACAGCAGTTGTTGGCGAGGATGTGGAGAAAGAGGAACACTCCTCCACTGCTGGTGGAATTGCAGGCTGGTACAACCACTCTGGAAATCAGTCTGGCGGTTCCTCAGAAAACTGGGCATGACAGTCCTGGAGGATCCGGCTATACCACTCCTGGGCATATACCCAGAGGCTTTACCTGCATGCAATAAGGACACATGCTCCACTATGTTCATAGCAGCCTTATTTATAATAGCCAGAAGCTGGAAAGAACCCAGATGTCCCTCAACGGAGGAATGGATTCAGAAGATGTGGTATATTTACACAATGGAATACTACTCTGCAATTAAAAACAATGAATTCACGAAATTCCTAGGCAAATGGTCAGAACTTGAAAATATCATCCTTAGTGAGGTAACCCAATCACAAAAGATCACACATGGTATGCAGTCACTGATAAGGGGATATTAACCCCTCGACACAATTTGCATATCAATAGATTTCTAAGAAGATGGAAGGAGAGACCCTGGTCCTGGAAAGACTGGATGTAGGGGAACGCCAAGACAGAGAAGCGAGAGGGGGTTGAATGGGGAAAAGAGGGAGGGAAGGGGGCTTATGGGACTTTCGGGGAGGTAGGAAACGGGAAAGGGGAAATCATTTGGAATGTAAATAAAAAAACTTAGAAAAGAAAAAGGCTAAGGCAGGCAGATATCTGTGGGTCAAGGCCAGTCTGGTCTACATAGGAATAGAGATATAGACTAGCCAAGGTCTAGATAATGAAACCCCATCTTAAAACAAAAATGAAAAGTACTCAATTTTTACTGGCTTTAAATGAACAATCACATGTAAGATCACAATAGTTATACATTAGTGAACAAATGTTTTTTATTTTCTCATAAAAAAGACTAGGACCCACCCACACCCATACCTACAAGAAACACTGCTGCCTGGCCACATGCTCAGGGCAGAGGGTTCCTTTTGTAACTGAGTATGATTTGAGTGTTTCAAAAGTCAGAAGTCACAAAGTAGCTGTGGCTAGCAGCAGGTCCTCCCCTGGCGCACAGCTCTGGCCGCCAGGGTTATTGATTAGCTCACACACTTTAACACCTTCTGGATGACTGCTAAGCCTCTGCCACAAAGCCAAGGGAATGGTTTCTCAGCTCTAATTATCTTTGTACGGTCCTACCTTTCTTCTCAAAATGTTTTTCTTCAGGGGCCTGGGGTGGATATTTGTAGTTTGTGTTTGGGTGAAAAGTCCTCCCTTAGATTTTCTTTCAGATACCTGTGGAGCAAAAGTCAATGATCCGGGCCTGGTGTGTAGTATTCCCCGGGCCAGACTCGATGAAAAGATAAAAGTGGCTTTCTCAAACCTGTCTGACCATGGGTAACCATTAACTGTCAAGCAGGAGAGGAATTTCCCATGACCTCGGACTATCAGAGAAACAGAGGAGCGAGGAGGAGACCTGCCTTGAGCCCTGACAGGAATGACTTCAAACAACAACAAACATTATCAAGAGGGAGCTATGGGGGGGATTGCAAGAGGGAGCTATGGGGGGATTGCAAGAGGGAGCTATGGGGGGGATTGCAAGAGGGAGCTATGGGGGGATTGCAAGAGGGAGCTATGGGGGGGATTGCAAGAGGGAGCTATGGGGGGGATTGCAAGAGGGAGCTATGGGGGGATTGCAAGAGGGAGCTATGGGGGGGATTGCAAGAGGGAGCTATGGGGGGATTTCAAGAGGAGCTATGGGGGGATTGCAAGAGGGAGCTATGGGGGGGATTGCAAGAGGGAGCTATGGGGGGATTGCAAGAGGGAGCTATGGGGGGGATTGCAAGAGGGAGCTATGGGGGGATTGCAAGAGGGAGCTATGGGGGGAATGCAAGAGGGAGCTAGGGGGGGGATTGCAAGAGGGAGCTATGGGGGGGATTGCAAGAGGAGCTATGGGGGGATTGCAAGAGGGAGCTATGGGGGGGATTGCAAGAGGGAGCTATGGGGGGATTGCAAGAGGGAGCTATGGGGGGGATTGCAAGAGGGAGCTATGGGGGTATTGCAAGAGGGAGCTATGGGGGGGATTGCAAGAGGGAGCTATGGGGGGGATTGCAAGAGGGAGCTATGGGGGGGATTGCAAGAGGGAGCTATGGGGGGATTGCAAGAGGGAGCTATGGGGGGATTGCAAGAGGGAGCTATGGGGGGGATTGCAAGAGGGAGCTATGGGGGGGATTGCAAGAGGGAGCTATGGGGGGGATTGCAAGAGGGAGCTATGGGGGGATTGCAAGAGGGAGCTATGGGGGGGATTGCAAGAGGGAGCTATGGGGGGGATTGCAAGAGGGAGCTATGGGGGGAGAATCTCAAGAGGGAGCTATGGGAGGGGATCTCAAGAGGGAGCTATGGGGGGATCTCAAGAGGGAGCTATGGGGGGGGGAATCTCAAGAGGGAGCTATGGTAGGTGTCTCAGAAACTCAAGCTGGTGCCAGTCGGAGACTCAGAGGTCAACAAGAACAACTGGAGGCCTGGGAGGAGCCAGGAAGATTTTCCGGCCCAGAAAATTGACAAGTAGGGTATAAAGATCATAAGGAGGGCTTCCCCATTTGTTTCTGTGTTAGAGACCCCACCACGACATCTCTCAAGTCTAACAGCTACCATGTTAAGAGAAACATGGAGGCTTCAACCCTAGGCAAAACAAGAATCATAAAGAGGAAGATGGTGGCTTTGTTCTGTTTTGGAAAAGGTTAGACGGTGGAATTACAGAGGCGATGGTAATAGAGAAGCGGCCAACAGTACACAGAACATCAGTCACAAGACAAGATGAATCCGACTTAACCTGCGTTGTGAAGTCCTGCCTCTGGCAGACAGCAGGTTCATTAATCATTAAAATGAGTTGGCTGTGAGGATGTCTAACTTCCTGTTCTGAAGGTATCATTTATTACTATTGAGATATGCATCCAGGTTTTATGAATATTGACGACAAGCATCTCAGGTTATTTTTATTTTTTAACTTATTTTTATTTATCTATATGTGTGAGCTCTGTATGAGCGTGTACCACATGTGTGTATGCCCATGAAGGTCAGATTAGTGCATCAGATCCCATGAAGCTGGAACTGCCGGTGCTAAGGGCAGAACTCGGGTCCTCTGGGAGAGCAATAGCACTCTTAGCTACTGAGTCATCTCCCTAACCACTCGGGCAAAGTTTTAAGATGTTAGAGACTAAGTTATTCACAGCAGAGAAAATTAAGCAATGCACCTTACTCCAAAATGCAGTGCAAAGGACTTTGAGGTAGGGCTGATGAATAGCTAGGCAAGATTATAATGCTACTTTTCAGTGCACAGTGAAAGAGGAATCTGCTCTGTTTATAACTGGGAACTATCCACTGTGTTTATATTCATGTCTATGTGCTTATGGTATCTTTTAAAGGGCAGGAACAATCTGGAAAGAAAGCGTAACGATGTTGAATCAAAAACAAAGTTGTCTCTTAACTAGTTTATGGAACGGGCACGAAGAAGCCCAACAGCTGAAAAATGAGCCTCCAGAGTTTTCAAACTGATGCTCACGTAGGGGAGTAAGTTCACTTAAAGACGTTTGAAATCAAGGTACTTTGGTTAAGACTAGCAAAGCAGATGGGGGGGGAGGGGAAGGCACTAACAATGAATGGATTAAGAGGTTTAGAGAGGTGGCTCAGTGGTTAAAGTACTCTCTTGACCACATTCAGAGGACCAAGCCAGCATCTACATAATGTGGCTTACAACCACTTATCGCTCCAGCTCCAGAGGATGCAGCAAGCACATGCATCTGCACATGGGAGCAGGCATTAAAGAAAAAGGATGAGGAGCTGGAGAAACAGCTCAGAGATTAAGAGCTGTTCAGAGATTAATCCACTGCTCTTGCAAAGGATTCTAATTTGGTTCCCATATTGGATGACTTACATTGCCTGTAACTCCGGCTCCAGGGTATCTGACCCCTCTCACATCCATATATATTCTCACATACTTGCATACACATAAACACATGACTTAAAAATTTATCCTAAAAAAGAAGAAGAATGAACTGGGGGTGGTGGTATATGCCTGAGTGTTCCCAGCACTCAGGAGGCAGAGACAGGAAGATCTCTGTGAGTTCGAGAGCACTGTGATCTACATAGTGAGCTTCTGGACAGCCAGGTAAAGAGAACCTTCTCAATAAAACAAGAAGAAGAAGAAGAAGAAGAAGAAGAAGAAGAAGAAGAAGAAGAAGAAGAAGAAGAAGAAGAAGAGAAGGAGGAGGAGGAGAGAGGGAGGGGAGGAAGAGGAGGAGGGAGGGGAGGGAGGAAGGGAGGGAGGGGAGAAGAGAGAGAGAGAGAGAGAGAGAGAGAGAGAGAGAGAGAGAGAGAGAGAGAGAAAGAGAGAAGGACCGACAGTGCCAAGTACTATAGCTGACTCAATTTTGTTATGCTTCTTTTCAAATTTTATATTTTTTTCATAGTAAAGCCAGAATATAGCCCTTGGAACTTAAAAAGTTAAAGTTGTGTGTCATGCAAAGGAACTGTAATTTGACAGGTACCGAGGGCCATTTGAAGACCGGTAAAATCTGATTTACATATTAGAAATAAGCTTCCAGGACTGGATAGTTTGGATCATGTCTGCAGCCATAAGGGCCGTAGACATTACTTTACCCAAGGCCAGAGTGAACCCCAGATGCCAGGCATAGAGTCTTAAGATTTAATGCTTTTCCAGCTAGGTTTTGATCTTGCTTTCATTTGACTCTCACTATTTTCTTTTCTTTTGGAGTAGGACTGCTTATCTTGAACCACTGTGTCTTGGATGTATGTGACTTCCTTTCCCATTCCCTGGTGGCCCATTAGCAATACTTGATCTATGAACATTCTTTCACTTGGTTTCCTTCATTTATTTTCTCCTAGCTAAAGTCTCTCCATGGCCACAAGCAGCCCCACCTGCGCGTACTTCGGAGATCAGTGGCTTCAAAGGTCAATTTCTTTTTTCTACCTCTAAGTTTAAAAGCCCCAGAAAAGCATGGAACATATTCTCGCCTTAGACAAGCATTCTGAGTAGCATTATTGGCTAGAATTGCCTCACTATTCTTTCACAGTGACCAACGGGATAGAATTCTGTTTATGTGAGTTCCTGAATTTAGTTTCTCTAAAGAGGTTTGGTATGCAGGACACAGTATTGAATTCCTTTAATTCCAGCACTTGAGGAGGCACAGGCAGGCAGATTTCTGTGAGTTTGAGGCCAACCTGGTATACATAGTGAGACCCTTTCTCAAAATAATTAAATAAAATCATTTTTAAAAGCATTTCATTCTGGGTATTGTAGTATATGTCTGCACTCCTAGCACTCCGGGAGTTGTTGTTGAAGGCCAGTCTGAGATATAGAGTAGTATAGCCTTGTCTCAAACAAACCAAGAGGTGTGGAGCTGGAAGGACAACCCTATAGCAAACCAATAGCTCATCCCACTGTTTGGATTCTGCTGCATCTGCAGAGGTTTAAAATATATTCCTCCATAGAGGATGGGGGATGGCTTGGTGGATAAAGTGCTTGCCACGTGCAAGATTTGAATCTGAACCTTTGGGACCTACATAGAAACTGAATCCATAGCACAAGCATCCATGATCCCAGAACACCCCTAAAGAGAGAGGGGAGGGAGAAAGAGGACAATTCCGAGAAGCTCATCAGTCTGTTAACCTGGCCTATACAACAGAAAGATGAGACCCTGACTCAAACAAGGTAGACTGTGAGGACTGATACTTGAGGTTGCCAAGTAACCCTCTGACCTCCATATGGCTGACAAGGCATCCATCTATTACATTCATACACATACACACACACACACACACACACATACACACACTCACATGTCAAACACACACATACGCACTGCATTATTGAAAGGAGAGACTGTCATTTACACTGAATTAAGCCACAAGGAAGATTCAAACTTTTTGTGACTTAGACGCCATTTTCCCCTTTTGAATCTATTTTTTTTCATCTGATAAATGTATTATAAATACATCAAAGTGCTGTTATGGGATTATATGAAACAGTGTGTCTAAAACTACTTTGAAAGTTGTAAAGATCCATAACTTAAGAGAGCTTTCATTCAATGAGCCTAGAGTACCTGCTGTGGGTTGTGAACTCTCCTAGGTGATAGGGATGCAGACATGACTACAATGGAAAATTTTTTGCCCTCATATCTTACAGGTCCTTGTTAACATCCAGTCCATAAATAGTCCCAGTACATCTTAACTTGCTAAATCTTTAAAATAGATCAAGTAGTTGAGAATAGTGTCAGAGGTTATATTAGTTTAAGAAACATAGAGATAGACTATATCTAATAGAGATGATAGTCATAATTTGAGTGTAAAATGAACCACTTGAAGAAAAATTTCTGTTTTGCCACTATCATTTCATGACATTATTTTTTTATTCTGTTCACCTCTTAAACAAATGATTTCCTCTTTAGACAGGTAACAATGATGGCTTGTCTGGCATCTTTCTTTAAACACAGTCCCGTGGCTTCTGAAGAGAACGCTTCTCATTTCTCTATGCACAGTTAAACCAGAATGCAGTGCTTCTTACCACCTCCCTCCTTCCCCTGAAATCTCATCTCTTTTTCCCAAAGAAGTCAATTTTGAAGTTTAATCATGTTAGTTCTTATTTTTATCTTTTCTTGGTGTAATTCTCTTATTAAACTGTTATGCCCCTCAAGGTTCTGCTTTGAGAAGGAGCTGGTAAAGCTGAGACCTAAGAAATTATTTTATGGCTCTTTAGCCATTATACCTAAAATGGTCCACCTTCATTTGTGTCAGGCTATCTGATTGGTCCACCTTCATTTGTGTTAGTCTATCTGATTGGTCCACCTTCATTTGTGTCAGTCTATCTGATTGGTCCACCTTCATTTGTGTCAGTCTATCTGATTGGTCCACCTTCATTTGTGTTAGTCTATCTGATTGGTCCACCTTCATTTGTGTCAGTCTATCTGATTTCTCTGATGGTGATTTGAATTTCTACAAAGCATCTTGAACCATGTTTTCAAATAAATCTTACAGATTTAAAGATGATTAAACAGTAAACTATAATAGATTTTTTGAGAAATATCTTGAGTATTTGCTTGCCTGTGCAACATATTTACACAGCAATTACTACAATTACATTTGTAGTCTGAACTGAGCATATTGCATTAAGTTTCTACCAATGCCAGAACTATGTAAAATTTCCAAACCTCGAGCTGCTTAGTGATCATGGTCTCCACTACCTGTCATCTGTCATTTAGAGTTCTGTCCTAACTTCTAACACACTTTTCTTGAAATTCACTAACAAGTTTTATTTGTTCATTTCTTTATTCAACAAGTATTTGTTGAAGGCTAATTCTATGCCAGGCAATGTCTTTGGGTGGGTATAAAGTTAGTAAGGTAAATTCTTCACCCTCAAGTAAAGCAATACTGAGGATGGAGAACTAAAGACAAGTGTAATACAGGATATATGGTGAATTTTGGGAAGGATACTTTTCTGCATCTGCGTGTTCATTTGGAATTGTTTTGCCTACTCCATTGAACTGAAAGGTGTAGCTGGTCTTTGCTGCTTTGTGGGTTCTTCTGTTTCCCTCCCTTTATCCCCCAGTTTTACCCTTATCGTTAGATAGGTGAGAAAGGATAGAGAGATCTATGAATATAAGGTTTTTCCTTATTTCTTCTTGAGCATGACTAATAACAAACTATAACCAACTTTCCTGAATGCCCAACAGCAACCCACTCTACCTCTCGAGGTCCTCGCATTTATGTACCCTGTGAAAAGTTTCCAGAATTCTAAACATTACATAACCACAGAAACAATCTGTAACTGGCAAAATGATGCCTCTGCTAGAGCATGAGGCAAATTATAGTCAGCTGCTTTGGACAGTCTAAAGCAGCCCCACATCCCCACACCTAGGATCAAAAATGAAAGAACATTCTTTTACTATTTCTGTGGTTTTTAAAGAAACCCAAATTCCGGAATTGTCACTAGAGAATGGGTTAATAATATTGGTTCAGAAATGGCCATATAATTGTTTCAGAGTAGGTGAGGGACTTCTCAAGAATTTTTTAAAAGGAGGTATTATTATCTGTCCCACCAGAAGCTTATGTTAAAGGCTTTATTGCCCATCTGTGGTACTGATGGGAGATGGTGACACCTGAAGAGGTGGGACCCTAAAGTGGGCATCTGTAGATCAGTGGAATTCTATGTATGAAGAAGGTTTGGGAAACCTAGTCCCTGTTCTCTCTGTCTCTCTGTCTCTCTGTCTCTCTCTCTCTCTCTCTCTCTGTCTCTCTGTCTCTCTCTCTCTCTCTTTCTCTGTCTCTCTGTCTCTCTGTCTCTCTCTCCCCCCCCTCTCTCTCTCTCTGTCTCTCTGTCTCTCTGTCTCTCTCTCTCCCCCCCCCCTCTCTCTCTCTCTCTCTCCCTCCCTCCTCTCTCTCCTCTCTCTCTCTCCCTCCCCCTCCCTCCCTGGCCATGAAGAGCGTGGACTTGCTACTCTCACCATGATATGTTGTTTTCATTACAGGTTTCATCATAGGCTCACGTGATCATGAACTACATCCTTCAAAACTGTGAGCCAAGGTCGGTTCTTTTAATGAATCCACTACCTTTCATGCTACCTGAGGCTCACACATAGAGCCACATACCTCATGCAAGTAGCACAACCCACCTGCCAACTCATTTCCTCATATCCCATGCCTTATTTTTATCCTTAGGAATTCTGACTGGAGCAAATGAAATCTCAAAGTAGTTTTAGCAGCCATTTTCTTGGTGGCTAAGGATGTAGAACATTTAAAAAGTTATTTCCTCCACTATACCCACAAGGACACTTGATCTACTCTGTTCATAGCAGCTTTATTCATAATAGCCAGAAACTGGTTACTACATGCCCCTCAATTGAAGAATGGATGAAGAGAATGTAGTATATCTATACAATGGAATACTATTCAGCTATTAAAAATAAGGACATCATGAAATTTGCAGGCAAATAAATGGAGCTAGAAAATGTCATCCTGAGTGAGACAACATAGACCCAGAAAGGCACATCCAATGTGGGCTCACTTATAAGTGGACATTAACCATGCTACAACCCACAGACCCAAAGAAACTAAATAAATAAGGAGGGCCCAAGGGAAGATGTGTGACTCTCACTCAGAAGGAAAAACAAAACAGTCAACAGAGGTGGATGGAGAGAGGGAACTCAGTGGGAGAGGGGATGAGAAAAATGAATGAGAATAGTCATCAAGTATGGTGAGGGGGGTTGGAGAGGGTTGGGAAAGAGAATGGAGATTGGTGGTGGCCATCTCTGGGACTAGCTGAAGACCTGGGATGGGGAAGTCTACAGCAAGTATATGGGGGTGACCCTAGCTGCTGAGATTCCTACTAGCAGGGGATATAGAGACTGAAATGGCCACCCCTTGTAGCCAGGCACCAGGAAGAACTTCCAGTGGAAGGAGGGTGACATCAAACCATCCACAAAACCTTCAACCCCAAATTTGTCCCTGCTTACAAAGATGTGCAGGGATAAAGACAGAGCAGAGATTGAGGGAAAGACCAACCATTGAGACCCATCCCATGTGAGACAGCCAACCCCTGACACTATTATTAATACTCTGCTATGCTTGCAGACAGGAACCTAGCATAACTGTCTCCTGAGAGGCTTCATCCAACTGCGAATGGGAACTGATGCAGAGACCCACAGCCAAACATCAGGCAGAACTCAGGAGCCTTGGGGATGAGTGGAAGATAGAATTGAGCAAGCCAGAGGAGTCAAAGACAGCACAAGAAGACCTACAGAGTCAACTCACCTGAGTAGCAGAGTAACAGGATCTGTGAGGGTGGGCCTGTGAGGAAAGTAGGAAAATGGGGTAGCAATAGGGGTGTGAAGTGAATAAATAATAAATAAGGTAAGTAAGTAAAAAAAAAAAAAACTGCCGGGTGGTGGTGGCACATGCCTTTAATCCCAGCACTTGGGAGGCGGAGGGAAGAGGATTTCTGAGTTCGAGGCCAGCCTGGTCTACAAAGTGAGTTCCAGGACAGCCAGGGCTACACAGAGAAACCCTGTCTCGAAAAACCAAAAAAAAAAAAAAAAAAAACTATTTCCCAGCCATTTGTATTCTTACCATAGACTTTGCTCACAAATCCAGGTCTTTGTCTCAGGATACTCTAGGATTAAATGTATATGCCACCATGTCTGATACATGCCCCAATTTTACTTGGGTTATCTTCTTAGTGTTCAAGTTGGTTGTTGTTTTAGCTCTTTTTAATATTCTAGCTACTAGACCTTGTCAGATGTATAGATGGTAAAGATATTTATTTTCCATCTAGCAGTCCATCCTTAAAGTAATAGTCTTTTAAATGCTAGTGTTATTTGCAGTGCAGAAGCTTTTTAACTTCATGAGGTCCCATTTGTCAATTGTTACTTTTAATAACTGTGTAACTTGGGTCCTGTTCCAAAATTCCTTTCCTGGCCTGTGAGTTGAAGTATATCTCCTGTTTTCGCTTTTAATGTAATCATGCTCTAAGGTCTTATGTTGAGGTCCTTGATCCATCTGAAGTAGAATTTTGTGCAGGGTAAAAAACAAAGATCAGTCTTTATTCTACTGTATGTGTTTTCATCCTCTTTGGCTAGCACCATTTGCAGAAGATGCCATCTTTTCTCCAGTGCATATTTTTGGCTTGCCAAAAACATATGACTATAGGAGTGTGGCTTCTTATATGAGACCTCAATTCTATTAGAATTGTGATTCTATTCAAGAACATGCTGGCTTTATCGCTACACTTCTGCAATATAACTTGAAATCAGGGATGATGATGCCTCCCAGTAGTGTTTTTATTGTTCAGGACAGCTGTGGCTATCTTCGGTCATTGTGTTTCCATACAAATTTTAAATACATTTTTTCTGTGAAAAATGTGTTGGAATTTTGAAGAGGATTGCATTGAAACTGTAGACTGCTTTTGGTAAGATGAACATTTGCATAGTATTGATCCTACCTATCCATGATTATAGGCTGTCTTTCATCTTCTGGTGTCTTTGTTAATTTCTTTCTTCAGTGTCTTAAAAGGTTCTTTTGTTTGCTTGTTTTTGTACAAGTCTTTCACTTCTTTAAATTCATTATAGACATTTCTTTGGCCATTTTTAATGAAATGTTTTTCTGATTTCTTGGTATTTTTATTCCCAGTATATGGGAAGGCTTCTGATTTTTTGTTTGTTTGTTTGTTTTGTTTTTTAACATAATTTTATATTCTACAGAATACAAAATATATAGGCATTTTCTGGTGTAGTTTTTATGATCTTCTATGTATAAATCATATCACTTTCAAATGAGGACACTTGGATTTCTTCCCTTCCTATTTGTGTTTCCTTCATCTCTGCTTCTTGTCTTATAAGACTGTAAGCTCTGTGTTAAACAGAAATGGAGAGGGAAAATATTCTTGTCTTGTTCCTGATTCAGCAGTAATGTTGAGTTTTTCTGTATTTAGCATGTTGGCTGTGGGCTTGCTTTACATTGCCTTTATTATGTTGAGATATGTTGCCTGTATCCTTAGATTCTCCAGGACTCTTATCATGAAGGATTAGGATGTTGGATTAGGAGATAGACCCCATATTCCTCCTTGCAGATTGAGCTGCATTCCAGACTCACTCTTGCTGTAATCACTCCTCTTCCCCAGGCCTCACCCGACTGCTCCAGTGCTGGGTCTATCTGCCCCACCCCCGACCAATTGTCTACAGTGGGTACCTTGCTCCTTTGCCTCAAGTGGGTGTGCCATCCAGATGGGTTCCAGCAGTCAGATGGGTTGAGAACAACTGGCAGCTGTTGGGGGAGAGAGAAAAGTAGTTGTCTTTGGGGTTGTAGTCTCTGTAGGGCTCCAGTAGGTGGATCCGTGCACAACCATGCACACACAAGCATCACAAAGTATACTCAGCAGGTTTAAAAAGTAGGCAAGCCATGAAGTTAGGAGAGAAAACGGGGGAAGTAGGTAAGGGAGGAGTGGAGGGGAGGGTGGATTTCATCAAAACACACTGTGAATGCATGAGATTCTCAAACAACTAAACACATACGTAGGCGAGAAAGAAACAAAAAAGTCAGCCATATGCATAGATAATACAGGATTGAGAAACTGCAGCAAGAAGTTATATGGAAAACAAACAGCAAAATGATAAAGGTAAACTCTTATTGTTAGCATTTATAGCACTCTACAGTATATATTCTCAAGGACAGAGACCGGCAGAATGTAGGAAAAGCAGAGTCCAAGTATGGCTGTCTACAAGATTCATTTTATAGCAAAGGACAAAAACTATGAAAAAGGAAAGTGTAAAAAATAAACATGGTCCAGGCAAATTGTAACCAAAAGAGAAGGGGTGGCTGTGCACTGAGACAAAATAGATTTTAAGTTGATGTTGGGAAGCTACCTATCTGCAACCATCTAAAGCTGGAAGGAAACAGCCTCTTTATCAAAGGAGCTCAGTTAAAATTTATGAGATGAAAAACAAAGAAAACTAGAGCCGTGCCAGAGCTGTGGGGGTTTTGTTCATCTTTGAATGGGTGGCTGGACTCCAGGAGCAGGGAAATCACTTGCACGCCAGAGTCAGGGGCCTCAAGGTTGTGCTTCCTACTTCCTGACTCTTAGTAGCAAATGGCTGGAGGACAACAGACATGGAGTCCAAACTGCCTGTGAGCTGGGAAAGTCTGGGCCTCAGGGGGGAAAGTGACAGCTAAACGTCCTATAGAGAGGCTGGAGAGATGCCTCAGCCGCTCCGAGCTCTGGCTGGTCTTCCGGAGGACTTGATTCCCAGCACCCACCGGACAGTTCACAACCATCTGTAACTCCGGCGCCAGAGTGTCTGACACCCTTCTCCAGCCTGCACAGGTACTGCATGCGCACGGTACACAGACACACAAGCAGCAAAAACACCCATACGCATAAAATGGAAGGCTTCTAAAGTCTTGTAGGAGAATGATAGCCTGACTTTCAGTAAGAGTCAAATGAGTGGATTCCATAAGCTCTCCTATTGGACCAGGGGATACTTAGCCCAAGATTAAGTGACCAGACTCATTGATCTTTTTAAGTATGCCCAGACGGCATCAATGGTTCCATAACAAATTCCTAATTGATTTTTAGATATTTTGCACTTGTAAAAGTGATAGGGTTATCTGCATTTATTTTCTGCTGAATATATCCTTAGGCGATAAGGTTAGTTTCTTCAGTTTCTTCTGGGATACTGTTTTCTTCTCTACTACCGCCTCTTCCGGCTTTGGGACAATTTGTTGTTTTTCAGTGAACATCTCCTCAATGCGACAGGGGAACTTCATGTATGCACTAATCCGGCCATGAGCTTTGTTGTAAGTTCATGGCGCACCATAGGGACTTTGTTCAGTGGGTATGTTCATGCCGGAGAATCTACATTTAAACCCTTAACTTCGGGATTACTCTCTGCATTTTTAAGCTTGTGCAGCAAACATCCAGCATTCTTTTTTCGGCCGCTGGCTCTTTGTCCAGCCCCACCGTTTGGCCCGGGTGCACCTATAGACTCCTCCATTATACTGCCAGAAAGGCACGCATGGCTTCTTTAAAGTCACATCCTTCAGACACTAGAAGGCTTTCTGGACATGCACACCCTTAGTGCCTGGGAAGTTTTTATCAGTGTTCTTAAAATGAACACGAAGATTTGAACCTCTTGATTTACATGAATTGGTAGAGGTTTCTGGGTCAATGGAGTAGAAAACCAACTTCACAGGTCACCTCAGACACTTCTGGGAAGAGGACAGA
Organism: Tokudaia tokunoshimensis; assembly: GCA_036184795.1. Lineage (NCBI taxonomy): Eukaryota > Metazoa > Chordata > Mammalia > Rodentia > Muridae > Tokudaia > Tokudaia tokunoshimensis. The sequence continues at coordinate 17,192,740 of BTHU01000003.1, forward strand.
AGCAATAGGGACCTTAAAAGAAAGCACAAAAGAGCACAAAAGTGACAGTGGTTTATATTTGGCAATCTCTTTTTTCTTTTTTTAAATTAGCATATAAGTGTACAAAATAATGAATTTTATTAAGGCATTTTCTAGCATACATATCAGGTACTTCAAGCTTACTCACTGTTTGTAATCCTCTCATCCCGCTGAGCACTGCTACACAAACCCTCCCTCTTCTCAAATACTCCCTTCCACTTCCACGTGTTCTGTTTGTTTACGTTTTCTAGTTGAGATTCCACATAAGAGAGAAAATGTGCTATTTATTTTTCTGTGTCTGACTTGTTTTGCTTAACAGGTTGACCTCCGGTTCTATCTGTTTTCCTGAGAAGGACATAATATCATCCTCCTTTATGTGTAAGTACATTTTTTATCCATCTACCTACCAAGGCTTACTTGCCTGGTTCCATAATTTGGCTATTATGTATACTGCTGCAGTAAACATGTGTTAGCTACCACTATTACACGCTGCCTTAGAGTCCTTTGGATGTAAACCTGGGAATGTTATGGCTATTGGGTCATTTGGTACTTAGTACAGCTATTTTTGGTTTTTGAACAACCTCTATTCTGATTTTCCATAGTGGATACACAGCTTACATTTCCACCAAGAGTATAAAAGGGCAATTTTCTCCCTGTGATCTCACCAGAATTTGTTCTTTTCTTGGTGCAGCCATTCTGGCTGGGGTAAGAGGGAAACTCAAATCTTGGATAAGAATGTTGAATGCTTGTTCAAATATCTATTTTTATTTGCATTTCTCTTTCAAGAACTATGTCTACTTGATATATTAATCCAATTACTGATTGGAAAATTTGGGATATTTGGTGTTTGGGGTTCTTTAAATGTTTTAGATATTAATTTCTTGCTTCCGGTGTGTTTGGTGAAGATTTTTCTCATTCTGCAGGCTGAGTATTCATTTGGTCAGTTATGTCCTTTGCTATACAGAAGTTTTTAGTTTGACATTTATCGGCCAACACTTGCCCTAATTTCCTGAGTTACTGAAGTCCCATTCACAAAGCCACAACCTATGCTGAGAACATTGAAGCATTTCCTCCACTTTTCCATTAACAGTCTCAAAGTTTTAGGACTTGCGTTTGAACCATTTTCAATCTGCTTTAGCACTATTACACTATGGATGAGATATGGGGGCATGAGTTTAGTATTCTACATGCAAATGTTTTTTAATATTTATTTTTATTTTATGTGCATTGGTGTTTTGCCTGCATGTATTTCTGTGTGATGGTGTTAGATCATGGAGTTACAGAGAGATGTGAGCTGTCATGTTGGTGCTGGAAATTGAGCCCAAATCTTCTGGAAGAGTAGTAATTTCTCTTAACCACTGAACCGTCATTCCAGCCCCACAAACACTTTTTAAAGCAGTATTTATTGTCTTTTCTCCAACATAACATCTTTGCCACTTTTGTCAAAAATCAGAGGGCTGTAGCTGAGCGCTCCTTTCTGAGTAATGCATTCTGTTCTGTTCATCTGCTTGTCTGTTTTTGTGCCAGGAGCACACTGTTTTATGACTTTGTAGTATAATTTGAAACTGGCATTGTTAGTCTCCTTACACTGCCTTTTTTTGTGTAAGATAGCCTTAGCAACATTCGGGACTTTTTGTGCTTCCATAAAGATTTCTAAGTATTTATTTTCTAGTTGTGTGAAAAAATGTCATTGATATTTGGTGTGTTTTGAATATGCTTGGGCCAGGAAGTGGCACTATTTGGAGGTGTGGCCTTATTGGAGGAAGTGTCTTACTGTGGGAGTAGGTTTAGAGAACCTCCTCCTTGCTGCCTGGAAGATAGTTTGTTCTACTAGCTGCCTGGATACCATGAATACATCTTTACCCTGCATGTCTTCAATGCATTTCAGGTAATCTCTAATGATGTTGGATAGAGAATGTGGAGAGGAGGGAAGGGCAGAAGGAAGACACAGCTATATACTGAGGAATAAATACATCTTGCCACTTACAGCAGACACTGCTAATTTGTCCACAACACATCATTACTAGAGACCACATCAGTATCACAGCAAATGCAGCAGGAACACTGAGAAAGCCCTGTCTACCACACTTCAGATCTCTCCCAGGAATGTCTTATCTTTCATCTGTTAATACTGCCTTAGGCCAAGGATGTTCTTTATGAACTGCATGTGGGTAAGATATCAAGTCTTTAACACTTTGAATGAGCTTTAGTTTTTATAAGTCTTCATAGCTACTGCATTCATTTACCTTTCAAAGAAAAACAAATGAGCTGATTGCATGCATCATTATAGCTGGGGAATTTAAATTCTTTTGGCACTAAAGTGATAGGGAAGGCAAAAATTGAGATCAACTTTTGGCATGGAACCTAGGGCAAGTTAAGCATGTACTATTGAAAAATGATTCATTCAGAGATGTTAGACTACATCATGAATCAGTAGGAGAAAAAAAGCATTTGAAGGTTAATGGGTTTAGAAATATGATTCCAAAGTGAAAAATAGAAGTGATGTAAAAACATTAATAGGCTATAAGAAATTATTCAATTTATTATTCTATTACTATGATCACATCATGTCCAACTAAGGAGTTGAAACTGAGAAATCCTGCTTATTGGTGCTGTTTAAACAAATATAACTGGATTTTAGCATTGTGTAGTTGCACATAAATGGCTCCTACATAGTGAGTCTTAACATATTACAGACTCAATGTAAATAACATCTTTACCAACAACCGACTTAAAATGTAGAATGCATATTTTTATCATCACGATAAACCTCTCTATCTTTCACCTCTTTTTATTATTAAATATAGTGAAATTCAAAGTTGAGTATGATTTGACATCAGAGATCATAAGACAGCTTATTGCTATAATGATTTTATTAACTCTTCAGTTTTAGACATTGTGTTTTCTGTAGATCAAGATGACAAGACATGCATGTTTAGGTAAATAGTCAGTCCAAATACATACTTTTTGTTAGCATGGGAAAAATGTTGATAATATAGGTAAGCAAGTAAGCTATATTTCTGAAAAATTTATAATAAGACCAATATAACACAGAAAGAAAACCAAAAGCATGTCAAATTCTGTGTGAAATCCTTTAAAATGTTCCTACTGACAATGGAATAGTGTCTTCAATACTACAGATTTGGTAAAAACTCAATTTATAAGATTGATCATTTTTATTCTTTAAAAATAGCTCTTAGTCTTCTATTCTTAGCACATAAAAATAGGAAGTGTCTTTAGTAACTGAACTCATGAGGAAAATCTTGAATCTTTTGTCTGCAGCCCCAATTTCAAGTCAAGTGACTAGATGTTCACATGGTTTGCAGCTAACTCGAAGTTGTGTAGACTGCTTCGAAGGTTGTTAGCAGATTGTCTTACAGCACAGTCTGAAACATGGGCCTGGATACATCTTGCTGAGATCATATAAGCTTCATTCTAGTGCTGAAGGACGGTATTTGAATACTCTACATATTTCTCTAAAGAAGGACTTCAGGAGGTTCTCTTATGATGGGTAGCACAGCAACGCGGCTGAGTTTGGATTTTAAACCACTTGCATATATGTGTGTAGTTAGATACTGTAAACATAAAACTTAACTTAGTGAGCAGCTTATAGTTAAACTGTTAAAGCAATACACAGATCGTGTGAATTATCAGCATATAAAAATAAATATGCAAATGACTATAATACACTTCTCCAAAATAGCATCTTTAATAGGGCACCTTTTATAAAAATCTTTATAAAGTGATGTACTTTAGGTTGTTTTATATTTTAGAAGTGCTTATAACTAATGGTTCTTATTTTTAAACAGAAAAATGTCTTTCTCGCCACACCTGAATTCATGAGATGTGTGCACACAAAGAATGGGTACTTATAACCTGGTTTATTGTAAATTAAAAATATCAATTAAGCAAGTTTTTATAAGCATGTGATACTTATTAGCAGCCTCTGATGATATTGAATGCTCTCGGATACAAAGTCCAATGGTATTTTCTTTTTCACTCAAGAAACTGTAAATCGATACAGAAACTCAACAGTCAATACAATTGGCTTCTATAAGTAGCACTAAAATATAGTATTCAGCAAATATAAAATGAGTGAAAAAACTATAAAAGTTAATTTTTTAATTGGGTAGAGAATTTAAATATTTCAGAAAAATTCTATCAAGGGCAAGTTTGAGAAGTGGGAGTATTTTAATATACAACTAAGACTGTACTCCCTAAAGATTAATTGTACCTACTGTCTTCCACTCCCTTTAAAAATCAAACTAAGAAAACCTTTTTATTATGCTCAAAAATTATATGGTTTGGGAATTTGGACAGGACATAGGAAGGATTATTTGTCTCTTTCCTTGATGTCTATAGCCTCAAGTTGGAACATTTAAGCAACGTAGAGCCAGAAATGATGAGAACAGAGATACCTTGATGCCAGGTTTAACGGCTTGGCTCAGGTATCACTGCTGACCACAGCAACTGTGCATGGTTTCTCCTTGAGGCTTCATGTTCTTACAGGATGGTCCCTGGGTTCTAAGAAGGTCCCAGCTAAGAGGACGTGTTCCAAGTACTTAGAACGGTTTTGAACTGCCACAATTAACTTATTCTAGGCCCTAGAGAATCCTGTAGCTACTGATTTGGATTTACAGAGCGTGAAAAGTTGAATGCTCTGCTGATAGCAAAATCCCCCGAATATATAGTGGGTAGTCTTAACTGTCCATCAAAACCTCGCCTTCTTGAGGAGGAGCTGTGGGAGGGCCATGACATTTGCTCAGAGACTTTTCTCAGCCCCATCTGTAACTAGCTATGATCAAGTGACTACCTTCTCACAATGAAATGTGACTGGGAACATCTATTTTTGAGTCTTTGCCTCAAGACATAGAACATTATTACTCTCATGATTTTCTTCTCAGAAAGTAGGTCATGGAATTCTCTGTCCTGCTTTCTATGTAACTGCAAAGAATACCGTAATGACTAGTGGAACAACAAGGATGAGAAGACTAAAGTCCTTACTGGCCTTCCAGGACAGAGCCAGCCTGACCACGCCCACCGTTATGTTTCATTACAATAACAAAGTTCTTTTAAATAGGTTATTTATGAAGAAAAGTGTTTAACTAAACAAACAAACAAACAAAAATATCAAGCTCACAGTTCTTGCGGCTTGAAGTCCAAATCGCTTCACCTCTGTAATGAGGGTCACTCCTGGGCTGCACTGCCTCATGGTAGATAGTGATGGCAGCAAAGGGCATCAGAATGAGTGGTCACATGTTGTGGGGCCTAGTCCTGGTTGTCAGCTTGACCACAACTGGATTAACCAAACCCCAAGTAGCTGAGTACACCTGTGAAGGATTTTTCTTAATTAAATCATTTGCAGTGGGAAGACCTACCCTACATCCAAATCTTTTGAGGTAGTGTGGCAGTTTGGATGAAAATGGCCCTGTTGGATTATATATTTACATGCTTAGTATCCAGTTGGTGAAGTGTGGCCTTGTTGAGGTGTGTTGCTGTGGTTGGGGTTGGAGATTTCAAAAGTCCAGTGTCTCTTGATCTGCCTGTGAATCAGGATGTAGTTCTCGCCCACGTCTCCAGCACAATACCTTCATGCTGCCATGCTCCCTGCTATGACGAAACTATAAGCCAGCTCTCGGTTAAATGCTTTCTTTTCTAAGAGGTGCCTTGATTGTGATGTCCCTTCACAGCACTAGGGCAGTGACTAAGACAGACGGGAAGATCCATCTTTGATCTTGGCCATGCCTTCTAGTGGCAGCCTAAAGTAAGGAAAAGAAGACCCATTTCTTCAGGATTCCAATGTACAGGGAAGGCAGCTGAGGCATATAGTCTCCAGATGGAATAATTGCTGGATTCTTGGACGTTCTGTTGGTAGAAAGCCATTTTAGACTAGCTAGGCCGCAGCCTGTAAACCAATCTGATAATCTCCTTCATATATATCATGTATGAATAATATATATGTACATTCACACACACATTAGTTCTGTTTCTCTAGAGAATGTATAATATACATACGTGAAGCCTGGTAGCAGAGGATGGTGAGGAGGGATAGGTTTGTTCCTTCCAAAGCAGCCTCAAGAGAGAATGACCACAGGGTCAGCAAGTATCTCCCTGCCAGTAGGGAGATTCTTGGAAGGTTCCACAGTAGTTCCCAGCGATGCCATTTTAGGCAGGCTGCAAACACAGGAAGCTTGAGAGGACATAAGACACATCCAAACTGCAATCAGAGCTGAGGAGCACAGCCCTGGGTTCTTTCAGCCAGTGTTTTGGAGTCTGTTACAACAGTTTCATTATACACATGACCATAGTGCCTGGTGCTGAGGAACCGACTGCAGGAAGTAAGTGTCCTCAGGTGCTCTTTGTCCTAAGCACTCAGAGCGTTGTGCATGGTCAGTAGTTTTTGCACCTATTCATTTGCACTGCCTTTCACAGTTGCTGTTTTGCTCCAAAGTAAGCACTGATGAAATGGGTTTATTTTACGTAAGTGTTCTGCTCATGTTCCTTTTTCATTTTGACAAAGACAACTCAAAGTTGTCATGTATTAACACTTCTCATGGGAAAAGCCCATGGCACTTGTTATGGTTTGAATATGGTATGGCCCCACTTAACACTCATGCTGGAATTTGGTTCCTACTATAACAGAGGATTTGGATATTAAGGGAATGACTGCTGGGTGCGGTGACATAAACCGATAACCCTAACTCCACTCTGGAGACTGAAGCAGGAGGATTGATTTTGAAGCCAGAATGGGTTGTGTAGTAAGACCCCATCTCAATAAACTAATACCTGAATAGGGAGTAGAAGGGACTAGTGCCTTTCTCATGGGACTGGGTTAATTCTCATGGAACTGAATCAAATAGCCCTACAGCAGGTTATCCTAACTGAGGGTGTGCTGGATAGTTTTATGTCAACCTGACAACACACTAAAGTTATTTGAGAGGAGGGAACCTCAATTTAAAAAATACCTAAGTCTTAGTTGGAGTTTCTACTGCTGCAACAAAAACACCATGACCCAAAAGCAAGTTGGGAATGAGTTTAGTAAACTTACACTTCCTCAAAGGAAGTCAGGACAGGAACTCAAGCAGGGAAGGAAGCTCAAGGCCGGGACTGATGCAGAGGCCATGGAGAGGTGCTATGCACTGGCTTACTTCACAGGACTTGCTCAGCCTGCTCTCAGAACCACCAGCCCAGGGATGGCACCACCCACAATGGGTGGAGCCCTCCACCTTTGATCATGAATTAAGAAAATGCCTTACAGCTGGACCTTAGGGAGTCATTTTTCTCACTCGAAGCTCCTTTCTCTCTGATGACTATAGCTTATGTCCAGTGGACATAAAACCATCCAATAGAACTTCCATTTAGATTGAACTATAAGCAAGCCTGTAGGACATTCTCTTAAGTAGTGATTGATGGGGTATAAGGCCCAGTTCATTGTGGGTGGTGTCATCCTTGGGCTGGTGGTCTTGAGTTCTATAAGCAGACTGAGCAAGCCATGATAAGCCAGTAAGCAGCACACCTCCATGGTCTCTGCATCAGATCCTGCCTCCAGATTCCTGCCTTGTTTGAGACCCTGTCCTGACTTCCCTCAATGATGGACTACAATGTGGAAATGTAAGCTGAATAAACTCTTTCCTCCTCAACTTGCTCTTTGGTCACAATGCTTCATAGTAACAATAGAAACCCCGAGACAGAGAGTGTCCATTTTATGTTTTGTCTTTTCTATATAGGAATGTTTGACCTTCCACAGCTTGGGGTCTTCATTAGGTCCAGCCACTTAGATGTGGACTTTGCAATCTCCAGAACTATAAGACACAATCCATCTCTACTTTATACTTTACCCAGTTTCAATCACTTCTTTATAGCAACAGAAAATGACTAAGACAGTGTAGACAGAAGCTCTAGAAGCACAGAGATCTCATTTCCATTATTCACACAGAGTATTGCAAATCCAGTCATCGGAGGCAGCCCTACAGGTTAGCTATTCTCCAACTGTGGTTTGGGGGACTGCAAAAGATATGCAAGGTCCAACCCACTTTTATAACAGTATTAGGATGGCAATTATCTTTTTCACACTGATGACATTTTTTTCAGGGGGTGAGAGAGGGGATAAGACCATTACTTTAAAGGTTAGTTAGATGTAAACTTGTATATTCTTGTGTTTTCATACTTTTTCAGGGGGCTCAGCAGTTAAGAGCACTGACTGTTCTTCCAGAGGTTCTGAGTTCAATTCCCAGCAGCTGGTGGCTCACAACCATCTGTAATGGGATCCCCAATGCCCTCTTCTGGTGTGTCTGAAGACAGTGACAGTGTTGACAAAAGTAATCTGGGCTCTCTTCTCACGATGAAAGCACTGACTGAAGGGCCCACCTCCTGACATATCTGCTGTTAAGATTCTGGGACACTAAAGTTAGGGTGGACATTCAGTTCCCAAGACTGAGGATTATATTAAAAACTTTATGTATAAATTATGGCTTCCAGTTGTGTGCTTTCATGGATTCCTGAGTGTTCGAGCAAATAGGTCTCTGCATATGTAGCTATAGCTTAGTTTTTTGTTTTTTTTTTTGTGCCTCTTCTTAGGCTCTTTTCCTTCCTTTTATTTTGTCCATGTGCACTGTATTAGATATTGTCTTATTTTTTATTTTATCATTATTCTCTAGAAGCTGGTTTGTTTTCTAATGACAGCAAGGGGTAGATCTGGATGGGAAGGAAGGTAAAGAACTGGGAAGAGTCAAGGTCAGGGAAGGGGGGGGGAACCATAATCTGTATGTTAAAAAACAAACAAACCTGGATAGTAAAAAACAAACAAAAAAACTATTTTCAAATAAAATTTATTTTCAATAAAAGGAAAATTAACTGTAAAAACATAACTTTGATTTCCCAATTGTGGTTTAAACACCTTTTCACTACTTTAGACTTCAGTAACCATGTATCAAGAAAGAGAGTGGGATTTTCTGATATCTCTCTCAGGACAACTTTTTATATACTTGGAAGAAATTTCCAAATAATTTTATTTGGGATAACCACTGAGATATCAGGATCTGAGAATGATCAAAGTATATCAGGAAAAGGAGAGAGATTCACTTGTTTCTGGAGGGTAGGAGAGAGGTGGACTCAGCGTGGAAGTGAAAGGCATCGGAGGGCACAGTGTGGCCTTTGTACGTTAGTGAGCTCTGGAGATGCTCGAGAAGTGGGCTGAGGATGACTGGCCACAGACTGAGTTCCTGGTCCACAGGAATGTTAAGAAATACAGGCAGTGTGGAGGCTGGGAAAATATATGTGGGGAAGAAGGTAGCAAGCTTGGGAGGACAGCCTGTCAGAGAGCGCAGGAAACTAGAGTGGAAGAGAGGCTCTAATACCTCATTCTCGGGCTGGTGAGTTCTTGGCTAATACTGTTATACATTCAGAAACAGAGAAAAACAGTTATTTACTACTTGTGAAATACTATATTGGGCTATATAAAACATGCATGCCTTTCTAGTGATTAAAGCCCAATAGAAGAGCCACATTATATACATTGTAAGTGCCTATAAAATGTGAAAACAAAGTACTGTGTGGCAAGGCTCCATCAGGCATAAGAAGTAATTACTATTTATAATCTGTGTGCGCTTGGGCCGGATCTTTTGGGAACAAGTACCAGTCAGTGAAGGAGTCTTCCGAAGCAAAGGCTGCCTCAGATAAACTGTGTTGCTGTGCTTCCATGCTTGTGCTCTCCAGTCAGAAGTGTGGTCGCTCTTTCACTGCTGCTTATCCCCTTGACAGCCCAGTTAGGCCAGTATGGGAACACACATACATATAAACACACACATACACACATAGGCACGCATGCTCACATTCAAAGATTAAGGAACTTTCAAAGAACCCACAAACAAAATAGAGCATAGGCCTTCCCTGAAGACTGGCAGACACAAGGACAAAGCTTTGCCCGTCACCTCCCTTCCTGACAGATTCTCTAATCTCTGCTTCCGCTTGAACATTGTTTTACGCTCCTGTTTTCTGTTGTTGTGTGAGGCAAGGTCTCACTATGTAGCCCTGTCTGGCTTCAACTCACAGTGCTCTGCCTGCCTCTGCCTGTAGCGCGCCGGGATTTTAAAGGCAGGTACCACTAAGCCAGGCCATCTTACCTATCAATAAAATGGGCATTTTAAAAAGAATTTTTCACTGCTATGATCCTATAAAATACAACTTTGGAGGTGGAAAACTGAATTGACCTAGTTTTCTTCCTCAAACTTAATTCTCTCGCTTCCAAACTGTTGTTTTCCTCACTGTGTTCCAGCATGTCTATTAAAATGGGAAATTCCTGCTGTTGTTAGGATAAACAGTGCAATAGCTCAGTCACGAGGGTGTTTGCTCTGCAGGCATGAGGAACCTGTATCCCTCAGATTCCAGGTAAATAATGGGAATGCTGGGTTGGGGGTGCTGGAAGAAACAGGTTGGGGCTCATTGGTCAGCCAAGCTTGGTCAAGTTGCCTGAGTTTCAGGTGACTGAGAAACCCTGTTTCAAAGAGCAAGGATGATGGCAGCTGAAGATTGACCTCTAACCTCTGTCCTTCACACACATGTGTGCACCTACACAATTGTGTGTACACACAAACACGCAAAAAAAATTTTAAAAGAATATCTTGTCTTCACCTTTCCTTCCTTACAAAAATCATTCTTTTGTACACCCTCTGAGGATAACTAAGAAAAAGCTTGAGGTCAAGGACACAGATGAGTTAAGTCAACTGTAGTGACTGTGGCCGATAGGTTTGAGAATATCGGTTCAGCCCTCATCCCCTACACTGGAAATCTTCCCCCCTGAGAAGACATCTCTGAAGCCATGATGACTGAGCTTAATTTAGATCTTCCAGTAAACTGACTGGAGTACTGAGGTCCATATACAATTGAATCTGCATGGGAGTTTGAAGATGCTAGACTAGGGAGAAAGTACTAGGGCCAGGGGTGGGATCCTCTACCCCTTGATTCTAAAGCATATCTTATCTCTGTCTTCATGGAACTTGTTTTGTGAAACAGATGTAATAATGACAAGTTAAATTCAGGTTTATTTATTTCTCTTTTTGTGGTTCTTAGGATTGGCCCAGGGCCTTCAGTATCAGGCAAGTGCTATACCGCTGAGGTACACTGCCAGCCCCCCTTTAACTTTTAACTGGAGACAATCTTGCTAAATTGCCAAGCTGTCCTTGAACTTGCAGTCCTCTTGCCTCAGCCTCCTGAGTTCTAGGATTACAGTCCTGTGCCACATGCCTTTTTGCTCAGGTTACTTTACATGAAGGTCAAGAAATCCTTTTCTGGGATCTTAGAACTTCAGCTAGGATAAACATGGGCCAAAGAAATGATAAAACAAACTCCAAGGAGAGACAATAGAACCAAGTTTCCAACTGCTGAAAGGCCAATCCAGCTACAACAAAGAGATGGGGCAGTATGAGAGCTCATAGACTGTTTACCTCCGTCAGGACAAGCTGGGCTATAGTAAGGTTTGTCTCCTGCCGTATGTCCTCGTGGCTATGCTCCTTGTCATCTTCAGTTTGAACCCAGACTAACAGAGCAGCCAAACCTCTGCATGCTGAATAGCAAGGGACAGGGTCCGTGAGCCTCACAGAGGAACCCCACAGCCAAGGGGCTGACTGCCGGGGAGTAATGGATTCCACGCCACATTAACATTTATTCCTGAGCTTTAGGATCCTTGCTGTCATCACCATTCACTCTCTGGACACTGCACAGACAGGTCACCTGAACAGCTGTCTGTTTCAACAGGACTGAAAAAGCACAACGTTAACTCTACCACGATTTCCCCTAAAAAGTTCTCTTATGGAAAGGGCACCAGAAAGAGGAAGACAAAGAAAACATGATCTATATCATCAGCAATTGGAACTGTGTGTGCTCATCTCTATTTAAAGATCTTTAAAATATCTGTGAAAAAATTTAAAAGATGCTGTATAATGAGTGAAACAAACTAGGTATTTTAATGACTAAGAGAAATTTAAATCCCTTCCTTTCTGTTCTTGTTAAATATAAACTAGACTACAATGGACTTAGGGTTCTCTAAGAACATTTATAAGCAGAGCTGAACACACCGGACACACTTTTGAATCAAAGCAATAAGCATTTCCACTACAACTTTTTAAGCACGCACCACTCTGATAAGTATGATTCACTTTCCAGTATCTCCCCCGCATTCCCACCTACACACACATACACACACACACTGTGAGCTGGGTGGTAGCTTTTAGCCTAAGTTAATTTGCTTTTTTTTTTAAATTTTTTTTTTTTTTTTATTTTGGAGACAGGGTTTCTCTGTGTAGCCCTGGCTGTCCTGGAACTCACTCTGCAGACCAGGCTGGTCTCGAACTCAGAAATCTGCTTGCCCGTGCCTCCCAAGTGCTGGGATTAAAGGCGTGCACCACCACCACCACCGGGCAGTTAATTTGCTTTTTAAACTACTATCCTGCAGATTTTCTGCCTCCCCTTTGGGTTGTACTAGTTTGCCTAGCACAACTAATTTCAGAAATAATTCGTATAATTTTAAAGACTTGTGCACTTGTTGTTTACACTTACAGATGATCTGTAACATTAAAGCTATACTGGTTTTAACACTAGGACTATGAAAGATTGAAGTCTTTTCCTATGGTAACTATCTGAGGGTCATAATGCTCTCTGATTCAGTTTATAAGGATTCTATTTTAAAGCACAGTGCAGATTAAAACCAGTCCAGGTGCCAAATGGAATGCCGGTTCTAAGACTTAGTTCTTTTGCTGCGTCACTTAGCAATAGTACTATTTTCTTCCCAATTAGCTAAACTGGGGTTTATTATTTTGACCTTACAGTAAGAGCTAGGCCTCAAGTTTGTCTCCTAGGTTCAAATTTCCATGCTGCTGAAATGTGAACATTTTCTCTTTAGATCTATATTTGTTTTTCTAAAGAACACTCATTTTTTCTTTTTATATCTAAATTTGTTTTTCTAAAGAAATTTCACTGTATGCGTTTCTATTTGTCTAGCATCTATGTAACCCTTGCTGGACTGGAACTCATTATGTTGACCATGCTGGCCACAAGATCACAGACTTCTGCCTCCCTACTGCTTAGATTAAAGGAGTGTACCATCACACCTGGCATTGCACAAATAATTCTTAATAGTTAACCACTTGTCATGTGTATATGGAGTTTCTCATCTCTTTCCTGGAGAAAGATAAAATATAAAAAAAGAAAAAAACACATCAGTAGGAATCTAGTGACCCACTTTAAATTATAAGTTTTGTTATGTATACTTTACAATAAAAACCATACTAGCATTATCTCCCCCCTACCACTTTGCACCTACCATGTAAAATTGTAATTCAGTATTTTGAACACAACACTGCTTCCTTAAGAGGACTCCCCACTCACTTGTTATAGACTCTTTCTTAATCCTACTCATAACTCCAGGGTGTAACTCTGACTATTAGTTACTAGGGAAGGTAATTATATATCCTGGCTTTTCCAAATGTTAGTTCCTTGTTGCTTCCTTGATTAATAAGCCTTCATGTTATTAGCAGGAGTTAAAAACGTTACTCAGACTAAAGTATGAAGACAAAGTAATGTGTCTCAGATTTACAGATCTGCCATTCTTGAAGCAAAGGTTAATAACAAGCTGACTTTAGCTCTATCAACGTATTTCAAATTCTGCAGTATGATGAAACTGGATGTATGTTTATAAATATTTCACTTAAGCTATAAGCAGTATCTAGAGGGAAACAGTACTCCTAAGACAAGGTTTGGTGAAGTAACAGTGTCCAGCCATTAAACGCATTTTAAAGTTGATTATGTAACTTAGTAATTAAGGCATTTGTTGCGTTTATCGTTTTCAACCCAGGCAATTCATCAAACATATAAAAAGTAAAAGTTTTGAAGAGCAGATAGGAAAAATTTTGTCACTCTATTGTGCGCTGGAGTCATAGACCTCTAGATTTTTCAATGATTTCTGACTTTAATGAGACTCTCGGAGGCAAACCTGCAGAAGCCTGCAACAATGTCACATGAAAGGTAAAGTGCTTCTCAGACTTGTAGCTACCCCCACCTGGATCCTGCCATTTAACTCCTCATACTCACCTAAACAGCCAACCACCACTTTCTCCACATGGCTTTTAACCAGCTATATGCCCTTCAGAATCCCAAGTGAAGCGAAAACGGAGAGTGTCCACTCACTGATTAGACAAAAGCTACAGCTTAGAGTCTCTGTTGATACTTGTGATACATAGTGTTACTTCTAGAAGCCTAATTTTTCACAAGTTACACTATGTTACTAAGGAGACTATGCTACTAAGTAGCTAGTTATTGTACGCTACTAAGTTGACTACGCTACTAAGGAGTTCTCATTTATACCTCCCCAAATAAACACGGCTTTGGTTCCTTCCCGACGATGATTCCGCCTCATCTCTTTCCATTAAACTTAGTTTAAAAAACAAACAAAAAAATCAACAAATGAGCTAATTCAACTTTGAGCTCAGTAGTTCGCCAGCCCCAACCACACACAGGTCAGGGTAGCGCTCGTGGAAAAGGCAGCCGGTGGTGGTGGTGGTGGGGGGGGGGCGGATGGCGCGGAAAAGTTGTTGGCGCTCTAACCACTCCCACTTCTCCATAGCGCCTCTTCCGCGCCGGTTTGGCTCGCGGTGCAGCTTTACTGGTGGCGACGTCGCGCGAGCAAAAGGCAAGAGGTTGACTCGCTTCGGCAGGTGGGGGAGGGAGGAAGGCGTAGCACGGGCGGGCGGGCGGGCGGCCGGGCGCCCGGACGCGGCTCCCCCAGAAGGGCGGGCCGAGGGTAGGCCCAACCTGCGGCCGGAGGCCAGACCTAGCGTTCGCGCAGAGCCGTTAAGCGCGGCCGCCGTGGGTGTGGCCTGCTCGCCCTTCCCGCCTCCCGGCGACGCGAGCCCGGGCCTTTCGCCTTAGTGTCACCCCGCCCCGGCCCGCCCGGCCCCGCGCGCCTGGCCCCGGGGTCCCCGCCAACCCCGTCTTCCCAGAGCCCGCCCAGCCGGGGGCGGTGGCCGCGGCCGTCACGTGCGCCGGCAGCCGCCAAGTGAGGCCGCTTTTGCGACGCGGTGACAGCCAAATGGTGCGACAGGAGGAGCTGCCGCCGCGGCCGCTGCGCCCCGCACCGAGAGCTCCGAGGCGGCTCCCGGCGTCGCCCTGAGGGAGCGGCTGAGGGAACCGAGTCCGGCGGGCGGCGGCGGGCGGCGAGGGGGAGCCGTGCCGAGGGCCCTCGCTCCCCGCCGCTCTCCATGAGCCGGGCCGCCTGAGCCGCGCCTGCAGCCGGGCCGCGCCTCCATGACTCCCTAGCTGCTGCTTTCTCTCCGGTCCTCACCCCCCGCCCGGCTCCCGTCCCGTCCCGCCTTCTCCTTCGGCCCCGCCGCTGGCCGCCTTCAGGTGCGGAGTCCCGAGCGGAGCGCCATGGCGTCCAACCCCGACCTGGGGGAGATCCTCCTCACCGAGCTGCAGGTAAGGGCCGCGGCCCTGCGGGAGCGCCGCCCGGGGAACGCGGGGGAAGGCGGCCGCGGGGTCGGGGACGCTGCCCTGCGCGGCGCGTCCCTGGCCCGCTAGGTGTGGAGCCGCTTCTCCACCCCGGGACCGGGTCTCCCGCGCGCTCTCGGAGGCCACCGGGCGGAGGGACCCCGTCCCCGCGGGCGGGGCCGTGGGCTCGCTCGCTCGCTCGCTCGGGTCCCCTCCCGGTGTCACCGCCCCGCCCTCCCCCAACCCCGCTCCCTAACTCCTTTGAATGACTCCCAGGCTGTGGGCGGTTCCCTCCCCTTCCCCTCAGACCGCACAAAGAGCGCCCCCAGAACTTGAGCCCCGGAGGACTCGCTCCGAAGTGAAGTGATGGCCCCGCGCTGCCAGCCCCCTTCAGGTGACCGAGAGCCTGGAGCGCTGCTGTGCGGGCCGCGTCTTTCTTCCAACTTTTCCTTTTTAATTCCGGGAGAGAGAGAGGTGGTCCCTCCGATGACTCCCCCTGCTCACATCCGGAAGTTCAGATATTGATGCCCCCCCCCCCCGCCCCAGACTTTCATTTTCCCTCTGGTTTGGACACAAGAGAGAAAGAGCTACAGGAGTTGTTTACTAGCCAGAGAACAGTTCATTAAGTGAAAACGTTAGGCAGCACATGTCTGCAGAAGATAACAAGATAGATCCCGTAATTAGTGTAGTCCGTGTCGACGCAATATTATTCTTTCCTATTTCCAGCTAAATATTTGGTGAAGCAAGCACGATTTTTGTTTTGAGATCTCTGTGGAGTAGGAGACCTGTTGGGTACCCTGTTGGTTATTTTTTCTTTACTTTGGAGTATTCACGAGATGTTTACATCTGGATTAAAATTTTGTCTCTAAACTGGGTTTGTTTTTTTTTTTAATATATTCATATTTTGGCTACTCGAGGATTAGAGATGAGGACGGAAGACACTTGCATTGCTTTTGGAAAAGTTTGGGCAGTTCATTTTTTTTTTTAACTTCATTAGAAGGTTGATTTTTTTTCTTTTATGACGATAAAATTACTAATTGCTTCAATGTGTAAATTTCTTTCCGAATGCATTTCTTTCTAGATCCCATCCTAAGCCTGGTATGTTCGGGCAATCAGATGTAAGTTTAAACACATTGCTATGATATTTGCCATATCTTAAACAAAAATTAGAAACTTCAGCAGGGTGCACTAATGCACTACTGCACTTGTGGAATCCTTTGGAAATGTAAAGTTGAATTTCCTGTCACTTGAAAATGTCACTATATAACTTTTTAACTACAATTAACTTTTAGTAAGCAGCTCTTCACAACACTCATTTGCTAACTGAATAGATACTTTTTTAAAAAATGTGCATGCTTCTATAAGTAAGCATGTACTTTTGGTCTTATATTTTTTGGAAATAGTATATATTGCCTTATTTTGAAATATAAAAAGCGCAAGTTGATTTTGATAGAACAAAATGACATTAAAATGGCAGCATTTTTTTTTTAATCAGTGGTGTTAGAATTATAAAGTGGTATCCTTATATTTTCTGGAGGTTGGCATAGATGGCACTTATTTTGGCCTTGTAACTGAAGGCATTTTTTATTATTAAGTTATATTTGGGACCTTTTTGTTAGTAAGTCAGTTTTAGCAGTAACAAGCAGTTAAAGAATAAAAAAAAAATAAACCTTTAAATATGACAATATAAAAAGTGGAAACAAAAGAACACCCAGTGCAGTTTATGTTTTATAATAAAAGTATAGCTTCCTCAAAAAACTAGTTCATTAAGCTATTCTGGTACTTTAATAATAACTTTTACATTGTCATTATATATTAAGGACTTTTTTTGTTTATTGTATTATCAGTTCTAATAAAAGTTACTGTGTTTAAAGTTTATTATGTTTACTAAAATGTTTGTTCCCTATCATCACTTACGATACATGGCCATAAATTTACACCTCATTTCTTCACTTATTTTGTTTAGTCATGAAAATGTACATTGACTTAATATTTGCCAAAAGTTTATTCAGAGAGTCATTTTTTAAAGCCTCTTAATTTTTTGAATTTATTTAGATAGAAAATTAGTTCTTAATGATTTTCTGCCAAACACACTAAGTTTTTAGTACGTAACCAATTTTAAGATGTGTTTAATGGCTGAACACTGTTACTTCACCATATCTTGTCTTAAGAATACTGTTTCACTCTAGATACTGATAATTTCAATGAAATATTTATTTATAAACATACATTCAGTTTTATTTTTAACCCTATTGCAGAATTTGAAATACTTTGCCACAGCTAGAATTGACTTGTTAATAACCTTTGCTTCTAGAAAAGCAAATTTGTAAATCTGAAACACATTCTTTTGCCTTCATCCTTACTGTAATGTGTCTCTGAGTAACGTTTTTAACTCCTTAACTCTCGTTAATAAGGTGGAGGCTTATTAAACAAGAAAGCATTAATAGAGTACACACTAACTTTGTTAGCCAGAGACTTGAAGGCTTAAGGAAGAATATTTGTCATAATAAAAAATAAAGGTTGTTTAAAAATTTAAACAGTTTCTAGCTTTTATATTCTTAATTTTTTTTATTTGAATCATAGCAGGAAACATTTTTGTGAGACAAGAAAAAAAAACTAAATTTTATTTCTAAGAAAACTGGGATTAATGACAAGTGTTAAGAATTTCCAAATGGCTATTGAAGTTAATTTTAGAGAACACAGAACCAAATATTAAGTAGAAGAAACTATTTAAAATAATTTTGTTGATATTGGTGATTCATCTCCTTCATCAAAGTTCCTAAAGTGTTTGCTTGGGTAAAGGAAATTTACTCAAGGGAAAAGTTATGGTAGGTAGTTACCTTTAAATTACAGATGTTAATGTCAGTTGAATACCTGCCAAAACTGCTGAGGGATCTAAATATGACAGGATGATTTTTTTACTTTCTAGAGCAGCACTAATAACATTTGTACTGGTAGAGAGTTTTATGAAAGTGCAAATAGCGTTATTGCTACATATCAGATATTGTTCTTAGGTATCTTTTATATCTATTTGATATTCACAAAGATCTAGTAGGGTAAGATATGTTACTTTTATGAATTAGGAAACTAACCGCAAGAGTATTAAGTTGTCAGGCATGGTGGCACATGTCATGAATTCCAGCACTCAGAGGGAGAATCAGAGAGAGTTTTCTGAGTTCAAGGCCTGCCTGGTCTATGGTCTATATAGTTAGTTCCAGGCTAGCCAGAGCTAAATAGTAAGATGCTGCCTCAAAAACAAAAACCAGGAAACTAACCAACCAACAAACAAGAATGTTAAGTAAAGGGCGGTGGTGGCGCACGCCTTTAATCCCAGCACTTGGGAGGCAGAGGCAGGAGGATTTCTGAGTTCGAGGCCAGCCTGGTCTACAGAGTGAGTTCTAGGACAGCCAGGCTACACAGAGAAACCCTGTCTCGAAAAACCCAAAAAAAAAAAAAAGAATGTTAAGTAAATTTCCCATGGTTACAGTATTAAACCTGAATTTGAACTCTGATCTATGTGTTTCCATCACTAAATTGTCTCAGTTCTGTGAACTCATAAATACTGTGTATTCCTCGTTATATGTCAGTTTCTAAAAGTCGGTCCAAATGTTGATCAGCATTAACTTTGATGTAAACTTTAAGATCCCACTAGAATCAGGAACAATGGTCTCTATTTGGTAGTGTATGGTAGAGGCACAATTCCACAAAGTAACAATATAAATCACCTTCTCCAGGCTTCCTTCGCTTCACAATGATTGTTTCTGATTTGAGATATGGGTTGATTTCTCAAATGACTATTCATAGTTTAAATTTTAAGTTCGTTCATAGCCTAGTTCAGTGTTGACACTTAGAAGGTGCTCGGAATATTAATAGGAATGTTTCATTTGTTACCTATAATGAGGACTGTCTTGATCATTTTATGAGAAATTTATTATAGTTGTTGTCATATGCAATTACAGTTAACCTTTGTATTTTCGGGTTCTTCATTCATGGATTCAGCCAAATGCCTCTGCCTCCCAAGTGATGGGCGTTTGAGGTCAACCTGGTCTATGTAAAGTTACAGGAAAACCAGAGCTACATTGAAACTATTAGTCTCAAAAGGGTGTAAAGGAGGGGGAGGTGGCGGTGTATGTGTGTTTGTGGGGGTCTATGTGGAGAAATGGAAAGATGGCTTAGTGGTTAGGAGCACTGGCTGCTCTTCCAAAGGGCCTAGGTTCAATTCCAAGCATCCACATGGCAGCTCATAGATACCTCTAACTCTACCTCTAGGGGTTTGACACTCTCAGATATACAAGCAAACAAAACACCAATGCACATACAGTGAAAATCAAAATAAATAAGTTTTTTTTTAAATCAACTGCATCTGTACTGAGCATGCAGAAACTTTATTTTCTTGCCATTCCCCAATCAATAATAGCATTTGCATTTTACTAAAGGGTGTGTGTAGATGATATTACAAATGCGATTGTTCCTTGAAGTCAATAGGGAATTTATTCCCTGCCACTTCTAGATCTCAGAATTCTTAGATGCTTAAGTTTTGTATCAGAAATGGCATAGTGTCTGCATATAACCTACAATCTTCCCTTTTGCCTTCAGTCACCTGTAGATGGTTTATAATGCTCAATACACACTTGTTAAACTGCTGCATTATAAAGATAAACTGATACACAAGAATTACATAGTATTGATAGTAAAGTATATCTGTTTAAAAGATTTGCAACTCTGCCGGGCGGTGGTGGCGCACGCCTTTAATCCCAGCACTTGGGAGGCAGAGGTAGGAGGATTTCTGAGTTCGAGGCCAGCCTGGTCTACAAAGTGAGTTCCAGGACAGCCAGGGCTACACAGAGAAACCCTGTCTCGAAAAACTAAAAAAAAAAAAAAAAAAAAAGATTTGCAACTCTACTTTGTTTGCCTAATTAGTTAAAGGTTTACTGCCTGGGCACATAGGCATTTTAATTTATTGGAAAGGAATTATGATAAACTTTGGGATTTATTTTTGGCTCTAGAAGATTTGCCACCTACGTGCTAACGTGTGCTAAGTAGCATGTATTTTTATACATTAGCCTATTTGTTTTTCCTGCCCTGTAGTTACAGAAGGGATGATTATTTTGGCTGTTTGAGAGTTTTTATTGAATAAATTCCATGTAATTCTTTTTCTTTTATTAAACCTCGGGCATACATAGTACTGAATCATTAACTGTCATAAATACTCATGGACCACCACTTTGCCACCTCCAATATCTGTGCATTGTTTTCCTCTCCTTGATCCCAACTTCACCTCCTATTCGACCCAGATAGTCATCACTGAGAATAATGTTGGTAGTCTCGTCTTCATGTGTAATTTTATAAAATGTATAATCCTAAAAGATGTGTCACTTACCTTAGTTTTTATGTAACTGTGTTGAATATAATCTTGGGTTTCCACTTACAGTAGATACATTTATCCATATTATTATTGTATATTATTGTAGTCATTCAGTATAACTGCTATGTATTTAGTTGAGTGGATATCTCCCATTGTTGAATATTTAAGTATTTAACTCTTGTTAGTAATTTATTTTTTTGTTTTTCATATTTGTGAGTAAAGATATTATGGACTGTCTGTACATGTTTCCCATGTATGTCTATGAAAGAGCTAAAAGTACATGTAGAGGCTCAGTTGCTGCTCTACAGGGTAGGTGTGAGGCTTTTGGCATTAAGAGGTGATACTGAACTTCCAATGGGGTTCTATGAATTTGTGCTCATGCTAACAAATACGTGCGACTAAAGGTCCTTCTCAACAGTTAATATTGCCATTTTTAACTTTTACAAGTCAAAAGGTCATATTACATTGTCTCTTGATGTTTCTGATTCTCATGCTATAGAATATTTTCCTTGTAAAACTTAAACCTTTATTATTTTTAATCATGTGTAGGTGTGTGTGTTTGTGGGTATGTGCATTTGAATGCAGGTGCCCACAGAGGCCAGAAAGAAGCATTTGGATCCTCTGGAGTTGGAGTTACAGATGGTTGTCAGCCTTCTGACTTGGATGTTCGGAATCAAACTC
Organism: Tokudaia tokunoshimensis; assembly: GCA_036184795.1. NCBI lineage: Eukaryota > Metazoa > Chordata > Mammalia > Rodentia > Muridae > Tokudaia > Tokudaia tokunoshimensis. The sequence goes on from BTHU01000003.1 coordinate 17,214,281, forward strand.
ATGTCCTCTGGAAGTGTTCTTAACCACTGAGCCATCTCTCTAGCACCCTTGGAAGATTTATTTTTGTTTTGTAGACTTTTCTATTTTTTCTTCAGTTGAATTCCTTTTCTTCTCTTTCCAATTTTTTTCTTTCTTTTTTTTTTTTTTTGATTTGTAAGAGTTATTTGTTGTCTTTATGCTAAATATCTACATATTGTAAATATTTTCTCAGTTTTTAAATTGTTACTTTTAGTTTAGGGCATTGTTTAGGAAGAACAGTTTTATCATTTTGGGAAATATTAAGAATCATTATGATAAACAAGCTTGTGGATTATCATTAATTATTTATTATTATTATTATTATTATTATTATCTGTTGCAGATTTGGCATTAAAAGCATAACAGTATAGTTTATGTCTGTGGGCTTGTTAGCTTTCTAAATGAAAAGCCCTAGGCAGTTGTATGAAATAGTGTACATGTCATACATGCTAGGCACTTAAATGTTAGTTGACTCAAAGTAAATGTAAAAACAAATAAAAGTATTTGAGTAGCTTATTAACTCATCTCCCCATTCCATTTCTCCTAAATTACTTAATACTTTTATTTGTTGTCATTAATTTTTAATTCTTATGTTTAGTGAACAGTATACCTGAAGTATATCATTTTGAATCAGTTATTCACATATTCACATAACTTAGCAATTTACTTCTGGAGTTGGTCAGATTTAATATTGAATAAAAAATGTTATTCATTATCACAATTTGCTAATATTTGCAAACTCAGAATCCTAACTGCAATTTAAATTTGTCCATTTTTATTACAATTCTTTATTTTTTGGATATAATTTTTTTTAATTTTCTATATTCTTTATTTACATTCCAAATGATTTCCCCTTTCCCAGTTCCCCCTCCCCGAAAATTCCATAAGCCCTCTTCCCTCCCCCTGTTCCCTATTTGCCTAAGAATTTCATGAATTCATTGTTTTTAATTGCTGAGTAGTATTCCATTGTGTAAATATACATGGAAAATATCTCTGATAAAATTGAAGAAATATTTAGAAAAACACATTAAGATTGAGTATTTCATGGAAAAATTATACAGATAAAATGATAGGCCTAAAAATACTCCTATGTTTTTTGAAAGTGGAATTATAAACACTTTCTGATAAAATTGAAGATCTACAAAGAAAATATTCCTGAAAAAAATCAAGAAATATATAGAGAAACATGTTAAAACTGACTATTACATGGAAAATTATACAGATAAGATGGAAGGTATAAAAATGTTCCTAAGTTGATTGAAAGTAAAATTATAGACTATTGTCTGATAAAACTGAAGATCCACATGGAAAATACTTCTGACAAAATTGAAGAAAAATACAGAGAAATGATAAAATTGAAGATTATCATGGGCAATTATACCGACAAAATGGTAGGCACAAAAACATTCCTAAGTTGATTGAAAGTGAAACTACAAACACCCCCCGCCCATGAAACGAAAGATCTACATGAAAAACACCTCCGACGAAATCGAAGAAATACACAGAACAAATGTTAAAATTAAAGATTATCATGGAAAATAATACAGTCAAAATGGTAGACACAAAAAGCATTACTTAATTGAAAGAGGAGTCACAAACATTTTCTGATGAAATCGAAGATCCACATGAAAAACATTTCTGTTATACTATGTGTTTTGTTGGGGAATTGAGTCTATTGACATTATAAGATATTAAGGAATAGTGATTGTTGCTTCCTGTTATTTTTGATGTTCTTTTTACGTTTGTGTGGTTACTTTCTTTTGGGTTGTTGGAAAAAGATTACTTTCTTGCTTTTTCTAGGGTGTAGTTTCCCTCCTCATGTTGGCGTTTTCCATCTAATATCCTTTGTAGGGCTGGATTTGTGGAAAGATATTGTGTAAATTTGGTTTTATCATGGAATATCTTGGTTTCTCCATCTATGGTAATTGAGAGTTTTGCTGGGTATAGTAGTTTGGGCTGGCATTTGTGTTCTCTTAGGGTCTATATGAGATGTGCCCGGGATCTTCTGGCTTTCATCGTCTCAGGTGAGAAGTCTGGTGTAATTCTGAAAGGCCTGCCTTTATAGGTGACTTGACCTTTTTCTCTTACTGCTTTTAATATTCTTTCTTTGTTTAGTGCATTTGGTGTTTTGATTATGTGCCAGGAGGACTTTCTGATCTGGTTCAGTCTGTTTGGAGTTCTGTAGGCTTCTTGTATGTTCATGGACATCTCTTTCTTTAGCTTAGGGAAGTTTTCTTTTATAATTTTGTTGAAGATATTTACTGGCCCTTTAAGTTGTTAATCTTTGCTCTCTTCTATACCTATAATCCTTAGGTTTGGTCTTCTCATTGTGTCCTGGATTTCCTGGATATTTTGGCTCAGGAGCTTTATGCATTTTGCATTTTCTTTAACTGTTGAGTCAATGTTTTCTTATGGTATCTTCAGTCCCTGAGATTCTTTCTTCTGTCTCTTGTATTCTGTTGTTGATGCTTGCATCTATGACTCCTGAATTCTTTCCAAGATTTTCTATCTCCAGAGATGTCTCACTTTGTGATTTCTTTATTGCTTCTACTTCCATTTTTAGATCCTGGATGGTTTTGTTCAGTTCCTTCACTTGTTTGTTTGTGTTCTCCTGTAATTCTTTCAGGGATTTTTGTGTTTCCTCTTTAAGGGCCTCTACCTGTTCATCCATGCTCCCCTGTATTTCTTTCAGGAATTTTTGTGTTTCCTCTTTAAGGACCTTTACCATTTGACCCATGTTCTCCTGTATTTCTTTAAGGGAGTTATTTATGTCCTTCTTGATGTCTTCTAACAGCATCGTGAGATGAGACTTTAAATCCAACTCTTGATTTTCCGGTGTGCTGGGGCATCCGGGACTTGCTGTGGTGGGAGAACTGGGCTCTGATGTTGCCAAGTAGCCTTGGTTTTTGTTGGTAGGGTTCTTGCGCTTGCCTTTCGCCATCTGGTTATCTCTGGTGTTAGTTGGTCTTGTTTTCTCTGGCTGGAGTTTGCCCCTCCTATGGACCTGTAAACCTGTGTCTGTACTCCTGGGAGATCAACTCTCTTCTGGCAGGGTCTGTGCACAGAAGGCTGTGGAGCTGTCTGGTTCCCAGCTGCAAATGGCGGCCGGAAGGGAAGACTCCTGTCCCAGCTGCTGCACTGATCATATGCCTTGTGCGCTCCTAGGTGTACCCCTCCAGAGAGAAGGTGGAGATCTCACCTCTGCACTTAGAAGTGAAATCGCTGTTGGGAGATCACTCTCTCCTGGAGGGCTAAGCACAGAAGGCTATGGAGCTGCCTGGTTCCCCACTGCAAATGGCGGCTGGAAGGGAAGACTCCTGTCCCAGCTGCCTATTATAATTCTTCTAAGAAATTCCTTCTTAAACCTAATTCCTGCGTTTAAAGGACACTTGCCCATGTTTTCTAGTAAGAAGTTATGTTTGAGACAGTCTCCCTAAGGAGCCTAGACTAGTACATAAGAATTGTGCCTGAAGTTATTCTTACTTGTAGCTTACTTATTCCTTGTAATATCAGTTTGTGTTTTATCATTTTATTCCCTAAAAACTTGTCTATTGACTTCCACAATATTCATCACTTATAGCTTAAGCTTTACATTTTCCTTAAGTCCAACCCATTCCTGCTCCTTTGTAATAAAGAAATTCCTTATCTTGTCATTGTCTCTATTGAGTGATGTACAGTAAGCCACATTGCAAACCAACTTAACTTTTCTCTTTAAACTCTGAGATTGTCCTTCTCTCCCTGTACCCTATCCCTACCACATCTTAAAGAGAAATTGTTTTGCCTTACTGTTCTTTTTCATTCTCTATAGCCTACACAAAACAAGCCTATGGCTAATGTGTGTGTGTGTGTGTGTGTGTGTGTGTGTGTGTGTGTGTGTGTGAGAGAGAGAGAGAGAGGGAGAGGGAGGGGGCGGGGAGACAGACAGACACACTCACACACACACACACACACACACACACACACACACACACACACACCAGGTCCCCAGAATACTAAACAGGAAACTGAACACCTTCCTTCCCTGCTCCCCTTCTTTTCTTTTTCTTGATTCCATGTTCTTTTATCTCTTTAATCTTCCAACTCAAATGCCAATAAGCCCATGCTAACTGACCAGTGTATATGTTACACTGGTTTCCAGTGCTTTGACTGAGAAAATCTGATTGGCTTTATTCACCTCGATTCATTCAGCTATGGCACTTGGGGAATGGGATTGTTTTAGAGATGGCAATTATTTTCTGAGAAGGGTGCGTAAACTAGAAAAAAGTACATGTGTTTAAACTCAATTTTCTTTTGATTATAGAACAAAGTGGATCTTCCATTTTCTGGCCCTTGTCAATCCTTTTAGACCTTTCTGTCTTAAGCTAGGACATAATAAACTATTTGCAGATATGTGAATCACATTTTTTTTTGTACTTTTGTGTCTGCACATATGATGCTTCTAATTTTGAAAATACTAATGTCTATCTTCATGAATAGTATTTGCTAAATTGGGCAGTCCTCTAACTCTACTACAAAACAATTACATTCATGTAGAATCAAAAAGTTTAGTCTTCCCATTTCCCTCCCCCAGTTTGTCTTTCTTTGACTGGGTCTTATTGTAGAGTCCAGGTCCATGTTCTTACCTCAACTTCCCAAGTACTGAGATTACAGAAATGCATGACCATACTTCTATAAATTAGTAAATTTAGTGAGTTAGCCATTTAGCTTTTGTAACCATTTGCAAAATAAGTTTATTTCCAATTTTACAGCTCCTGTCATTCAATATATCATGTAGTATAGTGGTTGGATGACATGTTACTACCGTTTTACTCACTTGATGTCCTTGCACCTGACATAACTACTTATGCTCAACAAATGTTCAAAATAAGTAATTGTTTTTAGTCTTCTGACCAATTCACCATATTTCTCTAAATTTTTAAAATCTACTCTCCTTGTTGACTATGCTAGAAATATGGTCTTTTTTATTTGTTGTGGATAGCCCTGGGCTTGTATTTTGATGTTATTTCCACTCCTCAGAGGAACTGTAGAGGGGCTTAACTTTTCAAATAAAGGCTTGAGCCAATGATTGGGCAGGAGGAAGGGGGAGGAGCTGTGAGTTTAGGGGAGGAGCCAGGGGGGATCAACCGAAAGGGAAAAGCGATGAAAAGGAGAGGAACTATGAGGAGAGGCTGCAGAAAGAGAAACTCGTGATCTGGAGAAACTGCAAGTTATATGGGATAATATAGGTGGAAATAGAGTAGTATAGTGGGAGAGCTGCCCAATCTAGGCTTATAGCTTATTTTGCTAACTGATTGAGTTGAGCTTTCTTTTACCGGGGAATTGGGTTGGAAACAAAGTTGCAACATTTATTAGTTACTATCTAAAGTTAACTCTTAAATTAACACTATTTTGAAATCGTTTACTTCTTCACCACGGTCTTGATATTCTACTTTCACCCCTTTACTGTTTACTCTTTCAGGTACTCATAGGTACCTGATAAGTGGTGGATGCAATTCTTCCCTCATCAGGTATAGATTTTAAGATAGTTTCATTTTGCAGGGTGTGGTGGCACATTCTCTAATCCTAACACTTAGAGGTGTAGCAAGGGTATTGGGATTTGAGGATCAGCTCAGGCTACATAGTGAGACTGTATGTTATACACTGGCCTAATATCTAGATAATTGATCATACTTCATAGATTACCTTTGTTACCCCCTCCTTCTTTTGTCTTACAGAGGGAGAGGATAGTGAAAATGGCTATCTTAATATGGAGATATTTGCATGACGATCTTAACTTAAAATAACAGCAAGCTGAGTTTGTGTGCATGAATGGTTGAAATCTTATGTAATGAATTTCTAGGATAAAGCATTCATTGAAGTATTTAACATGCTGACTTTATTTGTGCATTGCAAATACTGAACTGTATCACCACCTGAAGACTCCATGGTTCTGCTTAAATAAATTCATAGCCTGCTTTTTTGATTTCCTGAGACTTTGAGATATTTTATCATTTGAAGTAAGATTATATATAGCTACAAAGAACAAAAGGTCCTGTACATTTTTGTACTACAGAAAAAGGTTTGTGGCAATATTCTAAATTACTAAATAATATGAACTCTGTAACTGAATGTAATTTGTTCTTTGTTGTGTAAATTATACTAAGTGCCCAGTTGGTTTCTTGTTTCCCATAATTGAATTTTCATTTTGTTTCTACATAAACCCTATCTTTGTACTTCAACATCGAGAGAGAATGTTCATTTTCCTATAAATTTTTGTTCTAGTTTGAGTTTTTACTATGTTAGGACCTCATAGAAACTGTGCACAAAATTTCTATACTTAGTGTTGATTGGCCCTTTTAAAATATTGTCTTATAGGGGCTGGAGAGATGGATCAGCAGTTAAGAGCATTTGCTGTAACTACCTATATAATGGCTCATAATTCCAGTGTCAGGGTATCCAGTACCCTCTTGTGATCTTCATGGTCACCAGATATGCAATTGGTGCACATACATACAAACATACATAATATATACATACATATAAGCAAAATACTCATAAAATAAATAAATCTCTAAAGTAAACTAAACATAGAATTGTCTTATACCTAATGGAGGATCTTAAGTGTTACATATAAAGCATGTACTTTGCTTTATCAAGTTGCTAAAAAGATAGACTCATTAAGGCTGGCACAGAGGTACGTCTTTGTTTTATTATGCTAATTATACTAGAGTTATTATAAAATAACCACTGGGATTGGTTGTAAAGTCTATTTTATACAAAATGAAGAGAATCATGTAGAAAATATTAGTAGTAATATGTTGTAGTTATAATGACATATTTGTAGAATGTTCTTGAATTACAATGTACTTGATGTGCATTTTTGCACATGATCATTGTAGTTTTTTGGTGACAGGTCTTTGTTGGAATTGACTATGTAGCCCAGGTGGGTTTTGAACTTGTATCTGTCCTCTTGCCTCAGTCTTAAGTGTTTGGGTTTCAAGAGTGAACCACTGGCTGCACTCTTAAACTGCCCTTTGTTAGGGTTAAGGGGTAATTAGGCCCAGTCTGCAGGATTGTATATATCCAGTCAATGTCATTTTTAACCTGAATCTCAATCTGTAAAACCCCAGAATTTTCAAGGATATATATTTTACTCTTGTTTATTTTTAGAGTTTCTCAAAATACCCAAATGTGTAAAAATTTCAAAGATACTAAAAATGATTGTGAAAAATTATCTTTTGTCAAGAGAACTGAAAATGCATCTGTAAATTTGCTACCTAGTCATGATAGTACTGAAGTCTTTGACATAGTTAATATTAACATTAAAAGTATATTATCTTTATTTAGAGTTTATATAAAACTTGAAAATTATTTGAAGAAGCTATTATAAATGAAGTTGGAAGATGTTTTTTGTATTTGTAAATTAAATTACGTGTACATTAAAAGAGGCCAGACCTGTTACATAGTATACAGATTTGCAAAGCAGTTTATTTGGCTCATGATTCTGGTAGCTGTTGGCTTTGTATAGGACAATTCCAGTGTTCTAACAGTTGTTCCTCCAGGCTGTGTCACAGCTCAGTGCTGATGGTAAAGAAGCAGAAAGAGAACCTGGGAACCTGCAGAAGAGGGAGCATATTTGGACTGGACTAGTGTTCTAACAACCATCATCTCATTAGTCACAGGACATAGAAGACCCACTCTCATGTCCTTTTTTATCCCTCTGTAGGTCACCCCAACACTACCCACTAGGTCTAAGTTTCTAGCACAGGAAACTTTGGGAGACAGTTCAAACTATAGCAGGGGACAAATATCTTTCAGTGTTAAACTGTTTTAAATTACAAAAGGATATTTTAAAGCCTAAGAGTAAATTCATTTTCACTTGGCATCTAACAAGCTTTCCTAAACTATTTAAAAAATAATCTTGAGAATTTTATATAAGAGTGCAATGAAATATATCTACCCTCCATTTTTCCTTTCAGCATCCCAAATATCTCCCAATGTGCCCCTCTCCTAATTTGTAAGCCATTGTTTTTCTTTTTTGGTAGTATTTTAATACTCAGTGATTCTAGCATTTCAGAATTTAAATACAGAATAATAAGGAAAAGGATGTTCTACGTTATTTTCTTGTCTATGTTAATTTTATTCCGGCAGAGGCAGTCTTTTTCTTGATGGTGTTATTTCCATTCTTACCCTCAACTTTTCCCTTCTATCATCTTTAAACCTTGGAGCCATGCTTTTGTTGTGCCTTTCCACTAAAATTGTCTTTTAAGGAAGGAAAGCTATTGAATGCAATTTCTTTTTTGTTTTTTGCTTTTCCTATTGTTCAGTATGTGACATGCTAAAGCCAGCTCTATTGCCACTTCCTAAAAACCAACAAAACAAAAAATAATCAAGCAGTAGGAAGTCCTCTGAAATTCAGCTTTGATTTTTATGTCACCTAGACTTGGACCTCCTGAAAAACCCCACTGTTCTGTGTAGCTGAGCCTGGCGCTTGATGATGTACAGTCTGTTACATCATCAGATTTCTGTAACTTCGTGTTTGTATTTCTCTGAATACATCTGACATTTCTATCCATGAAGAGCACTTCATTTCCTTTGGTGACTTTAGATTTTTTTTTTTTTTTTTACATAGTCTGTCAGAAGTACTTTGTCAAATTAGGAACCCAGGTGAGCCCCTGAGTGGGTAATGGCTAAATGTGAAGGCTTGAGACATTACTGTGCACTGCTGAAGATTTTATAGATGCTGAATATAAACATCTTTAAATTGGTACAGTAGTATACTTTTTATAATAATTAATGTGGCTTTTTGGAACTTTATACTTTATAAACATTTGAATATTTTAAAAAACTTTTGTGTTGTGCTTTTAATCCCAGCATCCTGGAAACAGAGGCAGGCAACTTGGTGAGTCTGTGGCCAACTTGGTCCACGTGGGGAGTTCCAGGCCAACCAGGGGCGTAGTGTGAGACTGTTTCTCTAAAATCCAAACACCAGAAAACCCACTGTGTATATTTGTACAAAAACACATATATTTATTCTGTAAGGTTCTGTTTCATAACTAATTTACTTTTTATCTTTATACTTAAGTAACTTTTTTTGAAGACTAGGACACTAACATAGCCTAGGGCTGCAAGGTAAAATTTATTAATATAACTATTTTCCACCTATACATCTTGTCTTCAAGGGAGATAACACGAAGAGCTGTCATCTCATGTTCTGGGTGTCTTGTGACCTGTTTGAGGCTGTTTGGCAGCTAACTTTTTATTTTTTATTGGTAAGATTTAGCTAATGTGTAGCTATTAACATTTAAATGAGTGGAATTTAATAAAAGTACTCAGTAGCCACATTTGACCAGTGACTGTTATATTGGATAGCATCAATTTTGCTTATCGTACAATATTTTATCATAGAAATTTTATAGAACTGTTCTAAAAAAGAAATTATTGATTTATGTGAATTTAGATGAGACAAAAAGTCCCTTATAGACTATATTTCTGGCTACCCTTGAAGTAATGTATTAGTATTGCTTGAAAATAAGTTATTCCATTTTAAAATGCTTTCCTAAGCCAGGTGGTGGTACCACACACCTTTAATGCTGGTACTCAGGAGGAAGAGACAGACTGATCTTTTTGAATCTAAGGCTAGCCGGTCTACAGAGCTAGTCTCTTGACAGCCAGTGCTACACTGAAACCCTGTTACAAAACAACCTAAAACAAAGCACAACAAACAAAAAATGCTTTCCTGGCCTGAGTCCTTATGTTTTTATTTACAGTCCAGCTGAGAAGTGTCAATGTTAACAGTTGGTGTATTGTTCTGTTATTTTGGTGTCTCAAGATGGGGTTTCTCTGTGTAACCCTAGGTGTCCTGGAACTCACTCTATAGATAGACCAGGCTGGCCTTGAACTCAGAAATCTGCCTCCCTCTGCCTCCTGAGCATTGGGACTAAAAAAGCATGCAAAACCACCGAGTATTATATAAATGTTAACATAATACTTTCAGATGAGAAGTAAATTATAGATATATTTGAGGTTTAGTATATTAAGATATAAACTCATGGATTCTGTTGTTTTGAAAAGTAGTATGTATAGTATAGAAAAATAGTATGAATCTGAAGTCATTTTGTAGCAATTTTCTGGGTTAAGGGGAGAGGTGCTAGATTCATTGAGGAATTACAGGATTCATTTCAGGTATGGAAAACATCAGGTAATTCAGAATCATTTGTTTAGTGCTTTTCCTACATTGTTCTCTTAAAACAAGTTGTCTTAGAAATTGTATTTTGAGTATTTTTCCTGTCACAAAGATTAAAGTGAAACATTTCTGGTGATAGCCTCAAATGTCATCTTCAGGGAAGTAGAAGAACAGATATATTTATATCAGCAGGACTCTCTGAAATGCATTTGTTTGGTTTTTTACTAATACTAGTTTGTTGACTTTTAGAATTACTTTTAAAAGATACTGTTAATTTTTTTTTTTTTAGATTTGCTTACTATATTTTTTAATGCTTTTAAAAAGTCTTATTTTGGGGCTGGAGAAAAATAGCTCAGCGGTTAAGAACACTTGTTCTTGCAGAGGGCCTGGGTTTGGTTCCCAGCATCAACATGATGGTTCACAACCATGTGTAACTCCAGTTCCAGGGAATCCAAAGGCACCAGCTAGCAATGTGGTGTGCAGACATGGATGTAGGCAAAACACACTCAAAATAAGATGAGTAAATTAAAAAAAAAACCCTTACAAACCAGAAGAATAAAATTCCTTATTTCTAAGGATGATAGTGATTGTGTATATGTGTGCAATAACTATCTTGTGTTTTTGTTTTTGAATAGTAAACATGAGGAAATTGAACCAGTCTCAATTTTTGTCACTCTGATGAGTTTTTGCATATCTTAACATGAGAGACTGACTTTGGGTCCATATGAACATATGCCGACTTTGAGTGATTTGTTTGTTTTTAATAGAGATTGAACCCCAGTCTTACACATACTGGAAACAGTCTAATAGTGAGCTACTTCACCATCCCTTCTGAGAACAATTTTAATAAGCAAAATACATCCTTTTAAGACTATTATTCTGTCCTCAGCATCCCACATTGAAAAACTACATAATAAAGGGTTAATACTTTAAGAAAAATTTAAAGAGGGGTTAAAAATAGGAATAGAAAATTAAGCTTTTGTCTTTCTGTATCCTTACTTTGGTGGTTGTGGTATATGTGTGTGTGTGTGTGTGTGTGTGTGTATACACGTGCGCATGTGTGCGTGCTCGCCTGTGTGTCTGTGTCTGTGTGTATCTGTCTATGATATACTTATAATAAGCTCCTCTGCAAGGAATCTCTTTGGTTTAGTTGTAGTAGTTAATCTAAAAAAGAATACTAGTTTACAGTCCAGTTCTTTATCCGACTAGAAGCTTTAGTTTCTTAGTTTTTTAGAGTTTCTTAGTTCTTAACTACAGTTAAAATTAATTAGCTAATAGTAATACTAGTGTACAGTAGATGAAACATGATTTTTTAAATGCAGTATATGTGTGGATATCTAGAAAAATCGCTTCTGTAATAAAGAAAGATATATTTAAATGGAAACTGTTCATTCTTTGTAGGTTTTTTCCTATAGACGTGCCAGAAAATAAACCTCTTGCTTTTGCATAAAAAAAAAAGAAAGAAGAAAAAGAAAAAAATAATTGAAATAGCAAACGCTGAACTCATTAAAATGTTTCTAAACTAGAATTTCATAGTTGGCTTTTTGAATATTAGCATTTTATCTGATTATGCTTGCAGCAGCTTTTTCTTTCTATATAAGCAAGAGTACAATTCACTTAGTAATTTAGAATACATGCTGTCTACCTTTGCACTCAGATATGAACAAATGAAATGAAGTGTCATAAAATTAAAGTAGGCCCATTATCATTTCAGTTGTCCCCAGAGAAACTGTTGCTATTCTCCAAAGTTGTATTGTTAGGACTTGTGCATTTTATTGACTCACTTCTTGCCCAGGCAATGCCAACTAAACACCAAATGAAAAGTTTTTTATTCAGGACTTTTATTTAAATAAAAAGAGCAATTAAGGGCTTACATTGTTAAAAGAAAATACATACCTAAATGGAGCCATAAAGCACACCACTTATGGCTCAGAAAACGAATCTAAATCAACCATATTATTTAATAACTAATGTGTGAATGCCCATACAGTGTAGAGCTAAAGTCAGAATCCATAGGCAATTCATCAGCTGAAGGTAAGTGTGATGGATGTCTTATGGGAAAGACAGTGACTGAGGAACTCGTTAAGTGTGTAGAAAAATCAGTGAGTTGCAGCCTGCTTTTCAAGCCTGTTAAGTAAACAGGATGTGTTGGTAGAACTACATTTACAATTATAGTGATTAGTTGTTATCAAGTAAAATATTTGCCAGACTCACACCTGTAATTCCTGCAGTTGGGAGGCTGAGGTAGGAAGGTTGCTTTGAGCTTCAGGTCTGCCAAGGCACTGTAGTGAAACCCTGTCTCAAAGGAAAAAAACACAACCAATACTTTATAGTACTTAGCATTGCCAGGTATGCTATGGTAAGAGCTCCGGTCTGTTGAGAGCAGTGGACCTGGATTAGAACTGCACTGCTCTGCAGCGGTGCTTGTGTGCTTGATAACCACTGAGCACACTTGTTAGCCACTCTAAATACGAAGTTAAATTACATAGACAGAAGTGTGATTGACACTACTGACCTAGACAGTGGCACTCTAGAGTCTAAGTTCTCTTACTGAGACAATCATGAAAAGCTACTGGTTGCGATATAAACAACAGGTTGGAGGGGTGACTTAAGTGGTTAAGAGCACTTCCTGCTCTTGCAGAGGGTATAAATGTGGTCCTTAGCATCACCATCAGGTGGCTCACACTGCCTGCATCTAGTTTCCAAGGATCTATTGCTGTTTTCTGCCCTCCATGGACACTGCATGCACACACACATAAGTTTAAAACATTTAAGTTACGTATCTGAGGAGCAGTAGGTCCAAGGGGATGGGATAATGAAAACCAAGTACATGAAAGCTGGAAATGGAAAAAGGGGGTTGTAGTTTTTCTTTTCTCTTTCTTTCTTTCTTTCTTTCTTTCTTTCTTTCTTTCTTTCTTTCTTTCTTTCTTGGCAGAAAACAGCAAGAAAGATAGAAGGAATATACATTGTAAAAAAAAAACAGCTGTGCTTTATTTCATGTTCTTGCTTACTCTGCTTGGTAGACCACCTCATTTTACCACTGCTCCTCTCTGGATGGCGGCTTAAGTTGAGCAGCTACAAAGAAAGGCGATTGGGAACTCAGCAGCACGGCGTTCATGTGTGGTTTGGGTTTGTTTTTAGTTTCCACTGGATGGGGATCTATTCAGTAATTTTTTGCTTTGTTCTTCAGATTCTCTTTAATCCTATAGCATTGTTTTTACAATTTGAAATATTTTGTTCTTTTCTTGGGAATAAAAACTATGTTCTTTTAAGGATCTGTATATTTTTTAAAAAATAGACCGGACATGGTGGTACATGCCTTTAACTCCAGCACTTGGGAGGTGGATTTCTGAGTTCCAGACCAGCCTGCTCTACAGAGCAAGTTCCAAAACAGAACAGAAAAACCCTGTGCTGAAAATAAACAAAAATCTAAAACAAAAAAATCTTGAATTAGAAGGTCTGGCTAATGATCCAGTGTTATTCTGTGTAAAAATTGATTTATTAAAGATAAATGTGTTATTACAATGTCTATGGGAGAGCATTTATCTGATCATCTTATATAAAAATAAAATGACAGCTACTTTCATGTATTACTATAAAATCTATGCCATGTAAAAGTTTCATAATTTAAATTACTACTTTCTTATTAATAGCTATTTTAATTATCACTTCCTGAACACCTTTTATGTATTATGCATATGTTGATTTTAATTGACAATAAGAGTAAAAGGTATTTATTAATTTCTGTTACTGATTTTTTTAAATGAGCTTGAGAGATACCTCAGTGTTAAAGGCTAGGCTCATGACCAAAAATACAAAAATAATTATATAACACTTCTGTCTTCCTTCTGTCTTGTTAGTTTGCTGTACAGATTAAATGAAATGTAGCATTATTTATCTAATGTAATTAATCTTAATGAACACTCTCACTATTGTTGCTGTCTTACTTTTTTATTGCTATGTTAAGACACCATGAGCAAGGCTACTGTTAGAAGAAAAAGAGTTTATTAGGGGCTTGCAGTTTCAGAGGGGTAGGTCCTGACCATCACGGAGGGGGTTGTGCCATTTGCAGGCAGTCTTAGCACTGCAATGGTAACTGAGAGCTTATATTCTGACCCACAAGCTTGAGGCAGAGCTAACTGGGAATTGCATGGACTTTTGAAACCACAGAGCCCACCCCCAGGTGACACCACCTTCAACAAGGCCAGTCTTTGCCAAGCACTTCCACTGTGAACCAAGCTTTCAAATATATGAGCCTATGGGGGCTATTCTTACTTAAACCACCACACCAGACCAGCAGTCCTCATCCATACAGAACTGTTGAATAATTCTTTTTAAAATCAGTAGTTATCTTTTAATTGATGATATGACAGTTACTTTCATGTAATACTATAAAACCTAAGGCATGTAAAAGTTTCATTTAAAGATTCAAGATTCACTGTTTTTATTAAGAATTATTTTAATTAGGACTTACTTTTTTGTGTCATGCATATGTTGCTTTTAATTTGCAATAAAAGAGATATTTATTCATTTCTGTTACTGATTTTTATAATGAGGCACAGAGAGGTAAAGTTTTATGTTCATATTACATGATACGTTAGCCCCATTGGAATATAGAAATAGTTCTGTGTAAACCTAAGATAATATTCTTTGTTCTGTTATTTTATGTTTTAAATGATAGTGGGAGTTTTCATATTTTGAAGCATTTTCTTCCATCTCAATGTGATTTGTAGAGTTCTGGAAAGCATGGAGTATTAGTGTATAGGCCCATGACATTTGAGAAAAATGTCAATTTAGCTTGCTATCATTTTACAGTCACCAACATGAGACTTGGTGAGGTTCAGTGTTTTTTCCACTGGGTTTGTTGTTACATTTTTACCTAACAATATTTGACATGATTTAAAAGAGGTTAGTATTTATTTGGCTAACTATTCTGGAAGTTCTAGGCTAAGATCTGCTAGAAGACAGTTGCAGGGAGCATGTAGCAGAATAAACTACTGGCCTCATGTTTAGGAAACTACAAAAGAAACAGAAGGAAACTAAGGTTTCCCAGGGCCTGGCAGGGCATGCTATCACTTACTAAAAGACCTTTCTGCTAGGTACATCTGAGTGATCAGGCCTTTGACACTTTGACAGACACTTAGCCGGACACTAGCACTAGAAACATTTTATTTTTTAATTTTTTAAAAAATTTTGTGTGTAGTGATGTTTTGCCTGCTTGTATGTTTGTATGAGGGTACCAGATCCCCTGAAACTGGAGTTACCGAAAGCCATGAGCTACTTTGGAAGAACAGTTAGAGCCATCTGTTCAGTCCCAACACCTTGATTTTATTAATATGGAGAAAATATTACTATCTATAGTAAGTGATTTATAATTGGTAAGCAGCAAACCACATATGTTTAAATATGTAGTTAGGCTTTTTGACATACTTTCATGATTGTGAAATTATCACTGTAATCAATAAATTGAAAATGTCCTTTACTCTAAAGAGTTTTTTGTAATCATTTGTAATCCTATGTTCCCGCCATTATTTTCTTTCTCTCAGTTTCTGGCAACTTATGCTTTCTGTCTCTATCCATTCTTTTTGTATTTTCTAGAGTTTTTCTGTGGAAAAAAAAATGTAATATGTGCTTTGCTAGGGACCTGGAATTCATGCACCTACTAATTTTAAGAATATACCATGTTCTTGAATGTATTAATAATTTACTTTTGTGTTGAGTAAGATTTTATTGCGTGCTTTGTGCTAGAATTCATTTATCTCACAATTAATAGGCAGTGTAATTATTGGTAGATTTGGGATATTAATACAAGCTTTTTTTAAAAAAATATTTATTTATTTAATGTATGTGAGCACACTGTAGCTGTCTTCAGACATACCAGAAGCGGGCATCAGATTCCCTTACAGATGTTTGTGAGCCACCATGTGGTTGCTGGGAATTGAACTCTGGAAGAGCAGTCAGTGCTCTTAACTG
This sequence comes from Tokudaia tokunoshimensis, assembly GCA_036184795.1. NCBI lineage: Eukaryota > Metazoa > Chordata > Mammalia > Rodentia > Muridae > Tokudaia > Tokudaia tokunoshimensis. Next base: position 17,230,437 of record BTHU01000003.1, read on the forward strand.
CTGAGTCATCTCTCCAGCCCTAAAACAAGATTTTTTATGTGTAGTTTTTTGAAGTTTTTTTGTGATAAAAATCAAAGTGACACTGTTTTCAGTATTTATCTAAGGAAATATGTGTTTATCTAAAGCATTTAGCAGCAATATACTTCTTAACTCATTTATACCTATATTGTAAATCTTCATTTTCGTGTTACGGTTATATAAATTGGTTATAGTATTTTTCCTGCTACAAATTATGGCATGACCAAAACTTTGGTGTTTTACATATATTCTCCCTCTTTCCCCTGGCTCCCACATGCACAAACATGGACACACACACACACACACACACACACACACACACTGAACTCAGTACTTTTATGTCTGCCTGACAGGCAAGTGCTGTACTGCTGAGCCAACTTCTGAGTCCTGTATGTTTCCATTTTCAGTTTATTACATATCTAGATGGAATTGCAGGTTCTACAAAGCTAAATACTGTAAAGTTAATCATAATTACTGCCAAACTGCTCTATATACTATAGTTTCTTTTTTTACAAGGTTATATTTTAAAGATTTCCAATTATTTGGGTGAAATGATGTATTGTTAATTATATCTCCCTGATTATTACAGAGAATTGTTTTTTCACTCAGTGCCTATTCTGGTTTAATTTTGTATGAGTTACCTAGCCAAAATATTAAGGGAAGACAATTTTTAATCTGACATTATGTCACAGTAGTAGATAATGACAAAAGTAACCTGTATAATTTAAAGTGTAAATGTTCTTGGGGGTATCTATCATTGTTGCTGCACTTCTCTTTGGTGTTTGAAGGAAACCTTACTAATAATGTTCAGTAGTTTACTGGATATAATATTTATTATTCTGCCCTCTTCCCTAGTATGTTGTGTATGTGTGTTTTCTTATGATGTGTGCTGTAAACGGAATCAAAGGTTGTGTTTGTGTTAGGTAAACAGTGTACCACAGAGCTACATTAGCCCTGGTTTTTGGTTCCTACCCAACACTTAAAGTCTCCTTCTATTCTGTACATACACAGTGGCACTGGTTATTCTCTCATTCGGTTTGTATTCTGTACATACACAGTGGCACTGGTTATTCTCTCATTCGGTTTGTATTCTGTACATGCACAGTGGCACTGGTTATTCTCTCATTCGGTTTGTATTCTGTACATGCACAGTGGCACTGGTTATTCTCTCATTCGGTTTGTATTCTGTACATACACAGTGGCACTGGCTATTCTCTCATTCGGTTTGTATTCTGTACATACACAGTGGCACTGGTTATTCTCTCATTCGGTTTGTATTCTGTACATGCACAGTGGCACTGGTTATTCTCTCATTCGGTTTGTATTCTGTACATGCACAGTGGCACTGGTTATTCTCTCATTCGGTTTGTATTCTGTACATGCACAGTGGCACTGGTTATTCTCTCATTCGGTTTGTATTCTGTACATGCACAGTGGCACTGGTTATTCTCTCATTCGGTTTGTATTCTGTACATACACAGTGGCACTGGTTATTCTCTCATTCAGTTTGTGTGGCTGAACCTGCTAAACCTGTACTTCTTGTATTTTGTGAATAAGAATAAGGAAGCTAGTTGTGGGCATTTAGCAGATTCTATATAGGCTTTTCTTGTTCAGCTTCACCTACAGTGGAATGTGTCACATTGGAAACTTTATTCTGTTTAATGATACAGTATGTTATAGCTCATGTGTGACTTTTGAGTATTGCTTATGGAAAAGTTAGTAGGCTAGTGTTATTCTTTTTCTTTCTTTCTTGTTGCTTCTAAGTATGTTAATTTTATGTAATCATTTCTTCATTCATTTAAGCAATCCCTACAAACATATTCAAAGTATTATTCTGAGGCTTGATCATATAATTAATAGCAATATATTTAATAGTAATCAGTATATTTTCTTTTCTCATAAAGTTTAAAATATGATAGATAGTTGCTGAGTAATTAAATGATTAGGCAAGGATAGTGGGACTTGAAGGCAACTATGGATCACACTTTTAAGGATTGCTTGAAGTACGATAGTTAAGGGGAGAAAGTAAGCATGCAATCCAAATTGCCACTAAAGAGAAAAAACCCTGATTTCTGGTTTCCAAACACTGTAATGTAAGGTTTTTTTTTTTTGTTTTTTTTTTTTTTTTAACAAAATGAGAATCGATATTGGGAATATACATACCATTCTAAAAATGTTACTGAGAGTAAAAATGACATAGGTTTATATAAACATTTGACTGAGTATAAACATTATGTTGAGAGTTAAATTTATGATTTATTAGACTATGTATTTCTTTCCTTAAGTGGACGTAAAAAAATTAACCTAGGTCTTAAATTGAACAATGACAAATCTTAGAAAATATTTTCTTTGTACATTATTCTTTTGGCTATAAGAATCTATAAACATTTCTTGTAGAGGGAATGAAAAGTGGATAATGTAGTATCTGACTATTGATTGGATATTGAAGCACAAAGGAAAGAAAGTATTAAAAGCTGATTCTAAAGGATTGACAATGAGTGACTGAGGATTTTGCCATCATTAACAGAAATAAGGAGATTTGGAAAGACTATTGAGGTGTTTGAGGCATGTTGGGTTAAAAATCCATAAAATGCTTATGTAGTGAGGAGTATGTAGGCAGCTAGAAATGAGAAACTGATTCTAGGAATCAGGATGGTGGAATTTACTCTAGGAAGTCATTGGATTGTATTAAACCATGCTATTAGATAAGTTAGCTGAAGTGTATAAATGTCAAATAATTAGGAACATTTTGCCTGAAGATGAGCTCATGAAAGAAGGCTTCCTAGACGTGGCCTGAGATTTACGTTCTCAAAATTCTAACAATCCTAAAATGTTAGAAAGAAGAAAGTTTTTCTGGGACTTTTTTCATGTTGTCTTCTCCTCTTTGTTGTTTTTTATTGTTTTTGTTCTTGAAACAAGATCTGTCATTTTAGCCATGGTCTGGCCTGAAACTCAGTATGTAGGCTGACCTTGAACCCTCAGAGATCCATGCCCAATTGCTGGGATTAAAAGGCATTTGCCACCAGGCTCAGCCTTACTCCATATTTTATACAAAATTTATTAAGGAGAAAGTTCTTATAATATCATCCTGAATTCTATGACATTCATACTTTTCATGTTATCTGGTCAAATTCTTAATTATTTGAAATTGATATAGCTGAACTAGCACTATCTTAGAAAAGAAACTAAGTATTTGAAAAATCCTACAATAAACCAATGACAGACTATAATTTAGGTTTTTGTATTCAGAAAACCCTTGTCTTAGTCAGTCAGTGTTCTAATGCTGTGAAGAGACACAGTGACCAAGGCAGCTTTTAGAAAAGAAAGCATTTGATTGGAAGCTTGCGTACAGTTTCAGAGGCGTCCTCTGTTGTCATCATGGTGAAGGCGTGGGGACATTTGTAGCATTGAAGCAGTAGGTGAGTGCTACATCCTGATCTACAGGAGGAGAGAGAGACCGGGATTGGCTTGGGCTTTTGAAACCTCAGAGTTCACCTCCAGTGACACAACAAGGTCAAACTTCCTAATCCTTCTAATCCTATCAAAGAGTTCTACTCCCTGTTGACTAAGCGCTCTGTATATGATGCTATGGGGGCCATTGTTATTCAAACTACCACACTTCATTTAAAAAGAAATGCTTAGATATTTTTATATGAGAAAAACTTTATTTCTTCTTTTTCATTTCTCTGGCCAAAGAACTGGGACTTCTTTTTGGGTTCTTTGTTCGTTTGTCTCTCTTATTTGTCTGTTTCCATTTAATTTTTCCTTCCTTTGGCTTTGAAGGGAAAATCTGCCATAAGGGGAATATGCAGAGAATTGACTTCTGTCTTCCTCATAACTAGAAGTCCCTATTTGGTCGGTTTATCCCTTTCATCTCTCAATGGCCTTAGGATTATATGTTGTTTGGCTCGACTGACTTGATAGGTGCAAAGATAACAATTTCATCTTTTCAAGAACCAATGATATAATAATTCTGGCTTTTATTTTAGTTCACGCAGGGACAGCTCTTCTGTCTCTTCTTTTAGATTAACTCCTAATCATTGCTCAAGTCTTAAACATTACTTCTACAGAGAGTCTAATATATCTTTCTTCAATCTTAACCTAAAATTTGAGTGTGTTTTTGACAAAATCCTTTTCTCTGCCTTGGTCTTTCCTTTATTGTATACACATGGTTTTTACTTGTGACTTGTCTTTCCATTGGATAATACTTAAGTATAAAGGTTATGGTTTTCTAAAAGATTTTTATTGGATTAATTTGCAGAAAAATGTATAGCTGTGTAACCACTATGCTCTTACTGAGTTCAACAACTTGTACTGCTATATATTAAAGGTGGTGGACAGTAGGAGCCAGATTTCTCACTGAGTAAGAACTTACATATTAGCAAATGGAAAAGATTAAAACAATTAATATTGCCATAGACATGATCTACATTGTCATAGATTGTAACTGTGTTTATCACTGTGAGCTTGTGCTTAGCTTACAGTGAGATTCTTTTCACCATTCTATGTCAAGTGTCCAGGAATAGCATCTATTACATATATTTTAGTCAATATTTGTATATATTCTTATATCAAGTATGCATCTTATTTTGGAGGAGAATTGTAGAGTTTGTATTTTCATAAAGATGGTATGTGGGAAGATGTTAAGAAAACTAATATTGCATTGCTTGTTAATTTTTCTGTTATAGTAGTATTAACATCCCTTTTCTCAAATGGTGATACTTCCATTGAAGTTCCACAAAGAGTAATTAGTTAAAATTAATGAGACTACTTAGAACCTGGATAAACCATAGTTTCACTCTCGTGGGTCTTTTTTATGCATACAAACATCCTGCAATTCTGAAAGAACATTAGGTGTTTGTTCTGCTGGCCTGAGCTGAGTTCACTGATGCAGCTGTAGTCAGCTGGTAGCAAGCTGGAATGTCCTATGGGTTCACTGTCTGGTATCTCAGTTTTAATAGCTGGGACAACTGGGGTACTTTGTTCTTTTCTAAGTGAACTCTGTCCATGTGGCACCTCTCATTTTCCAGGGCTCCCTGTTCTTGCTAGCAGAAGAGCCTAGGTTTTATGTAACATTTAATAATCAAAATTTTGATGATAAACAGCTTTGAGTCTTTTTAAGGCCAACCTTGAAAATTTCCTGAATGCCATATTGCTGTTGCTTCTACACATACCTTTAGAAAGAGTAAGTCAAAGACTATCCCAGAGACAAAATGAAAGGAAGGAGGGTAATGCCATTTGTATTAGTGCCCTTTGTAATGGCTCCCTGTGCTTCTCTTAACACAGCTCTATCATTTTGTTGCCAAATTCTTCTCTGAATTCTCAATTAATCATAGTAAAAGTTAAAGACTTAAATCGGTAGATGAGGTCCCTCCTGTGTGTTTTCCTATAGTCAAATCAGTATTTATGATGCTGAAGAAAAGAAACCATCATAAATTATTTGTTTGGAGGGATGTAAATTAATACATTTGCTATGCCAGTTAATATGAATATTGAAAGTAGAATAGCCATATGATGAAAGTGCATCTCTGAGTACATGTAGCTGAAGGACTGTAGGTTGACATACAGCAGTTTGGACATCCTAAAGACGTCCTCACAGTAGCCAACTTGTAGTCAACATAGATGTTTATAAGTAGATAAATGGACAAAGAAAATGCAGAATATATACTTAGTGTAGGGTTTCACTGAAGCTGCAAAGAAGAATTAAATTATGTTATTTGCAAGAAAGTGGAGAGAAGAGATTCTCATGAGAAGTGAAATAAGGCACACTGAGAAAGACAAATCTCATGTTTTCTCTCATAATACCATATCTAGATAAAAGAAGCACATATGCATGTCAAACGTATAAGACATGAACATAGAGTTGGGACTATTTAGAAGAGGAAGGGGATAGAGGCCAAGGGAAGACAGTGTAGGAGTGGTGTACCAGACGAATTGGGATATCTAGAATTCAGCCTTTTCCGGCTCTGTCATTCATGTTGAACTGGCTTTTGTCCTATTTGTACTTCATTGTCACAAATGGTTGCTACATTTTCAGGTCTTGGGTCTCTATTTCAGGCAAAAGAAAAGAAGCTATGAACTCCACTCCCAAGAGGGGTTAGTTCTCTTTCACAAGAATTATCTGTGTGGTTGTTTATAGGTGCAAGAAAGGTTAGTGAAGTGAGAATCTTATCTGTACACTTGGATGCATCTAACCAAAATGAGTATTGTCTTAGAAAAGATAATGGGGGTAGGTGTTAGGAAGGAGCCCAGTACCCAGTGCTGCCTGCTCTGTTCAGTGCCGTGTGCCAGGAATGGCATGCTTGCTGTGAAAGCATATTTCTTAGTCGTGGGTGTAACCACTGTAAAACCCGAGAAACAGTAGGTTAAGGTAGTGGGATGATAAGATTGAAGATGTTGAAGCTTTAGTGTGATTGGAATAGTAGAATTTATACATGACTTCTGATTCTGAATGCATCACGTTTTTCATTGTGTTACATTCTAACTTGGGCTTCTGTTAAATAATCATGTAGCCTGCATTTGTGGGAAGGTTTTAGAACTGGTTTTGGAACTGGTTTTCATGTGTTTCTTCTTAAATAAATTGAACACTTAAAAAAAGAGTGTCAATTTTATCTTTATATTTTCACTACTGAGTACTATTTTTAATAAGTAGTTAAAGGCTAAAATATAGGAAAACCAAACCCCTATTTTCTATATTAGCAAACTGGGAAGAGGGAAGGTTGTGGGATACCATGTTTGCTTGATAGCTCCTAATGGGGCTACTATTTGAACGGATGTTGCATTCGTGGTTGAGATCGTGCTTCTGAAGTATAAAAGGATAGGCTAGGGTGACATAAGAGAGGAAGTCCTGTGTTTTCCAGTGTCCCTGACTCAAAGCTGTAATGCAAATCAGTTAGATTAAGGCTTAGTTCAAATAAAGTAAATGAGTATTCCAAAGGGCTAGTCCTTAAGGTACAGAAGAAAAGAGCACTGAAGTCAAAAGACCAGTGTGCTGAACCCAACCAGAATTGCCTCAAACCCCAGTCAAGGGGATTGGACCAAATGGTCTTTTTTAAATTCTTGGAGCCAAGACAGTATGTAACTCATGGCGCTCGGTGTTTTCATAGGTATTCTGACATTTCTTGACATCTGTCAAGTCAGACTGTTTTATATTTCTGAAATATAGAAAATGTAACAGCCTTGTCACCTCTCTGGGAACTTTGCCAGTGAGGAGTAAACATCCTTCCCTGTCTCCTTAAATGAGGTACTTGGTCACACTGACAGTCTTAGTCTTCATTTTGTTTTTCAGATCTGGTCCCGTTCTTTTTTACAGTGTTTTCTTAACTATATTCTGAATTTGTTGAAATATAGTAAATTGAAACTGTCAATTTATGTCTTAGGCTAAAACCAGAATTTTTTGTTTCATAAAGTATATATTTGACAAATATAGCTTTAAAAAAACCAAACCAACACATTTTTTTCATTAGAAATACCTGGCTGGCATATGATATGGCCTAATTAAGGAAGAATGTATAGTTTCGTCTCTTACAGAAGAAATGTGTTGAATATAAAAAACTTAAATAGCAAATAACTGGTATTACCATTATAAACTTACACTTGTCAGAATTGAAATAAAGTGAATGTAGCTTTTGGTTTCTTCTAAATAATGTTCTTATTAGGCAGGCCAAGAGAATAGAAAAACATATTTCCAAAACCGGAGACAATATATAAAATTTGGATGAACAGACTAAAACTACCTGTTAATATTTTGATCCAGAGATAATTGTGACTACTTCAATATCTTTTTCTCTTCTTATGTTAAATATAATATTTGAAATAAAACTGTGTATACTTAGCAATATGCCAAATTAGATATACTGTTGTGAGTTGGTTAGTGAAAGCCATAAATAAGAGAAATTTGTTTATTCTGTTAGCTTTTGTGATGACACTTAAGTAGCATTCTGATTGTTTTTTACTAATGAAGATAAATTCTTTTGTAGTTGTGTTTTTGGCTAACAATAATTACTATTTATTTTCTTCTGTTATATTTATACAATTAGAATTACTACATCAAAAATTGTAGGTTTCTATTTATATTAATAACTTTCTATTAAGTTATTAATAAGACTATTAGTCTTAGAGCTGTGTATAGTCAGCAGTATAATTTTTTAAGACCTTTGTCAAATGGATAAAAAAGGGTGTAATCATCTTTGTCAAATGGGCAAAACACTGTAATCTTTTTTTTTTTTTTTTGGTCAAAGCAGCAGTTTTCTTTAATGAAAATAATTCAGGTACACTTTTTTATTTCTGTGTGAGGAGTTTATTTTCCTTAGTTATCTGTCTGATGCTATACTAATCATCTATTTCTAATCTATTACTTAACCTATTCGCTTAATTTTTAAAATTTATTTTGCTTCCTTTTGAACATTCTTGTAAGTTTTACCTTGTCTATTATTCATTTAGTTGTCTTTATTGTTCTACCAATTAAAAACCTCCTTAATTAAACTACATCATTTTCAACTTCAATATTAGTCAGTGGGATTAATAATGAAAACCTTATTAAAACAATTTTGGTCAATAATTTGGTAATGTTGGACTCAGATTAGTAGGTTTTTTTTAAAAAAAAACACTTGAGTCTTTGCAAAGCAAAATAAAATTAGAATGCATGTAAGCAGCAAGTTTTAGATGATTTTGACTAGAATGAAATTGCTAAGCATGCAGGTTCAGTGATAAAATGTAGGAAGTATAGACCTTCTTTATGTGTCCTTGGTGATGGTGGGGCACAGCTGATACTCTAGCTGAATCTTTACAATTAGCTCATGGACTCGATTTTTTTTTCTCTCTTCCTCATACTTTCAGAACATATTAATGAATATAAAAGGGGCATTGCAATTAGGAGTTGGATCCAACTTTGTTTTTGTTATTGTTTTACACTGTGATGGTAGGAATCAAATCGCGGATCTAGGACATGCCAGACAACTCCCTGTCACTTTGTTTTTCCAGATAAGATCTCACCATGTAGCTCAGGCAGGCCTTAAACTGCTGGCAGGCCAGTTAGTCTCAGTTTTTCTGTCTTTGCCTCCCAGGTCCTGGGATAATAGGCATATGCCACTACACTACACTTCTGTAGAAAAATGAAACAAGTGTCAACTTTGGGAGGCAGCATGACATTTTATGGAGTTAAAAATAGTTCTGAATTAGTGGATAAAAGCATGAAGCTAGTAATTAAGGTAGGTACAGTCAGTCAGTTCTCCCTGAACAGAAAATACTAAGGCAGAAGTTACACTAAGGATTTTCTACTGGTTAGCTACTATTTCTCTGTAGCTAATTAAGTTTATTCAGGTTAAAAGTATTTCATTGCCTAGTAATGGTGCCTGGCATTATAATTGATTTTAGGTTTTGGGGATAGTATCAAAGTTTAGCTAATTAAATACTTTATGTTGGTTATTGTAAGTGCAAGAAAATGGGAATGGGAATAAAAATATAGTTACTAAAATGTCAGCTCTATGGAAAGAAGAGAGAGTCAACCTGCTATCAGTCACAGTTCATACCTGACTTTCCAACAATGGAATCCTATTGCCTCTGAACTTTGAGAATGTATTTTTGTCAGAAAGACAGAAACATGTGTTCTTTGGAGGGGCGGGGGATGAGGGAGGAGGAGAGAGGGGGAGGAGAGAGAGAGAATGTGTGTATGTACAAATTATTTTAAGTGACAAATCTTTTTTTTTTTTTTTAATTTTTTGAGACAGGGTTTCTCTGTGTAGCCCTGGCTGTCCTGGAACTCACTCTGTAGACCAGGCTGGCCTCGAACTCAGAAATTCGCCTGCCTCTGCCTCCCAAGTGCTGGGATTAAAGGCGTGCGCCACCACTGCCCGGCTTTTTTCTTTCTTTTTTTTAAAAAAAGTTTTATCTGCCAAATAAAAGCCTGCCCTCAAACCCCTCTAGTCTTTGGAGTGATCAGATAACAAAAGGGATAATTATTTAAACAAGATCCCTAGTACAAGCACAGGAGAGTCATTTAACTCCTAGGGGAGAACATTGGCAGGAAATTCTTTCCCAGGAAAGGCTGTCATGAACTTTGAAACAAAAAGTCACCCAGGCCAAGAAGGAACTTAGAAGAAATAGCTGGAGGCAGAGAGGTGGTATATCCCAAAGGTATAGCATGCTTGGTGATGGAGCCAAAAAAAAAAATGCTCTCTCAAAGTAATATTCCATAACTTGTTAATGTTGGAGTTTGGAGAATAATTTGAAAAGAAATGAGTTGAAGTAATAATAATAAGCAAGGGCATTCAAAGAATCAACATCAAATATGTGAGATGTTTTTATCTTTATTTTAACAGCCTTTAAAGCTGTTATATAAATCTTATGTCTTTGTTTCAATTTATAGTGTTACTGCATACCATGACTGAATTGTTAAAACACAAATATTAAGATAATTGGACCTTACAATGTACTAAACACAACTATTGGGCGTTTGTTTTTTTTTTTTTTTGGCCTGCAAAGAATGAGGAAAAAAATGACTGAAATAATAAGAATACCATGTACCAAGAAATTTTAAGGGACTTGTGGCTTATTGCATAATAGTAATTTAAGAACATGTTAAAGTAATTTCTGTGATATTATCTTAGAAGCTTAAGTGGGCTTAAAAGAATTTAAATAAAAATACCTAGTGGAGTTGGATTAAAGTCTCTTTTTCATCTAAAGTATTTCTTGCCTCAGTCTACTTTATATAAGACTGTACAGTAGGAATCTCTTATTCATTGACAGCTGTTATATGGCTAGTGCTTTCAGTACCTAACCTATGGTGAATTGAAATGATGAGATTCACATTGGATGGTAAATGTTCAATACCTAACCTATGGTGAATTGAAATGATGGGACTCACATTGGATGGTAAATGTTCAATACCTAACCTATGGTGAATTGAAATGATGGGACTCACATTGGATGGTAAATGTTCAATACCTAACCTATGGTGAATTGAAATGATGAGACTCACATTGGATGGTAAATGTTCAATACCTAACCTATGGTGAATTGAAATGATGGGACTCACATTGGATGGTAAATGTTCAGTACCTAACCTATGGTGAATTGAAATGATGAGACTCACATTGGATGGTAAATGTTCAATACCTAACCTATGGTGAATTGAAATGATGAGACTCACATTGGATGGTAAATGTTCAATACCTAACCTATGGTGAATTGAAATGATGGGACTCACATTGGATGGTAAATGTTCAGTACCTAACTTATGGTGAATTGAAATGATGAGACTCACATTGGATGGTAAATGTTGAAGGAACTGGAGATGTGGGAAAGTGGTAGAGTGCTTGGCTAGCATGTGAAGCACGTTAAGTTTTATTACCAGCACTCACTATGTGAGTGAGTGAGTGAGTGAGTGAGTGAAGGATTGAATGAATGAACAGAAAAATGAGTGAATGAATGAATACTGGAAAACTTCAACGGTATTTTAGACCAGGAAGAAGACAATCTAAATATATAAGAAACTCAAAGCCAATACACATATTCCAAGAATTAGCTTAGGTGAGATGCATGGAGTATAGAATAGATATTGTAAAGGCATGCATGTGAAGGTTTTCGGTTTTGTTTTTTGTTTGTTTTTGTTAGCGTGTTTTGTTTTGTCAGAATGTCAAGGAGATCTTATGTCAAGATTGTTAGAAACAAATAAATAGACGTCAGCTCCTTCATCTTTTATATAAGATGCTACCATTAGCCCATCTTTCCCCCAACTTTAGATGCTACGTATTTTTATTAGAGTTTAAAGATTGAATGTAAAATGTAATATACCAAAAATTTAAGTAGGATGTACTTATATATACGCATAGTGTGTATTTTCAGAGGTATGTAAATATCCTGTACAGTGAAATATCTTCTTTTCCATTTCACCTAAAAACCCAGCTTTTCTCAAAGGAAACCACTGTATTGATTGCCCTCAGAATTTAAAAGTATTCAAAGCAATGCTGTTAAATAAATATCCATTATCCTTAATCTAATTAGGTGAATAAAAAGTAGCTGAACTGTAATTTTGGCTGATTTACATGTCATTTGGGTTTATTTAACTGATGTTCCATTTTAAGAAGAATAATTCTATGGGTTCTGTCTTAGCTTTTAAGACAATTTAAAGTTATTTCCTGTTAATAATTTTTTTGTGTTGACAAGTAAACTTATCTGATAAGATAGTTAGCCATGAAATATGTGAATAGAATTCTGATTATCGTCTTCACAAGCCTAATACATATGGTAATATGAAAGGTACTTATTTTGTTTTGCTAGTTTATTTTCATGTGATTTTTATAGAGGAGAATATTATTTACCTTTAGAATTTAGTAATATTTTTATTAAGTGATTAATGGGTCAAAATTATACTTGAAGTTTCTCTTAGAATGTCTTGAATTACCAAATATTTCTGAAAGGCCACTAATACTGTTATTTTGATTTTGTAGATAAATAAATTAACTTTTAAAAGATTAAAAAACTTGCTCAGAGTTTATAATTTGTGATTGACAATTTAACCATTTTTACACAACCTTGTGATGCCTCAGTATGTAGAGGTACTGTAATTTATGTATGTAGCTAGATTTTTTTAAGATATAGTCTTGCTGTATATACCAAACTGGCCCTGAACCTTGCAATCCTTTGACTCACCTTCCCTTTGGGATTAAAGATATGAAACATCATGCCTAGGTCACTTTAAGTGTATTTGTCAAATAATATTACTTAGTAAATGGATAGGATATTTGAACTTACAGCTCCATATGGTTTTAACACAGGGAAATAGTAGTGTTTCCTATTAAGGAGAAAGTTAAATGTAATTCAGTTAATAAATAATCTATTCAAGATACAAACACTTATCCTTAATGTTGCACATTTGCTTTTCTAGACTCCATTTTTGTATGCTTATTTACTTAGTTTTCTTTTACTTATTTATTTATTATAGGGAGATTCTCGGACTCTTCCATTTTCTGAGAACGTGAGTGCTGTTCAGAAATTAGACTTTTCCGATACAATGGTGCAACAGAAATTGGACGACATCAAGGATCGAATAAAGAGAGAAATAAGGAAAGAACTGAAAATCAAAGAAGGAGCTGAAAACCTGAGGAAAGTTACAACTGATAAGAAAAATTTGGCTTATGTAGATAACATTTTGAAAAAGTCAAATAAAAAATTAGAAGAATTGCATCACAAGCTACAAGAATTAAATGCACACATCGTTGTATCGGATCCAGAGGACTCTGCAGGTATTGTACTCTGTTGGCTGTTTCTTTGATATCTTAGCAGGATAGACATCCTTCCAGAGAATTTTGTTTTATGATGGTAGTTTTTAGCTGTTGGAAAAGTACAGAAACCGTTTTCTGATGTAGTTAGGATCTTGTTTCCATACTGTTCAGGTTAGTGAGTTTATGGCTATGAAAACTGAAACATTTACTTAGAGGTAAGTAACTGCTGTATAAAACCTTAGCGAGTAGGACAGGACTTGGAGTTATTTTCTAGTATTCTTTTTTTTTTTTTTTTTAAATATTCTGAATTTTCTAGTATTCTTTTGTACTGAGTCAACCACGTGCTCTTAACCTTATGATCAGTAGCAAAGTGTACCAGGTGATTCAAAAGTGAAAAATTCATTCCATGGGGCCAACAAGATGTCTTAGAGAGGAAGGGTGCTTGTTTCTTAGCCTGAGTTCTGGAGCCTGAAGACTTGAGACCTTTTAATTCCCAATAACCACATAATGGAAGGACTGATTTTCTTCTGACTTCATTTACCCACCCCCCCCATTAAATAAATATGAAAGAGAGATGCGTTCTATAAAAATCTTTTCAGCCATTAATCAAACTTATCACCTTGGCGCTTTGTGCACTATGAACCTGAATTAAGCACTTGAACTCTCAGGTACATTGCTTAATAAGAACAAAAGTCAAAACAAAACAAAATCCCAAACATTACCTTTTACTTTCCTGTAAGTATAAACAACAAGAGGGAAATGTAACTCATGGTTCCAAAAAGACCTTTTGTTTTTAGAGTTGGAGAGGGGGTGCTGAGACAGAATTTCTCTTTGTGACCCTCGCTGTCCTGGAACTCACTCTGTATCCCAGCTGGTATCAGAATCACAGGCTGTGTTTCCAGAGTGTGGGTGCCACTCCCCCCAGCTACATTTTTTTTTTAAGCCAACCGATATTAGACATTTTCCCAGTAGTACGAGAAATGAAGATAGGAAAACTGCCTGCCTCCTGCAGACTGAAGGCAGCATTGCTTTTTTATTGTTTAGCTTTCCAAGGAAAATGTGAGTAAATTAAGCTCTATAATCCTTTCATTTGCAGAATGAAAATAAAGGAAAAATCACTTATTAAAAAGTGAAACACTAGTATCAGAGATTTTAGACAAACATGTCATTAGCTAGTAAGATAGAATAGATGTAAAATTAACAGTCTAAAAAGTGTCAGAAAATACAGTATTTAGTGTTTTTCATTTACTTAATTGGTATCTACATGTAGGACTCAGAACTCTTATTTGGAGGTTGTATATAGATTTCAACCATGTGCAAGAACTTAATCTTTAAAATAACATAAATAATAGGAAACCAGTCTTTGTTTCACAACTGAAACAGTCACAAAGGTATGAATTAATTTGCTCAAAATGGTCAAACTAGTTATACAACACTTTCTATTTCTACTCCTCAGCTAGGAGTCTCTTACCCATAAACTTAGTAATTATATTATAAATGGAAACATGTATTATGAAAATTCCGTTTTTAGTAGTAGTATTTTATAAACTAAGATAGTCTATTGTGTTTGGATCTCTGCCAAGTCCTACATGTCTTGCCTATTGCGTCTTTAGAATTCTAAAATAAGTAACTGCTAGAGCTTTAAACTCTATTTAGAGAAAGCATTTCTTTTCTTCATAGAATGCTGAGAACTGCCTTGTGATTCATTCAAATATGAATGTTTTAGTGACACAAAATGTGACCCATTTGGTTTCTCTAGTCCCCTTTAAAAAATAATTTTAGTGGAATAAAAACCCCATATAATAAAACGTGCGAGTGATTTATATATATGTTGAAATACATGATTTGATGTTTGTTTGTTTGTTTTTTTTTAAACAAATGTGTATAATGTATCTAGGGAGATGCATTGGGTCTACTCAGAAAGCTCCATCCCTTCAGTGGTTCCATTCCTTACTGTCGTAGTCAGTTCCCACTCAGTCCTCAGCCTCTAGTATATTTTCCTCACTTAACATCAAATGGTTTAGAATATTGATCATTTCTTTAGACTTTTTTTAAAAAAAGACCTCCTTTAAGTCCTACTATCAAATTCATAGGCTCCCTCAGAAGCCAAGTTGATGACAATGTGAAACCTTCCCTGACTGTTTATTCTTTTCCTCCCTCTGCTACTTTGTTCATTTATTGTTGTATTGTAATTTATTTCAGCCACCTTTATTCCTCACTAAATTGTGTGCCTCTTGAAGGTTCACATATTTCCTCATGTTCTCCAGGGTTGTTATAGAAACTGGGACATAGCAGCATATAATTGTGACTATTAGAAATGTTTAAAACCCAGCAAATCAAAATTGCACCTTCATTTTTGTAATTATTATGAAAGCATATTTTGTCATTTCACTTTAAACATTAAGTTAGGTAGAGGATAAGCCTAAAATTAAGTTTTAGGATAAAACCAAAACTGTTTTCTATTGATAATGTTTTGTTTCTTTGTTTGTTTGACTGGTTTTAATGGTAATGTTTAATATTTACTTTCTAGATAATGGGAAACCAAATATAAAGGTGTTAGTTTGTGCTTTGATTGCTTAATACTTTATTTAGTGTGCTGGAACAAACTTTCGTAATTTTATGAAAATCCGCTGTGTGTGTGTTCTTTGAGCACAGGCGTATACAAACATGACATGGTACATACATGGAGACTGGAAGAGACAGTTTTGTGTGTCAATCCTTGCCCTTTACCGTGCTTGGTATAGGACCTTGGGTTGTTTATGGCTGTGTATGTACACCCAGCTAGCTGGCCAGCAGATTGCTGAGGTGTCTCCTGTCTGTGCCTCCTGTCTCCCTGTAGGAAGGAACACTAGGACTGCGGACGTTGTATTATCATGTCTGACTTGTATGTGGGCCTGGGGCTCTGAACTCCAGCTGTCAGACTTGACACTGAGCTCTCACCTCAGCCTAGAGGCTTGTTCTTCATTTAACTCTGAAATAGATCTTAAGTCAGAGTTACACACTTGCCATGGCACATATATGGAGGCCAGGAGAGACAGCTTGTGTGTCAGCCCTCACCTTTTACCATGCTTGGTATAGATAGGATCTTTGATTGTTCACTGCTATGTACAGTAAACAGTTTTATCAGGTGGACTTCTTAATTATATAATGCTGAAATGTTGTTTATTTTAAAGGCCTGGACTTTTGGGGCTGGTATTAAAAATTAAGGTGTTCATTTGCTGTTCCAAGTTACATGAAATGAGTATTTGCTGTTCATCCCAGAATTTCTTGATCTTCCATTTATTTTCTCTATACTTTAATAAACTATTTCAGTAATTGCATAAAAGCAAATGACAAAATTCAACCTCTTTCATGATAAAAATTCAACAAATTAGAGGTAGTAAGAATTGTACTCAGCACACTCAAACACACATACACATGCATGTATGAGAGATAGTCTCATAGTTCCTATCACATTAATAGTAAATAATTGAAAGCCTTTTCTAGAATGTCAGAAGCAAGACAGGATACCTACTCTTAGGGTTCTCATCAGTAAAGTACTAGAAGTCCTCGCTAGAGCAATTAAGGAGGAGAGAAACTAAAATGCAACTAGATAATAAAGAAGAAACGAATTATCTATCTCTACTTGTTGACAGCATTATTTTGTACATAGAGAATTCCATCTAACTCCCCAAAATTCCCCCCAAAAAACGGTTAGAACTGATAATGAAATTTAGTAAAGTTTTAGAATATAAAATGGGTAGCATTTCCTTACATTAATAGTATGATAAATGAAAATGAAATTTTAAAAAATCCTACTTATTAATAATATCAAATTTCACATATTTAGGACTTAATCTAATCAAGGAAATGAACCATACAATACAAATTGTTAAATATTAGCTATAAGAAATTTAAATGCCATAAATCAGAGGGAAAATGTCCTATGCTCATAGGTAGAATAATTAATATTTTAACCAATGTAGTGTAGGTCTGTAAATTCTTCTAACTTAGAAGGCTGAGACAGGAGGATTGCAAGTTCAAGATCTACCTGGTCGACAAAGTGAATTTAAGGCCTGCCCAGGTAATTTAGTAAGGCCATGTCTGAGTAGAGGATCAAGGGTATAACACAGGGTATAACATGCTTTGTCTAGCATGCTTGAGTCTTTAGAAGGTATCAAATAATCATAGTAAAATGTCCATACTAATGAAAGAAATCTATAGATGCAATGGAGTCTCTGACAAAATCTTAATATTCTTTTATTAGTAATAAGTGGGGTGTGCATGCTTATGTACATGTATGTGTATGAGCCACATGTATAGAGGTCAGAAGACAGTTTCAGGAATGCTTTTCTCCGTCCGTCGTGAGTCATGGCAAGCACCTTCACCTTTTGTGTCATTTTGCCAGCATCCAGTTTCACTCTTCACAGAGATGTTATGGAAAAACCTGTGACAGAAGACCATTTAGAAAGAAGAACATCTAGAAGTATATTACTGGTTTTCAAAGTTATTTTAAAGCTATATTAATTAAAACAGCATGATATTGGCATAAAACAGACATCAACTAATAAAGCAAACTGTTCCAGAAGAAAGTCTACACATTTATCATCAATTTTGGCAGAAGTGTTAGGAATGAATGCTCAACAGAGAATGCCTCTTTAATAAATAGTTTAGAAAACTGGATATCTATATGTGGAAAAACAAAAATTGACACATAATGCACCCTTACACTGAATCAATTAAAAATGGATTAAAGACTTAAATCTAAGGTTTGAAGCCATAAACTGTAAGAGGCAAACTAGGAGAGAATATTCATGTCCTTGGCCTAAGAAGGGCCTTCTTGAAAAATAGTTAATTGGCTTACAATACATTTTAAAAGTTTAACATGACAAAGGAAACAAGAGATTGAAGAGACACAAGGCACAGGTTACAGAAAATATATGCAAATTATAGATTAAGATATTATTCAAGAAACTCAGACTACTAATAAAGAAAATATTACCCTAGTTTTTTTGGGTTTTTTTAAATTTTTTTTTTTTAACTTATTCACTTTACATCCTGCTCACTGCTCCTCTCTCACAATCCATCCCCAACTCCTCCTCTAGGCAGGTAAGGGCCCCCTTGGGTATCCCCCTACCTTTGACACTTTAAGTCTCTGCGAGGCTGGACGCTTCCTCTCCCCGAGAGCTATAGGTGTGGTTCACTGATAGTGTAAGACTCTGGGCTCTACCCAGCACCACAAATATGGGCAGGAAGTTAAAAATTAAAACCAAAACCAACCAAATAAACAACAACAACAACAAAACCTCAACAAAACAAACCCTAAATATAAGCACTTCTTAGAAGAAAGGAAAATTGAATTGTTTAATAGCTAATCATTGGAGAACTATAACTGAAAAACATGGAGAGAGATTTCTTCCCACCTCTTAGATGGGTTATTTACTTAGAAGTTTAAGGATACATGTTGGCAAGGATGTGGAGAGGAGGAAATCTGTGTGTTCTTAGTGCTATTGCAACTCAGTAGAACTAATATGGGAAATAGTATGAAGGTTTTTCATAAACAAAAGATCAAAAAAGCTGCTCAGTGGTAAAAGTGTGTGGAAGACCCCCATTCCATCTGTACCACTACAAACATGAGCAAAACAATTGCCATATGATTCAGTAGTCTTACTTCTGCGTATTTGTTCAAAAGAATTGAAATTATCACATGAAAGAGATGGTGCACATGCCCCCATGTTCCTTGTAGTAGTTTTTACTGTAGCTATGCTGTGCACACAATTGACATTATTAACAAATGGATTAAAAATAGGGTTTCAATCTGGGACTATAGTTCACTTGGTAGAGATCTTTCCTTCTAAGCACAAGGTTCTAAACTCAAACCTTAGTACCACCACTCCCTCACATGGTTTTATATATGTGGGGAATACCATTAAGCCATTAAATGGCTAGAAGCTGCCATTTGAAACATAGATTAACCTAGTGAGCATTATCATAAGTCAAATGAGCTATAAAGAGAAGGAGACAAGTACTATATCAGATTATTTGCATAGTAATTTAAAAACATCAACTCAGAAATAGAGTACAAGGAGCTATTTAATTAGCCTATTTTGGACATTCCTGGTGTATACATGAAAGATTACACTGTGTACAATATTCACCAGTGAAAAGTATAATAATACCTTTTAAAAAGAATTCTCTTTTTATAAAGAGAATAATTTTATGGAATGTTATTTTTAGCACACATAGAAATTAGGAGTTTATGGTTAGTTGAGACTAAATGTACCTTACATGAAAGATTATGGAGCTCTGTAAGATGGAGCTGTTAGGTTAGGAATTAGCACCAATTCAAAAGGATCTATGTGGGAAAGAACCATTTCTGAGTCTTGGTATTTTAAATGAAACATTCTTAAAGAAGAGGTTCAGAAAATGATGTCAGGCTTTTTGGTGCCCAGTTAGATACCAGAGTCAGGAGGATCAGGAGTTCAGGCCAGCCTGGGTTAGGCTACATAGTGTACAGACCAGCTAGTGCTACACAGTGAAGCTCTGTCTCAAAACACACAACAGACCCTACAACTTGTGTCAACTATGGTGTTAAAAGCCTTAATTCCAGCACTTGGGAGGCCTAGGCCCTGTCTCAAAAAAACAAAACCAACAAATACAGCATGTTTTAAGTTCCCTGTTTTCATCTGTTAAAAATTATTTATTGTGTTGTATGAGAATGGGGGTTGGAGGGGTGCACAAGCTACTAGTTCTAGGGATTTATTTCTTATTAAGCTTTACAGCTTTATCCACTGAGCTATCTCCCTGACCCACGTTTTTCATCTGAAGTCATTTGTCTATCTTCTCATACCCTCAAAATACAGTGAGTAATTACAATTATTAATCTAGTGATTTTCTTTAATATCTAGTATATATGAGGGTTTTTTGTTATTTTTGTAAGCAAGTAACAAAATTGAGGTTTGTATTTGTTTTTTCAAGAGAAAATTAATCTTAGCTTTTTTGATGAATAAAGTATAATTTATTAAACCATTCTTAGATCAATAGAAGTATAAATTTAATTTTGCTGCTATTATAATTGTGGCATGAAAATTAAAATGGAATTTTATATGTAGTATAGTATAAAGGATGAATCTATAAAATGGTTTGTTATATAATTGCTTAGTATTCCTACTGTCTAATGAGTTCCTTACTCTTGAACACTACGGGTGACTCTGTGACTAGCAGCAAATCACTTTTGTCCATCCTTGGGTGTGTTTCCTGTTTGCCATAAGCATACGACTAAATGATGTGTAGATCCTTAATATTTGTTAAAAATTATTTTTATCTTTTTATTTAATGTATTGAGTGTTTTATCCACATGCATATGTGCACCATGTGCATGCCTTGTGCCTAAGGAGGACAGAAAAAGGCATAGTTACGGGTGTTGGTGAACAGGGTGTTGGGTCCCTGCATTTGAGTCCTGAGAACTGAGCCTGGGTCTTCAGCAAGAAGCAGCAAATGCTCTTAACTGCTGAGTCATCTCTCCAGCTCCATTACTTGAATTTTTTGATGTAATTAAAAAAAAATACTAATAAGGTAAATGTTTGGCGGGGGGTATTGCTTGGTTTTTTTTTGTTTTTGGTTTTTTTGTTTGGTTTTTTGGTTTTTCTGTACCATCCTGGTAGTTAACATATTGTGGATATACCATAACCTAGACTGACTGAGAAGGAAGTCTCAAAAGAGAATCACTGAATTCAGTTGTCTTGCGGGCATGTCCATGAGGGGTTGGTTTTAGTGCCTTATTTGATGTGGTAAGAAAAAGGGTAAGATGGATACTGTGTAGCACCAATCCTTGAGCAGAAGAAAAGAATGTCTTTATCTGCTACCCCCTTTCTCCCCCAAACTTCACTAAGCTTCAAACTGCTAAGCCTTGTAGTTACTCTTCTCCCCAAGTCCATATTTATTATAGTCCAAAAACTATTTATGAATAGTTTTACTTTTAACAATGTCATAAAAATAGAAATGAAGTATGTAGTCTTTAGAAACTAAAGTTAGCCTGTTGCCTTTGATAGTTATCTAATATGTATGTAAGTATCAATAATTATAAAATTCTTCTGAGTAGTCAGTTGAATAGATGTATCACAGTTTTATTTATTCACCATGCATATTGGAATTACTGTTCTGTTTTAGGTAGTAGTCAGCCAAATTGCTATATTCATGAATGGAATTTTGTAGGAGTAAAAGTTTTCACTTCACTTTAATAAAGACTTAGGACAAAGATTGCAAATATATGTGCTATAGTGTCTTTAAATGTGAATTGTCAAAGTATTTTTCAGAGAGGCCATATTATGTTTTCTTCTCACCAGCAATGTGTGGGAATTCTGTAATACCACATGCCCTCCAGTCTGATATGTGTAATGGTTAACAGTGTACCTTGTTGTACTTACAAACTTGAAGCAGGATAAAGAAAAGTTTAAGGAGAATATAAAAAGCAGCTGCATAGACCTTAGGCTCAGAGTATATGCAGAATAAAGTCTCCTTTCCTAGGAGGTGCTGTGCACCACTTTCAGACAATAAAATACAACACATGAGCAATTCTGAACAAATATTGCCACCAGTGTTTCACTTTAATCAAAAGCTGTCACACCCACCAATCTTACCCTTGTCCATTGCTTGTAATACATTAAGAAACCTAACCTGAGTTGACATTAGTTTATTAAATATTTAAGCAAATTTCTTCAGTTGATAGCATTTGAAAAAGGTTACCTTAACTTTTTTATACAAAATAAAAAAGCTCCATTATATTTGTGGTGACTATAAAAGATAAGTCTCCCTCTAGGTAGGAAAGTTGGACTTTAGGAGAATTATGAGCAGGTAGCTAACATGACAGGACTCTGGAGCACTTTTGTTTTTAAGCCATCAGTTTATGAATACCAAACGAAAGCCAAAACGTTGGTCAGTGAATAGTATTTAGTGACTTGTAGACTTGTAGATAGACGCTTAAGAAAATGGATAAGTGACTAGTGTGTCGATATAATAATACTTTTAGTAATTTAGATTTGACTAGGCTTCCTTCAACTGTCTTTCCTTCCAACTGTTTTAAATGAAGTAAATAGCTTTGTTCCATTAAGCAGACACTCTGGCTATACAAATGTATGTTTATGGATTTTGAGCCTAGAGTCAGCTATAAATGAAGACCAAAGGTAATCTGTGATCTGAGTAGTCAATCATCCAGCTAGGTCAGTATATTGCTGTATGGTTGCACACCACTTGGATGACCTTCAGACCTTCTTTTCATTATTTATTAAAAAGAAAAAGAAGCTACGCAGTATGTTCCTCCCTGGGGTATTTGTGAACAAGATGTTTTAATAGAGTATAGGTCAAGCATGAGGTACCTAAGGTCACATGATCAGAATGTAAAACTTCTCTAGATGTAGGTAAAAATCTTAAGAAAAGTTTGTCCTGACACAAGGAAAAAAAAGACTCAATGTCAACCATATTTCTAATCTCATAAACAACAGGGTGGCTTGGAAAGATGCCTAAGAACACTTGATGCTTTTGCAGAAGGCCTGAGTTCAGTTCCGAGCACACACATAGCAGTTTATAGCTACTTGTAATTGTAGTTCCAGGGGGTCCAATGCCCACTTCTGGCCTCAACAGATACAGGCACTGCATGCTGTGGTAGACTTAAATACATGCAGAAAAAAACACATTCCTCATGAAATAAAAATAAATATTTTTAAGAGGACAGTTAGGGAAACGATTGATCTAAAAATAATGTTAATTCCCATGCTCCAAGACTATATTAACCTTTAATATATCTTTGAAGCATTTATTCAGTTGTGGTTTTATCAAAAAATATTAAAAGTTCCAGAAGCCAGTCAGCTACATGGCTCAGTGGGTGTACTGACTGGTTTTGTGTGTCAACTTGACACAGGCTGGCGTTATCACAGAGAAAGGAGCTTCAGTTGGGGAAGTGTCTCCATGAGATCCAGCTGTGGGCAATTAGGGGTCAAGGGGCGGGCCCCTTGTGGGTGATGCCATCCCTGGGCTGCTAGTCCTGGGTTCTATAAGAAAGCAAGCTGAGCAAGCCAGGGGAAGCAAGCCAGTAAGGAACATCCCTCCATGGCCTCTGCATCAGCTCCTGCTTCCTGACCTGCTTGAGTTCCAGTCCTGACTTCCTTTGGTGATGAACAGCAGTGTGGAAGTGTAAGCTGAATAAACCCTTTCCTTCCCAACTTGCTTCTTGGTCATGATGTTTGTGCAGGAATAGCAACCCTGACAAAGACAGTGGGATAAAGGCTTTCCACCTCAGCTAATTGCCTGGCTATCCCCAAGACACCTATGGTGGAAGGAGAGAACTGACTCCTACGAGTAGTCCTCTAATCCACACTGTGCACATGATGCACATGATGCACGTGTATTACAAATGTGATTTAAAAATAAAAAGCATTGGAAGCAGCATATCTGATGTACTGCAGATTTGTGGTAAGGAAGGGTGATAACAAACCAGTATTGGTTTTGACCTTTAGACTTTCATCTCTAGGGAATCTTTTAACCATGTTGTATTTTCTGGTAACTTCCAAGGTTACCAGATATGTTAGCCAGACTATGTTCTCTGAACTGTACTGATGGTCTGTGGACAGGAGGGTGTCCTGTCGCCTTACCCTTGTATAATGTCTAAAGTTGAAAAGTCTTTGCCTGTGATGTCTGTCTTGTTAACAACATTACCCCAGTGGCTCATAATTAAACCTTGACATTTAGTATGAGCATCATCCTGGCCACCTTCACTTTCCTGTTCAGGACACAAAGGCCCGATTGTATTTTATAACACAGCTATTATCTGTATCTTTTCTTCTTGACAGCCAGATCTTCTTCATGCTAACTTAAATTGCTGCTAGCTTTATTTTTAACCAAGTTCCATTGGGGAGTTGGGTTTTTGTTGATTGGGTTGGTTTGGCTTGTTTGCTGCCATCCTTGTATTTTTGTTTTTCTGTTTGTTTTTTTTGGGGGGGGGGGGCGGAGGGAGGATCTTGTAGCCCAGACTGGCCTCAAACTTGCTGCTAGATAACAGTGACCTTTGACTCCTGAGTGCTGGGATTATAAATTCATCTCACATCACGCTTCCTGATACTGATTCCGTCCTGTTGTTTGTTTCCTTATTTCATGTTTTCAGTGGGTCTCCATCCTCTTTGTACTCATTTGTATACAGTACAATTTTATAACATGTCTGAGATTCCCTTTATAATGGCCTGGTGTCTGCATGTTATTTCAGTTTCTGCTGTTAATCCCAAATCTAGTTTTTCCCATAATAGTTATATTTGCCTTGTCCTTTTTACCTCTCTGTACTTGCACACATGTTAATGTGCAGAGATTTTATATACCCAGTGCGACTCACTTGGAGAAACTATTTTCCTTTATGAATAGTTAGAGATCCTGTCTCAGAGTTGAGAACTCATGTCTACTTCGCCTCTCAGTACTCGAACCCAATCTGGTTTGGACTTGTGTTGGCCCTATACATTTTAAATTTTTTTGTACTTTTCAGTTTTATGTATTTGCTACGTTTATTTCACATTGTATATAACATACATGAAATTTCTTTGAAATGTATTCTTTGAAGATTTCATATATGTAAACAATATAATATCAATGTTCACTCCCCTCCTCCTTCTCAGGGACTCTTTTTTCTTCTTTCTTACTCCTCCTTTTTTCTTCAGCCAGAGAATAATTAATGCTACATATTATGTGTTCATGCATGTGAAACTATCTACTGGAGCATGCCACACCAAAGAAGGATGAGTCGACTGCCCATAACCCTCAGTTGAGACAGGGCCTCACGAGTGCCTCTACCATCTCTGTTGGCTCTTTGGTGGCTCGATCTTGTGGAGGTGACTACAGCTCTTCTGTGAGTCATGCGTGCAGTAGCTATGCCATACCCGGCACACAGCATTTCCACAGCAAGGCTCTATCTTGCTCTTTTACATTCTCCTGCCCTCTCTGTGTGGTGTTCCCTGAGTCTTGCAGGGTGGGCATTAGTTGATAAAGATTTCCCATTTAGGAACTGAAGAGATGACAGTAAGAGCATTCTGCTTTTCCAAAGGACCTGAGTGTGGTTCCCAGCGCCTATGTTGGGTTGTTCACAACTGCCTGTCACTCTAGTTTCAGGGGACCCAACGTCTTCTGAATTCTGCAGGCACGAACTTACAGTCAATCACATATTCATATACAGACACACATATGCATATAATTCAGAATAAATATATCAAGATGTCCCATTTAGAGCTGAGCACTTAAGTCAGTGAGTGAAGTCTTTACCAGGCTAATTCCACAGACTTTTTTCTTATTTGTGACTTCTCCACTTGAGCTTTGTATGTTTTTAACAGTACTAGAACTTTGTGTTAATACTTGTTGAAATGCAGTTTCAATATGTCAGCTTTTATTTTATAGCTGTGTTTATCCCTATGTTTGGTGAATTGGAATAAAATCTATCTTATCTGTATTCTGATTTTAAGGTGAGAGTTTTGTGATTGTAGGGAATATTTCATTCCCATTTTTGACTGCTTTTATATATTTATATAATGCTCTAGATACATTATGGTTTAGGTCTCTTGTAAACAGCATATAGTAAGATTTGAGTAAGTATATGAGTAAATCCGTGTATACTTGCAATCAGGAGACAACTTCAGGTGTCATTGCTTTTGAGAGAAGATCTCTCATTGGTTTAGAACTCACCAGGTAGTCTCTGACGATTAGCCAGAGATCCCAGAGATCCATCACTCTCTGCCTCTTGTGTGCTGGAATTACAAGCATGTGTCACTACACCTGGCCTTTTATTTGGATACTAGTGGCCAAGTTCATGTTCTTGAGCTTGTAGGCAAGTACTTAATTGGTAGAGCTGTCTACTCAGCCTAGATTTGATTTTATTAATTTTTCCAATCAACTCTTTGCTGTTTGACGGTATCATTTATATTTTTTTTAAGTGTGGTTTCTTTTTATTTTATTTTTTTTTAATTTTATTTTCTATTTTATTTTTTTTTTATTTACATTCCAAATCATTTCCCCTTTCCCGTTTCCTCCCTCCCCGAAAGTCCCATAAGCCCCCTTCCCTCCCTCTGTTCCCTATTCAACCCCCTCTCGATTCTCTGTCCTGGCATCCCCCTACATCCAGTCTTTCCAGGACCAGGGGTCTCTCCTTCCATCTTCTTAGAAATCTATTGATATGCGGATTGTGTCTAGGGTATTCCGAGATTCTGGGTTACTATCCCCTTATCAGTGACTGCATACCATGTGTGTTCTTTTGTGATTGGGTTACCTCACTAAGGATGATATTTTCAAGTTCTGACCATTTGCCTAGGAATTTCGTGAGTTCATTGTTTTTAATTGCAGAGTAGTATTCCATTGTGTAAATATACCACATCTTCTGAATCCATTCCTCCGTTGAGGGACATCTGGGTTCTTTCCAGCTTCTGGCTATTATAAATAAGGCTGCTATGAACATAGTGGAGCATGTGTCCTTATTGCATGCAGGGGAAGCCTCTGGGTATATGCCCAGGAGTGGTATAGCCGGATCCTCCAGGAGTGTCATGCCCAGTTTTCTGAGGAACCGCCAGACTGCTTTCCAGAGTGGTTGTACCAGCTTGCAATCCCACCAGCAGTGGAGGAGTGTTCCTCTTTCTCCACATCCTCGCCAACAACTGCTGTCTCCTGTGTTTTTGATCTTAGCCATCCTGACTGGTGTGAGATGGAATCTCAGGGTTGTTTTGATTTGCATTTCCCTAATGACTAAGGATGATGAACATCTCTTTAGGTGCTTCTCAGCCACTAGATATTCTTCAGGTGAGAACACTTTGTTTAGCTCTGTACCCCATTTTTTAATAGGGTTACTTGCCTCTCTGGAGTTTAACTTCTTGAGTTCTTTGTATATATTGGATATTAGCCCTCTGTCGGATGTAGGGTTGGTAAAGATCATTTCCCAGTTAGTTGGTTGCCGCTTTGTCTTTTTGACAGTGTCTTTTGCCTTGCAAAAACTTTGTAATTTAGTGAGGTCCCATTTGTCTGTTCTTGATCTTAGAGCATAAGCTATTGGAGTTCTGTTCAGGAAATTCTCCCCTGTGCCCATATGTTCAAGGTTCTTCCCTAGTTTCCTTTCTATTAGTTTCAGTGTGTCTGGTTTTATGTGGAGGTCCTTGATCCACTTGGAATTGAGCTTAGTGCAAGGAGATAAGTAAGAATGGGTCAATTTGCATTCTTCTGCATGTTGACCTCCAGTTGAGCCAGCACCATTTGTTGAAAAGGCTATCTTTTTTCCACTGGATGGTTTTAGCTCCTTTGTCAAAGATCAAGTGACCATAGGAGTGTGGATTCATTTCTGGGTCTTCAATTCTGTTCCATTGATCTACATGCCTGTCACTGTACCAATACCATGCGGTTTTTAACACTATTGCTCTGTAGTACAGCTTGAGGTCCGGGATACTGATTCCCCCAGAGGTTCTTTTACTCTTGAGAATAGTTTTAGCTATTCTGGGTTTTCTGTTATTCCAGATGAATTTTTGAATTGCTCTTTCTAACTCTATGAAGAATTGAGTTGGGATTTTGATGGGGATTGTATTGAATCTGTATATTACTTTTGGTAAGATGGTCATTTTTACTATATTAATCCTGCCAATCCATGAGCATGGCAGATTTTTCCATCTTCTGAGGTCTTTTTCAATTTCTTTCTTCAGAGACTTGAAGTTCTTGTCATACAGATCTTTCACTTCTTTGGTTAGAGTCACAAATGATTACTGTTGTATTTATATTTGTAATAAAATGTCTTATTCTTTTAGCATTTGCTTTCCTTGCTCTTAAAAGTAAATTACTTTGTAGTTATTCATTTATGTAGATGGTACAAAAATCTATATTGATAATTACTATTACCTGTCTCCTCTCACCTTCCCTCTCCTTTCATATATATCTACTTAGAGTTGATTGACAATCCTAAATCTGTGTATTGTTATCTCTCATTGGTCCTACAAACTTTGTCTCCATATTTTCAATGCTAGCCTAATTTTTATGTGTCTGATATGCTGTTAATCTCATCTGTTATAGTAGGTAAGACAAAGTACTAGTACCTAAGATGCTTAGAATCTCTGAGGGAAAACTGAATTGAAAACAAATCATTGTAATTGTGTATATAAGATTTCAATGAAGGGAAGAATATGTGTGTCCAGTTAGACTGAGGGATATTGGTGAATGTTTCCTAGAAAAAGTGATGTTTATTCTAATAGTATGGAAAAGTGCTTTTCATTTTTCAGAAACAGCTGAAATTTTTACTTAACATCAAATTTGCCTGGAAAGTAATAGTGATAGGTTAGCTTGGAGCTGCACAGCATAGGTCTTTAGAGCCCAATTGCTGATTTAGGTATTTACTTGGTAGACAATCATTTAAAAATATTTCTGTGAAAGAATTAGTCCTGCCCACTATCCATCTTAAAACATAGCAATTTATATTAGTGTTCATAAAGACATTTCACTGAGCTATGTCTATTGTTCTGTTTATTTATATAACTTAAAAAAGTAAAACATCTTGATGTACAATCATTCAACCAAATCTATTGACTTTATATCCCATTTTGAAATAGAGTAATGATGTTTAGAAGATTAGATGTGTGCATAATTTCTCATAATAGCCCCCAAATTATTTTATTTATTAGTTAGTTTTTTGATAAGTTTAACAGTTGATGCATGGAGATTTGTCCTTGGTCATAATAATGGGGCTACCTTTAAGTGGCAACATGTATGTTAAAATCACACATGGTATTGCACCTGTAAAACTAGGACTTAAGGAGTTTCGGGTTACTCTGGCTATGTAGTGAGTTCCAGTGCATAGTGAGACTCTGTTTCAAGCTACTATATCAACTTTTTTTTCTTACAATTTAAAAGGCACTCTTAGAATAATTTTGTTTTCATCTCAAGCAATTATTTTTTAATTTCCTTTACAATTTTACTCTTATTACATTTATGTCATATGTACACACTTTGGAGGGTGCATGTGTGGAGGTGAGAGGACATCTTCCGAGAGCTGTGTTCCCTCGCTTTGTGTGTGTGTGTGTGTGTGTGTGTGTGTGTGTGTGTATGTGTTTAAATAGGGTCTTACTCTCTAGCCCATGCTGACCTCAGTATCACTGTGATCCTCCTGCCTTAGCAACCGAATTGCTGGAAGTTAGGCATGAAAAACCATACCTAGCTATTCTAAGTGGAAAGGGAGAGAGAAGTGGGGGAGGGGAAGGGAGGGAAAGATGGAAATCCTTCATATGAAGCATATCAAAAGATGGTACTTGCATTTGTGAACTGTGAAAAGTGCTTCTCAGAGTTCTGTAAAGATGGAATGGAGAGGACTATCAGCTACTTAGCTGACCTTTGAATTAGTTAATAAACCTTTAGTGTCTTTAAGTATTGCTCTTCATAATAGCTGCAACACATCTGTGTTAAGTCTGCAGTCATAACCACACCAATAATTATCAGCCACCACGTTAGCCCTGCAATACAGACTCTAGAGCTCTGGTTTACTTGTCTTTTCCTGTGCTCTTGTGGTTCTTTAGACTGAAGACAGTGTATGCTATTTATATAACTTTGCATACAGTAAATATTTCAGTGTCATAATTGACTTGCAGTAATAGACAAGGATTTAATATACAGTATCTCTACCAAAACATAATAAAGTTTTATATACATGTTTCTAAAGACAAAGAACTTTATTACATTGTCAGGCAAACCATATTGTTGTTAGACAACCCTAACAACCAGGAATTCATCTCATGATACAACTCGTGTCCCCACCATCTTTTATCCACTGATTCTCTGACCCATGTGGAAACAGGAAGAGGACAGCTTTCATTTCATTTAAAGGCAAATGTTTAGACAGGGATCATTTCTCCCCTCATCCCAGGCTAAACACCATCCGCTGTTTTACAAACAACACATTCCTGTTCTCTCTTCAGCAGAGGGCTTTGTACTTTCTATATACTTTAGTTCTTTTTAAAAATGTGCTTTTATAGTAATTATGCCCTAGATCTGTGTGATTTGGGGTTTTTATACAACCTTTGTATCACCTATGTAAAAAGGGAAGTGGAAAATGTTTTTAGAACCATACTGTAGATTTTAATATTATAACCTCAGTGGAGTTTATTTTCTACAATAACTGTGGCCAGTTAATAGTTATTAAATATTTACTATGCACCACACCCTTTTCAAGTCATTATACATAGCTCATTTAATCTTCACTATAATCTTTGAGGCACATGCTGTTTTCATTATAGACGAGGAATAAAAGATACAACCATTCAGTAACTTTCCTGTGTTATAGTGTTTGAGCTGGATCTCAGTATCTAAAGTCACGCACATCTAAGTGCTCTTATTCTTTTCTTTTTCTTTCCTTAGAGACAGGGTTACTCTGGGTATCCCCTGGCTGTCCTGAAACTTGCTCTGTAGACCAGGCTGACTTTGACCTAAGATCTGCCTGCCTCTGCCTTCTGTGGGCTGGTACTAAAGGTGTGCGTGCCCCCAAACTGGGTATGGTGGCTCACACCTTTAATCCCAGCAAAACAGGAAGCAGAGGGAAGCAGATCTCTGTGAGTTTGAGGCCAACCTCGAACAGTGAGTTCTAGAACAGCCAGGGCTTTTAGAGAGAAACCCTCTCTGTGAAAGTGTGTGCCCTGATTCCTAGCTAGCACTCTTATCCCTATACTCCATATGGTCAGTAATTCCTGTGAGCTAATCTGAAAACCTAGGTGCATTTTATATCATCTTTCTATAAGAATGTGTCATGTATAAGATGATTTTGGTTAATTCAGTTAAAATAGCAATCTTTCCTGAAGTGAATTCTAGCTAATAACTTGGTGGCCTTGTCTGAGTCTTGAAATAGATAATATCTGTCTAAAGTGTTACTTAAGAATGTAACATACTCATGTGGCACATGATTGTACTGCTTCAATATCCATACATATACAACGTTTAGTATAGTTACATATAATATAGCACAGCAATTAGTAAGGTAGGGGTCAAAACAGAACTGATTAGGTTCAAGTCTGGTTTTGCCACTTCATAGCAGAATGACATGGGACATGTTTCTTAATCTCTTTGTGTCCTGGTTTTCTTATTTGTAATATGAGTGTGATAGTTCAGGGCTGCTTATAAAGGTTGATGTTGCTGCTTATTTATCTTTTATAATTATTACATTTGTTATTTGGATGATTTGAAGTGTAGGTTTTGGCAAGCATGTGGCAGCATGCATGTGGAGGTCAGAGGACAGCTTGTAGGAGTCAGTTCTCTCCTCCCATCATGCAGCTCCTAGGGATCAAATGCAGATATCAGCTGTACCAGTATCTTAGTCTCCATACTCTCAGATTGCAAAAGCATTTTCATTAGTCCTTATATCTAGTAAATTGTATTTGAATGTTCTGGGTTTTTGTGTTTTCGGAGGCAGGGTCTTGCCCTATAGCCCAAACCAGCCTTTAACTCAAGATCTTATTGTTTCCATCTCCTGATAGTTACAGGTGTGACTTACCGTGTCTGGCTTAGTTGTTTGTCCTGGTCTATTGTTTTTAAATTGGGAAACTAATATCAATATGTAAGAAACAAATGACCTTTGATATGAACATTTAGAGATTGTCAAATTATTAGAAGTCCAACAAAGTCACTTTTAAAGTCATTTATATTTTGTTTTTAATTTAAATATAAGCAACATAGTATTCTGTACAATACTTGGTAGACATAAATATTTGGTCTCTTTATGCCTAACCTGTCACAATTTGATATCAATGAATATTCTTGAACAATTTCTATTATAGTTGAGTGTCTTGCAGTATAAAATGGTGTGAACATTTTTATGCTTAATTCATGAGCACTTAATGTCAGTACATTGTAAAACTCATACTAAGTTCTGTTTGCAGAGAATTACCAGGGTAGAATTTGTGTAATATTTGGATATTTTATTCTCATCAATAATGTGACAAGGGAGAATTTAATTACTGAATAAAATAGTCAACTTGTATAATGATATAGTTTAAGTGTAGTAGTATTTGAAAAACTTAGGTAGGCAAACTCATCTTACCACAGACTGGTTTGGAACTCACCAAATAGTCCACACTGGCCTTAAACATGTAATGAACCTTTGGACTCAACCTTTTATGTGTAGGGATTATACTGTGCCAAGCCCCAAATGGTCACTTCTATAGGGAGTAAGCTGAATTAAGGTAGTTCCTTTGCTTGAGTTGGTTGGATTCTTTATTATCTATAAGCATAAGAAGATTTCATTTAAGTGACTTGAAACTCATTTCAAACTCTTGTTATTCTTTGAATATATTAACTTACATATTATGTTTTCAATGATAATTTTTATTAATGTATATCAATTGTATAATGCAATAGGTTTTAATGTGCCATTTTCATACATGCAGATAACATATTTTCATCAAATTCACCCTGACATCCCAGTTTTAAGCAACAGTTGATTCTAGTAACAATCACATGATATTTTATACACAGATTGTCCGAGGACTCCAGATACTCCAAATAGTGACTCTCGTAATTCTACTAGCAACAATAGATTGATGGCCTTACAGAAACAACTGGATATAGAACTTAAAGTAAAGCAAGGTGCAGAGAACATGATTCAGATGTACTCAAATGGCTCTTCAAAGGTAAGGAACTCCTCCCTAGTGTTTGTATGTTCCGTATAGATGAGTTTGCCTACCCCCTAAAATTTCATTTGTTGTCCCAGGATCAGAAATAGAAGTAACTTGACTATCTTTGTCAGCCTTTTAGAGTGCTAGACTTGGTTCATCTGGCAATCCAAGCTCCCTGCTAATGTCAGCAGGTGATTGCTGCCTTCCAAAGCTCTCCTGCTGTAAATAGGAGTTGTTTTCATTCCATGTAGTGCTCCATTTTCACATGTTTATGGTTTCGGTTGGTAAGTTTAGAGTTTTAGTGATTCTAAGACAATTTTAGCAGCAAAGTTGGAAAATATAGACAAAAAATAGAAATGTTTTTAAAATAATAGTATAAAAATTGTGTATTCTCTCAAAACCTAGTTAATGAGTAAGGAACATGGAGTTCTCTGTATTTGTAACTTTTCTATAAACCTAAAATTACACCAAAACAAAAAGATTATTTACAAAAAAAAAAATCTAGGCTAAAATGGGTTTTCCAACCAAGTAGGCTCTGGGAAAGGGCAAGTTAAAGCCAACATCCTGGTGTTGCTTGCGTGACTTACTGTTGTACATTCTTGAGACTGTCACTGTAGCTACCATTTGCAGTCGATGTTGAGGGAGCAGAACGTGTACTTGCAGATATACTGTGGCAAGGGATCAAATGTTAGGGACCTCTGAGCCATATTCCAACATAAGGTTCCATAGATTTTATGATTCTGAAAATCTGAGGTGCATTTATTATAAACTCTACCTAGATTAAATCTCAAGTTATCCTAAACATTTTTATTTATCTCTGAACATCAGTGTTTCTTCATTTTCAAAACTTAGGTGGTGTGTGTGTTATTTTTGTGTATAGCATGTATGTGTTCAGGCATGAATGTGTGTGTGTGCTATTTTTGTGTATGGTGTGTATGTGTTCAGCATGCATGCCACAGCATGATGGTGGCAGTCACACGACTACTGTAGGAACTAGCTCTTACCCTCCACCATGGGAATTTCAGGGAGCAAACTCAGATCATCAGGTTTTGGCAGCAGGTATCCTTACACACCAAACCCTCTCTCTGCCCAATATTTTTATTTGTGTGTGTTTATATACATCCATCCATCCATGTGTATATATAACATATAAACAAAGAATATGTGATAATAAGTAAGGTTTTAAGGTTAATTATGAAAATTAGTTAGATTAACAACATTTAAAAAACTTAGTGGAGTATGCTTCCTAATGCTCAACAGATAGATTATCGAGGACAGGACCCCATGAGCATTGACTATTGACAGGCCTATCTTGTTAGAACCACCAAACCTTATATGGATCTATGTTTACAGAGGCTGTGTTCTGCCTCAAAGACAACAATTCATGTCTCTCTGCCTTCTGGTTATTACATTTTGTATACCCCATCTTCCATAGTGTTCCTTGGTGATATAGATGTCTTGGTTAGGAATAAGCACTCAACTGCCACTTGCTCTCAGCATTTTTAGGGACCACAAATGTCTGCATTCACCAAGTCTTTTCTGATTAATGCTTTATTGATACAGTGTATCACTGTCTAGCACACACTGCCTCAGATCCACAGTCTTCCTACCCAAGTACTAGGGTTATAGACGTTTGCTAATGTGTCTAGCTTGGTTTTATTCTTGGCCTTTGCTGTAGGAAAGTTTTTTTATTTTTATCAAAGGTTGTTATGAAATGTTCTACTACATGATGGCAAGCATTTTAAAAGTGAATTGAGCCAGTTAGTGCTGTCCTAAGATTTTTTTAAAGTCTCAGGTTGGTGGATTAATTTGAGGGGTTTAAGACCCCTTTAAAGTTAAAGTGCGGATAAAAGGGCCATCAGTTCCATTGTATTCTACTAGTTGTCTTTGATACCTGTAAGAGTAAGGACGAACTGATAATATAAGTGTTATGAACATATTAAAATCAAAGAAGTACATGGATAAATTATAAAAACCGTAGGTCCAAACTAAACAGATCTGTGAGCATAGTGCTAAGACAGATATTTAATATTCCAGTAGCTTTTGAATTTTAATTAGGAAATCACTTAATTAATGGTACTTAGTTAGAAGACCAAAGCCTATTAGCAGCTGTAGTCTCCAAGACCGTCTTAACATGTTTCTTCTGTCTAGACATGATCTTAACTGTTAACTTCTCAAAGGATCAAAATACATTTTTATGAGAGTCAAGATAAAATTGAGTTGAAATTATATAGAGTATCAAGAGGATCTAGTTTAATACTCATGGTAGGTTCTGGGAAATAAGTGTTCAGAAAACCTGTCTTAAAAAAGCAATAGCATGTATAAATAATTGGAAATAATAATAGTGGCTTGTGCAAGTGACTGCAAACCTGAAGAAGATTCACTGAAGTGCCATAATAAATCACTTATGTCTTTACAGAGGACTTTGATACTTAAAAACTAAGTTCAGCAGAGCTTGGAAGCCCATGCCTATAATTCCAGCACTTAGGATACAGGAAGATCCTTACTAGAATGGCTGCATGGGCTGTGCAATGGAACTGTCTCCACAGACAAAGAGTGACTGCTTTGTCTGACGCTGGTGTGAGCAGCCTGGTCAAGGCATGGTTGTGGTCGTTAGGGGCATAACAAGTTAGTAGCATATTTTTTAACCTACTTTAATTGAGAGTGAATAGATTTCGCTCTTTGTGTGTATGATGTATATGTGTTTGTCCAAGTGCATATGCAAGTGCATGTGTGTATGTGAGGAGGCCAGAAGTTGAAGTAATCCGCTTTTATAGGGTCAGGTTAAATGACTCCTTATGTCTTGAAGCAGCAACAAAAATAAAGAAGATAGAATCAAGCTGTTGGTATAGGAAGTAAGCTACAAATATGATAGGAAAGTTAAGGTATTAATGGGCTCAATTATTTCATAGTTGAATATTTGTATGATATATGTTATCTCAGCATGGCTTCACCAAAACAACATTTTAAAATTTCATTTATTAATTCATGTATCTATCTATTTGAGGCAGTTTCTCACTATGCAGCTATGGGTGGCTGGAACGTGCTGTGTTGTCCAGGCCTTTAACTCACAGAGATGTGTTTGTCTCACGTCCTAAGTGTTGGGATTTAAAGGCATACACTACCATGCCTTGTCAAATGTTTTTTATTAGGTAAAGAACAATGAATACTTGTCCAGCTTTTGCCTTGTCTTATTGTATCTTGTTTTGTTGTATTCAGTTGTTGGGTTGTTGTCTCTTGTAGGTGTCCTCTTTTCTGAATGGAAACTGAGAGAGAGTGGATCTGGAAGAGAGGGGAGGTGGCCTTGGGGAGCTAGGAGGAGTGTAGGGAGGAGAAACTGGTCAGGATGTACTGTGTGAGAGAAGACTCTGTTCTCTCTCTCTCTCTCTCTCTCTTTCTGTGTGTGTGTGTGTGTGTGTGTGTGTGTGTGTGTGTAAACATCTTATTATCTATTTATTTATTATTTACTTATTTATTTTATGTCTCACTGCCTCCCTCCGGTCAAAATCCTCCCGCGTCATCCTCCATCCCTCTCCCCCTTCTCCTCCCCACTGGGTATCCCCCACACCAGCATATCAAGTCTCTGCAAAGCTAGGCACATCCTCTCCCACTGAGGCCAGACAAGGCAGCACAGCTGGAAGAACAGGCAACAACTTTTGGGATAGCCCCTACTTCAGTTGTTTGGGACCCACACGAAGACCAAGCTGCACATCTGCTACATATGTACGGGAAGGTCTAGGGTCTAGCCCATGTATGTTCTTTGGTTGGTGGTTCAATCTCTGAGAACCTCAAGAGTTCTCAAGTTAGTTGATGTGGTTAGTCTTCCTTTGGAGGCTGCAGTCCTTCCTCCTTTTGAGAGAAATCTATTTAAAAAAAGAAAAAGAAAAAAAGAACAGTGTGTAAGTTGAAAATATAAAATGTATAGTTATTTTTGCTTATAATTATAAAACATACATTTAAAATAATTATCAAGCATTGTAAAGTGCTTATTATCAGTATTCATTTTAGTTAGCCTATTAGGCTGAACCAGAAGAAGTTTTTTTTTTAAGTTCAAAATGTTCAAAATAAGTTAAATATTGGCATTTTCTATGGCAAACCCTAATAAATATGGAAATCTTCCCAAAGGCTTTATCAACATAAAAGTCAGCAGTTCTCAAGTATGTAAAATAGCCTGTATACCCTGAGTCAACTTTATCCATTGCTTTCTACATAATTAGATACTCAATAAAAATCCATTGAATTTCTAAAAGCACAAAACTGACAACAAAAATTTATTAAATACTGGGAAGCCTAAAACTGGTATGTAGTAACTATACACTCCTAAAGATGGTAGGTGGTGTCCAAAGTTAGTTTTAAAAGGCTCTGTATACTGTGGCATTTGTATAGCTCTTCTAAAAACAATCTGGGCGGGAAGTCCATTTGGTTTTAAAATGAAGTATAAGTGTTTTCCTTGTGTATTATATTAAAATAGTTTATAGAGCCTCTGGACTGAGAACATAGGTTGTTTGGTACAGTGCTTGCTGGGCATGCACATAATCCTCTTTCAGTACTTAGCACTACATAAACCAGGCATGTTGGAGACAAGATTAGAGACTCAAGGCCATCCTCAGTTACATAAGGAGTCTGATGTCAGCCTTGGATAGATAAGAAGCTGTCTTACGTGGGGTGAGAGGGAGAAGGGAGGTAGAGAGAAAAACTATTATCATAGTGATAAAATAATGAAGGTAATGGCTTTATTGAAGCTGGAAAGAACCCAGATGTCCCTCAACGGAGGAATGGATTCAGAAGATGTGGTATATTTACACAATGGAATACTACTCTGCAATTAAAAACAATGAATTCACGAAATTCCTAGGCAAATGGTCAGAACTTGAAAATATCATCCTTAGTGAGGTAACCCAATCACAAAAGATCACACATGGTATGAAGTCACTGATAAGGGGATATTGACCCAGAATCTCAGAATACCCTAGACACAATCAGCATATCAATAGATTTCTAAAAAGATGGAAGGAGAGACCCCTGGTCCTGGAAAGACTGGATGTAGGGGAACGCCAGGACAGAGTAATGAGAGGGGGTTGAACGGAGAAAAGAGGGAGGGAAGGGGGCTTATGGGACTTTCGGGGAGGGAGGAAACGGGAAAGGGGAAGTGATTTGGAATGTAAATTAAAAAAATAAAATAAAATTAAATTAAAAAAAAAAAAAGAAAAGCATAGTATTACATAGTTTTCTTACTAGTGATAATTTTACATTTAAAGTTGAGATACTGAACCATTCTTTTGTTGCCCTAAAATATTTTTAACTGTAATTACGTAGTGGGCGGTGTAATTTTAGTATTATCTAATGCTGAAGCTCTGTGTTCAGAGAACAGCATCTCCATTTACAGTCTGGAAGAAACTAACAGCTTTCAGAAAGTAGTTATTTTCACACATGAGACAGTTTGATTCATGTCAGATTAAATTATGAGTTTCAGAGCAAACATGTTCTTAACACTCAAGAAGCAACAGAAAAGGAGAAATGTTTTCGTATTTAAGGGAACACTAATATTATGGTTGATTAATATTTGCCCATGTATTTGACACTCTCTGAACTTGTAACTCAAATTTAAAGATTTACATTTATTGTTTTAATTATATGGATATGTATGCAGGCATATGCATGAGAGTCTAGGAGCCCACAGAGGCAACAGGGAGACAACAGGTGTCCCGGAACTGGAGTGAGCTACCCATCATGGTGCTGGGCATTGAACTCTGGGTCTCTGGAAAAGTAGCATGCTCTCTTTATTTTAATAGAATAGAGTTTATTTAGGGCATGGGATGGGAGTTAATGGGGGGTAGTAGAGGCAGAGAAAGGCAGAGAGAGGGAGAGAGTAAAGAAGCAGAGGGCAGCCATGACCATGTGGAGAGAGGGGGGAGGGGAGGAGAGCCCAAGAAGGACGAGAGAGAAGCTGAGAGTGAGAGAGGGAAGAGAGATAAGAGAGTTAAGAGCAAGGAGCATGCTCTTAACTGCTGGGCAGTCTCGCAATTATTAACTAAAATTTAATAAGACAGGAAAAATTTTTAAAATGTTTGAAGTTTCATTACTAAGGTAAACTTTAGATACTGTGCTTCTGATTTTAAGAGTTATTGTTCATACAAAGGGAACATTTATCCTCTTTGGTTTAAAACAATCATGAGGAAAATAGAAATTTTGAATTTTTAAAAATATTACTAATATTCAAGGAGTGCCCACTACCTGATGAATGGATAAGTTGTGTGATATACATGCAACATGCAATGAAATACTATGCTACCTTTAAAAGGGAGATTCTGGAGACTCACTCGGCATGTGGGCTCGGCATGTGAAAGTGCTTGTGTGCAACCATGCTTTGAGCCCAGTGTCAGGATCCCAAGCTAGCAAGAGATTCACTTCCCAAAAGTTGCCCTTAGACCACTACATGCATGCCTACACACACACACCCACCACCACAACCACCACCACCAACAACAACAACAATATATTTTAATTTTTCACTTGGCATGGTGATGTACGCTTTTATTCCCAGCACTTGGGAAACAGAGGCAGGCGGATCTCTTGCATTTGAAGCCACCCTGACCTACAAAGTAAGTTCCAGGGCAGCTAGGCCTACACAGAGAAACTCTATCTCAAGAAGCCAAATTAAATATATAATTTTCAATTTCAAATGGTGCCATTTTTATATTTGTAACGATATACCTAAACTTGGCTTCATGCCAAGTGAAATTTGCCAGGCTCAGAAAGAAAAATGCTGTGTGATTTCATTTGTATGTGGACCCTTGAAAAGAAAGTTGAATAAATAGAACCCTTGTACTAGGGCAAGGTGAGGGGAGAAATAGAATTAAGTGGGTCCCAGGCTACAAGTTTTTAGGGCAGATGAATAGGTCTATAGAGATTTCAAATATAGCTTGAAAACTAGTTAATATTACATACTGTGAGACTGGGTTTAGCTCAGTGCTGAATAAGGCTCAGTATCACAGAATTAATAAAATAGTATGTATTGAAAAATATGTTAGAGATTTAACTTTCAGGTTTTTTTAGGATACATATACACTGAAAGCATACATAGAAGAAGATTATGGATGTATTACTCTGCTTATAGTGGTCATTTTGGTATATTTGGTATATATATGAATCAAACATTTTGTACCTCTCAAATACATCCAT
Source organism: Tokudaia tokunoshimensis (assembly GCA_036184795.1). NCBI lineage: Eukaryota > Metazoa > Chordata > Mammalia > Rodentia > Muridae > Tokudaia > Tokudaia tokunoshimensis. Next base: position 17,270,482 of record BTHU01000003.1, read on the forward strand.
AGCTAGAGATAGATGTAGCTAAGAGAATGGTAGAATACTCACCTATTATGGATAAGACCCTGTATTCAATCCCTAGCAATGTGATCAGTCAGTCAATCAATCAGTAAGATTCATTTATTTTCTAAGTTATCTGAACCAGTAAAGTTCTTTTTTCTGTAACACTTGGTGGCGTGTGTGCGTGCGTGCGTGTGTGTGTGGTGTGTGTGTGTGCGTGCGTGTGTGTGTGTGTGTGTGTATAAGATTATTCATTAGAAGCTGGACATGGTGGCACATATCTTTAATTCCACCACTGTGGGAGGCAGAGGCTGGTGAGTCTCTCTCTGTTCTAGGCCAACAAAGGCTCTATAGTAAGTCTTTATTCCAATAAACCAAACATTATTGTTAGATTGTGCATAGTTCTTTTAACCCTTTCAATTGCTAGGTTATCAATTGATCTTTTCAGAATTTAAGAAAGAATTATCCTTTTCTCTGCTTTCCTTTTCATTTTGATAGGATCGGAAACTCCATGGTACAGCCCAGCAACTGCTCCAGGATAGCAGGACAAAAATAGAAGTCATCCGAATGCAGATTCTTCAGGCTGTCCAGACCAACGAGCTGGCTTTTGATAATGGTGATGCAGTACATTAAATTGTGTTGTCTTTTACAAGCATAGGGTTGTGAATAAATGTCAGTAAAAAAGAGGCAGTTGGGGCTAGAGAATCAGCTTACCAGTTAAAAGCACTTGTTTCTCTTGCAGAGAACCTGGGTTTGATTCCCAGCACATACCATCTCACAACCATCTCTAACTCCAGTCCCACCCAGGGATTCAAGGCCTTTTCTGCCCTGTGTGGACACCATTCTGCATGTGCAAATACATATATGCAAGCAAAAAACCAAAAACCTTGTACATAAAATAGAAAAATAAATCTTTAAAAACATAAAACAAAACTTTTAAAAAGGGAAAAGAGGCAGTCACTCAGGGTTAAAGGGGAAGAAAAGTTTCAGTTTGGGAGGTTGGCTTTGTTTACTTTGGCTTGCAATGGTTGCTCTCAGCTATCTGCCCTTTGTTTCTCATATGTAGAACATATTTTTTCATTTCAGTAATGCTTTAAGAAGTGGGTTCCTAGTTAGAACTATTTCTTTGTTTAGCATTTTTCTTTTTTTTTATTCCAATGGAACTCTTGAGCTAGTTGTTAGAGTAGAGCTAGAAACTACAATTGTCTTTCAGTATCTTCAGATTGGTTTCAAGTCCCCAGTGTATCCCCAACTCCCCACTGCTCAGGTCACAGTGGAATAAATCATAGTATTTGTAGAGAGTATCTGTGCATCCGCTCCTATCCTTTTAAGTCATCTGTGGATTGCTTATCATAACTAGTGAATGCAAACATGATGTGAATAGTTGTACTGTTTAGGAAATATTGACCAGAGCAGAAGTCTTACATTATCAGTACAGACTCGGTTTTTCCCTCAAACACTTTGTTCCAGGGATGGTTGAGTCCCTAATATGGAGCTTGCTAGTGTGGAAATCCACTGTGTTTCCATCTCACTAAGTTATATATAGCAATGTCTTCAGGTCTAAAGCCCTTTGACAGATGTGTGATTTAGATGTACAATGGCTGGCTAAAGCAACATTCTGCATCTCAACCTTTTATTTCTTAGTACTATTGTGTTTATTGAATTAACTAAGTTCATGTCAATAATTCATTTCTTTCTCCTGATTTTTTTAATCATTAGATTAAAATGATTCAATTAATAAGTATATTTTCTTTCTTTTTCCTCCTAGCAAAACCTGTGATAAGCCCTCTTGAGCTTCGGATGGAAGAATTAAGACATCATTTTAGGATAGAATTTGCAGTAGCTGAAGGTGCAAAGAATGTCATGAAATTACTTGGCTCAGGAAAAGTAACAGACAGAAAAGCACTTTCAGAAGTAATTTTAAAAACAATTTTTAGCTGTTTAATATGTTATTTGAAGACTAGCTTGGCTTAAATGACAACAATATCTTTTTTCCTAAAAGGCACAAGCGAGATTTAATGAATCGAGTCAGAAGTTGGACCTTTTAAAGTATTCACTAGAGCAGAGGTTGAATGAACTCCCTAAGAATCACCCTAAAAGCAGTGTCGTCATCGAGGAGCTTTCACTCGTCGCGTCACCAACCCTGAGCCCACGACAGAGCATGCTGTCCACACAGAACCAGTACAGCACACTGTCCAAACCAGCGGCGCTGACCGGTGCGTAGCATGGAACTCTTGGTTTTGTTTATATCAGAGTATGGATTAATAGTTGGAGTCAAAGATATGTGTACAGCACTCTCCTTCAATTACATTTTAGGTTCATAGAGTAAAATTTATTATTTGCTGGGACTGATGGCACAGCGTATAAATTTAGCTACCTAGGATACTGAAACAGAAGTTACAAGTTCAAGGCTTGCCTGGACAGCTTAGTAAAATACTGTCTAAAAATAAAAATTAAGTGGTGGGAATGTAACTCAGTGGAAAAGTGCTTGCTTAACATACACAAGGGTTCAAGCTCTGAAAGAAAGCTTATTCTAAGAGGCTCGTAATATAATGTACAACCATTATTACCACTGTCAAGTTCTAGAGCATTTTCATCATCCCTAAAGAAAAGCAGTGTTCATTCAATGCCATTATTCTTGCTAGGCCCCAGCGCTATTACTTGGGTTCTTGTCTTAATGCATTTGTCTTTTCTAGAAATTTCATGAAAATGGGATTGTATACCCTGTGGCCTTCCTTATCTGGCTTATTTCACCGAGCACACTTATTCATCTTTTGACTGAATGATGTCCGTGTTATAGTTTCATAGCATGTTGTGTTTTTTCATTTGTAAGGATACTTAGGTTCTTTTTTTTAACGGCAGGATATTGTGAATACCTCTAAACATTTCTTTTTTGAACACCTGTTTTCAGTCTAGAAGGACACACATCTAGGAATGCGCTTGCTAGGTCATATGATTTAAAATTTGAACAGTCATCAAACTTTGACAGGTGTTATGCAATTTAACATTCTCCAAAACAATGCATGTCGGGTTCTCTGCATCCTCATAAGTATTTGTCATTTCATTTGCTGTTGTTGGCTATGCTAGGAGGGCCATTATGGGAAGTGAGCTAGAGATTCTTGGAGCTGTCTCCATTTCTTCTCTCAGTTGTGTATGTTTGTTTCACAGTTTTTGGCTCTGTTGTATCTATGCATATAATTGTTATATCTTCCTCATGAATTGCCTTCTTTTTTGTCGTTAAAAAAAAAATGATGACAAGTCTGACTTATCTGATATTAAGTAAGACATCTCCAGACTCCCCTGTGGTTACTGTGTGAAGCAAATATCCTTTTCTATTTTAATGAAATGTATATTTGGATATAATATGAATCTTTGTGATAAGATGGAATTTGATCATTTTAATACCTTATGTCAGTGTCTTATAACTATAGTTTTATCCATTTATATTTACAATATCTGCCAATAATATATAATAAATTCTAATGCTAATTATTGGAAATTACGTTACATTTTATAAGATTATTCTATATGCTTGCCATTACTTCAGACATATAAGACAGTTTTTAGGTCATCTTTACTTCTGACAGATGACTGCAGATTTTCAGAGCCTTAGGCTCTATTCTCTAAGCCACTTTACCAAACTCATGTAGGACTATACGTACCATTACAGCTTTATTATAAAAGATACAAATTAGACTCAGACAAATACCACATGTTTTCTCTTATATGGGGAGCACAGATTTAAGAGTATGTTGTATGTGTGTAAGAGATAAAACCAGAAAGAGGATTGTGAGAATGGATGAAGAGCTCTTAAAAGAGGGTAGGAAAGGGGAAGAATGAAAGCTATGCAGTAAAGCAGAAGAGGGGGAAATGAAGGGAACCAGTCAAGGGGCCAGGGAGCATGGGACGTGAGTGAGTGAGCGTGAAGTACACAGGTGTGTGCTTGAAAATGCCAGAACGAAGCGCATTAGTATGCTAGCCTAAAAATATTAATTGAAGGGGTTGGGGGAGAGGAAGTAGGATGAGCCAAAGGCAAAATGCAAGAACTCAGAGGGTCTTAAACATGGCACTCTCTGGTTCTTAGGATCGGTGTCTTTCACCACCTAGGCTGTTCTCTTGAGCTTTAGTTGTCCTCATGTTTATTGGGACTTTATTATATGGGTGTGACTGAATGAATCATTACCATGTGAGGGATATTGCCCTGCATAGGAGGTCAGGACATCAGTCTCAGATGACTCAGCGTCCAAACCCCTAATGTTATGATTTGTCTTTCTAAGAATGTCTTCCTCCCTCATGAAGCTGTCTAGAGACCTACTGTGTGACGCCTTGTTAGCATAAACTCCAGTGTGGTCTGAGGCACCACTGTGAATAACAGAGATGTCTATACTGACAACGGTTCAAAAGGGTTAGATTTCTCTCCCATAAACTAAGGGTAAAAACCTCCTGAATATAACAAAGGCACTTACTAGAGAATGAGGCCAGCCTGTGCAAATATGAGACCCCTGTCTCAGAGCATAAATGAGAACCTATGAGATGATTTATTTTACAAGATGTCCTCTGAGCACATGCATGCTATGATATACAAGCCCACACATGCATGCATACATACATGTACACACAATCAAACAATCCATCATTTAATGTAATTAAAATTTTTTTTAAACTAAACATTTGCCTCTCCCATTTTGCTATTTGGTCTACAAATGATATTTTTTCTATGATATGAACTCTTTGTAGATTTTTCTAATCTTATTCTCTCATTTGTCTTTTAATTAGTTTTAGTTAATAACCTGGTGTTCTTAGGAACATTATAATAGGCACATACAGAATTTGTACAAGTAGTAGAATAGATTCTTCATAAGCCCAATTTCTGGGTATTCATCACTTCCCTACTACTAACATCTTTTTTTTTTTTTTGTTTTGTTTTGTTTTGTTTTTTTGTTTTTTTTTTTTTTTTGAGACAGGGTTTCTCTGTGTAGCCCTGGCTGTCCTGGAACTCACTGTGTAGACCAGGCTGGCCTCGAACTCAGAAATCCTCCTGCCTCTGCCTCCCAAGTGCTGGGATTAAAGGCGTGCGCCACCACCGCCCAGCTACTACTAACATCTTAAACAGATGTGTTTAGATTTATGGTTTCCCCGTCTTTTTTTCATATGTGTTTTAGGGGTGTAATGTTTTGATGCAGTCACTTAGTATCCCAAGATGGCACAGGACTTATGGTAATACTTTTGCATAGTAGAGTTATGGCATGAATCACGGAGTTTTTTAATTGGTGAGTCTACACTGACATCGTTATGATCTGAGGTCCATAGTATATAAGAGCTCACTCTGTGTGGGCATCTTCCTGGTGTTAGATAACGATGGGTATCTGCTTTTATATTTACCTTCTGTATCTTGTCAGTCGATCTCATCTCCAATCTACAAGCCTGGCAGGCAGCCCCTCACCTTTTTTTCTAATGATTTTGTTCCTTTCCCTTCCCCCAGATTCTGGCACTATAGATATTTACCACCACTCCCAACTCTTCAGGTGGTCTTTTTCCAGGATGTCATACTTTGAGTTATAAAATGTGTAGCCTTTTTAGATGTGCATTGCTGTGTGTTCATGAGTTCTTGTGTGTATATGCATGCACTTCTGTGTATATGAATGTGAGTGTATGCATGCTTATATGTCTTTAATATCCTACAAAAACTGCTCTATACAGGTGCAACTTCCCCTTCTTTCTGCTGTTTTACATTATGTCTTTGTACATGATTTGCTTATTAAGAGGTTACGATGTTTTTAAGTATTTGTCTTAAATCACAAGCGAAATTTCAGAAGGAATTATAGACCAGAGACTCCTGGTATCCGCCTTAGTATGTGCTGCACGTGTCATTTGTGTCACCTGTTCATTGCTGTTGTCTTTGGTTCTTTTAGCTTGTGTCTTTTCACAGAAATGTAAACAATTTTCCTTAACGTCTCTTCCTAGCAGGTTTCATGGTGAATACTGCTTTGAATTTTGTTTTTATGGGGAAATCTGTTTTTTCATTTGTGCATTATAGTTTTGTTTTCTTCAGAATTTATTGGCATATTCTTTCAGCATGGTGTTACATGCTAGTAATCCCAACCCTAAAGGCTGAGAGAGGAAGATCAGGCTTCCAGATCAGGCTGGGCCACGTAGAAGACCTCATTTTCAAACAGCAATAGCTGTTACAATACTGAATTAGGAAAAAGGATTTACCTGTTCTAATAAAATTCATTGCTATTGCTGATGAATACATTTCGTTTTAAATTCACTTGTGTTACATTTTTGTATTATGGTTTATGAAGGCAAAGAATGTTGTTTTACTCTATTTCTAATGTGGATCTAAGCAATTGTAATTATGCCATCTCATAAAAGAATGAAACCTCTAGATATTTTAATAAAGATCTTAACTCTCTCTGGAATTTTTTTTTGCCCTAAATGAAAGCAGGTGGTAAGCATTGTCATGTCCTGATATATGGAAATTACTGAAATATTTAATAAGCCTCCAGGATTTGAGGGAGTAACCAGATGTTTTCAGTTTCCCCGGGATCACTTTGACAGCTGAGTATTTACACTGGAAATGAGGAAAGTTTGCTATTACAACAGCGATACAAATAAAACACAAGCACAACAAGTTGTTTCCTTAAAGCTGGAAGGGAAAGCATAGCCACTCTGCTTAGGTTTGTCCTGTTGCCACACAGCCTGACAAGCTTGGGAAAGATGGAAGCTGGTCTCCTTCCCACCTTAGTATGTCTGTTACTGCCTAGTCACTGAGTGGGATTCACCTATCTTATTAATACGTCTGTTACTGCCTAGTTACTCAGTGGGACTCACCTATCTTATTAATACGTCTGTTACTGCCTAGTCACTGAGTGGGATTCACCTATCTTATTAGTACGTCTGTTACTGCCTAGTTACTCAGTGGGACTCACCTATCTTATTAGTACGTCTGTTACTTCCTCGTTACTCAGTGGGACCCACCTATCTTATTAGTACGTCTGTTACTGCCTAGTTACTCAGTGGGACCCACCTATCTTATTAATACGTCTGTTACTGCCTAGTTACTCAGTGGGACCCACCTATCTTATTAATACGTCTGTTACTGCCTAGTTACTCAGTGGGACTCACCTATCTTATTAATACGTCTGTTACTGCCTAGTTACTCAGTGGGACCCACCTATCTTATTAATACGTCTGTTACTGCCTAGTTACTCAGTGGGACCCACCTATCTGTTACTTCCTAGTTACTCAGTGGGACCCACCTATCTTATTAGTACGTCTGTTACTGCCAAGTTACTCAGTGGGACTCACCTATCTTATTAATACGTCTGTTACTGCCTAGTTACTCAGTGGGACCCACCTATCTTATTAATACGTCTGTTACTGCCTAGTTACTCAGTGGGACCCACCTATCTTATTAATACGTCTGTTACTGCCTAGTTACTCAGTGGGACCCACCTATCTTATTAATACGTCTGTTACTGCCTAGTTACTCAGTGGGACCCACCTATCTTATTAATACGTCTGTTACTGCCTAGTTACTCAGTGGGACCCACCTATCTTATTAATACGTCTGTTACTGCCTAGTTACTCAGTGGGACCCACCTATCTTATTAATACGTCTGTTACTGCCTAGTTACTCAGTGGGACTCACCTATCCTATTAATACGTCTGTTACTGCCTAGTTACTCAGTGGGACTCACCTATCCTATTAATACGTCTGTTACTGCCTAGTTACTCAGTGGGACTCACCTATCCTATTAATACGTCTGTTACTGCCTAGTTACTCAGTGGGGACTCACCTATCCTATTAATACGTCTGTTACTGCCTAGTTACTCAGTGGGACTCACATATCCTATTAATACGTCTGTTACTGCCTAGTTACTCAGTGGGACTCACCTATCCTATTAATACGTCTGTTACTGCCTAGTTACTCAGTGGGACTCACCTATCCTATTAATACGTCTGTTACTGCCTAGTTACTCAGTGGGACTCACCTATCTTATTAATACGTCTGTTACTGCCAAGTTACTCAGTGGGACTCACCTATCTTATTAATACGTTTGTTACTGCCTAGTTACTCAGTAGGACTAACCTGTAAGTATACAGGTTAGTGACTTTTTTAGTAAATACATATCTTTGTACCATAATGACCAGTACTCACTTTTTAAGACAGTATTACAGGAGTGTTTTAGGTATCAGATAGACATATTGAATGCAATTTTGCTCTAGTTTCCAATAAGAAAATTCCTGTTACTCTAATCTCTATTCTTCTATATATAGTGTTATTTTCTTCTTGCTGCCTGTAGTGTTTTCTGTTTATCACATTTTGAAAAATTAAAACATATACTTTATGATTCTTTGACTTGGTATTCCTGAGCTTCTTGTACTTATAATCTTAATAAAATTTTGAGAGCTTTAAGCCACTTTTTAAAAATACCTATTTGTTTCCTGTTTGTTTGCTTTTTATCAGAAGTGTCAGTTAAACTTCCATGGTTCTAAGTTAAATCATAATTGACATATGGGTAGTGCTTTTCCTTTGTGTCTTAATCCTTTCTGATGCTATTGTCTTTAACTCAGGCAACCTTTTCTTTTGACGAGCTTAAACAGCCACCAATTCCATCCAGTGCATAGTTTTTAAATTTTAGAAAAATATCCATTCTATCTCTAGAAATTTTGTACTTTGGGGCTTTTTCATTTCTTGCACATCTCTGTTCAACCTTTGAACATATGGAATTTAGATGTAATTATGTTAATGTCCTTGTTTGCTAACAGTAACATGTAATTCAAGTCTATTAAGTCATTATGTGTTAATTTTTAATGTAGTAATACAAAACAAACTCACCTGATAATCTTTGATTGGCCAGCAGACATTGCAGAGTTTGCCTTGCTGAGTAAGTGTTCTTAAGCTTTGGTCTGGGATGCAGCTACATAGGAAGAGTTTGATCTTATATGTCTAAGTTTTAGGGTCTGCGAGTAATTACCCTTTACTATTGCAACAAAAATCTATCTGAATACTCCCTATAGTGTGCTGTGAATTAAAGTTTTTTCAGTTGTGGTTTGTGGAATCACTGTTCCTACCTGTATATAGAGAATATTGTTCTTTCTAGTCTATTCTTATTGTTTCCTTACCTGCCTCTAGTATTCGTTCTCAGACAGGGACTGGCAAGTACCTGAGTGAATGTGATATAAGGGAACCTGGAGACCTAAGGAGTCTCTAGCTGTCTTGTTCTCCATAAGATTTGGATTCCCCCACCCCCACCCCCGACCCACCCCTGGCAACATGTTCTAGAAAGTCTTGGTACCGTCATAGGAGCAGCCTTATGGCAAGTTTCTCATCCTTCAGGGATCACTGACCCTCACTGCCTGTGACCTGGTGTCTTTTAACAGGTTGGTTGGTGTAGGTTTGTTTTGTTTTCTATTTTTGTTTTGTCTCATTGTTTTAATTTGAATTGGGAAGCGTTGTTCCTACTTCTTATTTAGAAATGTAAGTTTTACAGTCTCTTTTTAGTAACTAAACTGTAGATATTTATTTATAAAATAAAATGAAAGTATCTATTGTCTCTTAATTCTACTATGATTGTGTTCATCAAAGGGAGTTGCTAGCATCCATCCAAGTTGTAAAAAAAAATGAAATTAATAATTAAAATATATATTCACAAATTATAGCACAGCACAAATTTATTCTGTGCTTCAAAAACCTTTGCTTAACTAGATGCATTACTCCAATATAGTTTATTAAGCATTTATTAAAAAATAGACATCTCAAGCCGGGCGGTGGTGGCGCACGCCTTTAATCTCAGCACTTGGGAGGCAGAGGCAGGCGGATTTCTGAGTTCGAGGCCAGCCTGGTCTACAAAGTGAGTTCCAGGACAGCCAAGACTACACAGAGAAACCCTGTCTCGAAAAACCAAAAAAAAAAAAAAAATAGACATCTCCTCATCTCTTTTTTTCATAGATACTAAATTCCTTTAGAATCTTTTCTTACAGTCCAGTCTTTATCTCCCTCCAGGTCCGCCCTCCAACAGTTCCTCATCCCATTTCCCCCTTCCCCCAAGAGACTGTCCCCATCCCTCCCCTACTCCATCCCCACCCCCCCTTGCCAGGTCTCCCCACTCCCTCGGCCCTCAAGTCTCTAGATGGTTAGGTGCATCTTCTCTCACTGAGGCCAGACACGGCAGTCCTCTGCTGTATGTGTGTCGGGGGCCTCACATCAGTTGGTGTATGCTGCCTGGCTGGTGGCTCAGTGTCTGAGAGATCGCTGGGGTCCAGGTCAGTTGAGACTGCTGATCTTCCCATGGGGCCACCCTCTTCCTCAGCTTCTTCCAGCTTTTCCCCATTCAACCAAAGGGGTCCCTGACTTCTGTCCATTGTTTGGGTGCTGGTATCTGCATCTGACTCTTTGAACTGCTGGTTGGGCCTCTCAGAGGGCAGCTATACTAGTCTCCTGTCTGCAAGCACACCACAGCATCAGTAATGTCGTTAGGCCCAGCTGCGTCCTTTTGAGCTGGATCCCAATTTGGACCTGTCACTGGACCTCCTTTCTCTCAGGCTCTTCTCCATTTTTGTCCCTGCATTTCCTTCAGACAGGAACAATTCTGGGTCAGAGCTTTTGACCGTGTAATGGCAACCCCATCTTTATGTGTTTTGGTGGTGTTGTTTTTATATCTGTTTTTATATACATGCAGGCCATTCACTTAGAGGACACAGAGGGCATCAGATATTCCTGAACTGTAGTTACAAAAAGTTGTTTGCTATGTTGTGATTGCTGAGACTTGAATCTTGGTCCCCCGAAAGAAAAATAAGTCTCTTAATTCCTAGGCTATCTCTTCAGCCCTAACGCAACATTTCGAATTATAAGTTTAGTCCAAGCAGTGACAAAGCCCTGTGTCTAAATAGCTTTAGTCACAATTCTTTGTCTTGATTTGGAACACCCTTATTATTCATTTTTCTTAGAAAATTAGTTATTTTATTATTAATTATAACCAACTTGACTATCCTGCCAGAAAGGAAAAATAAAATGCTAATTTTACACTTTAAATAGAGCAGGAATGATTTGTTTATGCACAAAACACAGTACTTTTCTGTGTACTATATAACTAGTACTATGTAACTGTTAGGGACAGCTGTTATTCCCACTTAGAATTTAAATTCTTTGTATCTAATCCGAATGCTAATATTTAACTTTATTTTCCCCTCATGTCCTCTAGCTACATAATTACATAATCTTTGATTATAAAAGGAATATTCTTATATGTGTTTTATGTAACTTACATTGTATTCTAGAGTTTGCTTTGGTAAGTATTGTTCTTCTGTTGTTGTTTTAATCTCCTGTGGTACCCAGGCTAGACTAGAAGGCTCAGTGAATCATAGGCTATCCCCAAAAGCCTCTCAAGTACTAGAGTAACAGGTATATCCTACCAATCTGACTGGTGCTGGTTTTTCTTGTATAAAAATGGTTGAAGTTGACATAATTAAGGGTTTTCAGTTGTTTAGGTTAAGAAGGGTAGTACATTCCTCACAGATCCTCTGTACAAGGAATTTTTGATATTTTTAGCAAATCATCCTCTTTTTCCTCTTTCTGAACAGATAACAGACATGGCTTTGTAAATTACGATTGTTGTTCTTATTGCATATTTGTTTATTAACAGGTACTTTGGAAGTTCGTCTTATGGGGTGCCAAGATATCCTAGAGAATGTACCTGGACGGTCAAAAGCAACATCTATAGCACTGCCTGGATGGAGTCCAAGTGAAAACAGATCATCTTTTATGAGCAGAACTAGTAAAAGTAAAAGCGGAAGTAGTCGCAACCTCCTGAAAACCGATGACTTGTCCAGTTCAGTAACCATGCTTTTTAAAATCATGCCACACATTAAAGGGCCTTATTATGGAGACAGGCAAAAATAAAATGGGAGGTGTCCAAATAGGACCAAAAGATTTCAATTACTATTATTTTAAATTTTTAAAATTTATAATAGGAAACAACAACAACAAAAAAAACACATTTTACTCCATTGAAAATAAATGAAACTACAAGATAAATAAAAACATTTGAAGGAGTGAAATCCTGAATATCACTCTTCTTACCAAAATGAAGAGCTATAGACACTGAGATGCTTCCTCCTGGTAGACTCCCACTTTGATTATTTTAATGGCTTAGTGACCATTAAAAACTGAACTTGTTAATGAATGAAATATGTGCTGGAATAGATAGTGGGTCAGTGTTGGGAAAAGCAAAAGTAAGAGATTTAGGAACGTGTCGAGGATCACTGTACATATTGTTAAAGCCGACCTAAGCATACAGCTAGGAGGGAAAGCAGATAGCAGTCAGCTTTATAGAGAGTAGCTCTCTTGTGTTTAGAGGGAAAATGGGAGAGGAATGAAAATGAAGAATCATTTGAGGCAATAAGTTCTCTAATTAACACAGTAGAAGTCTGTAGGTGACTAATATAGAGACACTTATAAGAAGGGTGGGTGATGCATTCTTAAATACACAAAATAGCACAGTGTTTATTTTTATCAAAACCAAAAGATAATTTAGCTGATACTAAAGAAAGCCAATTAAAATACAGACAATATTGATTATAAAAAAATTCTTTTCAAAGAGTCTGTTTCTTCATGCTATAAAATTGTAATAATTATTTTTTAACAGTTTAAAGTTTTTAACCAAACTTAAAATTGTAATTACAGATGATGTTTGTGCTGTTTTGAAGCTAGATAATACTGTGGTTGGTCAAACTAGCTGGAAGCCCATTTCCAATCAGTCGTGGGACCAGAAGTTTACACTGGAACTAGACAGGGTAAGATGAGGACTTCTTGAAAACAGTGTAATTTTTATTTATTCAAAGTCTTTAAGAAGTTTTGTTATTTTATTTTGTGTTTTGAGACAGGGTCTCACTAAATGCTCAGACAAGCATGAACCTCACTATGTAGACGAGGCTGGCCTCTAACTCCGAGATCTTGTGGGATTATAAGCATATGCCACCACAGCAAACTCAAGAAGTTTATAAAGTTAAAAGCGTGCACATAGTTCTTATGTTTCTCATCTGAGGGATTGTATATAAATTTGTCTTTAAGACATAGGTACATATCTGATTGCTGCAAATAACTGTAGTGTACAATAATTTGAAAATGTGTAGTTTATATCAACTAGAAATGTCTCAGTGGTGAAATCACGTATTACAATATGTGCATGTGCTCTGGCCTTGTTTTGTATTCTTTTTTTTCTGTGTCGCCTCAGTTGGCTCAACCTCCAGTGTTCCTTCCTCATCCTGTGCTTGGACTACAGCACCCAGCCACTGCTGTGCTCAGCCATTGAATAATATATAATCTATTTTTATATTGTGTAGTGAATTGTATATTGATTGTATATTGAATAATATTCAATCTATTTACTGCAGTGGTTCTTCTATCATTTTGAACAGAGCTCTTACACTTCATTTTCCAGCTGCCAATGTGTCAAAATGTCTCTTATAAATGATGTAAATAACTAGAATTTAGGTTGTGTCTATATAACAGAAGGCAGCACAGTATATTCCAATCTGCAAAGAACTTTATTTTAGATTTAAACCTATCCATTAGTCTAGGAGAAAAACTACTCAGCCTTTATTGTATTTTGAGCTAAAGTAATAGTAAAAATAAAGATTTTACTATTTAATATGGAGATCAATGGTATCTATGATATTTTAAAGTTATATATTTATCAGTGAAAACATATATATGGTAGCTGTGGAAGTGCTGCCAATTAGCTTCTATCTGTAAGGTGTTTTCCTAATTTATCTGATTTATCTTCAAAGTAAACATTCTGGTTTGAACTTTTATTGTCTCAAAATTATATCTGCCAGTTAACTTTTACAGGTATACATGTTCACTATTTTACTAATCTCACTAATCTCTGTACCTGAGCACCAGTCTGATCTTCAGCAAATGCTTTAATCCTGGAATCTATTCTCAGTTCAGAATCATTCAGTTATTATACTCTCCTATTTAATCAAATATTTATTGATTACTGTTGTATCCCATGACTTCCAGGTGCAGATTGACAATGAACAACATAAACAAGTTTCTCAGGTTCTCTTAAGAAATTTGTACTTCATTGGCTTTTCAGTATCTATCTCATTAGTTGTAGGCTTTACTATTACAACAGAGCTATCTGTAATAGCTACTTCCTCGTTTCTAAGACATATCTTTATTCCCGTGATCCCATCTTAAAAGATTACAACTTTGCTAGACCAAGGTGTTTATGCTTCATGGTAGCACGCATGGAAAATTCATATAAAGAAACCTGACCTTAGGATTTATGTGAAGAATAAATGTGAGGGAGAGGAGAATAAGGGCATGGACGTTGATAGGTATCTATCTGTTCAAGAGATAGAACCGTAAGGCGGGGAGAGAGATGAAGCAAATTATAGGAGTAGGAATAGAAGAAAATGTATATGGAAAATGAAAGACAAAGTGGATCTCTCCATAGCAAAGAAATGGAAAAGAAAATGTTATCACAAGTGTTTGAAAATAGTTCCTCTGGTTAGAGATCAAAAGTCAGTTATATCCATCTGTAAGACCATTCTTTGTGTTTATACTGATCAGCTTATATGTGCCAGGCATTTTATAGGAATATAGTTTATGGAGATGCATAGCTGCAGTGTAACTCACAGGCTTAATATTCACTGATTTTATATTCTATGCCAGGCATCATTTTCGATGCTGGAAGTAATTGGTCAAAACAGAGTGTCCTGTAGAAAAAGAAGAGAAATAGTAAATAGAATTTAAAATCTGCACAGAAGTGAGGGAATAGAACTGTATTATAGGGAATCAGAAGTGACTGAAAAGAGCTATATAACAAGGGATCAGAAGTGAGCGTATAATGGGATCAGCTGTATTACAGGATCAGAAGTAAGAGACTTGTACACAAAGGAAATTACACTTAATCTGAGACCTGGTGTGGGAAAAAGGAAACAGATTGCTAAGATCCAAAGAGTATTCTCAAAGAAAAGGAAACTAAAACTCCCTAACACAGGTGGGAGCTTGATGTGTTGCCAGCAAAACAAACAAACAAACAAACCAACCAACCAACCGGTGAGATAGAGGTGTGGTGTGAAGAGAACAGCCGAGGCAGAAAGGTACCACGTCACCAGTTAGCTACAGGCTATGAGGTGGAAGGAAGTAAGAGGTCATTTTGTTGTTGCTGTTGTCTTTGTTTTGTCTCGTTGGATGTTATGTTTTACTTTGCTTTATTTGGACAGGGTCTCACTTTTAGCTCAATTTAATCTCAAACCTGTAGCCTTCTTGCCTTGGATTTCCAAGCAGCGCAATGTCTCCCAAATAGAATAATGTTTCTTTAGCCTTAGTGAGGTTTTGAGATAAGGCTATTGATTTGAATCTAAGTGGAAAATATTGTTTTGAGTGATGGGAAACTAAATAGTTGAATGTTCTTCGCCCTCTCTCAAAGAAGTTTTTCTTGTAGTCTTGGATGTACTGCCTCTCTGCTTCCCAAGTGCATGTACTACCACGCTCAGCCGAATCTCATCATCTTTTATTTCAACGTCTACTTAACATAAACAAAATTCTATTGTAGAAATGTCATGCTTTGTGGAATGATCATAAGGAAACTTAACAAAGAGACTAGGGGATATGGGTCAGTTGCCAAACATTTGACTAGCACAAGTGTTTAGGAATATTAAAGGCTGGAAAGATGACTCAACTGTGAAGAGTGCATCCTACTCTTAGAGACCACCCAAGTTTTGTCTCCAATACCCAGGTGAGGCAGCACACAAATGTTTGTGGTCTCCAACTTCAAAAGATCTGACACCCTCTTCTGACCTCGATAGGTATTCTTCTGTGCACATGTGGCAGGCAGGTGTGCGCGCACGCGCGCTCACACACACACACACACACACACACATACACACACACAGAGGGGTCGGGGGAGAACATCAGATCCCAGATTCCTTATTCCTCTTACCATCTGCTAAATTTTTTATGTCTTGGTTTTAGGTAAAGAAGTCTCTCTTTTTCTTGATAGTGTCTATAATGAAGCTACCCTTAGTTCCATTCATTATTGGCCTGAAATCTTATTCCATTTCTTATTCCTCCTGTTACCTATATTAACCTCATTTTTTTGTCACCTCTGATTTTTATTGCATGCGATCACGTTCTTCCCATTGTTAAAAAAAAGCATTTTTTTTTCTTTTGCCTCTTCCTAGTTCTTTGGTAGGTTTCTCTTTAACAGACAAAGTTTTTTTTTTTTTTTTGGTTTTTCGAGACAGGGTTTCTCTGTGTAGCCCTGGCTGTCCTGGAACTCACTTTGTAGACCAGGCTGGCCTCGAACTCAGAAATCCTCCTGCCTCTGCCTCCCAAGTGCTGGGATTAAAGGCGTGCGCCACCACCGCCCGGCAACAGACAAAGATTTGAGAAAGGTATTCATGCTCACTCACTAAACTGAAGTTTCTGTTATTGCTCAAAGTTTATAAAAAGATGTGTAGTGTCCTGTCTAATCCTCAGTAATCTTATAAGATGTGTACACTTATTCTAATTGTTTTAGAGATGAGTGTGATTTTGAGACTTTAAGTCACTTTTCACAGACCCCACAGCAAAAAAGTTGCAGAATTTATGCAAACTTTTGCACAGTGCCACGTCCGTCTTTCTGACGGGGAAGGCCTGTGTTCTTTTTCACTATAATTAGCTAACTTGTTCTATATCTGCCCATCATTTTGCTAGAGTAGATTTTCCTAATTGCAGATTACAGTAATAATAAAAATTAACGTGTTCTGAGATTAACTTAGGTGCTATGCCTGTATTCCTATAATTCTCCCCATATGGTTAGTACCATTGGACATGTTTTATAGATGAGCAAACCAAAGCTGAGAGTAGCTACAGTGGCCTGTCCAAGTTTCCAAAAATGTATAGTGTGGAGCTAAGATGGAACTTACTTATATCCAAACATTTACTGAGTTTATATCCACAAGATAATTAGTTCTGGTGCCTTGTTTTTAACTGACTGTACTTGCCTGATATGATTTAGTCCATGTACTCTCCTCCTATATATCAAACTTTTAGTGCTAGTCTGTAGCTTTCAAAATAAAGACATAATTTCTTTTCAGATCAAGCAAAGCTCTCATGGCCTGTGTCTGCCCTTTTATCCTTACTTTCTCAATGACAGTATAAACTATTTGAAAACAAGACAGTTAATTAGGTTCCTAATCTTTTTCTCCATCATATATTTTATGTTGATATTCACAAGTATTAATAGGGTAAATAGGAATAATTTATGCAAAAACAATTATGAAAACTGAGATAAAATAGTTCCTGGAAAGATGCCTCAGTAGTTAGGAACGCTCCCTGTCCTCTCAGGCACATGAGTTTGGTTGCCAGCGCCACATTTGGCTGCTCACAAGCACCTGTAACTCCAGTTCCAGGGGATCCTTCAACATTTGTTTGTGAGGGCACGTACATACATGTTTACATAAACACGTGCGCGCACACACACACATACACACACTCTCTCTCATGAATAAAAGTAAGAGTTAAGATTTATTTTTATTTAAACACCTAAAGCAGTTTCTCTCAGTCTTTATGGTTTTTATTTCAGTTCATCATAGCTTGTGGATACATTATTGATACACCGATTCATAGATTCCTGATAAGCACACAGCAACTCTGGGGAGGTGGGGCAAATTTGATTTGAAATGTCTTGTTTCTTACATATTTTATCACAGCTCATACAACTAACTCTGATTTAATTCTCCATGTCACATATGTTATTAGAAAGTCATTGCTCTAAATCATTGTTAAGGCATTTTGAAATGTCTTTTCTATCTCTCTGGTCTTTAAATTTATACTTAGCACTGCTACTCATTACTATAGGAAAAATGAAAAAAAATTAGAAGTGTTTCTTATATTAAATGTCCTAAGATTGACAGGTTAAAAAATAAATCATTTGTGGCAAAATAAAAAGCTTCAAATTGTTTCTTGGAATAATAAAGCTTAATTCTACTCAACATGAGCTTGAATCCAAACTCTGAAGATAGATGAGGACGTAACTGTGCTGGGTAAGCAGAGTAGATAGGGAGTCTGAGATAGAGTGCAAAGCCGATGTGTGCATGTTTCAGAAATAGTAAATGTGTCTGACAACTTGAGTGGTACTGGATAAACCAGATCAGCAGAGTTTTGAATGAATAAAAGCATGGATGGCCAAACGCAGAGAATAAAGTGTGATTGGTCATTGGGAAGGAAAACTAATAGAACTTTATAAGAGTGGAAAATGTAATGTTTAAAATTGAAGATGAGTTAAATGACTCCATGACAGAGCTAAAGAAGTAATGTGGATTATAATACAACAAGAGTTTTTAAAAAATTATGACAGAGGTCAAGACACATGGACAGAACAAGAAGGCCAAAACACTAAGTTCAGAATGAAGGAGTAGGGAAGTTATGGTTTGAATTTTCCAGAGTCAGTTTTAATTATGAACTTCAGATTTGAGAGTTTAAGTTTATAGCAGAATGATTAAGACATCTACCTCTAAAATGCAGAGAGAAGGCTGGAGTTGGGTGCGTTATGACAAATGGATGTTAAATCTGGCCTTGATGAAGGAAGGGAGTTAGACTATCATGAGGTGAAAACCAGTAGGAAAGTCTATCCACTGGTTTTGTTTGGGAAATAGATTCAGGTTTAGAAGTGGGAGCAACAAGTGTACAGTCATAAGACAGAAAAATGAATTTGGAATAAAAGGGAAGCTGTGGGAGGTGAATGTGTGAGGTGACATGAGGAAGTCACACTAACTTACAGTCCTACAAAGCTTCCTAGTTCACATGCAGTTGTTTACCTGCCACCCCATCCCACCCTTTTGTGGCAGGCTGCCTTTTCAAGCATAAATCCTGTCCTTAGATTGTTTGCTTGATAGAAAAACCCCACATTTTCCTCAGAAAAATCACTAAAGAACAATAAATAGATAATTGTTACCTGCATCCTTGTAGAAATTTCATTATTTCTTTTCTCATAGATTTCAAAAACTCTATTTTTTAACTTTAGTGTAAATTAATCATTTTTCTTTCCCCCCTTTTTCTTTTTAGTAGGGGAAATTCATTCCTCTTAACTTGTAGCTCTCAAACTTTCCTAGTTTTGTGTCCCAGTATTTTTTTCATGGTGTTTCTATAGGTCAAAACATACAAATAGACAACTCTCCCTCCGTTGACTTCAATAGGAAGTGCTGGGTGAGGCATCCATGTAATGCCAGCACTCGGGCTGCGGGAGGAAAGGTCAAGGGCAGTCTGTGATATGTACAGTAAGAGCGGTCTCAGATACAAAACAGTAGTGTAGTTATTAACTGGTATTTATATTTATGTCCTAGAAAGTCAGTATTGGGGGCACAAGTGTTAATTGCTTTTATTTAGCTCTGATTTAATTACAAGTAATAATTAGTATATCTGTATATTGTTCAAACTATAGTTTTCCAAAGTTGGAATCAAATGAACCCTCATTATGTTCTAGCCACACAGATCCCCTGTTCATACTCTGCAGTTTTTTTGATTCTAAATTCAAATTCACAACAAAGCAAAGTAAAGCAGGAGCTGCTGTAGTCAGTCCTATTGCCAGTTTGTCCGTAACTCATAGTCTATTGCCCAGCCCCTTTGAATTGTACTTTTACTCTATCTAGATTACACATTTCCTGTCATTTAAAATTTCTTGTAAGCCTTTGCTCTACAGAACTTGCCTGTGGTTTATGTTCCAGACAGCTGTGGTATCTCTTTATCTAGAAGTCATTGTTCAAATTCTGTCTCTAGCCAACTTTCCTAAATGACACTGGATGTTAGAGGTTTTAGAAACCTGACAGTTCATGACATAAATTATACTGAGAGTGTATCTGGGTCATTAACCTCTCAGTTTGGGAAGAGTGTTCACAAGGAGCAGTACAAAGTAACAAAAAGTAAAGGTTCTTGTCTCTGAAACCTTGTAGACTCTAAGAGACTTACCTAAGCTCTGCGATTTCACATTCTATACCAGATCTCAGATTTCTAACTTTTTTCAGTTTGACATAGACTAGACACAGGGGAAAGAGAAATCAATTAGTGAGTTAGTTTTAATAGATTTGCAAGAATGGATAACTAAAAATGAGGTGACTGGGTCTGCCTTCCACACAGTCCTGCCGCTTCATCCTTGTGAAGAGCCAGCAGTAGGGACTCCATCACTTTCATTCTGCTTCATCTGTAACCCTCTGCCTCAGAAATCTTGATCCTTAACAAGTCTTCCTGCTCAGAATAGTGGAGGAAGAGAGATGGCAGCAGACCTCCATTCCCCTGATTTTGAAAAGAAAACTACATTACCAATCCTCAGCGTATTCTTCCAGTTTATTTCTAGAAAGTACTTCAAGATATTTCAACTTTGTGTATGTATGTGCATGCATGGGTGCAGGTGTCTCAGGTGTGTGAACCTATGCATATCATGCAGACACCAGAAGGGAAGGTCAGGGATCCTGTACTATCACATTCCACCTATTCTTTAGAGACAGGATATGTCACTAAACGTGGAGCTCATCGTATTTTAGCTAGGCTGCTTGGCAAGTGGGCCCCGGTCAATCTTCCTGTTAGCCCTTCCCAACCTTAGCACTGCAGTTATGGACTCCCCCAGCCACACTTGACAGCTCAGCTCTGTGTGCTGCAGGGCTCTCACTCACTGAGTCATTTCTCCAGCCCCTAAAACATTTATACTTCTAATGAATAGAATATAAATAGTATTAGTAATCAATTATGAGTATACCACTGGTAATCTTAAAATACTTATATTCTCATGGTCTTAATTCCAAGGTATTTTTGCCATACTAATTACGAGTCAGAAATGAGGTGAAGTCCTAGAATCATATCAGAAGTTTTACTTTCTGATTCTTTCCTTTGCTGGCAATGAGGTCTGTATTAGCCAGACTTTGTGACTATGACAAAACACATGAGAAAAATCATCTCAAAGGAGGAAAAGTTTTACTTTAGCTTATAGTTTCAGAGTTTAGAATTCACAGTCATTTTTCCAAGTTGTTTTTAGACTCAGCATGAGACACACATTATAATGGAAACACATGAAAAAAGATGGCTGCTTACCTCCCGACAGCCAGAAGCAAAGAAAGGAAGGACCAGATGCCAACATACCTTTCAGCTGTACACCCACACCCCAGTGCTCTCCTTCCCCATTAAAAGCCCTGCCTCCTGAAGTTTCATCCACTTCCCAAAAGCTCTACCATCACCTGGGATAAACCTTCAGCATACTGAGCAGGGATGCTAGTGATGATTGACACTTCAGACCGTGTGACAATAGTGCATCTGCAGCTTGTTTTGATTCATGTTTATTTCATGTTGCAGTTTTATAAATGTTTCATCATTTTCATCAACTAGTTTTATAATTTAAAGTCAAAATCTATTATGTATACTAGGGACTTACATAATAAGATGCTTATTTTCACAAATTGCAAATCTTTATATAAAAGAAATAATTTATTGTAGAACCTAAAGGCAAATACATTTATATCACATTGAGGGCAATCTGTATAATTCCTAAAAACAAAACAGTAGAAGAGTCTGGTGTTTTCTAATTAAAATGTACATAAATTATAGCATTGTAGAAATTAGTTCATGACTTGATTCAAACTTATTGTCTAAGGTATATTTAGTAGTAAGTTGTTAAAACTTTATGTTTTCTCATATAAACATTTCTGAAGAGCACAGTATATTCTCTTGTGTGGCCCAAGAGTGGGTCAAAGACACAGGTTTTCTGAGGCGCGCAGTGAGACATCTGAGCAGCAGGCCACCAGGCATGGAATGTGAAAAAGAAAAGGCTGAAAGATTGAGGTTCTAAGTGGAAGAGGAGTTTCTGTGATTATTGATTATTCTCACTGTGGGTTCTGGCCTTGGCCTTTAGAAATGCATTAGCAGAGATTGTCTGAATATAAATTTAAGTTAAAACTGGTAAAAGTAATACATAATTTAAAAACATTGCAAAGTTTTGCTTTAAATAGTGTGATTTTTGGTGTGTAATTTGTTTATTGTATTTGTATTTCACATATTTTGTGATATTTTATTCAAGTGTGTGTCCAATGATGTCTTTTCTGTTTGTTTGTTTTTTTTTTTTTTAATTATCTTAGTCACGTGAACTGGAAATTTCAGTTTATTGGCGTGATTGGCGATCTCTGTGTGCTGTAAAATTTCTGAGGTTAGAAGATTTTTTAGACAACCAGCGGCATGGCATGTGTCTCTATTTGGAACCACAGGGTACTTTATTTGCAGAGGTAATACATGTATTTTATTAATGTGCATAACCACAGTAGAAATTGTATGTGTTGTCAGCATGGTGTAGAAATGACAAGAGTGTTAGGCTGAGAGACAGATATATTAAGCTCTTGCCTGCTCTGCTGCATAAGGGCATGACCTTGAGGAAACTCATGTCTCCTCTCTAGGTCTGTGTTCTTACCTGGAAAAGGAAGGGGTTGGATTAATTGTAGCTAAGATGCCCTTAAGTTTTCCAGCTTAGGAATCTAGTAGATGTAGTGAACCAGAGTCCATTACAGTGTGAATGTCAATTTGTATTTTCTTTATTGCAGGTTACTTTTTTTAATCCAGTTATTGAAAGACGACCAAAACTCCAAAGACAAAAGAAAATTTTTTCAAAACAACAAGGTAAATACTAAGGATCAAGCACAGTATTTTATGTATAGAAAAATCCAGCTGTCAATTTGAAAGTAATTGTGGTTTCTTTCTCCTTAGTTGTTCATTTCTACACTTTTTAAAAGAGGATTTAAACACATGCTTAAGTGGAATAACAGAACTGGGACTTGGGTGCAGTCCCATGCCTTTGTTTTATTTTCAGTCTAGTAGCCTATGTGACCTCAAAGTGTGCTGTCTTTAAGGATGACCTAAAATGATCCCCCAGCCTCTGTCTCCCAAGTACTTGGATTATGGGTATACACCACTATGCCTGACTCTTCTTCGCTGAACTTTAGTAATAATCAACTCACAACTGTCTTATCATCTTGCATCCACTCTGCTTTCTGAGTTTATTTGAAGCAAACTCATATATCACTAAGACCTGTTGTTATCATAGATAACTTAAACTTTAACCACATGGAATACTAGAGTTAAGAAAGAATTCAAACTCAATCTATTTTTAAAAACTATTTGTGTTATTTACACTTGCTTTTAATAGAAAACAACATAGTTAAAAACTAGATTTTAAGTTACAAGTTTGTTCTTCATAAATTATAAACTGATGAATTATGAATTTTTCTAATTATGGCTTTCAGTAATGTATAAAGAAATTACTTATCCTGCTTTTGTTATTCACTATGTCTACAGGCAAAACATTTCTCAGAGCTCCCCAAATGAATATTAATATTGCCACTTGGGGAAGGCTAGTGAGACGAGCTATTCCCACTGTAAATCATTCTGGCACATTCAGCCCTCAGACTCCTGTGCCCGCTACAGTGCCAGTGGTTGATGCACGCATTCCTGAACTAGCTCCTCCAGCCAGGTACGTGTCTTAGAAGGCTTGAGTATAGCTTACATAGCCATTGCTGTGATGTCATTGTAACATGTGTTACAATGGTTGTGTTCAGTCCCAGTCTTCCCAAGTAGAATTGCAAAACTGTTGTTCCTTATTTAAAAGAAGTTAGTTTGCTTTTATTTTGAAGCTACTTAAAAATAAAGACTTTGATTGCAGTTTTGGTAAATTGCTTTGTCTTCTATAAGTGATTCTACAGTAACCAAATTGGACTTTGATCTTGAACCTGAACCTCCTCCAGCCCCACCTCGTGCTTCCTCCCTTGGAGAGATAGATGAATCTTCTGAATTGAGAGTTTTGGATATACCTGGACAGGCAAGGCTTTCTAAACATTCCTTGTACAATTTCTTCTCAAAATAAAGCCATTTTAGTGGCAAAAGTATACATTTCAATTAAAATATTCAGTATGAAGTATGAATTTATGGTTTTCTGGTTCTTTTATGTTTGTATTTTATGAGTAAATTTTCTCAGGTAGATGAAATTGATAGGAGATAGCCCTTTCCTCCTATTGGGACACTGTTATCATTGGCCTCTGTGTTCTCAGAGGCCAAAAGGAATGCAGTGGGTTGCAGACATTAGAAGAAGGTCATGTGCTTGAGGGAGGGGGAGCTGTTTGTTTGCTTGTTTGTTTAACAATAAGAGCAAATGAGCCAGTCTGAAACTTTTTCTCAAATACTTTAGGAATTATTTCTCTGACTTTTATCAGATCATTTGTTTACTGAAATGCCCTAGTTTAATGAGCACTTGATATTTTACAGGGTTCAGAAACTGTTTTCAATATTGAGAATGACCGAAATAACATACGTCCAAAATCCAAATCTGAATACGAGCTTAACATTCCTGACTCAGGTCGAAGCTGCTGGGGTGTTGGAGAGCTTGAGGACAAGAGGTAAGGACGAGCAGTTGCACTGCTTTGCCACAGGCAGCGGCGTCTGCCGTTGAGTTGATCGTCTCATCTTTAATCGTTACCGTTTCAGATCTCAGCAGAGGTTTCAGTTCAGTCTACAAGACTTCAGGTGCTGTGCTGTCTTGGGGAGAGGACACTTCGGAAAGGTAATCTGTCAGCACTTTAGAAGTACATACAGGATTAGAATTCAAATAGAACTCAATTATTTTATTATTTCAGGTGCTGTTGGCGGAATATAAACACACAAATGAAATGTTTGCAATAAAAGCCTTAAAAAAAGGAGACATTGTGGCACGAGATGAAGTAGACAGGTCAGTTTTTAAAAATGAAGTTTTTCCTTGTGGTTAGAGATTAAGAGAGTAGACAGCAGTAGTTCTGAGTTCCTAAAAATATTTGATGATGCTAAATTTGTATTCTGTGGCAAAAATATACATTAATTAAATGCTATTTTACTTTTCAGTCACTTTTTTCCCTTAAGCCAGGTTTGTTGATATCAAGTAAAGACAGGGAAATGTTTAAACTAATTCCATTAAATTTTAATAAGTTATAATGTTTATAAAGTATTAAAGTAGAACTGTTACTGATTTGTGACTTAGTAAAACTAAACACATTTTAATCTGTGAAGCTGATAAAACATCATTTCCTGATAATCTACAAGTAACTCAATGGTTGTTAATATAGTCTGCTTTTTGAAATATACCTTTATGAATTTCCCTTCTATGTGTTAAAAATTAAAGTTATTGAGGAAAGGATTGTTGGAGGGGTGACTGGGAGGGGAGCAGTGAATGGGATGTAAAGTGAATAATTAAAAAGTTAAATTTAAAAAAACATAGTTATTTACTGTAGATAATGTGCACACATGCCGAGGCATATGTCATACACGTTGAGACCAGAAACCGTGCATCGGCATGTGAGTCCTGGGGATCAGAGTCAAGTATTGCTCTTCTCAGCAGGTGCCTTTTCCCGACGAGCCATCTTGTGAACCTCCTTTTGTGGTGTTTCTTCTTAAAATCCATTCTTTTTCTTTTTTTTTTCCCCCTCCTTTTTTTTCCAGTCAGGGTCTCCCTACATACTCTGTCCTAGGACTCACTGTACTAGACTAGACTGACCTCAAACTCACAGAGATCCTCCTGCCTCTGTCCCACTAGTTCTGGGTTCAAATGTGTGCACCCTAATGCAGCTTACATTCCATCTTCATTATTATTATTATCATTGTGTATGAGTATTTTTTCTGCACCATGTGTTTGCAGTGAATATTAAGTAGAGGGTATTGGATCCCTTGGGACATGAGTTACAGACAATTGTGAGCTGCCATGGGTGACAAGAATTGAACTTGAGTCCTTTGGGGAAAAAAACAGTGTTCTTAATGACTGAGCCATTTTTTTGAGTTCTCTACTTAGTGATTTTATTTTTTTTTTTAGTATAGAGTCTTACCTTCCAAAAAGAGTTTAATAATGGTAATTATCGTGGATACATCTTTATTTGGGTATTAAAATGCAAGGACTTTAGGGATAAAAGGTTCGAATTCAAGAATATATTTTAATATGATTCACACACACGTATATGTGAAATTATTTTTGAAAGTGACATGTTTATCAGAAAGGCTTTCATGTGATATTTTAGTAGTATTTTTTTTTTTACACCACTAAGCATCTTCATAGAAAGTAGTCCTACAGAGACTGGACAGATGGCTCAGCTGTGAAGAACACTTGTTTGTCTTCCGAGGACCCAGGTTTGATTGCCAAGTCTCATCAAGCAGCCCTGCCAGTAACCCCAGGAGTCTGACTTTCTTAACTTCCACAAGCCTCTGGACACACATAGTGCATATAAATTCACAGAAGTACACATACACCTGAAAAATTGTAACTGCATCTTCTTAAGAATAGATAGAACTCATTCGTTTTCTAAAACAATACGAAACTAGTTATATTATGAGCATCCATAATCTAAAGAAAAGTCTAAAGCCCGAAATGCTTAAAATCTAAACTTTTTAACTGAAGATGTGATACCAAAATCCACAAATATTTCATACACAATTTAAAATATTATTGTAAAATTACTTTTAGATTTTTGATATAAGGTATATTTAAAGCATAAGTGAATTTTATATTGAGACCTGGGACCCATTGCTGTGCTATCTCATTACCTGTGATCGGAAACAGCTCTGTCCTCAAGCACTTAAAAGTGTATTTAATCTATACTGTTGTGTTATCCTGATGGCATATATAGCTTTTTGCTACATTGTTACTACTTTGAACCAGATCCTTGTAAAAAGATGCTTTCTAATTAACTCAGTGGGAATAATCATCCTAATGCCACAAATCCAAAAGTATAGGTCAGAGGCTAGAACCAGAGCCAGATTCTACGCAATTACCCCTGGTGAAATTGAACCTAGCTTTAAATAAAAATTGACAAGTGACCCAAATTATTTCAGTTTTAAACTTTTCTAGTTTTGGGTAACATGGAAACAGATCTCACATATAAAAACCAAAAAGGAGATTCGGAAATGCTAAGTAAAGCACACTATTGGAGAAATTTAGGGAAGATAGTACAGTAAAAAGGTAATTTTAAAATGTTACCATGTCTAGCACTCATGAAGAAGAATCCATTCAAAAAAATGGAGCAGTTGGAGCTGGGGAGGTGACTCACTGGTTAAGAGACTCACTGACTGATCGTCAGAGGAGCTGGGTTCAACCGCAGCATCCACACGGTGGCTCTCGACTGCCTGTAACTTCAGTTCCAGGGGACACAGCATCCTCACACAGGCACACAGATGAGCAAATCTAATGCCCATAAAGTAAATAAATAAATCTTGTTTTTAAGGGCTAGCATATATTTTAAATGATATATAACTTGAAAGTATGGCTAGAAAATAACTCAAACTAGTTATAACTAAGTAGGAATCCTTTACATTTACTCCCAAGTTTTTCCTTGTAATAATTCCATCAAGTTCTTTGTTACTCCATGTTACTTTCTCTTTGTTGTTATTGTTCCTGTTTGGGGAGGACAAAGTCTCTATGTGGCCTAGGCTGGTCTGCAGCATGCAATTTTCCTGCCTTCATGTGCAGAGGCTAAAGGAGTGTGCTTGGTATTCAGTTGTGCCCCTCAACCAGCTTTCCATTGATCACAGGTCTCTACATTTGTTCTGTTACCTGGGTTATATTATTTTTATATTATTTTGCTTTGAAATGTACCACTTTGCATAGTTTACAATAAAATGCAAGTTAGTTCCTTTAAATTAACATAAATTTTAAATGAAAACCAATGTCTTATCCATCACTCCGTTTTTCCACCACTGCTCTGACACTCACTCCCCTCTCCCACCATGGGCAGTGCTATGACTGTTCACTCCAGCTCTTACCAAGTGACAGTAAATATGGCAGTGGACCAGAAATTATTCTGGGTGTTACGGTTTTTGTTTCGTTTTGTATAGTGTGTGTGCGTTTGTCTGTGTGTGTGTGTATGGGTGTCTTATAGAATAAAGCTTTCGTGTTATATGGGGCTCAATCCTAAAACTTTAGTTTCATTAATAGTTTGATTTTCTACTAAGATTTGTTTATTTCTTTCATATCTCTTAGAAATTGATATAAACATTCTTTCATATCTTTTTAGTGATTGATCTCTGAACAAAACTGGTCACTTAGGCAAATAAGACATTAGAAAGCATTTTTAGTAAAGGAGGCTAGATGTTTAATCTAAAAATAAGCATTACAAACAATAGCAGTTTATTAGAAGAGTATCATTATATACTGATAGATCTCAGACTAGGCATTTGTGTGTGTGTGTGTGTGTGTGTGTGTGTGTGTGTGTGTGTGTGTGTGTGTGTGTTTTAAGGAGAAATTGGATTTATACTGTTCTATAGCAGTTGAAGGATACAGAATTTAAAGTTTGAGGAGCTGACAAGATGACTCAGTGGGTAAAAGTGCTTGCCAGTGTACCTGGCAACTGACAGCCTGAGTTTATTCTTGGGACCTGGTGGAAGGGGACAACCAGGTCTCACAAGTTGCCCTCTGATGACTACATGCATATATGCAGTAGGACATGTACCAGCACACACTCAAATACACAAAATATGCATGAATGTAATTAGACATATTCAAGTTTGAATAAGGTTGAATTGTTGTTTAATAATGTAATGATACTCAGAGAAAATAATTCATCTTTTGTGAGGGGCAAGTTGGGGGTTTTTTGGTTGGTTGGTTTTTTGAGACAGGTCTTTCTGCAAAGCCCTGGTTGTCATAGAACAACTCACTATACAAACCAAGCTGTCTTCCAGCCTACAAAGATCTGGCTGGCTGTGTCCCAAGTGCTGTGATTAAAGACATATGTCACATCACTCCTGGCAACTTTATCACTTTTTAAAAATGCCCAAAAGGAAATAATAGTACTATATATTTCTAATATCAGTAGTTCACCTTGACATTTGGAATGCCACAGTGTTGTGTGGAACAACAAAAATCCAAGTGTAAATAAGCATTTAAGAATACTTATGATGATGAGCATAATCATGTGTGCGTGCACCGTGGAGGTCAAAGAAGTTAGTTCATGGTATTACTTTTACCCTCTAACCTTAAGCCCTTATGTTCCAGCCATTGGACTCAAGTAGCTAGTCACCCACTTGAGACATTGCACTGGCTCTGACGTCTTAATTTTAAAATAAAAGTATTAAAGCTTTTTCTAAAAATAATATCAATTTTTTTTTATTTTAAGTTTCAATAGAAATGAAGCTTGCTTAGTATTAGAAATTTATATTATTTCTTAGCAAGGTTTACCTATTGGCCCTTATTTTGATCAGGTACTAAAAGTTAATAAGGTAACTCATGTTCATTTGAATAATACTTGACATAGTTTTCTTTTACTTTGAGTTTTAAGTAAAATTAATTTATTAAATACTTTCCGGAGAAGGAAGAATCTTTTTGCTTTTGCTGTTTAGGCAACATAAATGTTCCACACTCAGGGAGTTTTGCCATGTTCCTTTTAAGAATTCATCCTGTTGTTATAGGCTTGCTTACAGATATTTCTATGAGAGCACAGAAAATCATGTGGTTCTCAAAGGGTTTCTTTTTGAAATATGTTGTAGAATTCTGTTTTCCAGTCAGTCTTCTAGATTAAACTTTATAAGTAGATCAGGGTCTCTCAGCATCCCATTTTATTAGATAAAAATTTGAATACTCTAACTGATAAATTATAAATGCTGTCCCTGAAATTACCATGGTCACGAAATTTATTTACTTATTGGGCTTCAATAAGTAAATAACTATAGTAACTAGTTATAACTAGTTATAAAATAACTATAGTAATTATAGTTAATACAAATTTTCATTTGTAGTAATGTAATTTACATTAACTATAATTACTAGCCCCATTTGTGCCAAGCATTTATATTCCTGTAATTTGTATAACCTTTAAGTTTTGCTATGCATATTTAAATTTTTATTAATATATTTTCAGTTACCATTATATATCAAATAGAACATTCTTATAATATTTCAAAAGAATTTTTAAATTTATAAAAGTTTGAAACTTTATTTCAAGTTTTGGTAATTGTTTTTTCTTTCAGCCTGATGTGTGAAAAAAGAATTTTTGAGACTGTGAATAGTGTCAGGCATCCGTTTCTAGTGAACCTTTTTGCATGTTTCCAAACAAAAGAGCATGTTTGCTTTGTGATGGAGTACGCTGCGGGTGGCGACCTGATGATGCACATCCATACTGATGTCTTCTCTGAACCCAGAGCTGTGTGAGTATTGGGCATCCGGCTCCCTCTCCCGACTCCTGCATTCTGGGACTAAAAAAAGCTATGAATTTTAGATCCTTGGTTCTTCCCTTATAGAATACAAACCGTGTAAGAAATATTAGAATTTTTGGTTTTTTGCTGAATACTTTTTTATATTGTCCTTGTTGAAAATTTCATGAGTTACCATTATTTCATACTTGGTAATTTAGATACAACTGAGGTTACGTTTAGGTTATTTTTATATTAGCTTTTCCCCTGCAGAATAGTATCCTAGGATACTAACTTTAAAGGTATATTATACTCTGGGCTTGATAGTACCCAGCTCTGGACCAGTTTTCCGGTTAAGAGCACTGACTGCTCTTCCTAGAGGTCCTGAGTTCAATTCCCAGCAACCACATGATGGCTCACAAACATCTGTGATGAGATCCGATGCCCAATTTGGTGTGTCTGAAGACAGCTACAGACATGAAATAAATAAATAAATCTTAAAGAGAAAAAAAGTAAATTATACTCAAAGTACAGTGAATTTTTAAAATATAGAAAACCTGGTATCTCCTATTTATTTAAAATATTTATATGAATATTTTAAGAGGGGTAAGTCTGTGCTTACCATATTTCTCAAAGAATGTTAAAAAAATAGTATAGGTTGAGTGTCCATTGCACAAAATGCTTGAAGCCAGAAGTGTTTTAGACTTTTGTTTCTTCAGATTTTAAAATTTAGCCAAATATCTCAAATCGCCAATCACAAAATTCTCCCAATTCTCTACCATTTTTTCCCCTAAGATCTCCCTATGCTATGCAAGCTCTCCTTAAATTTGGTGTATATACTATGATGGCCTCAAGTCATAACTGTCATACTCCTAAATTTTAGGATTGTAGGTGTATACCACTACACCCAACCCTTAAACTTTCTGAATGTTGTGTTAGAGCCTTTCATATTTCAGATTTGGGGGTTAGGGATGGTCACCCTGTATTCTTAGTGCCTCTAAAGTTAGCTTAGTCAAGCATTTTAGATTATTGTTCTAATTTTATATCTTTTACATAGAGGAAATGTAGAAAAGTTCACCCATACATCCTTCATGCTAAGACTTACCAAGATTACGTCTTTACCCCAGTTGCTTCCCTAGTCACCCAGCTATTGATAGTACCCGGCTCTGGACCAGTTTTTCCATTTGTAAGGCTCATAAAAGTCTTACCTAGCATCTCAAGTTGCTTTTCCTCTCTGTTTCTACCAGGATTGCTACTCTTCTAGGCCTCTTCATCTTACTTAGGAGCAAACTTACCTTCTCTGATGTTCAAGTCAGACTACAGAGTTCCATTCTCAGTTCTCTTTCCCTCACCTATAGCATACATACCTCTAGGAAATCCAGTCAGCTCTCTCCACTATAGTCCCAAATCATTAAAATAGAAAACCCCAAAGGAGCTTTAATAGTTTTTACTTTTGAGTTATCTTCTTGTTTATTATATCATCTGACATTCCTAAGGCAGTTTGACTTTCACATAGTTGATTTTCCATGTAAGCATTAGAGTTGTGTAGACAGTGATAGGGTCAGAGCTTTCAGTTTTCAGATAAGAATGCAGGAATTAATTCTAATGCATAGTAAAGGATTTTAAAAGCAAGTTGAGCAGTGGTAGGTCACTAATGATTAATTTTTTGAATATTTAATACTTTAGAAGGTTTTCTTTTATTTTTTTGTGTGAGTGCCTACATGTATATATGTGCACTTCATACAGTGCCCATAAAAAGCAGAAGATGGAGTAGGATCTCTTTAGGTACTTTAAAATTTTTAAGGTAGAGGGCACAATCAGACTCTCTATTCAGGAGATGGTCACAGGAGGATCCTGACTTTAGGCTGCCTGAACTATATATATAGGACCTTTATTGAAAAAAAGCACAGAAAAATATACTAAGTGGATATTTATCTAGATGACAATTGCTTTTTATTTTTTTATGTTTGGTTTTGATTTCAAAAAAGCTCTTTTTAGCTTGCTGTCTGCTCTGCTTCCCTGACCCCGTCCTGTGCACTGGCCACAGCAGACTCTGCACTGGTCATCAAACTAGCAGCGTCCGTGACACTGGTTTTTCTCTCAGAGAGAGTTGCTGCTGCTTTGCTACCCTTTCTCTCCATCACTATTGCACACTCTCCCTCAAAGCCAAACCAAAAGTCTTCTCTCGGAACCTCAGTGCATCTACCAGGCCAAATGAATCCCATTCAGTGCTATAACTATAATTTTCTCAGTTTTAAAATCCATCTCCAATAGCACAATATATTGTAGATAATAGGACTTAATAAATATTTGAGGACTTAACCATGAAATTATGCATTGAAGTATAAAAGGGTTCAAGAGCAGTGAAGTTTATTAAACATTTGATTTAATTCTTTCAACAGATTTTATGCGGCCTGTGTAGTTCTTGGGTTGCAATACTTACATGAGCACAAAATTGTTTATAGGTAAGTATATTTTTCTTGTTTATAATAGCTTACCTACATATGAATAGAATTCAAGATAACTAACTGATATTTTGTTCTCAACCAACTTTTTAGCTTTCTCCTACTTGTGATAAATGAATCCTACCCCAACATGCAGATTGTGTGATGGAATTCTTGGTTTGTGGCCCTCTACTCATTTCCTAATTGGAGTAGTGAATGCATGAGTTGACCTGCAGTGACACATTCACCAATAATATTCATCTAGTGATTACATTTAACTGTCTACTACAAAGAGTTGTATAGACAAGTGTACCATGCAGAGAAATACAGATTGTGCCAGAGTGTAAGGTACTGGGCCACTCCTTCATTACAGTGTCTCGGGAGTGTGGTAGAGCAGCTGTGACGTGTGAAGCCTGGGCTTGATAGCCAGCACAGTAAGATATAAGTACGTGAGTAGAAAGTGCATGGCGGTATGGCCCTTTATATCTGGGCACTGGCTGCTTAAACTGCAGAGCATCGTGCCAGCATCTGGTCCTGCACACATTGAGTAGTGGTGCTCTGAAAACAACCTCATTATGAGGATACCAGTCAGAAGAGAGAGTCTATAAATAGTGGTTTATTGTAGTGTCTGATAATATTTTTAACGTAAAGATTTCCTCATGGTTCTGTTTACTTAATAAAAAAGTATTTTAAACTAGCTGCGTTTGTAATTGACTAGCTTTCTGTTTATTTTAAGTTAAATCTTGACCAGGAATGGTGATGCACACCTTTAATCCCAGCACTTCAGAGACAAAGGAAGGTGAATCTCTGAGTTTGAAGCCAGCCTGGTCTACAAAATGAGTTCCAGGACAGCCAGGGCTAAATAGAGAAACTGTGTCTCGAAAAACAAACATTAGCTTAAATTCTTTCATATGTGTAGACAAGCTTCAAATTGTAATTAAGTCTGGTTACCCTAAATAAAAATTTA
Source organism: Tokudaia tokunoshimensis (assembly GCA_036184795.1). NCBI lineage: Eukaryota > Metazoa > Chordata > Mammalia > Rodentia > Muridae > Tokudaia > Tokudaia tokunoshimensis. The sequence goes on from BTHU01000003.1 coordinate 17,304,051, forward strand.
AACTTGAATAAAATGTATTTAAACTGACTTCTACATTTAAAGAGATAAAATATTCTCATCTATATAACAAGAAAAAATTACTTGAAAATTATACTACTATACAAAAAGAAGAAAAATGAGAGCATCTCCAGCCATAACTTGGAAAAAAAAAACATTTCTTAGAAGACAAAATTAGGCTCCTCTTGAAAATAAAAATTATGTTTTGTACTGTGGTTTACTGATTTATTTTCATGTTTCCATCTTGAACAGAGATTTGAAGTTGGATAACTTGTTGTTAGATACAGAAGGCTTTGTGAAAATTGCTGACTTTGGTCTTTGCAAAGAAGGTAATCGGGCTTTGTAAATTCCTTTTCTAATAGATTATTGTTCCTTTGTACTTTGGTCATCTTCAAATTTGTATATGCAAACAATGTACTTTTTAATTTTAATTTACTCCACTACAACATTTGGATTGCTTATGTCCACCACTAACCACGTAAGACTGTCCTTTGCATATAAACACTCCCTGCTCCAGAGACTGCAGTGTGAGGCTTGGCTTCTCTCTGTGTGGCTGGCACTCTGTCTGCCAGACCTCTAAGAAGCACTGAGACTGGCTTTTTGATTGGGATTGTGCAGAATAAAGGACATGTGCCCAGTAACTTCGCCAGGCTTAGAACTATTAACATTTTAAATTGGAAAAAATAGATGTAACTATCTCAAGATTGTTTTCTGTATATTCAGAATTAAATAAGACAGTTCGAATCAAAGATCCCAGGAGATTGTATAACGATCAGTGTTATAAATAAGATAGCGTTCCCTTTGTACTTTATGTTATAACTAATATACGCTTCCTCCTCTGTACACTGGTAGCTTTATTTTATTGATTATTATTAACTCTGCTTCCTTAGTACATAAACACAGTTCTTAAATATGTTATTATATACTAGTGGATGTTTAATGAATCAGTAGTTTCGTGGGTAAAACAAATTTGCTAACTCGGTATGCTCAAGTTAGATCACCACATTCAGCAATGTCAATTTTTTTTTCCTAAGCACACCTTCTAATTTTCATGCCTAGCTTTTTTTGTTTTTCTTTTCTTGCTAACACTTAAATTTATCTTCTTCAGGAATGGGGTATGGAGATAGGACAAGCACATTTTGCGGTACTCCTGAATTTCTTGCCCCAGAAGTACTAACAGAAACATCATACACAAGGGCTGTAGATTGGTGGGGCCTTGGCGTACTTATATATGAAATGCTCGTCGGAGAGGTAAGCAGCAGGAAATCGGAGAGTGAAAAGATGGAAGATGATTATAAAGACATGTACATGTATAAGACGGAACTCAGTTTTATAAATATTCATAGAGTGCTAATGTTTGGCTGTGTTTCTACAATATCTTTACTAGCCTAGTTTAGATTTTTATATCATGGATGGACTACATTATGAATGTCCTCAAATAACTTCTTATATTTGAGTGTTGTGACATGGTTATGTTTTGTGATTTTTAACAGAACTGATATTTTGTAGGGTAGATTGATACAAATATACCCTACAGGAGGTATGGTGGTATACATCTCTACCCTTCCATGTTTGGGAACTGAGGCAGGAGGAATATGAATTTGAGACCAATCTGGCAAAAACACCTTGTCATTGAATTAATGCACAATAAATAAATAAATAAATGAATCTGAATCCATAAAGAAAAGTCTGCTGTACATATATCAGAAGTAAATGTGATCTTCAAAAACAACAGTAGTGTTGGAGTGCTCAGTTAACTGCTCAGCACTTAAGAGTATGTATTATGGTTGCCGAGGACCCCAGTTTAATTCCCAGCACCCTATTCTGAGAGCGCCCAACCACCTGTAACTACAGGCATCTGTCCTCTAGGACACTTATCCCAGACAGGCCCACATGTGCATAACTAAAAATACTTTTGCAAAACAGGCATGGTGGCATTGGAAAGGCAGAGGCAAGAAATGTCTGACTTTGAGACCAGCCTGGTCTACAAAGTGAATTCCAGGTCAACCAAGTATGCTACACAAGAGAAACACTGTCTTGAAAAACAAAAAACCTTTTACAACCCACTTTTTAAACAATAAAGCAGAATTGGCCATCACTTTCTGTATATTAACAAAATTAATTTTTGAGGATAACTGAATTATATATAGAAATTTTTACAATTTGTGAGATAGGAAGTAAATGAAAATAATAAGGGGCCTAATATGTTTTATGAATTGCTGAGAATTATAATAGGAATGGAATTTAGGATGATTTTTGGGGGGGAGGCAAGGCAGTTGAAACCTTTCTAGAGAGGGATTTAACTTATTGGAAATTCAGGATTATTCTGGGGTTTCTCATTGCCAGCCACCTTCCTTGGATATCCAACTCATGAATCACTTAGCGTCTGGATGAGGGAACAGACATCTTTATTAGCGTCAGATATTCTGAAGTTTTAGCCTGTGTGTTGTTACAGACATTTAACCATAATGGACAGCCCCTTTAGTGTTGAACTAGATTCTCTGGAAAAGAAGGAAGGAATGACTTATTAAAGAGCCATGCGTTTTGTACATATTAGCCTTTTTATTTTGCATCTATTTTATTAGATACAAAGTGGTCAATAACTTGTCACAGAGCACTTGTGAGGTGGGATTGGGATTTTTTGTTCTTGACATTTTTAGAACCTGTTTGTGCTTTAGGATCAGACATGTAATCCATCAAATCTCATTTATTTTCCTAAGACATGAGATCCAGATTGAATTTTTTACCTCTATTTAGAAAAGCTGCTATAGGTATTTGGAATGGAAAAAATTGATTTAGCCTTAATATACACATTGGTCTTACTTTCTAAGGTGTCAGAAGACTCATGATATTGTTGCTGGAGTCTGTGGCATACTTACACTCTGTCTCCATTCCAGTTTTGAAAAGAAATGTTTCTGTTGCCATATTTTTAAATGTTACATTTAAGTAAGTCTAAGATTTAATTCTGATCCAAAATTATGTACTTTGTTATAATTCACTTTCTGCCTAGAATAGTGGTGCACACTTTTATTCCCACCACTCAGGAGCAGAGGCAGGGGGATCTTTGTGAATTTGAGGCCAGCCTGGTCTACATAGTGATCAGGACAGCCAGATCTATATTGAGACCCTGTTTCTAACCCCACCTCACACTCTAAAAGAACTTTCTATGTTAGAAATAACATGCAAAAAGTACTGTTATAGATCTTGTTGAACTAATAGGCTATTGATTTTTGACTTCTTCTGTTCAAGCTATTGGCTTAACAAACAAACGATGAAGTTCCTGCTTCGTAGTTTTTTAAAGGACTTCTAATTGGTTGAGTTGTAAACACACCCAGAAGGTATTGCTATTCCATTATAGTTACCTTTTAATTCCATTTATCTTTAGTGCCTCCACAGGAAGGTAATTAGGAAAGGAATTAAAACCCATTGGTGTGCATTATAGTTTTATAGTATTATTGAAGCTTCAATGATGATGTTTATTTTTTTTTTTTTAACTTAGTGGTTCTTTGAGAATTTCACATTATGCACCCCAGTCCAACTTATCTCCCCGTCCCCTAATACCCTCCCTCCACCCTTGCAACAGAGAAAAAAATGTTATTGTGGAAGCTGTGTAGCATGTCACAGTGTGTCCCACAGTATACCCTTTTGTACACACTTCTTTGCTGGCAAATGTTCATTGCAATGACTCATTTGCCTGATACCAAGGCCTCTGGCTTCTTCTATCAGTACTGGAACCTCACTTGGATATCCTGTTATTGCTGTGTGTCTTGGAGCTCCTATAGTTTTGGAGCTATGGAACTGGCCCCTTCATGCACTCCAGCAGTTCATCGATAGGGTAGATGTTGGATTGGACCAATTCAAAGCCCTCTGGCTCTCCCACTCTCATGCTGGTTCTCCTACTCTCTTGCCCTTCAGGCACACATTCGTGCAAACACACACACACACACACTCTCTCTCTCTCTCTCTCTCTCTCTCTCTCTCTCTCTCTCTCTCTCTCTCTCTCTCTCTCTCTCTCTCTCTCTCTCTCTCTCACTCCCAGCAGCTCTACCCTGCTGCCCAAGTAAGGTACAAGGCCTGATTTCCTGAATGTTGCAGCTGGTAAGGGACATGGCCAATTTTCCCCACTTTCATGACTGGGGCCCAGCTCTCCTCCCTGCCATAGATGGGAGGCATGGAGGGCATCTATGCCACTACCTGGCAGACAAAAGACAGCCAGCTTTGCCACAGTCACGCCCTTTAGACAGCTCACCCATAACCCTCCCTCCACCCTTGCAACAGAGAAAAAAATGTTATTGTGGAAGCTGTGTAGCATGTCACAGTGTGTCCCACAGTATACCCTTTTGTACACACTTCTTTGCTGGCAAATGTTCATTGCAATGACTCATTTGCCTGATACCAAGGCCTCTGGCTTCTTCTATCAGTACTGGAACCTCACTTGGATATCCTGTTATTGCTGTGTGTCTTGGAGCTCCTATAGTTTTGGAGCTATGGAACTGGCCCCTTCATGCACTCCAGCTCTCCAGTTTTCCTGTTCTGATGACACCTGGGCCAGCTCTCCTGCCTGCCATTGTTGGCATAGGATAAGAAGTGGGGGACATCTCTCCTCACCCATGTCACTCCATGTCTGACAAGTTGCAGGGCCAATATGTACAAGGCCAGGACCATATCATGGTTACAGGTGGCATCACCAGCAACTGACATCAGGCTGTTCCTTACTACCCTTAAGGTTCCAGTTCTGTCTCTCTTTATTTGGGTGTCTGGGGTGATCTCATGAATCCTGTGATACCCCCTCACCCCCGCTCATGCATTATGGCCTCTGGAAGGGTCATCTTAGACATGATCTGCCTGACCTTCCTCCTGCCGCCTCACTCCTGTGCAGCACCAGACTAGATATCTCAAGCTAGCTTCCTGTCCATACACATGGCGCTGGTCTAGTGGTCATCTAGAGCTTGTTCCTCACCCAATCAATCCACACAAGTGACCCCATTCGAGGGTAATCTGTATCAGGCTCCTTCCTGCATCAGGTGGCTTCTTCTTGTCTCCTGCTTGCGCCCAGTCTATTGGGGCCAGCACAGCACAGGACTGATGGTCATCTTAGGCTCACTTTTTTCTTCAGAAAATGTAAGGCTACTGCTGATCATTCAGATGTTCCTAAGTCAGAACTCTCCTTGCCACCTTTGGATGCACACGTGAACAGCAGATACACTGCCTCTGCGGTGCTTCCAGAGGCGGGGTCTGCTTGTTTGTGTGTTTCTGTTCTTTGTTTTCCTGTTGAAAGTGTGGATTGGCTAAAATCTGTTTAGTTTTAGTTTTTTGTTTTTGTCCCATTGGGATATCCTCTCCATTTCTTGTGGAGAGGGTTGAAATAGGGCTTCACAATGTAGCCCATGTTGACCTAGATTCAACTGTGATCCTCCTACTTCAGTTTCCCAAGTGTTTGCCTGATAGTTATGAACCACCATGCTCAGCTCAAAATCAGAACTTCTTAGAATGTTTGTTTGAAACATGGTTTCATGTAGCCCAGAGAGAGCACAAGCTACTTATACTGTGTAGCGGGGGCTAGTCTTGAACCTGTCATCCTCCTGCCTTTATCTTTCAGGTGTTGAGATGGCAGGCTTATACCACCATTCCTGGAGACTGAACCCAGGCTTCACGCTTTGGGCTGGCCCTAACTGAGCTCATCTCCAGGTCCCATTTTGTTTATCATTGCCTGAATCTTGGTTCTCCTTTAAATATAGGATGTCTTACTATCTTAGGACTTTTTTATTTAGTTCTTATTTCTAAATTATTTCTTATTATCTTCTTATTTTGCTAGTCTCCCTTTCCTGGTGATGACGAAGAAGAGGTTTTTGACAGTATTGTAAATGACGAAGTAAGGTATCCAAGGTTCTTATCTACAGAAGCCATTTCCATAATGAGAAGGGTAAGAAATTAGGATCAAGAGGTTTTTGGTTTTTTGGTTTTTTGTTTTTTTGTTTTTTGTTTTTTTAATTTAAACTTGAGCTTTTTGTTGAAAAGAATTTCCCTGTTGAATTTCAGAAGTTATTTTTAATTCATAGATGTTGCATGCTTTAGACAAATCTAAACAAAACATTCTAAGACTTTGAAAGTAGTGAAGCTGTTAGTAAAACACATTTTATTGGTTTCATCTTAACTTCCTAGCTGTTAAGGAGAAATCCTGAGCGGCGCCTGGGAGCTGGTGAGAAAGATGCAGAGGATGTAAAGAAGCATCCATTTTTCCGGGTAAGTGTAAAGCTTCAAAGTTTTATATGAAACTTGAGTGATCGGGAACACGAAATTAAACTGGCTGGTTTATATTTTGTGATCTAGCTAACCGACTGGAGTGCTCTAATGGACAAAAAAGTAAAGCCACCCTTTGTCCCTACCATTAGAGGACGGGAAGATGTTAGTAACTTTGATGATGAATTTACCTCAGAAGCACCTATTCTGACTCCACCCCGAGAGCCAAGGACACTTTTGGAAGAGGAGCAGGAGATGTTCCGCGATTTTGACTACGTTGCTGATTGGTGTTAAGTTTCTGGACACTGTGAGACCAAGCGGACTAACCAACCTCTTGAAAACAGCAGCCCTGCATTTGCTTTCTGTGCCACCAGGAGCATCTGAGGTTATATAAAGCACATGAAGATGTGGCTACAGTACTGTTTTATACCTTAATGTTTTTAACGTAAATCTGAACACTGGAAGCGGTTTCATGGAGTTTAGGCTGAGTGAACATTGGCCATGGAAATCCATTGCAAATAAATACTTTTACATCAATACTTTATTTTTAAAAAGAAGAAGAACCACTCTTTTATAGTCCTCATCTTTGCCCTAGGCCTGCCTTAAGTGGAAGGAAGATTAATCACTTAACTATATTGTACAAAAGAAAAAATAGGGCTTTGGATACTTTTGCTGGTCATATAAAAAGTGTGATTCTGTTTGACTAAGGCAATTATTTTTTAAGAAATCACTATAATACGAAAAATGTGTCAGTTTGTACACCGTTGGTGGCTTGATTTAAAGAAAAAAATGAGAATGTATTGATGTCTAGTTTGATGAACTTTCTATATTTATCAGAACACTTTATTGCCTTAACTTTACCAACCATGTAGCAGAGCCTCATAGCTTTCCAGCAGAGCTACCTGCCAAACGAGCTTTGTTTATTAAACAATGCTGCAAAAGATAAGAACATCAGCATTTCCTTAACATTAACAATGAGGACTTCTGAGCAGCTGGAGCCAAGATACCATGCTAACTGTGCATTCCCAAAGTCAAGGCACCGTGGAGGATGTTCAGTCAGGTCTTCCAAGTCAGTGAACCTGATTAACCTTTTATTCGTATGCATTCTACACGTATTTCAACCTAGACATCTTGTTCCTGTGTCTGCTGTAGATGGGAACTCTATCTTTGTTAAACCATAGAGATTATCATGGTATACATGCTGTGAACATGTATATGTACAAGTTGTAATGTATTCTGTGTTGTAGGCATATTATTTAATTTCACCATGTCATCACTTTTGTACAGTGGCCAAGCAGACACCTCCAACCCCAGCATTTCCAGAAAGCACATTTGTACATTTAGGCCGCTGGATCCAGATTTTATATTGGCAGTTACTGAGGGCAAAAGCAATATATTGTAACAGAATGTATAAATATTTTTGATAAAACAGTCTATATTTTATAAAAAGTTATTATAACACTAAAGCTGTACCTCAAAAGACTCACAAATAATTTGATCAAATACTCTACACATCCTCAGAGGATCCGTTCGTGGCTTTTTATTGCTCTTATCATATACCTTTTTGCAAATCATAACCTTCACTGGGCTGGAATTTTTCTAGGTTTTTGTTTGTTTTTACCTTTTTTTCTCCTAGCCTATCACTCCAATGTTCTCCCTCAGTTCAGTAATATCATTGATAACTCTGTGCTTAGCATGTTAGGGCCATGATACCTCAGGAACAGCAAATTGGTAACTAACCACACTTGAATTAACCATGTAATCACAGTGAGCTCATCTCTTACAGTTTTCCAAATCTGAGTCAATGAGAAACAGGAAAGTACAAAAAGACATGAAGAGTTGAGCTTGAAACAGCTTGCTGAGATACATTGGCCTGTTGTTATTGTACTCTGAGAATGATTAAAATTGTCCAGAAATACTTTATATTACCTTCCAAATTCATTATTATTTTTCTCCCAAGGTCCTTTGGAAGAAAAGTTTCTAAAAAGAGGAGCAATATGTTGCTGTAAATTGCTTTAAGATGCCAGTTAATTGCCTTGGAAAAGAACAATAGAAAAAAATATCATAAATGTCTAGCTTTAATTTGAAGTGTTAACACAGTCTGAAAATAAAACACTAACTACTTTTGAGGTACAGTCTGCATACCTTTGTTGGTTCTCAAATATGCATAGAAAGCAACGTTTCAAATGGGCTTTTAGCATTAAAAACTGACAGAGTTATATACACAGTGTACAAAAATTTTTTTAATTGAAGTCAATCACTAAAAAATTTAGAGGTCAGGGCATAGTCACACAATTATGCTGAAAAAAAGCACTCATTTTTTCTGTAGTTTAAAAAAAATATATATATATATATTTTAGCCAGATTTTAAATTTTAAGAATGTAAATAGATTTTGCTATTACTGTATGTGTATTGACTGCTCAAGCACTTTGTAAGAAAAGCGGATACTTTAGAATGGTACCCTGTGCATCCAAATGAACTGTGCCTTTACGTCAATCTAAGAAAAGGGGGTTTTGCAGTCAAAAATTACCACAAATGCACAAATTAAAGTTTAAAATAGATTGAAATTTGTAACTTTGGTTTTAAGTTTTCATTCCTTTAGAATTGTCCTTATGTTAAAATAGTTGGCTAAAAAAGTTGGCTCTACTTTGTTCAAGGTCTTGAGAAAATTATTTTTAGTTCGCTTTCTTTTTATCCTGGGGAAGGCACATTGTCCACTTCACTTGGAATAATAGCAAGATTTCATATTCTAGTTCTGTATTCTGCAGCTTCTTTCATCCATGCATAGAATGCCCACTATCACTAGATACCAAGACCAGGAAGGTTGTCAGAAGGAGAGAAGCAATTAAGTTTTCCAGCAAATATGCTAATGATAAAGTGTAAGCAGTGGTGACATGGGAGCTTCCTCATGTTAGAGCAGTGGTTCTCATCGGGGGGGAGGGGCAGTCAAATGACTACTTCACAGGAGCTGCATATCAGATGCTTATATTGCAATTTATAATAGCAAAATTACAGTTCTGAAGTAGCAACAAGATAATGTTATGGTTGAGGGTCACCACACCATGAGGAACTATATTAAAGAGTCAAAACATTAGGAACTTTGAGAACCACTGTGTTAGAGGATAAAGTTTTAGTATTGAATCTGACATTTGAGAAAATTGGCAAATTAATAAAGCAGAATGCTAGCCATTTTGTAGTAATTACATTTTTTTTTCTTTTTTGATTTTTCGAGACAGGGTTTCTCTGTGTAGCCCTGGCTGTCCTGGAACTCACTTTGTAGACCAGGCTGGCCTCGAACTCAGAAATCCTCCTGCCTCTGCCTCCCAAGTGCTGGGATTAAAGGCGTGCGCCACCACCGCCTGGCGCAGTAATTACATTTTAAAAAGTATAATATTTTAGAAATGTTTCTTTGGGGCATAATGAACATTGTTATTATATGCTGGCCTGATCAACTGACTTCTACACTCAAATCTGGCAAGATTGTTTAAGTACTGCCTATCTTCCCAGAGCAGATAAGTAAGGAAAACCCAAAGGGGAAGAAAACAGTTTCATATGGTCATATTCAAGATTAAAGGTAAGTACCTATATAACTTGGAAGTCTAAATGTCGAAGTCGCTGACTGATGCCATGCTATTCAGATCCTTACTAGGTGGAATCCCTAAGACACTGGAAACACTCAAGCATTATTGTTCTCATTAAAGGTAAGAATGACTTTGGCAGCCCTTTTGTTGATCTCTGTAAGTCCATGTTACCTGGAAGAGTAAATGATATGCAGTAGACAATGATGAACTTCCACATAGGTGATGTCTCTTGAAACTCGCCAATCATACTGAAAATTAGCAAGAAAAATGGTTCTCATTCTGCTTCTGAACCACTAATGTGAGCTTGAACAGTGTCAGGGGTTGGATAGAAAATAGCCCTGTGGGCTCATGTATGAACACTCAGGCCACCAGCTGATATGATGGTACAGTTCTGAGAAGTTGTGGGATGAAGTGGGTCACTGTCTCAGGTAATAAGGTTTATTTCCCCTCCCCAGTCAGCCTCAGTGTTCCTGGCTACACCCATCATAGAACCTGCTGCTTTGGCCTCTTATTTTTATGATTACAAACTGCTTCCTGCCTTAAGACTCATGTAAGTGACTTTTTACTAAGTATTTTGTCACAGTGACAACTCCAAAGGTTTCAACTTGCTAGGAGTATGTGAACATTTCATCCTCAGGTTTGCATCCATCAACTTTTTAACATTTTTAGTTTTCAATGTTGAGCCTACATAGACCAATAGCCTAGCCACTTGGTCTGTCCCTTTCTGGAGTTATTCTTGAGATCCTCTAAAGATAGACAAAGCCTTCACAGCTTAACCATGTATTTGGTGACCTTTAAAATCTTTTAGAGGTATCATTGAATGTCTACCATCTCAGGACACAATCTGGCGTCCACAGAAAACAGTAGACTCTAAGTTGAAGCTAAAATGCTTGTGTCGTGGCCAAAACTCCAGCCCCATTGGGCAGTGAAATATAGATGGGTGTGCGAAAATAAAACAGAAGCTGGATGCAGAGATTTTACTTGCTGAGTTAAATATTAGAAGGCTTGAAGTCCATTGTTGAGTCTTCCAGTATCTCTCAGCTATAAAGCCAAAAGGAACTTCAAATGTACTGAGTGAGGCTGTTAAGGGGACTGAGGATTCAGACCAACCAAGCTGGCTTGGCACCTTCAGTGAGGAGTTTAATGTAATTGGCATATGATCACCTGAGAACTCCCTAGAATTTTCAGAGTGTGGAACAAACGGAGGTCACTGAGAGCACTAGACTGGTTTGGGTTTGAGTGGCTTTAATTCTGTTGTCTTTGTTGCTTTAAAACAGTATTTTTGGCATGAACATGCATGAAGTTTAGCACATCATCCAGAAGTATTTTGCATGCATACCAGCAGTCTTGCTTTCTCAAGTGCTTTAAAACTAAGCATCCCATCAAATAAGGCCCTGGGAGAAGCAGGCTGCAGACCAAGGAAGGTCTAAGAATTGTTCTGTGGAGAAAAACTGTTTTGCAGTTGGCCTTTGTGACACTGTTGTGTCTGACATTGTTCCTTACATATGCCCCCTAAAACTACTGGGATGTTTTAGTGCCAGCTCCTAAGATATGTGCAGTTTCCTGAGTGAGTATTCTCAGATGATGTTTTCCATGGGCAACCAAGCATATGATTAGATGGTAGAACTCCAACCCAAAGACCTGATATCCCCTCTCTCCTGGCAAGGGGAGAAGTGCTTAGGGCTATGGATACCAATGTAATCATCAGTTAGCTTACATAACAACACTGAAGTAAAAGCCTAAAGGGCTAGTGACTCATTTCTATCATCTCACCACATGGAAGGTGAGGTAGAAGAATTTCAAGTTCCAGGTTCCATAGAGAGACCCTGTTCAGAAAACCCAAGTCACACACACAGCTCAAAGTGCAGTTAAGAACATGATAGCTGACACTGAAGGTTCCTGGAAGAAAGTGCCAAAGAGGGTCTGGAGTTCTGCCCTTCCACATGCCTTGACCAGCAGACTGTTTACCTCTGCCCTTTTATTATTAAAATAAAAAATGGTAAGCATTCTTCCCTAGGCCCTGCTATAGCAAATTAATGAAATTAAAGTGAGAGCTTCAGTTTTCAGCCAGCTGCCATCTGGGTAGCAAACTTGCATCTGAACATGTGGCTCAGTTTTGAACCTATATTCCATACTACCTCCTATATTCCAGACACTACCTCTAGGTAGATAGGTTTGAAATTTTTTCCTAAGCAATTTCTATTTACAAATTTTATTTGGTATGTAGGCAAACCAACATACATACAGGGAATCAAAGTGATTGGTATGTGAGGGAAAACAAATATATCTTCTTAAAATCTGTCAAAAGCCTCCAGAAACTACTTTAAAGGCCACTCCACCACAGACCCTGAACAGGTACTGAGGGAAGGATGTGAAAGACAAGGGTCTCTCTGATGGGAGATCGACTGATAATGTCCTTATTGTAATGTCACACAGTCCTGAGGCATATGTGTAGGGACCTGGGGTGGGTAGAGCATAGGGTAGAGCATAAGGATGTCTTGAGGGGGTCAGGACAGCTTTCCATAGCTCCACAAATGGTAGATGAGATTAAAATCCAGCATCAGGAAAAGTCAGGGCCACTGACAATTGGAAATATTAGCATGGGGCATAGGAGCCTTTTGCCTGGATTAGGACCAGATGGGTATAAGGCTGACCCCTTTAGCAGTTAATTATGATAATTAAAGTAAATCTCACACCTGTGATAGAAAATTAGCACAGGCCCCAAAGACAGCCATGGATAACATGTATTTTCTGCTGTGAACACAACAGCATACTATCAAGAGGCATTGAGTTAGTTGCAGGAGTTTTTAGCTTGCAAGAATAACTAAAAGGAAATTTCTGGCTATTAACTCCTTGTCACTCAGTTGATAAAAGTAAACTTTTTTGCATGTATGTGGTGTGCTATACACACATTTGTGCTCCCATGTTTGCAGGCATACGTGGGTATGCATGTAGATCAAGGTTGACTTCAGGTGACTCTTGACCACTCTCCACCTTATATATTGAGGCACAGTCTCTTGGCTGAACCTAGAGTTCATCTGTTTCTGCTTGCCTGCCTAGCCAACTCTTGGGGATTTAGGGTGGCCTCTCACATCCCCCCAACTTGCATATGTGTTCTGTAGAGCAAAATTGTCACATTTGTAATGACAAGGGTTTTACTCTTTCTCTCCAATCCCTTAAAAGAATTTACTGCTTTTTTGTTTGTTTTACTTTGAAGACAGAACTTCTATGTACCCCTAGCTGTTCAGCAACTCACTCTGTAGACCAAGCTAGCCATGTGCCTCTGCATTCTGAGTGCTGGGCTTAAAGGTGTGCACCACCACCTGGCAAGAATTCACTTTGTCTCAGAACCTGTATGTAAGGTTTGCTTTTAAATATTCTCTTTAATAGAATTCTACTTGAAAGATCTGGCTGACCTCAGTACTGAGGCAAACTTCTTGTGAAATTATCCCTTGTGGTCTGGCTGCATGGAAAGAGTACACTGTTTCTATCAAGAGACCTCATACCCATTTCAGCTACTAAGTGAATATGGACAGATCTTTTAATTTCTAGAGGCTTCTCTGACATTAAATGTGGAGAGGACCAGTGTGACAGGGCAGGACTGGGGAGAGGTTCCTCCATCTTGTATTCTGGCTGAGACCATTTCAGGTTTAACTAAAATTGGATCTCCTTGATGGAGAAGCCCATGGAAAATTACTCAACTCTATTCTAGGAACCCTTAGTCAAGATGCCCCAGCTGACTTAGCTTCTGTTAAACCGCCTGATTGTCTAGAACCCCCTCCAGCTACCCTCTTAAGCTGTAAAAGTGCTTGCTTACTCAGTCACCCCCTACTCCTGCAGTGGCCTACTGGGATACCAGGACATGGTTTCTGCCTTCAGAACCCTTATGCTGTGTACATTGGGGAAGACACCAGGACCCCTGAATACCTGAGTGTTATCTCAGCCAACTGCAATAAAGACTGAATTGGCTATAAACAAACACCACTCCTGAAAGTATACATCATGTATACAGCATGTAGCTGTTCCCCAGCCCTTGATAAAGCCAATGGAGCAAAACAGCTTAAGGATACGAAATTCTAGACAACTTAGTGGGGGGTTCTATTTTCTAGCTCTCCTGAGGACTGACCTTAATAATTGCCAAAGCCACACTTCTAGAACCTAGTTGTGGCTGCAGATTGCAGTTGTCTCAATTGGGACCTGTGTGATCCTCACTAAGGCCCAGGGATCATAAGAGTCCTGTTGCTCCAATTCTGGGAGCTGTGTGATATAAGAACCTACACATGGGTCTTACTCTGGGGTAGGAGATGGGCTCGAGCTACCTAAAGTCTAAACTGCATCACCAAGTGTGCAGTCCTACACTTGGACACTGTTTCATGTTTAACCTAGCTTTGTGCAATACCATGCAAGCACCCCATGTTTCACCTAAGGAAGAAATTACTGGTCTTCACGGTCCTTGCCAATGTTCCTTCTATGAACAGCAAACCGGCGGTAGAGGTAGAAGTCTTCTATGGACCAAGATCTGAACCTGCCTCAAGAGCTAGTGTCTGTGGACTGTAACCTGCAGTCCACATTCGTGAGGTCTAAGAGGAAAGTTATCTATTCCAACTTAGCAAAAAAAAAAAAAACAGCAAAATGTCATTAGTTTTCTTGTCTAGGGCCTACATAAGAGACCTTAAACACTAACATGTAAAATACTTTGAAGATCATCAATGATGCAGGCTAAATTTCTAAACACTCCGAGGGGTCCAGTAATTGTCATACAAATCCCAATAACATAACTAAGAACCAGAAACAAGCTGGTTCTGTGAAATGATTTATGAACATTCCAAATTTAATCTGTTATCTGCTAATTTCACCACCCTTTCTTCTGACTGAGCTCAGTGAAGACAGTTTTCATTAGCTCACAGACATCACTCCACAGCCTCTTCCGTGGATGCTCGCAATGCTCTCCCACTGTCCTACTGTCGTGGGTTGGAGACACTAACAATGGCTCTCAAGCTTCTGCTCTTCTGTGACTCCTAGAATTGAAGAAACTAAATATAAAAATGATGGGAGCCGGGCGGTGGTGGCTCACGCCTTTAATCCCAGCACTTGGGAGGCAGAGGCAGGAGGATTTCTGAGTTCGAGGCCAGCCTGGTCTACAAAGTGAGTTCCAGGACAGCCAGGGCTACACAGAGAAACCCTGTCTCGAAAAACCAAAAAAAAAAAAAAAAAAAAAATGATGGGAAGCAAGACTCTCTCAGCTATATTTCCTGTAGATATAAACAAAAACTTTGGTTTTAAATCTTTATTTGAGAATTACATATTTCAACATTTTCCAAAATACTGTTTCCTAGATCACTAAAAAAGAAAGCAGATTCAGTAAGAAATTTAAGTCATTAAATATGTTGCACTAGTATATACATACAGAAGACTAAGCAATAATATTTAGCTCTGGAATGCGTACCATCTCCTTTTTCCTCATTAAAGGCTCAACCAGCATCGTGTGGCTATGTACAGAGTTCCATGTTCCATGTACATTAAGAGTGTGACAGTTAGCTTATAGCTGGGGTAATTTGTCCACTGGGGTGTCAAACTTGAAGTCTGCAGGGAAGAGATCTGGAGCCCGAGGGTAGATCAGTCTGTAGGACTGTCGGATTGTAACATCAGCAACACCAGCAATATCCCCAATTTCTAAAAGACAAAAAACAAGACATTCAGTTGATCTGCTCCACCTCTTTCCTATACCATGAAGAAAAACAACCCTCCAATTTCACTTTTTAAAATTGATAAGGGATATATAATCTAAGACGTATAAGCAGGAGTCAATGTCAATACAAACAGTAATAGTGATAGGCCTCTTTAAAGGTATATTAGAAATACTGGAAGAAATATGTTGCAGTACATTGGATCCCACTGTGAACTGGGAGATTGTGAACTATTTCTAACTGAGGTAATGCTTAGCCTTTGACCCTAGAGCTTTCTGTTTACTGTAGTCAAGTACCTGTGGTGTGGCTCAGGGCTATCTAAACAAAGCCAACCCTAGGTCAAGAGGCGGAGCAAGTGTGCAGCTAATGGAGTGGACAGGAATAAGTGGAAAGGAGGAGGGTCATTGAGAGGAGGGCATATAAGAGCATATGTGGAAAAGGAGCTGTTTTCTTCCGGGACATCGGTGGAGTAGGAGGACCGGTCAGCTGGGTGCTTTCTCTGTCTCTCTGAACTAGCAGGCTTTCACCACAGTACCTGGCTCTTGGTAAAATTGAATGGATATGTGAAGCAACCCAAGGCATGTCCCTGTTTGACAAGACACTTCCTTTTGCCAGGTCCTCTTTCAGGGCTGAGACAATACACCAACCATGTACAAAGCCTGGGTTTATCCCGAGCACAGCATACAAATCATCCTCAGCTACATGGCAAGTTGGAGGCCAGCTTGGGATGGATGAGACCTCACCTCAAAACAAAAACCATACAAATGGGGAAGGGCCATGAGGCTTCATCCCTCCCTGACAGATGACTGATAATTCTCTTTAGTGAGGTTAAAGTTAGGGAGCCTTGCTCATCCCCTGCACAAGCTAGAAAAACCCATCCTTCCTCCTTCCTCCAACCCCTTCCACACAAAATACTCCGGGCTAACATGTCATCGATTTTCACTCAAGAGTGCCCACCCAGGGACTCGGTTTTTGATCACGTATGACCACAATCCCAGCTCCTACCTGAGTCGTCGTCATTCTGCCTAAACAGTATAAATCACATCCCCCACCCCCACCCCCTACTTTAGCCTGGATATGTTATTTCACTGACCTCTCTACCTGTGAGATGGATGAACCCACCTGGGAGTTGCCTCCTAATAAACCTGCCTTTATCTACTTTTAATTTGGTCTAATCTGGCCTATATGTGCATCACTTAGAGAGAGTTAACCACTGACAAGCTTTGAGTGCTCCAGTAAATAGACCCCTTCACAAAAGATACAAATTAAAATTAAATAATTTAATTTGGAAAAGGAGACGTACTCAAAGCTATGCCTCTAATCACTATATGCAAACTACTATATTTTCTTCAGGTATTTTGTTTTGTTTTGCAGTGCTGGGAATAAAAACTAGGCTCTCAAGCACACTAAGCAAATACTCTCTTGGTGAGTAGGACTATGTGCAATCCTTTTTCCTTGTGGGTTAATGCTTCTTCAAGGATCTGAGCAGTTAGCCTTTCTCATGGGAGATATGAGGAAAACCCCTACACCACCAGCCTTGCTATCTCACTGGCTGACATCATGAGGAAAAATCCTACCTTTCTGTGTTCTCTTCTCAGCTGAAGCCTGGGAGGCCATGTAGATAGCCGCCGCCGCCACAGAGATCGGGCTCCTGCCCGGAACCAGGTCCAGCTCCACAGCCTTGCGGGCTATGTGTGTGGCCGCCGTCTGCACCTGCTTGGGGAGGCAAAGGTTGGAGCAGAATCTGGACATGAAGTCCCCAGTTGTGATCAGATCCACGCTGGTTTCCAAAGCCTTCAAAATCAGTTTAAAACAGCGGCCAATTTCTTTCTTAGAGATTCGAGACACAGCACATATTTCTAAAAGAAAAAATACTTTTTAAAAATTTGTAAGACAATTCATTTTACATTTTTTATTATAAAAATAAATATTCTGGTTGTTAAAAAAAATTCAATCAAGGCTTAAAGACGCGGCCCTAAATCTTCTCAGCAGTGCTTCCTGTGGGGCTTGTTAGTCATAATGTCTTGGTTTATATTTTTACCACACTTTATATTCTTTCAAAATACAAACTTCTCTAGTTCAATTTATACAAATACGTTTCTCCAAGTAATCAGCTTCTCTGATCTCCTTGTAAGGAATGTTTGGAGAAGACAGAAAATACTCAAGCTGAAGAACGCATTTACGTGCACGTGTATGACTTCAGCTGTCTGCTTGCTGTCACTGTATGAGCTAAACTGTTACCTGTCTGAGCTGTTACAGCAAAAAGGTGTGTAATAGTCATCCCTCTCACTGTGACACAGGAAAGCTTATGAAAGATGCTCGTTGCATATGGTGAATACAGTCCCAACCTGGACCTGGTCAGTGAAGGGCAGTGTGTGTATCACAGCAACACTGGAGGAATCTGTCCTGTGTCCCTGAGTAAACACAAGGGTGACAAAGCCAGCACTCGACTCAGACTCAAAGTCCTTGGTATTTGGACAAAACTGCAAACACTAATCCTCAAAAAAAAAAAAAACACAACCCTAATTCCACTGACCCCTTCCAAGATCTGACCCCCTCAAATGTGAGACCTGTGCTGGCCATTGTTTTCAGCACCGGCTAAAGATGTAACTCCAAAGCCTCTGCAGCATATGACGTCTGTCAGGCCTTCCAGCCCATAAAGCAGTCAGCTGGGGGCTGCAGAGACGTCTCGGCAGTTAAGACACTGGCTGCTCCTCCAGAGGTCCTGAGTTCAACTCCCAGGAACCATCTGCAATGGGATCCAATGCCCTCTTCTGCTGTGTCTCAAGACAGCTACAATACACTCATATACATAAAACAATTTAAAACAAAACACCAAACCCAGTCAGCTGTACTGTGGCCTGACAGGGATTAAAATGATGCTGCCTGCAAAAGGAGCTTGCCAAGAACATGGCAAAGAAGACTGTCTCGGACATTTCCTGTCAAAGAGCATACAGAGCCACTGGCCAACAGTGTGTGCAGGGATCACTGTCGTGTAAAGAGCACTAGCCATTAAACATGGAAGCTGCCTGTCTGAGCTCTACCTGGTACAAGTGAAGCCTACCTTTAAATGTCCTGGGAACGCCTTCTTGTCTACAGGCGATGTACAGACAAGCAGAAGCTATCGCGTCATTAGCTCTTCCCTTCAGGCTCTTCTGCTCATACACTTGCTTGAATAAATTATTTGTTCGATCCTTCAAAGCAGAGAAACTAAGTTTAAGTCTAGGCCATTTAATTACTTAAGAGTATCAAAATTTTATGTGTTCATCAAGTTATGCAAAGTAAATATCAGAATAGCTTAAAGGAGATGGACAAGAACTTACAACTATATTGCGAGGGAGGTTGATTCTGTCCGCCATGGTCGTGATTTCCTTGAATGCGTTCATCATCGCTCTATCAGAACTACTCATGGTTCTCCGGTTCTGATACTTAGAATTGCCAAACTCATCAAAACTTGCAGCCCCTGTACCCTATAAAACAAAGATTTAACCTTGCTCAACATTTTTGGAAAATTTGAACAGACAGTGTCTATGAAAATGTAATGTGCACACTCTGACTCCATATGCCCTGGGAGTCTGTCCAGTGGAGTGGGACTCAAACAGAAACTTCCATTAGAACACGCTTTAAAGAAGTTGGTTTCGCATACACTTACTTAAATCTTAACAATTGTTCAAGAACACAGAAAATGGAAGTATATACTATGTTAGAACTTTACTACTGCACAGTCTTGTTTATTTCTTTGAGACAGGGTCTCACTATATAGCACTATAACTGGCTACATAGACTGGAGAGATTCCAGGCTTGGCCTACTGCCTGAAGAAAGCTCGAGGATTGCAGTTTGTAACTATGGTGGGGTATGGCCTTTGGTAGAGTCATTACTTGGGTCCATCACTGGTTCTCCATCTGCAGTAAACAGATGTTCATGTTGGATCTCCTCAGAAAAAGTCTTACACAACTAGTACAAAGATGGTAACGTTGTTTTAAAATAATGTGTATATAGGTGTTTGCCTGTGTGTGTCTATGTACCAGTGCATGACTGACCAAGAGAAACCAAAGAGATCCCCCTAGGACTGTGTTACAGTTTGTGAGCCTCACTGTGGGTGCTGGGAATTTAACCCAAATCTTCCAGAGGAGCAGCCAATGCTCTTAATCCTAGCCCAAGTCTGTAAGTTTGATTACAAGACTAATTTGTTCTTTCCTTCCCGATGGAAAAAAAAGTTGGCAGACTTTCACAATACTAACACTGGTGAATCTTATTTCCAAGTCAAGGATCTCCTCTGTGTGACACTTTTAGTGAGTGACACTTTTGCAAAATTCCTAACTTTCTAGATCTTTAGCTAGTCTCCTCTTGACATTTCCTGCTAAGTGGAATTCTCACCTTGCCAATCATGGTAGACAAATCTCCATCACTCAGAAGAGGATTCTGAGAGTCTCCAACTCGAGATGGGTCTTTTGTTGCTTTGTCATTGCTGAAAGTTCTCCATTCAGATCCCACATCAATAACCCGGTCCCCTAAGAAGGTAAGCACACAGTTACTCACCTAGCCAGACAGAGGACTCAACTCCCCAGACTGGCTAATGGTTAGCATCCTAATATGGCCACTTGGATACCATGTCTTCCACATCTGCTCTGAAGCATTTACCAACTATGCCAGTCCAGTAATGAGCTATGTATACAGTATGCTATCATTATTCATATCCTGAATCTTACAAGAAAAAAAATTAGTTAAAAAATAGCAAAAAGAAAAAGCTAGTATGTTAGTCTATGCCTATAATCCTAGCATTTGGGAGGCTGAGGCATAATAGAGAAATCAAACGTGACTACATATACATAGGAAGACTTTGCCTCAAAGATCAATGCAAAATAATAAAATTATTCTTATGTGATACAAAGAAAAATAATGAAGCCAGGTGCGATGGTGCAAGCCTTTTATCCCAGCACTTAGGTGGAGGAAGCAGGCAGATATCTGCATCTCCATGAATTCCATGTTTTGTCTCAAAAAAGACAGACAAGACAGAAAGAAAGAGGGATGAGAAAAGAGAGAGAATAATGTGGAGTAAGTTTTAAAGGCAGACAGGCACACCTCCCGAGCACAGAGGCCGTGGCTCGACGTGCCATCAAAGCACATGCCATGAATACGGTTCGCTGGCACTGCTTTAGCAGGAAGAGCTCCATGTCTGGAAACATTTCTGAAGCAAACAGAGCACCGAGCACGGAAATGCATGCTCATCAGTGTGCCCATAGTAAACGTTGCCATTTAATCCCCAGAGCTATATATATAAGCACGGGTACCACTTTCACTGGTGCTTCATAAACGAGGTTAATTGGCCAAAGATCACACAGCTTGAAATGTGTATCAGATTCCAACTGTTTCCACTGAACTCTTTCAATAAATTCTACCATATGAGAGTTGAAAACTCACCATGTTCCTCTCTGCCAGCCACTACAATAGGCTTCGGTATGGACAGTCAATGAATATAATGGTTACAAGTATGAGACCAAGCTGCTGCTTAGTTTTGGAAAATTTAAATGGAGGGATTTCCATTTCCAGGGGTGATAAGAGAGGTGTTCTTCTGCCTTTAGATTGTGAAACTTAGATATGGTTCAGCAGTTAAGAGAGCATTTCACTTCACCAAAGGACCTAAATTTGGTTCTCAGCACCCACACCTATAACCAGCTCTAGAGGCTCCATACTCTCTCTCTCCCTACAGGAACTCATTGACTGCTACAGACATATACAAATAATTTAAAATAAAAATCTTAATTTTTAGTTACATTTCCTTATTTTGAATGTGTGTAAGGGTGCATATATCATACATGCAGAGAGGTTAGAGAACAATTCTCTCCTTCTACCATGTGGGTTCAGTTGGGTGACTTAGTTTGTCAGGCTTGGTGGGAATCACTCTCATCTGTTGAGCCATCCTGATGGCCCCAATTATTTTATTTTTATACCTTATTTCTTCAGCTTTAGTTGCCCCAGTAACTTCATATTTTAAATGTTGTAAAGGTTAAATGAGTAAAGTTCTTAAAAGCAGCTAGAAGTCCTTGGTGTTGTCTACTTACTGCTACAAAAACTAAGACACTGGCAGATGGTCTCTCCATTTCCAGGGGTGATAAGAGCATGGCCACATCCTTGAAAACCATGTGCAGGGGAGGGTGGGAGGAAAGGAGGGATCCCTGAGGCTTGCAAAGGCAAGCAAGCTCTAGGTTTACTGAGAGACCCTGTCTTAAGGGTATAAATTGGAAAACAATAGAGGACTTACCTTCTGTCCTCTGCAAGCTTACAAGTACATGTACACACATAACACACATGAATCAGTAATAAAACAGCTAATGACAAATCATAGCACATATTTTATAGTTCTACTGAAAGTCAAATAGACGATCAGGACACACTGATCATTATGCGATCTGATCTCATGCCAAAGTGGAATGCATTTCTCCAATCCCCCAATCTCAGTGGTTCTTAGGACTTTCCTGGCCAATCCTAGTGTACTCTGGTTGGCTTGTTTGGCTCTACTTTCAACTAACTCTCTCTCTCTCTCTCTCTCTCTCTCTCAAAAAAAGTGCTCACTTCAGCAGCACATATACTAAAATTGAAACGATAGACAGGATTAGCATGGCCCCTGTGCAAGGATGACACTCAAATTTGTGAAGCGTTCCATATTTTTTAAAAGGGTCAGGAAATTGAAGGGAGGTGTATAGCAGTAGGGGAACTGGGGTTGCTACTAGACAGTCCCAGATGCCAGGAAAGCTCCCAGGACCCAACTGGGATGACATCAGCCATCAGCTGAAATACCCAACAAAGGAGAGAGACCCTGTAGAGACCGTATTTAGAGGTAGACACAGCCCCCAGCTGAAGCTGGGGGCCACCCACCCATCTCAAAAATATTAAACCCAGAATTGTTCCTGTCTGAAGGAAACACAGGGACAAAAAGTGGAGCAGAGACTGAGGAAAGGTCATCCAGAGACTGCCCCACCTAGGGATCCATCCCATTTGCAGAAACCAAACTCAGACACTATTGCTAATGCCAAGAAGTGCTTTCTTACAGGAGCCTGGTATGGCTGTCCCCTGAAAGGCCCTGCCAGAGCCTGACCAATACAGAGTCAGATGCTCGAAACCAACCATTGGACTGAACACTGGGACCTCAATGGAGGAGTTAGAAAAAGGACTGAAGGAACTGAAGGGGTTTGCAACCCCATAGGAGGAACAACAATATCAATCCACCAGACACCCCCCCTCCAGATCTCCCAGGGTCTAAACTACCAACCAAAGAGTACACATGGAGGAGCTTTGGCTCCAGCTGAATATGTAGTAGAGGACTGCCTTATCTGAAATCAATGGGAGGGGAGCCCTTTGGTCCTGTGGAGACTCGATGCCCCAATGTAGGGGAATGCTAGGGCAGTGTGGTGGGAGTAGGTGGGTGGGGGAGAACCCTCATAGAAGCAGGGGGGAATGGATTGGGGGTTTGCAGAGGGAAAACCTGGAAAGGGGATAACATTTGAAATGTAAATAAAATAACTAATAAAAAACTCCTTGCATTCCTGATTTCCCCTTTTAAATCAAATATCATATAAAAAACATGACTACTCTGAAGTAACACATATTTTTTTTATTAAGAAATTTTGCTGTAATCAAACATCCCATGTTAACTCTTTTCAGACCACTGTCTTCCAAAGTTGATGTTCTGAAGAGTGCTTACCATGGCCATGTCTGAACTGTCTATGGTCATCCACATAGTTAGAGCATCTCTGCATAATAATGGCACTGCTTTACTTCATCAACACACTAATTGCTCCACTCTACCTTAAGAAGGTGACACTGGTACCAGACAGTAAGAAACACTATAAAACGTTACAATATGGCAATTTACATGCCACTTAAGTACCCACTGAGTTCCTCTACAGCTACAGTTTACAGTGCAGCTGAGTATCAGAGCCAGGTAACAAGAGCAAGCCTGTGGCGACTGCGGCAATAGCTAAGCAGTTAAGGTGAAACCAAACCTGTGGTTAGTCTGGTGCTGCTATGGACTCAAATGCTAAACCATGAGGAGATCCTCACTTACACCAAGGGATGCTTTGTAACCTTGCTCCCCAAGTTAACTGGTCGACAAAAGGCTGATGCTTGTGACTGGGCAGTAGATAGAGGTAGGAGGGTATTCAGTTGCCTGGCTGGAAAAAGTATTATTTCAATTGTTCTCATCCACTTGAAAGTATAAAAGCCAACTTTTATCATGAAAGTCACATTGAGAACAAGTGTCAGCTGTGTGCTGACCCCAGAAACAATGGATCTCAAATTCTCCTAGTAATTTTATATGTTCTAAAATCCCCACTATAAGCTAATCCATGGGGGGAAGCCTTAAATACTCAATGTGGTAACAACAACAACTTCCCAGTGTGGTCTGCAGTAAGCAGCCTTCCTGGGTGAATGATGTTAAATTAGACAATTGCACAGTACAGGCTACCAGCATTTGTTACAGTTTCAAGGCTAATAGCAATTTCATTCCTAAGTGACTCCAACTGCTCAAAGGCGGAGAATACAGCTCAATGACAGAGTGCTTGCCTAACCTGTGAGGCCCTGTGCCACAAATCTTCACTACTGCTTGTTATCTGGGAATGTTCAACAAGTCTAATTTTTGTGTGAGTCTAAGTCTCTTCTGTGTATCCAAATTAGCGAGCAAATAAGCATAAGATTGTGGTAATTGAACCAAGGGGCTATCACAGTGCTAGGCAAGCAAGTAGCTATATCCTCAAACCTAAAAGCAAAATTTTAAGATGTCACATTTGAACTAGATAATCTAGATCACGATGCCATATGTAAGTATTAACAAATCTTTTTTTTAAACAAGTCACAGGATGAAGCTCAATATTACTACTCTGAAATCCACTGTATTTATTTTAGAGAGCATATAAGTGGCATAAAAGTTGTATATTTATTAGTTATTTGAGTATCAATCTCTCACACACGCCTTCCGCTTCCATTTCAAGCTAAGTGCACAAGCACTGTTGGCCTTTCCATTTCATTTTGGTAAGTTTCCACCTACGTTACACACCACACAGTGCTTACATACATGCAATGCTACACAGGATCTGTGGACGATCTTACTCATCTCTATTTTTTTTTTAACTTTATCATAACTGTGACTTATGTGTGTGGAGTGGGAGCTGTCAAAATGTATTCATTAAAACACTTAAAACTGTACAAAAGCAAAGTACTATATTTAAATTAAAACCTTAATAGCTACTTACCTACAACTAGGCCACACTCGGGACAGATCATATCACCAGCTCTGTAGTCCTCGACTAAAATTGCATCTGGATGATTCGGACACGTGACTCTTGGGAGAGCATCCAAACTGCATGGAAAACAAAAACAAAATTTATATTTCCCAGCTAATATGAAACAAGTCTTAATTGTTTTCTGGTAATAGGCAAGGTACAGACTTTGAAACTCTTGATTAGTATTATAATAACTTACAATACCCCACACCATTTACATAAATTACCTGGTTTGTGTTTTTTATTTCTTGTTAGAAAATAACAGTGTTTTTTCCTGCTTGCTAGCCCCTTTCCGCAGACTCAGCATGACACACTAAAGCCAACACATGTTTACATGAAAGACAATTAGGCCTGACAGACAGACAGACAGGTGTGGCTGTGCTGACCTTAAGGGCTGATGACTCCACTTAGTCTAGTCCAGAAATGAGGAGGTTTGCCTTTAAGAAGTATTTTTGTTGACACATGCCTATAGTCCCAGCACTTTAGGCTGCAGTAAGATTCCTTGAGTCTAGGACTTCCAGACCAACCCAGACTAAAGAAAGATATTTTCACAAGTTAAAAATAACTATACATAGAAGTAAACTAGATCCCTATCTCTTACCCTGCACAAACATCAATTCAAAATGGATCAAAGACCTTCATATAAAATCTGAAGTTTGGGGCAGGAGAGGTGGCTCAGAGGTTCAGAGTATTTAGTGTTCTTCCAGAAAACCTGGGTTCAGTTCCCAGCACCTACATGGTTGCTTACAACCACTTGTAACTCCAGTTCCACGGGATCTAATACCTTCTTCTGGCCTCTGAGGGTACCAAGAACACACTTAGACGCGTAAAATAGTCTTTGAAAACAAAGCAGTACAGATCTGATACTCTGAAAGCACTAAGTGACAACAAACAGGTGAAACCACTTCAAGACATCGATATAGGAAGGACTTTCTTAAAAGTATTCCGATCACACAGGATAAAATCCCAAGAACTGAAAAGAGTGACTGAGTGAAAAAATTAACCAGCATCTCTACAGCAAAGGAAACAACGGGCAGAGTGAAGCAAGTACACTACAGGAGGAAAGTCTCTGCCAGTGACATAGGAGGATTACTGTCCAGAATCTCCATGAACTCCAAGCACTGAGTACCAAAAAGACTAACCACCCCATCAATAACTGGACTAACAAAGACAGTTCTCTAAAGGTGAACTACAAATGGCCAATAAATATTTGAAGATGCATTCCGTATCTCTAGCCACTGGGGAAGTGAACTTTTATCTCATCCCACACAGAATGGCCATCACCTAGGAAACAACAAATATGATGGCAAATGTGGGAAAAAGGATTTTCACACACTGCTGATGGGAAGATTAACCGTGGTGGCCGCCATGGAAATCACAATGGAGTTTCCTCAAAAGACAAAGCGTAGTGCTGCCGTGTTCAGTGGACAAAAGTGCTTGCTGCCAGGCCTGATGACTTTTAAAATGTGAGGGTTTTTTTTTTCTGTTTTTTGTTTGTTTTAATGTTGTCCCCCTTTCTTACGAATACTAACCAGTTCTCTTAACTCCCTGCCGGCCCTCCTCCCAGTTCCCAGCCCAGCCCCTTCAAGGTCTCTCCCAACTGTTCCTCCTTTAGTCCCCCAACAGTCTGCTGAAACAGTCCCAACACTGGCAGCCCCAACTCTAACTGTTGTAGCCTATCTGCTCAGCTCAGCTTCTCCTGGCTCAGCTCTCACCGACTGCCTTCACTTCTCCCTCTTCGAGCCCAATCTTCTTTCTCAGCCTCAGGTGGCTTTTTTCATATCCTCTCCTGTTCCCAGAAATCCAAGAGGCAACCAACACTGAAGGTCATAGGGTCAAGCAGTTCTAACAGCTAGAAATTCTTCACTTGATCTTAGCCAAAAGGCCAAGAAGCGATAGCTAGAAATTCTTAAAAGGCCAGTTGACTGGGAACTGGGGGTTTGGGGGGGGGGTCTTTTAAAGTGCTAGGTACACAAGATAAATCATACCACAGGGACTCATATGGTGGAGGGAGAAAACCAACTCCCATAAGTCATCCTCTAACCAGGTTGGAGAAAGCAGAATCCCACAAGTTGTCCTGACTCATACCTTGGCACATGTCCTTCCCCCCAATAAATAAATACTATATATTTTTTAAAATCAAAGCTATTTAAGACTACCCAATTCCTGGGCAGATACCTGACGGTTCTAAGTGAACACACCACAGATACTCACACACCCATGTTTATGCATAGTAATAATACAGAATACAGCTTATCAAATGGAACCAGCCAGGCGTAAAGGAAATGTGGTAGATACACAGCCTTAAAGACTGAAATCGTTTGAAAATAGATGCAACTGGAAAACAGATTAAGTGAATAAGCCAGAATCACAAAAACAAAGGCAAGCATGCTTCTCTCCTGTGTGGAGTTTGTTGTATTAAAGTTTACGTGTGCATACACATATGCAGACATGTTTACATATGGATATAGGACCTGATAAAAAGGTGCAGAAAAGAAAGAAGGATGTGATTTTAGGGAGGGAGGAAAGAGGGAGAGAGAGGGCAGAAGGGAACACTATTTGGGAGAAGTGAACCAGACAGAAGGTAGAGGTTAGGATAAGTGACTAATAAGGTGTAACGATACTACTGTATGAAGTGTAATAATGAGATCTATTATAGCATGTTAATCTAAGATTTATGATATTAGTAACATTAATACTTTTCTTTCTCTTTTTCTTTTTTTTTTTTTTGGTCTGTCCTATTGGCCTCAAACTCATTATACAGTCCAGGCTGGTGACAAACTAGGAGTACTAAATCCTCTTGCCACAGCTTCCTGAAGTGGTGAAATCTCAGGGATGTGCCCCAAGGCCCAGCTCATATTAGTAACTTTCTTATTTATTTTATCTCCAACAGTTTGAGGAAGTTGATTAACCTTAAATGATTTGAGAAAACAAGCTTTTAAAAGTAACAAAGATTCTTAGCAAAAAATTATTATTTCTCAAAAGGTTGAGTTCTCTTTTAAAATTCACTTACATGATACAGTAAATGGTTATATATTACAGTCATTGAAAGCACACACTTAGGTCAGGCAGTGGTGGCACATGCCTTTAATCCCAGCACTTGGGAGGCAGAGACAGGCGGATTTCTGAGTTCAAGGCCAGCCTGGTCTACAGAGTGAGTTCCAGGACAGCCAGGGCTACACAGAGAAACCCTGTCTCGAAAAACCAAAAAAAAAAAAAAAAAAAAAAAAAGAAAGAAAGCACACACCTAAAACACAAAATGAATTGTTCTTATAGTTAACTATGCTTCTGTGGTTTCCCATCAAGTTTCTCCTGCTAACTAGTATGATTCAGAATGTTTTAACAACTACATGGTGTTTTATTCATTTATTTTTAAGGCTATATTTATCTTTTGTTTTATCTGTGTTTTCTCTGCATGTGTGTAGGTGTACTGCCTGAATGGTTAGTTCCCAGGGATACTCTTCAAGTACAGTGGGTGCAGGTCTTCTGCAGAAGCAACAAGTGTTCTTCACCACAGTCTCTCTCCAGCTCCCTAACTACCAACAACTAAGTCACATGGAAAACTGATTTTTAAAAAATTCACTTAATAACCACCAGATTTATTTATTTAATTTAAACATATCCTAGAGTCTTCTAATTGGGAAAAATGGGAGAGGGCAGAAATTGCTTTATACTTCTTGTTCTGTAAATTTGTTAGAAAAAAAATAAATCATGAAAAATAAAATTAAGTACTTCATAAAAATCAAAAAGCTGCAGAAATAAAGGAAAATGTTTGCAGACTAAGAGTAGCTCTCAATAAACAAAGCAGGAAATTAACCTAACAGTATGTTAAGGATTAACATAGTTTGGCACGACTAACAAGTCTATCAAGCCAGCCATGATGGAACATGCCAGTATTCAGGAAACAGAACTAGCTAGGCATGCTACCAATTCAAGGCCATCCTAGGAACTCACAGAGTGAGGCTGTCCCAACAGGTAGATAGATAGATAGATAGACAGACAGATAGACAGATAGTAGGTCGAAGGGCTGGGAGTCACACTCAGCAGATCACTATACATAGGAGTCCCAAGGCAGCTTACACTACAGTCTCAAAAACAAAAGTAGGTAAAGAGGCTGGGACTGTAGCTTAGTGGGAAAATGCTTGCCTAGTATATATAATTCCTGGTTTCAATCCCTAGCATTTAAGAGGGAAGCATGAAAAACTTTGCAGTGTATTTAAATGATTCTGTCTTAAATATTATTTATCCATATTATTTAAGTATGACTATTTTTCCTGTGTGTCTATCTGTGAAGCATGAATACGACTTAGTCCCTACAGAGACAGAAGAGATACCCAGGAATTGGAGTTAGAGTTCATGAGTTACCATGTGGGTGCTGGAAATTGAACCCAGATCTTCTGGAAAAGCAGCCAGTGCTCCTAACCATGGAGCCCTCTCCCCATCCCCATATATATTTTGAACTATCAATTTGCCTTTCTGAAAGATAGGCACTATCTTCATTTTAGAGATTGTGATCAGAATAAGTAGTGGGCATCAATCTGGACACCAATCAGTGCCAATGCTTAGTGACTACGTACCACCCTCAAGGACAAACTCTCAGGCAAAAATCTAACACTGACTTCTCTCTATTCACACTAGCGGAAAAACTTGATAGTACGAGGAATAACACAGATTTAGAAGCTGGATGAGGGCTGGGCATAGTAGCAATCCTGCAGCTCTCAAGGTGGAGACAGGAAGATTCTAGACCAGTAACTCATAAACAAAAACTGCCTGTCCAGAAAAAACAAATTTCAAGCAATTTTTTAAGTGAAGAAAAGTTTAAAAACTGTAACCAGTGACTTTACTCTGTGTACTATTTAAACACTACAACGTGTTTCAAGAATATAGGAGTTCCTTTTCCATAAGATGATAAGTTGTGCCTATGCATGAACACATTCAGCTTCCATGTCAGCCATGGGAAAGTTCAATAGTATTTGGGGAAGTTGAAGGTTCTCCTGTCCCTACAAGGAAGCCTAACCTGACAAAACCACGCCCAGATGGAATGATTAAATCATAATTAATCTAATTAGATCATATAATCAGTAAACAAGAGTGCCCCATGGCTTCCACGACGTTGAAGAGGCTTCCTATACCCACCCCTCACTTTTTATAATAAACAGCAGACTTGGAGGATTCCAGAAAGGGCTGATGTTTCTGTAAATAATGGCTTCCCGTGGTGACGTTTATCAATTCCACACATAGTAACCACCTCAGAAAAAAAAAGTGCCAAAAGTGCAGAACTTAATTTGATACTTTCAGTGCATTCTGTGTGAACTAGAGACCAGTGGAATGATAACCAGAATAGGTATACTAGGCGCTCGAAAGGTCAACACGCTGGCGTGACTCAGTTTACACATATGCCAGTATATTAACATCTACCTCATAGTGGTTACAAGAAATATAATTAGGGTCTGCAAAGCATTTTGTAGGTCACAAGATTAAAGGCTGTCTCTGCGGTCACAACACGCATTTCCTGTAGATATTAAGTACACTACGTTTTAAAAATACATTTAAAATGACTTCCAGCATATGTAATTAATTTTCTGCAGACAACATCTCCTTCGGAGTACGCAATGATACTTTTCGGGGTAGGGACAGGGAGTCTTTTAGGAGAATGAATCAAGTCTCCGTTTGAGCTTTCATTTCCACTTCATGGGGTCACTGGGCTGGCGACCCTTTTCCACCAGACAACCAATGCTGACGTTTCTCAACTTCGCGGCTGTCAGATCGACAGAGACCTGGAACGTCGCTTCCTCAGCTCTTTGGAAAGGAGGTTTCAGAACCTCAGACTGGATGGGCCATAAGAGAGAAAATAAATACACACATACACACACACACACACACACACACAAACACACACACAAAAAAACATTAACAGGACACAAAGACAGTTGAAGGGTCCGGAGACGGAGGCCGGGGCCGTGCGGATCCGCAGGGACGAACCCGGGCGGCGATGACTCAGGCGGGTAAGAGACACCCGCGGCGGCCTTCTGGAGGAGCCTCGGCCCCGCGATACCCCGCTCCACTGGCTCGGAGGCCGTTGCACTTACCGGCTGGTCGACGCCATCTTCGCGGCTCCACCAACAGCTCCGTCCGAAGCAGGAAGCAGCACTGACTCCTAGACGCCCCCGAGCCGGCCTTTTATGCGCGACTCACTCGCGCGCACTGTGCGCGGCTACGGGTCGAGAGAAAGGCCAAAAAATATTCGGTCCTTGGCGACGCGGGCTCTGTACTTCCTGGTTTTCTTTGCTGCGTGACTCTCAGCTGCTGGTTGATAGGGAGACTTCAAAGCTTGACTGTTAGCGCACACCATTGAACTCAGGAGGCAGAGGCTGGAGGATCTCTGTGACTTTAGGGGAAGACTGGTCTACACAGGGAGCTCCAGAATAGCCAGGAGAGAGGGAGGAACGTGGGGGGGGGGGAAGGGGGGGCGAGGGAGGGAGGGACGGAGGGAAGCCAGAGAGAGACAGAGACACAGAGAGACAGAGTCTCAAACAAATCAAAAACAAGAATCCAGCGCAAGAAGACTCAGAATGAGCTGTGTCATAGCTAGCTCTCAAACAGAGCAAATTAAAATGGGATGGGAGTGGCCTCGGGTGGTACTCTCCTGTATTCCTGCACCAAGAAGGTAGGAGGATCTGGAGTTAGACTGCGTCTGAAACAAAACGCCTTTAAACAAACAAACAAACAAAATAACCAATACACAAGGAAACCAGGTTGGTTGAAAGGGGCAAAGCCCTCACACCAAACCACCCCTTTATTTTCAAGTCAGTTTTCCCTATCTGATTGAATGTCTCATTTGCCCCGACGAAAGGAATTTGGAGTAAAGAGAAATTAGTTGTCTTCAGGAGCAGGTATCAATTCAAGCTTGGTCATTGATCAACATGATTCAAAGTTTCTACATGTCTCAACAGTGTAAGGAGAGAGGGTATCTGGCTCACAACCCCTTCTAGAATTGCAAGAGATCTGAGAGACCAGTGACAGCAGTATATGTTGTGAGGCAGAGAGCCGGGCCCTGCTATGACCCATGTTGTCTTTCCCCAGTCATCATTGAATATTTGACTGAAAACTGAGTATAGAAAATGTAATAAAACAGCTAACTACTGTACAGAGGCGCAGATGTATTAGTCGGCTAAACTCGAATCTACATGGAAATAATAAGACTTGTGGTCTTGTGGTTTGCCTCTGTAATTCTAGCCCTTAGGATGCAAGGGTAGGAGCTCCAGAAGCCTGCACCAGCCTGACCTGCAGAGTGAGACCCCTCTCAGCCCCCGCCCTCTTACCTTAAGGTAATTATGCTACTTTCATGTAAATAAACCATCCCCGACAAAGTCTGAATTAAGGTAACTGCAAGGCAGGTAGGTATCTTCCACTGAGATGAGCATTTTATTTGTTAATGGAAATGAAATGCCACTAAGTGGACGTTTGTTGAAGTGGGAATTTCTGGTTTTGTTGGAGACTCCATTGTTTCATGTGATGTTTTTCTGGAAACTGTCTTATGTGAGAATGTTTTGCTGAGAGCAGACACAGGGTGTTTTTTTTTATTCTGAAAGCTGCCTAGTGAAAGGTTTAGAAAGAGTGTAAGTACAGCCCAACAGACCGTGGACAGTGCTCTTGCACTGGTTCGCCTTGGGATTCTTTGCTGGTCTTCCTTACGTTTTGCTGAGTCTGGTCTTCGCTGGTGATGCTTGCATTGGTTTGCCTTGCTTTCTTCTCTGATCTTCGCTAGTTGTGACTTCATAGAGAGAAATGTACCAGAGAACCTCTGGTGGTGTTCCAGCTGCTTCTTCCTGTTTCTGGGGACTTGCGCTGATAGGCAGAGCCTCATGGTTTCTTCTGGATCTAGCAGCTGCTACTGACTCATGTTTGATGTGTACTGGACTGCTGCTGTTGATTCGGTGTTTGCTAGGACTGGACTGCTGACAACGAGGATTTAAATTGCTCCAAAGAGCCATTTCCAAGCTTGTCCACAACTCCTACTTCCTATTAACCTATCTTTCCCCTAACTCTTGTGGATGGTGGGCTAGAACAGAGGTTGAAGTCTTTTTTATTTTAGTTTTTAATTTTTTGGTTTTTCGAGACAGGGTTTCTCTGCATAGCACTGGCTGTCCTGGAACTCAATCTGTAGAACAGGCTGACCTTTAACTCAGAAATCTGCCTGCCTCTCCTTCTCAAGTGCTGGGATTAAAGGTATGTGCCACTACTGCCCAGTTTTGAAAACTCTAAGCCTACGCATTCTTCTTAGGATTTTTTTGTTTCTATTTTGTTGTTTGTTTGTTTTAAGATAGGGTTTCTCTGTGTAGCCTTGGCTGTCCTGGAACTCTGTAGACCAGGCTGGCCTCTGAATCAGAAATCTACCTGTCTCTGCTTCCTGAGTGTCGGGATTAAAGGCGTGTGCCACTGCCATCTGGCTATCAGACATTGTTTTCTTGAGCAGACTAGAAATTGCTAGCTTCTTTTAAAAGAACAAGATCTGTTAATGTAGATCATTTCGCAGACTGCCTCGAATATATGAAGGCGTGGGTTCAGTCCCCGGCACTGCAGGGAAGCGGGTGTGATAGTGCAGACTGTACTGTCACCACTCAGGCAGGAAGAGCAGGAACTCAGGGCCATCTTTGGATCCATAAGGAGTTTGAGGCCAGCCTGGTCTATGGGAAAGCCTTTCTGCGTTGACGCCTGGAATACCTGGCTCTAGGAGACTGTTTTACACATTACCTTTGACTCTGTTTTGAGGGAGGAGTGTGACTGCAGCACCTGGTTTCTTTCCACAGTGTGAGAATGTATTGAATAACAATAAATTAGCAAGGCTCAGTGGTTTCCATGGCCGCAATTCAGGCGTCATTTAATCCAGCTAGTTTTAATCGGGTTGAGGAATGCAGGTTCTCTTATTCCAACCCCAGCTACTGGTGTTAACTATCCTACCATTCTGCTAATTATCTCTGTACATCTATATGCATATGTGTGGCTTAAACGATCAACACGTTAAAGCAGCTGATGAGAGTTTACAATGGCATTAGAAGTCGTCAGAGAGAGAGAGAGAGAGAGAGAGAGAGAGAGAGAGAGAGAGAGAGAGAGAGAGTCTGTGTTAATAACAAAGCAGACAAGAGACTTGAGGAAGTTGAAGCTGGATCTGCTCCGGTCAGGGTTTGAGGATAAAACTGGAGGGTTTCTCTCATTATGTAGACTAAAATGGCCTGGAACTCACAGAGATCCACCTGTCTCTGTCTCCCAAATGCTCAGATTAAAACCCTGCACCATGCACCAGGTTGGTTTTCTTAAGAGAGAGAGATGGAAGGCTTGTTGATAGAAGGTTGGGGAAGATCTGGGAGATGAGTGAGGGGAAATGGTGATCAGAATACATTGTATGAAAATAACTTAATTTAAAAAGAAAAAAAGTGAGAGAGACAGGAACATAGAAACTAAAACCTGGGTGCGGAATAGGGGAGCCTGTTACCCCACCTCTATCCATCATTGTGTTGGTTCCAAATTGAAAATCAGACTATGCTTTGGTGGGATTGTTTTTCCCCCTTAAGGTTTGGGAGCGTTCCAAAAACTGTCATGACACATTTTACTTGTGACAAGGGCAAAGCCTTTGTAGGCGCTCCACCACACCCACTAGTGTTTCCACAGAGAGCATCTGAGGTAGTGAGCGGGAGGAAAGAGGGCAGCTGGGCATATCCTGAGGACTAAATAAGTACACAGTGCATTCATGGAAGTGCTTTCACAGCTGAGAGCCAGTGCTTGCTGAGGGAAGAAGCCATGAAGGAAACAGTCCCCAGAGGGAGAGGCTGAGGCTGCGCACTTGGCAGTCTTTCTCCCACCCACCTTCAGCGTCTTTCATTCCTAGCAGCCTTGCCAAGGATTCCTTGGTTGGTTGGTGTAGCAGTTTGTAAAATTTTATCAACATATCAACATTGCCCTGTTTTGAGTTTTTTTTTTTTTTTTGAAAACTAGGTTCTCTCTGTAGTCCTGACAATCCTGGAACTCATGTAGACCAGGCAGGACTCCAACTCAGAAAGCTGTGCCTACCTCTGCCTCCTAAGAGCTGGAATTAAAGGCTCTATCCACAACTGCCCAGCTTGTGTTTAGATTTTATTTCTGATCTTGAGTTTAAGACCACAAATAATAAACTGAGTTTTATCACCTAGAAATGAGTGACTCAGACTAGTTTTGACTACGATTTCTGGTGGTAATTAAGTATTTGTATAAATTAATATGCAAGACAATCATATTTTTAAACTAATGTTTGATATTTTAAATATTTTTTAAAGATTTATTTATTATATTTATATAAGTACACTGGAGCGGCTTTCAGGCACATCAGAAGAGGGCATCAGAGTCTATTACAGATGGTCGTGAGCCACCATGTGGTTGCTGGGAATTGAACTCAGGACCTCTGGAAGAGCAGTCTGAGCTCCTAACAGCTGAACCATCTCTCTAGCCTTTAAATTTATTTTTATTATTTTATTTTAGTTTTCAAAAAGGGTCTCTCTATGTAGTTGAGGCTGTCTTGGGACTTGGAAGAGTAGGCTGACTTCAAATTCACAGAGATTCTCCTGCCTCTGGAGTGCTGGGATTAAAGGTATATTCCATCACATCCTGTTTTGTTAGACTATTTTTTTAAGATTTATTTAGCGGGGGGGGGGGGATGGGATAGGGAGTTTTCAGAGGGGAAACGAGGAAAGGGGATAACATTTGAAATGTAAATAAATAAAATATCTAATAAAAAGATCTATTTATTTATCTATTTTATGTATGTGAGTACACTGTAGTTCTCTTCATGCACACCAGAAGAGGACATCAGATCCAGTTACAGATGGTTGTGAGCCATCATGTGGTTGCTGGGAATTGAACTCAGAAACCTCTGATAGAGGAGTCAGTGCTCTTAATCGCTGAACCACCTCTCTAGCTCCTAGATTATTTTTTTTTGAGAGAAGGTTTTATTATACAACCCAAGCTGAACCTAGTTCTCACTATGTAGCCTGGAGTGTCCTTGAACTTTTGGAGACCCTCTTGCCTCTGCCTCTCCAGTGCTGGCATTAAGACCTTAAGCCACACCCAGCTCTGGCACTCTTTCCGACAGTTCATAGCATGTATCTCATACCCTCAGTGTCAAAAACACTGATACAGAAATGTCCGTTTTGAAGGGAATATTGGCTAAGATGATAATCTTGCTTTGTCAAGGCCTGGCAAGCATTTACAAAATTCTTGGCCATCCTCTTTTGAATGAGGAAGAGCAGATGCCCAGCCAGATTCCAAGATGAGGGGCGTCTTCGTCTTGCCTCATCACTTTTCCTTCTGTCGGGCTTTAAAGTTACTGTACCTTGGGAAATGCAAAATGATATTTGTAGGAATGTCCTTTATCCTTTTGGTTCCTTGTATGTTCTGTGAAGCTTTATTTCAAGGAGGAGGAGACACAATAATGGAGAAAACAGATTCATAAGGGCAGCAACCAGCCTGAAAGAATTTACTGTGTGCCAGGAACTATATAAAGCTGGAGAGACATTATGGCATTAAGTCTTCAACAACTCTCTATGAGTTGTTGCCTTTCATTGATGGAGGATTTGAAGTATAAAATTGTTAAGTAACCAGCCTAAAGTCCCAGAGCTTGTAAATGGCAAAACTGGGATTAGAATCCCCACAAACTGGCTTCAGAATACAGACATTGGACCAAAATTTAGATCCTTAGAGTTGAAGATCTGTAAAACTAACATTCGCTTGATAGAGTTGTCATTTCAGAGGCTTGCTGCCTCTGTGTACTAACCTAGGCCTACTCCTGGAAGCTTCTAGCCTCTAGGCCTACAATGTTTTAGGCTCTGAGACTTTGTTTTTTTAAAAGATTTATTTACTTTTATTTATATGAGTATACTGTAGCTGTCTTCAGACACACAGCAGAAGAGTGCATCAGACCCCATTACAGATGGTTGTGACCCACCATGTGGTTGCTGGGAATTGAACTCAGGACCTCTGGAAGAGCAGTCAATGCTCTTGACCACTGAGCCATCCCTTCAGTCCCTAGGCTCTGAGACTTATTTCCTAACCCCTTCCTAGTTCTTTCTGATGTCTCACTGGCTGGTTCAACTCACCCATTCTGGCTCAATCTCCATTCTCAGCTGGCTTTTCTCTCGGCCTCTGAATTGCTCTGCTTGGCCTCAAACTAACTCTAGCAGTCGTTTCTACTCTTCCAACTCATTCTCCTTCTCATTCTCTTGCTCATTCTGTCTTCCCCTGTGTCTAGCTTGTTCTCTTTTCAATCTGTCTCTGTGAAACTCCTGGTTAACCTGCCTCCTTCTCCCTCTCTGCTGCTCTACTCTCCCTCTCAACTCTACTGCATTGCTCTCCAGGAACTCTCCTGTATCCTGAACTGCACTCTCTTCTTCCTGGGCTGTCTGTCTCTCCCTTAAGTAGCTTCCCTTTCCTCTCTCTTCTCATGAGAGTTGGGCATGTCTTATTCTGTCAAGTTGTTCCCTGATTCATCACCTTTTCGGCCCCTCACTTTCATATATGATATAGACATCACTTTCAAACATGAGTGCCTCTTTCTACAAACTAACGTTTACCTCCTTCGTTGTTTGATTAAAGGTGAATGCTAAGGCTAAGCCACATCCTGACTAGAAACAGGTTCAAATATCTTATAACAGAGATCCAAAGATGAAGTTAATCAAAGCATTCCCCCAGCAACCAGATGCTCTTGGTTTTAGGAGGCAGCCGTAATCCAAAATACCCTTGCCAGTTGCTCGCATGAGGGCACTTGAGTTTGTCAGGCCAAGGGCTCTCTTATCTGCAATGTTCCTGGCTCATAATTCACTGATAAGTGTTCTTGCATATGTGGTATTGAATTTGCTTGCTTTGTTAGTTTGTTGGTTGGTTGGAAACCTCATTTGTGGCTTGTTCTCTGTTTGCAAATAAAGCCAGCTTTCCATTGTGAAAAGCCTCCAACTTCCTCAAATACTAGGTGATCACAGGCAGACTAAGTGTTACGGGCTTATAACTCAGAGCCATCACCTGCTGCAGGCCCTCCTACAGAGTCAGAGGGGGAGATGCTCAAACGAAAGCACTTTTTACTTCAGTGTTCACAGAACGGTAGCTTTCTTTGGACCCTTGAAATGATTATGATAAAAACAACGACCCTAGACGGGTTGTTCACATTACTGGTTTTCAAGAAGATATTTCACGTTAGGATGCCGTGGAGAGTACATGGAGTCCCGAGAGAATGTGTATTACTGACACGAGTGAGCGTGGTTGGGCCAGACTCGAAAGCTTCAGACTCAAGGGAATGGCAAAGCCCTCCTGTCCAAGTACCAATGCGGCCATCGTATGTACACAGTACCAACTGCCACTTTCTCTCTGCCAAGACTGCACCCTGACTGAGAAGACCCCAACTGAAAATAGGGAAGTTCCACAGATAGTCCTTCTACTGAGATTAGACAACCCCTCCCCACCCCACACAAACAGAGACCCCCCCTACTGAGATTTGGTAGTCCCCCCCACCCAACCCTCTACTGAGATTTGACATTCTCCCACAGACACCTCCTACTGAGTTTAGCTAATTACCATCCTAGTTGGGGAGTTTCTAGGAAATTATTGGTCCTACTCCCCAAAGCCATCAGACACCAGCTTTTCTGTACACTTGTCTTCCCCCCCGCCCCCAACACCCTACCCTTGAGAATTGCTAAGCCTTGCAGGTCAAGCATGGTGGAACTTCAAAAAATGTTACTCACCTACTTACTGTTTTTTGCTGTATCTTTTGTTTGTTACTTTTGTTTTGTTTTCAGACAGGGTCTCTATATAGCCTTGACTATTCACTATGTAGACCAGGCTGGCCTAGAACTCACAGAGATCTGCCTACCTCTTCCTCCTAAGTGCTGGCTTAGAGGTTTGCACTGCCACTCCCTGCTTTGCTTTCTATATCTTGAAGTTCATATTTTTCTCAATAAGTCTCCAGTTTTGTAATAATAAAATCATGAAGAATTTGAATGACAAGACTATAATTTGCTCTAAATCTTTGAAAGTCCATTTATTTAATCTAGATAACACTTGCTCTTTCCCAAGAATGAAGCAAGCAGTGGATGAACAGCTGGAGGAGAGGTTTTTGGAACTGTTTGTCCCAGTACCTGTTAAGAAAGACTTCCTTCTTTTGGTCACAGAGTCTCTCACTTCTGTAAGTGACCTCCTCTCAGACTTGAAATTCTTCTGCCTCTGTCTCTTGTGTCCTGGGATTCCAGTCACTCGCCACCACTATTGACCTGTTAAAGACTATATTAAAAAAAAAAGAAACAACTGAACACATTTGTTTTATTATTTTTAATTATGTGCCCCTGTGTACCATGAGCTGCAGCTACCCTTGAAAGCCCGAAGAGGTTGCTGGATCCTTGGACCTGGAGTTAGAGTTGTGGGCTACTTAATGTGCGTACTGGGAACTCTGCAAGAGCATCGAGTTCCTCTTTACCACTGAACCATCTTTCCAGCCGGAGACGGAATTTTAATATTAGAAGCTATCATGTCCATGAAAACCACACACTAAAAAGCTTTGTTCTGTGTGACTACCTAGTTCTAAATACTATCATATTATTAGAAACCCAAAACTCCAAAGGTGTCGAAGTATGCCCGCAGGATGCCATTTCTTTCTTTCCTGCCGTGTCACTGCTCACAGAATTCCAAATTGACCTGCAGAGACTAAAAAAAAAAAAAAAAAAAAAAAAGATTTATCTGTTAAAGCCCCTCAGACCGGTAATCCTTCTGAGAAGTGGAGTGAGGGAATGGAATACTGTATTCATAGAGATGCCCCGTACAATGTTATCCACGTTTGCACAAAACCTACCAGCGTGATAAATGCTCAGAGTAGGGTGCTTGTAACTTTAGCCGTGATGTTCTAAATCAGGAAGCTGCTTTCCGATGGGATTGGATTAGGAAACCGTATGCATCCCGGTGCAGTTGAGCGATTAAAGCCAATCTGTGTCGCAAGGACGTTTTCCAAGCAATGTGTTCCGAGGCTGATTCTGATCTGTCAGCTGCTGGAAAGTAAATGCAGTACCCGCTAGAAGGCTGGAGCATCTTTGTATCCTTGTGACTAATCCTTCTGCAGAGAGCAGACACCCAATGAGTACAGGTTTATATGATACTCATAAACTGAAAGGTTGTATTTTAAAATGCAACTGCTCGTAGGGCATAGGAGATGCCCTCAGTCACTGAAGAAGAGCTTGAGGACCTGAGTTTGGATTCCCAAGGCTCATGTGAAAAAGCCTTGGTTAGGGTTTTACTGCTGTGAACAGACACCATGACCAAGGAAACTCTTATGGGGACATTTAATTGGGGCTGGCTTACAGGTTCAGAGGTTCAGTCCACTGTGATCGAGGTGGGAGCATGGCAGCATCCAGGCAGGCATGGTGCAGGGGGAGCTGAAGGAAGCCAGGAACAGACTGAGCATCATCGGGCAGCTAGGAGGAAGATCTCCAAGCCCACAGCCACAGTGACACACTTCCTCTAACAGGGTCACACCTTCTAATAGTGCCACTCCCTGGGATGAGCATATGCGGACCATCGCACCAACCCTGGCACAGTTGTCTCTAACCTTTGGGCAGGGGAGCAGAGAAGCACTCGTATAGCCCTGGAGCTGGCTGACAGGCTTGCCTAGTCATTTGGTCAGTGCTGGGTTCAGTGAGAGACCATATCTCTCCCCAAGAGGTGGGGTGGAGAGTTAGCAAAGTGAGCACATACATGCACACATGTCCCCCTTCAACATGTGTGTGTGCATTACACATGCAACGTTTTAAGGGTTACCTCCACTGTTCTTTACAATAATGAAGGAAAATGAATGTGTATTTGCTGGTGGGATTCTCCATTACAGTGAGCTGGTTGTGCCCACTTTCTTCCTTAGTGCTCCCCCTGTATGCAGTTTCCTATTATGCCTGCTCACCTCTGGGCGATCTGTTCTACTTCAGTCCTTTCACAACGCGATTTAATTTTGAAGTGCTCTGATAAATACTCATTCTGAACATGCCCCCTCCTCCTCAGGTTATGTTAAACTCCAGCTACAATCTTTCAGAATTTCAGAACACTGTTCCAGAATCATGTGATACAAGCTACACCTCAGCTTAATAAGAATTTAGCTTGGACTTGATTTCAAACAACTAAACCGGACTGTGACGGAGCATACCTCCAAGCACTTTTTATTGGGAACTGAAGAAAAAAAATACGGATTTAGAGCTGGATGCAAACCTACAGTCTCAATACTTCAGGAAGGTTTGGGCCTAACTCATTTAACAACACCCTATCTTAATTTCTTTGAGCTGAGTTTAATAATATGCAAATACATATTAATCGTACCCAGTATGAATATCCGAGTACTGACTTACTCCAAAATCCAAATGATGTTGTTTTATTAGTATATCACCAGCAGAGTGTTTCACACATAAGACTTTTTTCTATCATGAATATAACTATTTAAAACATATAAAATCAGGCTATGTGTATATGGTGTATATAAAACTAAAAGAAATTGGATCCTATCCTAAAGATACATCATTATGTATATACAAACATTCCCAAATTAAAAACAACTAACAAAATGCAAATCAGGTATGTTCCCAAACATTTTGGATGGGGGACAGTCAACTATGCTTCTCTGTTTGTTTATCATATAAATTGAAGGACAGATTACATAACTTGAGACAACTCATCAGGCATTGTAGACAGTTGCTCTCACTTCCTGAAAATTTAAAACTCTAAGCACAAGGAAGATTGTATTAATATTTATACATGACCTCATGTCTGATTTTCATAATTTAAATTCAGCAAAATGCACCAATATTGTCCTATAATGCACCACATTTCATTCAGCCATGTTTCATTCTCACAGATATCATTTATTCAGTTTTTTTTCAAGCAATAGAAATGAGCCAAAATCTTTGACTAGATGCTATAGTCTATTTACCCCCATCAATACCGGATGAAATGTTCCCTCTAGCTCTTTGTTATCACAACCAATGCCATCAGGAACATCTTTGACAATATTCATGTCAAACAATGATGTAAGCATCTACCAGTGTAGCCAGGTCCTCAGAGGTCAGATTCATATTACATTTTGTTTACTGTTGTAACAATGATTCTTAGAAATGGATCCATTTCCTCTGATGATAGTATTCTAGAAGGTGCATTTCCCCAGACTTGGGTAACCCCAGCTGAGACATCCTGTCAGAATCATTTTAAATTGGAAACCAAACTCTGACTAGAAATAAATATCCGCTTAGCAGGAAAAAGCAAGATGGCTGGACCACTCCCCTCCTGACTTTCTTGCGTGGCATTGCCGGTTTATTCTTTATTTATTCCTATCAGCAAGAATGCAAAAACATTGCAAAAAAAAATGCCTTTCTGTACCTGGCCTTCCCCATTCCGTATCTGCCTTCCCCATTCTGTTTTTTTCCTTAGCACTTACCAACTACT
The DNA here is from genome assembly GCA_036184795.1 of Tokudaia tokunoshimensis. NCBI lineage: Eukaryota > Metazoa > Chordata > Mammalia > Rodentia > Muridae > Tokudaia > Tokudaia tokunoshimensis. The sequence continues at coordinate 17,346,317 of BTHU01000003.1, forward strand.
GTATGTTTAACCTGCCTGTTTGTCGCCCTGTTCCCATCTTTGGAATGTGGGTTGTAAATGGTACTAATTTTGTTTCTTTTGCTTGCCACAGTATTCCCTGCAGCTACAGCTCATATGTAGGACTGATGACCACAGTAGGCTAGCAATCATTGTCAGGTAAATAAACTGTGATAAGCAACCACTCTACATCTGAGCAGTATCCTCCCCCAACTAAACTGGTTTTAAAACTGAAGTGCATCAGTACAAGAGTGAAAAAAAAAAAAGTAAAATTCCTTCCTCGCCATCCTCTTCAGTGCTGCTGGTCACAACTCCTGCTTCCTTTCCCAAAGCTAACTCCATGTTGTTTTATAACTGTGTTTTCATATAAATTATTATAGCAAAATCATACATCACAGTAGATACAGAAAACACCAAGAATTTAGTTTTATATAGTCATTTGCTTAAGATAGCCTTTAAAAAAGCTAAATTATAAGATAATTATTCTATAAGTTTCTTTCCCTTAATATATCTTAGAGATAATTTCATGGCCATGTGTAAAACTTCTCTCCTTAAAAAAAAAGTTTTTATTTTAGTCTTCATTATGTGTACATGTGGATTTCTGTGTTTGAGTATGTGCAGGAGGGTGCAGATACCAGCAGAGGCCAGAAGAGGATGTCAGATCTACTGGAGATGGAGTTGCAGGTGGTTGTAAGCCACCTGACAGGGGTGCTGGTAAAGCAAACCCTGGTCCTTCAAAAGCAGCACCCGTTCCTAATCCTGAGCCATCTCTCAGTTCTCTCTCCTTCTTAACTTCTGTTTTGCTTTGACACCATTTTGATGTACAATAGTTTAACCCTTCTTAGAGTGATGAACAGTCACTCTAAGTGTCTGACCATTCTTGATTTTTGTTCCCCTTGATCCTCTTATCTCTGCCTCAAAAATGTTGAATAATTCTGGGGTGTACCACCAAGTTCAGCTTCCATTCTTGACTTCTCAAATAGCAAATTACTACTACTACTATTACTACTACTACTACTACTATTAGTTGTTGTTTTGTTTTTGAAACATTGTCTCACTATTTATCTCTGGCTAGCCATGAACACACAAAAATCTGTCTGCTTCTGCCTCCTGAGTACTGGGATTAAAAGTTGGTACTGCACTACTTAAAACAGCAAATACTAAGCTTCTACATGAGGATGCGAATCTGAACTGAATGGATTATGCAGTGGGGGCCTCTTGAATCTAATTATTTTGGAATTTCAGAACCAAGTGCAACTTCAGGCTGTCTGCCCCGACTCTGACTCTTTCCACGGGTCCCACATTATGGATTAGCTGGAAACCTAAGGCTTAGGACCTGAGCAGAGATGCTTCAAAAACCTAAGTAAAATGACTTGGAAACATGCTAAGTGTATATGAAATTTTAGGAACCATCTTTAGCATTTTAGTTAATCACTAATAAGAGAAAGACAGAAGTCAAAGAGACTTAAGTTCAAAACAGTAACAATGATATTCTGATGGCCAAATCCAAGTGGCCAAAATTTATTTAAGACACAGGATTTGCCTACCATGTGCTAGAATCTGCTCAGTCCCTCTCCTGGAACTTATATTTGGGGAGGGAAGGACAGACACGTAAACAGGAAAAGCCTGGTATAAACTAGATGGCATTAGGTGCTCAGGAGAAAAATAGGGGTGGCTGGGCTGGTGAGCAAGAATTGTTTCTATAGATTGATTGATCAATAGATTGATTGACCATATTGCCCAAGTTGGTCTCAAATGTGATTTTGTTTTTCACCTCAGCCACTGAAGTAACTAGAAGGAAGTGCATAGGCCCAAAACACCCAGTCAGGAGTTACAGCTTTGGGAGGAAGGTCAGGTCCTCTTGGAGGAAAGAATTTAATAATGATCTAAGGTAGCCAGGTAGCCTAGGGTAAGACATTCCAGGACAGGGAATCACAAGTACACAGTAATAAACTGGAGGTTGGCCAGGCTCCAGGGACGGGTAAGGAGGCTAGAGTGGCCAGACCGCATCAAGGGCAGGGAAGACGTGATGAGGTAAGGGAAATACCGGGGAAACAAGGAACAAATTGGCTTCCATAATGAACAAGACAATCAATATAAATGTTTTTATGGTTTACTTTTATGTGTGTGTGTATGCCCACAGTGGCCAGCGAGGACATTGGATTTCCTGGAGGTGGAATGATGTGAGCTGCCCATGTGGATTCTGGGAATGGGGTGCAGCTCCTGTAGAAAGGCGCGATGTGCCTGTACCTGCTGAGCTGTCTCTCCAGCCTCCCAGTGAAGGATCCTGAGCTCCTCAGAATAATCACATTCAGGGACGGAATGTGATGCCAGGGTTTCACCAGGAGAACATTTCTGAGGGGAGAAGTCTAGGGAATGAGAGTTTTCGTAAGAGTTTTATTTTTCCACTCACATGTTGGTTTCTAAAAGTAGAATTACAGTGAACTAACATAGGAATTTATGCAGAAAGAAACCTATGTTTTAGAACCTGCACCTCTGCGGTTTCAGTTGCATGTTTGTTGAGTTAATAAATAGAGAATAAACGAGAGTGTACAAAAACACAGCTTCTGATACTACTTATGTGTTGTGGATGGGCCTAGTGCTGTTTTTGTGAACCAGTCCCCTAATGAATAAAGGAGCCAATCACTGGGCGAGTAGGCGGGACTTCCAGGTCAGAGGAAGAGAAGGAGGAAAGAGTCAGGGTTTTTGGACAGGGATAGCATGAGGACAAGGTGTAACTACGAGGGTCTCCCAGTTTCAATGGCCGATCCATTAGGATTAGGATTTTAGTTGCTGCGCCCAGCGATTAAGTTACTGTTGTTTCTGAATTAAGTTGTGTTGCATTTTCCTTCACGCGGCGGCTTGTCTGGGTTCCAGAGAGAAAGGTACAGCGGCCAAGCGTGAGTGTGCCTGAGGTGCACCACAAAGGCAGTGGGGGATTTGAAGCATGGGGTTGTCGGGGTAGTAACCCACCAGTGGGAACCTACCGAGCTGGGTGGAGAGACTGAGGAGCTCTGAGTGAGAGTCTCCACGAGATAAGAACCACCAGGGCTGAGAATAGCAGGGCACAGTGCTGGAACAGGCTTTTTCTTTTCTTTTTTCATTTTTTTTAAATATTTCCCACAACGCATGTAATATTTCTTTTATAAATGCTGAGTGTGAATGTAAGGGAGGTAACATCTGTCTAACATGGCGAAGCTAATATTGATTAGAAAATCCAGTTATCACTACAATTTGTTTTTGATAGATCCCAAGATAGCTGTTTGTTGGCAGGGGAACTTCTGATTTAATTGGAAGGATGGAGTAATTAGCTGTATTCTCAGAGCAGCAATACAATGAAGTTCTCGTGTCTCAGAAATATGGTCGAAATTTCCATTTTGTCTCGTCCACCACTAGGGCTCATCCACCTGGGAAGCCCCTTGTTTTATCTGGGTATAAGTTTTTTATTTAACATGTTTGGTAATTGTGTGTTTACATAGTTGCTTTTGTTAGAATGGGGAAAACCCTTGAGTTTAACAAGATTGTCTGTAACTTGCCCCTCTCTCCTACATCCTCACAATCCCAACCATCTTTTCCCTCTAGTCTGACAGCCTCACTCTCTGCCTCTGACCATCTTCTGGAAGATTGACCCAGAACTCTGTCGTTTATATCAGACTGCAATACTTCCATAGAAAACAGAAAGTGCTACATTTGGTTAAACAAATAAAGGTTTATTTATCTTGTGCATTACAAAGTCCATTGGTGGGTGCATTGCTTGGTTTGCCGCCAGGGCCCCAAGCCCTTTCCATCGTCCACCCTTGTTCTGGCTGGGAAGTCTGTTCCTTTACTGGCATTAAAGCCGTCTCCAGGATTCTGGGGTATACTGAAGACCAGCTGAGACATCCAGGCTTATTGGCTGAAAAACTACTAGATCCTTGGACTTTCCATTGACAGACATCCATTGTTGGTCTAGCTGAATCACAGCTTGTAAGCCACAGAAATAAATCTCTCTCTCTCCCTATCTCTTCTCTTCCCTTCCCTTCCTTCTCTCTCTCTCTCCCCCTATCTCTTCCCTTCCCTTCTCTTCTCTTCTTTCTCTCTCTCTCTCTCTCTCTCTCTGTGTTTCTCCTATCTCTAGCTCCTCCACCTTAGATGTAGTGTGAAGGCATGGAGATGCAGAAGCCATCTTGTAACCTTAGAGCAACCAGAACAAAGGTCACAGTCTACTAAGGAGTAACAAGTGCTGGTGTGTGTGTGTGTGTGTGTGTGTGTGTGTGTATGCGCACACACACGCATGCATGCACATGTGCAGAGTTTAAGCATAGGGGGTCTTCAAAGCTCACCTCTACAGTGATAGACTTCCTCAAACAGGCCATACCTCCTCCAATAAGGCCACACTTCCAATCATGTCATTCCCCATGGATAAACCACTCAAAGACAGGAATCTATCAGAGGACAAACCTATTCAAACCACCCCCAGACTGTGACACAGTCACAGAAATGAGAATTGAGGGGTGGTGGACCCAGACACGCATGGAATTCCACAGACAGGCCTAGGCTGGAGATGGGTTTGAGATTCACTAATGCAAAGTAAGTGGATTAATTTAGAAAAAAATGAAGAGAATAGGGTGTAGATCAAAATACTGATAGTCAAGGATCAGAAGAGCTGAGATCAGCCAGACAGGTAATAACAACTTAATGCCATGTGTGGTCATGTCATAGGAGCAAGGAGGCTGGGGGGAGGGAGGTCCCTAGTGGTAAATACTGAGGTAAAGGCAGAGGGGAACTGGGAATTTTTCCACATTATTATTATATATACATACATATATTTTTGAGATAGGCTCTCTCAGGGCCAGGTACTTGGAGCAGAGGCATCATTGTCTTAGTCAGGTTTCTATAGCTGTGATAAAACACTATAATCAAAAAGCAAGTTAGGGAGGAAAAGCTTTATTTGGCTTATACTTGCACATAGCTGTTCATCACTGGAGGAAGTCAGGACAGGAACTCAAGCAGGGCAGGAATCTGAAGGCAGGAGCTGATGCAGAGGCCAAGAAAGGGTGCTACTTACTGGCTTGCTCAGTTTGCTTTCTCATAGAACTCAGAACCACCACCCCAGGGACGGCACCACCCATAATGGACTGGGTCTTCTCTCATCAATCACTAATTAAGACAGTGTCCCACAGGCTTGCCTACAGGTCCAATCTTATGGAGGCATTTTCTCAGTTGATGTAGGTGACTATAGCTTGTGTCAAGTTGACATAAAACCAACAAGCACGGGAACTAAGAGTCTTTGCTGGAGAGCCAGGCACTGCTAAGTGTGAGCCAGAGAATGAGTCAGAGCCTAACCTGATCCTGTTTCTGAAGAACCCCTTGTCAGCCTTCTCCTGAGGCCGACTTAAGACTGAGGACACCAGCCCTCCCCCCCCCGACCTGGAATGTTCTTAAGATCTCCACGAGCTTGCTCTTCCCCTCAGTCTAGTTCTAAGTTCCCTCCATAAAACCCACCCCAGCATACACTAAAATGGCAACTTGCTGCCCGACCCTCTGCTCTGTCCTGCCCTCTGTCCTCATGTAGCCTTCCTGCATAGGCTGACACCCGGCACACACCCCTTTCACTGGGGTTTTAGTCTATCCTGGAGAGGGTAGGGATATAAACAACTACCCTACTAATGGAAGACAAGACGGATGGGGAAGAGAGGGAAGGAGGGAGGAGAGACCAAGAAGCAAGGAGGAATTCTGCCCCCAGGAGGAAGAGATAAGAAGAGCAGAAGAAAGAATACTACAAAGACATATGTAAGATGGAAGAGGTGTGGACACGGTCCACTTGTGAGGGGCCAGCAGAAAATAAAGACACAAGAAAGCAGATGAGCATAGGTCTCTGAGAGTGTGAGGAGAACTATGATCAGAGCATGGGTGGAGACGGGAGTCCTGCCCAATCCAGGGCCAGCAAAATACCTCCCCACATTCTCTGCAAGGTGACCGACAAAAGTTTCCCAAGAGGTTTGTATGCCATGTAACAGCTGTCTCCTGGTGTTTTAAGCCTTACTATTTTTTTTGGGGGGGGGCTGGGACTCAAAGTCATTTCCAGGTGTAAGCTTTCCTTCTGAGACTTGGATCTACCAGCTTTAAAAACAACCACCTTCCCTACTCCATCACCATCCCCAGAAGGTTCAGGGATGACCTTTGTTCCTATGGAATGAAGAAAGGACAGACAAATGCTGGGCCAGGGATATATATCACGGGCCATTTCTATCTGTCCTTTTGTTTCTCCCACAAGCAGGTGGACCCTGCTGTGACTTGGTTGTGGTGCTGGTAGTGGGCTGTGATCTGGCAAGAGAAGGGAGTGGATTGTCTTTTCTTATCATAGAGTACACTCGCTGCTGTGGCAGCAGGCAGGCAGAGAAGGCTCACTGGGGACTGGATCGCAGTGATGTCTATCAAAGGTGAAGGGTGTGACCTCCCAGCTGCTGGCGCATGCCTGCTTGCACTCAGCAGCCCAGGTGCAGGCACAGAACTTCAACCCCAGGGTGGAGTTCTTATTTTTGGCCGGCTAGGCAAGTTCGAACAAGGCAATAAGTCAAAGTGTCCCCGGCTGGAGTGACAGAACAATGGAAGCGAAGGATGGTCAGGAAATGAGTGCAGTTAAGGGGCCTCACAGGAATCACACTGAGAGCCTGGTGAACAACAGCAGAGGTGATCAAACTGTGATCTGTGTAAACATCACCTGGGAGGGTGATTGATCCTGAGATTGATTATTCAGTAGGTCTCTGGAAGAACCAGAAAATCTGTTTTTAAAAAGTGTTTAGTTGATGCTAAGAGGACTATGGACCAGTTTCTGGGAAACATCAGATTTGGAATTGTAGTAAATTTAAATAGGAGCTGAGAGGAAGGGAGGGAGGGAGGGAGGGAGGGAGGGGAGAGAGAGAGAGAGAGAGAGAGAGAGAGAGAAAACACAGCCACCAATGTCTGAGCTGGAGGACAGTTGGTTATTTTATTATGTGTTTACTATCTCAAAGGTGAACGGGCCCTGAGTGATGACAGTTTCAAGGTGTGGCCAAGGGAGTGGGTGGTTCAGGCGAAGTAGAGGTGAACAGCAGCAGAAGCAACAAGGTCAAGGGATGGACAGCATGGGCTGCCCATGTGGACCTTGGAAGAGAAAAGCAGAGCAAAAGTTCAGTGTCCTCGGGAGCGAGCTATAGGCTCTATCACAGCAGGCTGGTGCCTAGCAAGATGGTGGGGCAAGACTGGTCAACCTCGCGTGGGTATTTTATTTGTAGCTTGCCCGTCTTCCTACAGAATGAGCCAGTAATCCTCACAGACAAGCTTCAGATGAAGTATGTGCTGGTTTTGCTTCTTTCATTTGTTGAGAGTCTCATGTAACTCAGGATGACGCCCCCCCCCCCCCAACTTACCATGTCACTGTGGATGACTTGGAACTCCCAAGTGCAGGGCTTGCAGGCCACGCTACACCTGGTGCAGTAACTACGATTCTGCTTCCACTCTTGAGAAAATACAACACGGAGAAGTTGACTCTCCCACAATTACAGTGGAAGGTGCCTTAATGTATTCCAAACGAACAAAACCTGAATGTACTGAACATTGTTAGGAATGGGGTTCACTTTGGAGACCATGGAAATGTTTATTTCAAGGTTTGTTCTGAAACGTGTTTCTTCTTAGTGCCCACGAGGTGGCAGCACTGAGCACCAAGTCCTTGCAAGAGGACGGGACCGCACTCTAGCACCTGTCAAGACTTCCGGCTGTTCCACGCCCTGAAGATTTCTTCGGCAGCATCCAGTGTGCTGTCTTTCTAGAAATAAAATAATTGTATCGTTACATACCACTACAAATTCAAGATATTGCAGTATTTAAACATACAAGGCATGGCTGGGTGCTTGTGGCACACACCTTTAGAAAAACCCATTGAAGATATAAACCATACTAGCAATACTCAAAAAACTTAAGAGAATGTCTAGTTTTAGGTGAAGAAGCAATGTCAAAGTAAAAACAAAAATGTGGAAACTGAAAGCGGAGGGGCGGGAAGGTGGTTCAGTGGTTAAGGGTGCTACTGTTCTTGCAGAGAAATCACATTCCCAGCATCCTGGGTGAGTAGCTCACAAAACTTCCTAAAACTCCAGCTCCAGGGGACCTGATGACCTCTCCTGTTGTATGTGAATGTACGTACACACACACACACACACACACACACACACACACACACACACTAAAAAAAGTAAACAAAAAACTAGAAAACTGAAAACAGCCATTCAATCAAGTATAATCAGAGAGTTGGGTGAGTCCAGAGGTGACTACATAGAAAAATAACAGCCAAGTCCGTCCTGCTTTCTCCTAACAAACCCCACATTCCCCAAGACAACCTCTTCTAGCAGCTTTTAGGTTTAGTTCCAATGTCTGTCACTGAAATCCAATCTTATCTCCGGCTTCTGCTTTGTTATCTGTGAGCACTGTGTCCACTACAGTTTGCCTTCGATAAGGAAAACTGTTCATTCTAAACAACCCTCTAGGAAAAGCCACTATGATTGCTGAACAGTAATCCTCTTAGCCTTTGAGTAGGCCATGCATGCTTATGAAATACAATTAAACGGAAGAGCAAATGATGAAGATCTAGCCCTGTGTGTTTTTCTCCCCTCCTTCCTTCCCTCCCTCCCTCCCTCCCTCCCTCTTCCTTTTCTACTAAAATGGGTAGGCAGGAAAGCCAGCTACTGGGACTGAGAGAAGAGGGTTTCCACATTTGGAACCGGAAGCCTAGAATAGGATGGAGTAGCCAGGGCAGCTGCTGTCCCTGGCTGATGCAGGCTGGGACAGTGCTGACTTGGCACTGGGAAGCACCTGCCATGGGTGAGAGCCCGGAAGTGAGGTCAGAGAATGCCTAGCATGGGGCATAGACCAAGAAGAAGGCACCTCTGAGGTAGAAAGGCAGAACAGGACAGTGTGAGGTGTCCTGTGACAACAGTGACCACATGCGGACAGTGGCAGCGGCTGGGCTCAAAATGTCAAAATGTTTTGGTAGGGTTATCCATGGAGAGATTTTGTGGTGTGTGTGTGTGTGTGTGTGTGTGTGTGTGTGTGTGTGTGTGTGTGAGAGAGAGAGAGAGAGAGAGAGAGAGAGAGAGAGAGAGAGAGAGAGAGAGAGAGAGAGAGAGAGAAACTAGCTAGAGATCAATCACATACTGAGGTATTAAGTAATTAAATGATGGGAACCAAGTTTCACCCTTGAAGAAGGGCCATACAAACATAGAAATTAAAAAAAAAATACAACTAACCGTATGATAGTTTTCAATAAATTTGGATACAAATAAACACAGCTGTAAATATGCATGCAATCAATTCTGTCTACCCAAGGGTTCTGCTTCTCATCCAACCGATGACTGAAAATATGCAAGAGAAGAAATTACATCTGAATGGAGCATGCACATATTTCTTTTTCTTGTTATGATTCAGAAACAATACACTCTAACGTCTATTTGGATGGCGTTACATTGTATTAGATTATAAATAACCTAAAGATGATTTAAGGCATACAGAAGGATGTGCATACATTATACAAAAAATAGTATGACATTTATATAAGGCACTTGAGTATCTTGGGGTTTTGTAAATACAGATTTGTGAGGGAATGCAACTAATCACCCCTCGATGCAGAGGTATGACTGACATATGACTCTGCATGTATCTGAATGCATTTCTATATTCTCTACCTCTGCTGGAAGGTCCCAGGAACAGCAACACCCAACAGCAATCAACACTCTCAATATCTAGATCTTGGTTTAAAGGTAAACCACTGCTCTAGGACCAGAGAAATGGCCCAGAGATCAAGGGCACTTGTTCTCAGTGAGGACCTAGGTTGGGTTTTTTTTTTTTAATTTTCTAAGTTTTTTTATTTACATTCCAAATCATTTCCCCTTTCCCGTTTCCTCCCTCCCCGAAAGTCCCATAAGCCCTCTTCCCTCCCTCTTTTCCCCATTCAACCCCCTCTCGATTCTCTGTCCTGGCATTCCCCTACATTCAGTCTTTCCAGGACCAGGGGTCTCTCCTTCCATCTTCTTGGAAATCTATTGATATGTGAGGAGATCAGTTTGAGAGATAGGGGAAGGACATGGAAAGAGTTGGCAACAGGGGATTTGGGAGGGCTAGAGAAAGGAAAAGTGTTACATTTTAATTAAAAATGAATAATAATTTTTTTAAAAAAAATATAAAAATATAAAAAAATGCAAAAAAGAATAATAAAATAAAATGTAACAAAAATTTTATAATGGATCCAAAATAATTACTGAGAATAAAGCTATTCGGAAGGAAATTTGTTTTTTTTTTTCTAAGGTTTTTTTTTTTATTTACATTCCAAATCATTTCACCTTTCCCGTTTCCTCCCTCCCCGAAAGTCCCATAAGCCCCCTTCCCTCCCTCTTTTCCCCATTCAACCCCCTCTCGCTTCTCTGTCCTGTCATTCCCCTACATCCAGTCTTTCCAGGACCAGGGGTCTCTCCTTCCATCTTCTTAGAAATCTATTGATATGTTAATTGTGTCTAGGGTATTCCGAGATTCTGGGTTAATATCCCCTTATCAGTGACTGCATACCATGTGTGTTCTTTTGTGATTGGGTTACCTCACTAAGGATGATATTTTCAAGTTCTGACCATTTGTCTAGGAATTTCGTGAATTCATTATTTTTAATTGCAGAGTAGTATTCCATTGTGTAAATATACCACATCTTCTGAATCCATTCCTCCGTTGAGGGACATCTGGGTTCTTTCCAGCTTCTGGCTATTATAAATAAGGCTGCTATGAACATAGTGGAGCATGTGTCCTTATTGCATGCAGGTAAAGCCTCTGGGTATATGCCCAGGAGTGGTATAGCCGGATCCTCCAGGAGTGTCATGCCCAGTTTTCCGAGGAACCGCCAGACAGCTTTCCAGAGTGGTTGTACCAGCTTGCCATTCCACCAGCAGTGGAGGAGTGTTCCTCTTTCTCCACATCCTCGCCAACAACTGCTGTCTCCTGTGTTTTTGATCTTAGCCATTCTGACTGGTGTGAGATGGAATCTCAGGGTTGTTTTGATTTGCATTTCCCTAATGACTAAGGATGATGAGCATCTCTTTAGGTGCTTCTCAGCCATTAGATATTCTTCAGGTGAGAACTCTTTGTTTAGCTCTGTACCCCATTTTTTTAATAGGGTTACTTGCCTCTCTGGAGTTTAACTTCTTGAGTTCTTTGTATATATTGGATATTAGCCCTCTGTCGGATGTAGGGTTGGTAAAGATCATCTCCCAGTTAGTTGGTTGCCGCTTTGCCTTTTTGACAGTGTCTTTTGCCTTGCAGAAACTGTAATTTAATGAGGTCCCATTTGTCTATTCTTGATCTTAGAGGATAAGCTATTGGAGTCTATTCAGGAAATTCTCCCATGTGCCCATGTGTTCAAGGTTCTTCCCTAGGTTGGGTCTTAAGCACCTACATAGTGGTTCACAACTATTTGTAACTCTACTTCCAGGAGATTTGACACTCCCCACACATAGCACATAGACATACACGCAGGCAAAATACTTATACACACAAAAGAGAATAAGAACCCCAAAACATTACCCTACCCCCTACCCTCTCCCACAAAGCTTTACTCTGAAGGAACCAGACTTATTGGGAAAGGCTGGTCCCAGACTGATAAAATGACCCTTGTGTAGAAAATCAAGAAAATGTCTCAAAATGCTGGTGACACATCCAAAGAAACAGAAGCCACCTTAAGGGACCCATAGTGGCCCAATTCTGGAGATATTTAACTCTAAAATAGTTGACTGATAAATTACAACTCATCAATTAAAACAGAAATATTTATGAGCTTTTACTGCTACTGAAAGATAAGTAAAATAATTAAGTTTCTTGGTGAGAGATGGAATCCTACCATAACTTCAAAGCAATTCCTTCAAAATAGTTACTAAATTTAAAAGAAACCTCTAACTTTATAATAGACACAGGCAAACTCCACCTCAAGGAAGTGCTTGAAGTTAACGGTAGTAGACAAACTAAAGTAGTTTCCTACCACAGTAACAGTAAATGGAGAGTCTTTCCTTATAGTAATTGGGTGGGGGAGGTTTCTCTGTGGATTCTGGCTGTGTGGCCCAAACCCAGCCTGCCTCTGCCTGGGATTAAAGGCATGTGCCACCACCTCTGTGCTTGGCTGCTGAGTTTTACAGAGTGTCAAGGCAGTGAATATTAAAGGCGGGGACCTATCTAACATGACAACTAAACGCGACCCATAGGTCTGGCCTTGACAGACAGACTGAATGACCTGATTCAGGCCAGTGCCTCCGCTTGCTTGTTCTGAGGATTTTACGGGGACAATTGGTGAGATTGGGACCGGGGCTGAGTTGTAGATGGGATGACGATCTGTCACGGTTAAGCCCACGGTGCTGAGGGTGGCACTCTGTGCCTCTGGAATGTTCTCGTTGGTGGGAACACACAATGGAATATTTGGGGAACGATGGGTTATCATTAGCTGTTAAGTAGATACTCTGAGATGGTCCTTTAGAAATTATAAAAAATACGTCGATTGCACTTCAAATATTGAAATCTTTCTGAGATAGGGTCTCTCTATGTAGTCCTGGAACTCCCTCTGTAAACCTTGAACTCAGACATCTGTTTGTCTCTGCCTCCTGAGTGCGAGGATTAAAGGCATGTGCCACCACTGCCTGGCTTAAATGTGTGTACACATACAGGCTGAAATGTGCGCACGCTTATGTCTGAGTGTGAATTTGTGTGAGGTGTGTGTGGAAGTCAGAGGAAAACCTTGAGTACAGACTTTAACCTTCCGCTTCCTCTGAGATGTGGTCTCATTCATGGTTGTCCAGGACTGCCTCTCTGCCGCTCGTTTTGCTGTAGGACTGCAAGCCTGCGGAAGTGGACCAGCACCGCGCGTGTATTGGTTCTCCAGGTGCCTTTATCACTGCGCCATCTCCCCAGCCCTTCTACGTCGTTTTAAGGTCAGATAGTCTCCCACGTGCTTGCTCTCACGTGCCTCCTCCCACGAGCTTCCTTGGTCTCTTTCCTTGCCCAGAGGCAGCCCTGGGATCTTATTCTAGATCCTTCTTCCTGAGCCATTCCAAGCATTTAGCTAAAGGAAGCATTCCTGCAAACACAGCTGTACAATTATTTGGAGTTCTATTTCTACCTTCACTTGGTATCCTTTAGCGTTTCCAGAGTTACCGTCATTCCAATACCTTTATTCTCCTCTGGATCCCATTTCAGCATCCTGCACCACCACACTCTGACCTTCTTAAGCTTTAAAATCTTGACTTCAACGTACTGTCTTAAGTGCTTAGAACTTCAAACGTCACAGTCTGTAACTCTTCCACGGCACGGTTCATTTTTTCCCTAGGAATACTCTGAAGATTGTTTTGCTCCCGTGCCTTTCCTTTTGCTGTATGATGTCCTTTGAAGATGTGTATCTCATTCCTTTATGGTTGTGAACGTTTTCTGACTGAATGCCTCTGTAAGTTCTCCCTGCCGGTGTACACTCTGCTCCTATTGATCTGGCGCTCTTAACTACTAAGCCTTCTCTCCAGTCCCGTGAATTTACAGATATTTATCAGGGAGGAAGTGGGCAGTGCTTGAAGACAGCAGAGAGTCTCTCTTGTTCATCAAAAGTGTAACACACCTTTAATGTAGGAGTCAGGCAACTGGGAATTAATTAACACAGCCTGAGGACCTTTCCTCCATATTGTTTCAACCCAACTTTTGGTAACACAGCTAGATCAATAAGGAAATCCACAACCCAAGCACACTCGCCTACCCATCCAGCTTGACAGGGTGTACAGGACTGCAGACCGGATTCCCCCTCTGCCAGAATATCCGAATTCCCGCTGTTCTTGGTACCTGAACTGTTCTTGAGACACAGAGTCTTTCTGGGCATCCTCTGTAACTCTATCACTCCCTTTATACTACTTGGCAACCCTCCCCACATGCTGGGGGTAGTTTGTGAAACCATGTTACAACTCTCCTGAGTTATTTCCAAGAAGAGAAAAGGGTAGGGCCGTATTTACTGGTTTAAAACTGCACTGTTTGTTTTATCACTTTTTTTTTTTCAAGATAGGTTTTCAAGATAGCTCTGGCTGTCTTCAAACTTGCTTTGTAGACCAGGCTGGCATTAGAGGCGTGGGCTACCATGCCTAACTAAGACTGAAGTCTTAAGGTTGCTTTCCCCCTTCTGTTAATTATGTTTGTATTTTCAGTAGTATGGTTATAAAGATGGCCTCTGGCTTATGGTGGCTCCATTGGTTATATTTTATTTTATTTTATGATGATAGATATTCATTAGAAGCCAAGCTTTTGATATTTGGGGGGCTGGGAGCTGGGGGTATACAGGAACACACTCTCTACTAATGTGGGGCTGTATGTAGCAAGGAGCCTCGAGATTCAAAGGTAAATGGCTGCTACCTCCGGCTATGCTGCATTGGCAAAGCTACACTGTTCAGTGGTGTGGTCGTGGTAAATGCATTTTCAACATACAGTATTTTTAACAATGTTTCCATTGTTGGTGGAGAAATACTTGGATTCATATCCTTTAAGATGGACATTATAATGCTATGCATTATTAACCTTACTTTTTCCTTTATTAAAATTTATTTACATTCCAAATGTTGCCCCCTTTCCTTTTACATTTCAGTCAGTCACATATTTACATTGTTCCACTGTAAAGACTTATATTCTATTCTTTGGTAAGTCTTCCATAATTTGTTGACAGGTTATCCCAAAAAGTAAAAAATAGTATTTATGTTATGTTAAATAACCTAAGATGAGTATAGCCATAACACGCACATGGGATCTGTGTATAGATGGTATGTGCATATTTTGCATGTGTGTGGGTACATGTGTGTGCATATCTGTGGAGCCCTGAAATGGACATTGAAGGCCTTCCTTGACTGTTCATGTTTATACATTGAAACAGGGTCGGACTGAAGAGATGACTCAGCGGTTAAGAGCACTGACTGTTCTTCTAGAGGTCCTGAGTTCAAAACCCAGCAACCACATGGTGGCTTGCAACCATCCGTAATGAGATCTGATGCTCTCTTCTGGTGTGTGTGTCTGAAGACAGCTACAGTGTACTTACATACAATAAATAAATAAATCTTAAAAAAAAAAAAAAAGAAACAGGATCTCTCATGGAATTCAGAGCTCACCATCTAGTCTAGCAGTCAGCTTGGCTGGGGATCCAGCCTCTGTCTCCAGAGTTCCAGGCCCCTGCCCTGACTATCTGGCTTTTATGTTGGGTCTGGGAATCTGAACCCTGGTCCTCCTGCTTACTTGGCCAGCGCTGTATCTACTGAGCCACTTCCCCAGCCCAGGGATAACATCTTTCTTGAGAGTCTTCTGGTACAAGAGTCATGGTGATGATTACCCTTAGTTAGGACTATGTTGGTTCCCCTAAAAAGAGGCTGAATCAAGGATGGTGGCTCCCAACACCTGAAGACTGAGGCAGGAGGACTGTCACGAGTCTGAGGACAGCCTGGGCTATAGAGTAAGACTCTATCTCAAGAAACCACAGGAAAATAAATGAACTGAAAGAACCAGCAAACAGAAGGCTGAACACTGACTTACCGTCATCTTCATGGCAGCAAGTCAAATTTTAAACGTGTCACTCAGCATTTCATTTTTAGAAATAGAAAAAAGGTTGCTTTGTAAATTGGAATCAAGGTACTATAAATGCATATTTGTAGGAATGCAGACACTTACTTTAATAAAGCAAAACCGCACCAACTTCTCAAACTGCGATTTGGACTTGGAGTCGCAGAACGCGGAAACAGGAATGGCTGACAGTTTCTGAAAAAACACACAAGGTGATGCAATGGGAAGGCTCCACACATTCCAAATGTCACTTACAGACCACAGACATTAGAAATATACCACTGGTGGGCAGAGTGATTTTTAAGAGGAAAAAGTATTTTTAAAATCCCTCAATAAGTCCTAAGTGGACTCTTTGAAAGAAAGCTAGAATTAGAACAGTTTGAGGCTAGCCTGGTCTACATAGCAAGTTTCAGGCATGCCAAGGCTACATAGTGAGACTTGCTAAACTAAACGGTTTAAAATAAAAAGGAGAAGAAACAAAGCTAGAGTTCAGTGTCTTTCAAAGCACATCCATAAGATGCTTGGTAAGCTAACTATAAAGGAACAGAGGGAAGGTCAGTACCTTAGTTTTCGTCATCCACTTCACAAACTTATAGTCATAAGGCTCATTGCTCTTCACGTCAGAGAGGTCAGCACCTATAACCACAGGCAAAGGTGAGTAGAGGAAGAGCTATATCTGAGACAACAAAGGCGTCATGTAAGCATGCCAAGGTTCACATTTTCTCCTGACTCACATGGGTTTATCCTAGAACTTTCCAGAGGTTATTCATATACCATGCTGGAGTCTCACACTATGTGATGAAATTGACTGACAACCTGACTTGGGTCCTGGGAACTGAACTCTGGTCCTCTGCAAGAGCAGTACATGCCCTTAAACAATGAGCCATCTCTCCTCCCTAGACCCCTGCCTACCTTTATTCTTATGCTACCATCAGATGGAGTTTAAATTTTTATCTATCGGAAAGGGGGGAACCAAGTTCTAATATAGGGAACAATTCACATACAGTAAATTAAATTTTGCTCGTGTGAGAACTTGAGATGTTAATAGTTTTCCCATATCCTACAGAAGGGATATTTTCCCATCTCCACAATAGAAGAAAAAGGGTTTTCCATCCAAATCCTCCTGGTTCTTGTTTAACCACACTATATCCAGATATAAGACACAAGCTAGTACTGGGTGCAGGATGGACTGACTCAGGCAACATAGAAAGGGTGCTTAGGGCAGTAAGCCAAGCCCACTACTGTCCTGTGATGGTTAACAGCACATGGTGATGATTCTTTTTTAGAGTTCACTGTCTGAGGATCACTGGATCCAGGAGTGTCATTTCACAGGTGTCCATCTGTTTTCTCTTTAAATTCAGGTGGAAAATCTTATAGATTTGCAATTGAAAGGCTCCCTTAGAGCCACAGGGCCATCTCATTCTAAACCATGAGAGAGAAGCTATGGGGGTCCCTCCTATGGGAGGGAAGCTCAGGATCACACCCAGAACACACCCTTAACACAAGGATAAGGGTGTGTTCTGGGAAAGGCACACCCGAGGTGTATGAAGGCCTCCCCTGTAGCTTCATCAAGGTGGGGCCAGAGTTGTGACCAGTCTGGAGAGGGACCTCCAGCCTCAGCTACAAGAAGATCTAGCTTCTCACTTCTCTAAAGCCTGTAATAATGAAAAGAATTAGTAATGTCTAATACATGTGTACTACACAAGGAGTCCTACATGTATATAAAGATTAGGGAGTCTCTCCCATTCTCAGGAGTTCACCTCACCTTCTCTTAATAAATCTACGTTCATGCTGCTACAAAAATGCTAACATACAACCATTTGTTTTTTTACATAAAATTGAATTTTCTTTTTTCTTTTTTTTAAAGATTTATTTGTTTTATGTATATGAATATGCTGTAGTTCTCTTCAGACACACTAGAAAAGATCATCAGATCCCATTACAGATGGTTATAAGCCACCATGTGATTTGCTGGGAATTGAACTCAGGACCTCTGGAAGAGCAGTCAATGCTCTTATTCAATGAGACATCTCTCCAGCCCCCTGAATTTTCTTTTATTCCTTTTAGGCTTCTAAAATTTAGATAAGTGAGAAATTTCAGTTTTTCAAGTTCAGTTGCATATGATGCTATTACAGTCTAAAGTATTGAAAACTCTATTAGGGTAATCATAATTTACCAATACAGGATACTCAAAGGTTTATTATTAATAATATTTTTAAAATATTAAAGAAATATACATTTTATGTAAAACTGTTGAACATGGTCAAAGGAATGCCGCAAAATGAACAATGTGAACAATGCTTTGGGGAACTGTGGGAGAGATTCCAGGAGAAAGGCAGAGGAGAGAGCCTTATACCTTGTTCCCTTGCTTTGTTTTTGGTATGATTTCATTAGCCCCGTGACAAACATTTACACTAAATTTATAAGACATGTTTATTCTTGTTAGATGTCAGAACACAGCTACATAACACACTCTGGTGACAGGACATTCTGAGTGCTGTCCCCAGTGTACCCTGAATCTGGATATGTCTGTCTGTCTTGCTTTTATGGTTTCCCAGATATAATCTATAATACATGCCAGGCAGTTGTGTTTAAATTGGTCTGTCCTGAGAAAGTTCTGGAAAAAGGCTGCTCTGTTAATATTTAGAATGTGCTTACTGATATTTATTTACACATTTTTCTGAACTCAACCTTCCTTGGATCAATGCTTTCTTTGTTACATTCATGTATAAAAGCACACTGAAACTGAGGTAAGCTTGTCTACAGCATTTGACTGGAGTCTGCCCCATTCTTTAAGGTCCTCAAATCCCAGGTCTTACAGACAGATCTGCATAGGTTGGCAAAGGTCAACAAGTATAATGTAAAACATCATTATGTTTCTAACTTGAAAATGTGTTGGTGGCAAGTCAGGATTATATCATCACCTTCGGGTAACAGAGACCCATCTGTACAAGGGTCTGCAAGATGGCTCAGGGGGTCAAGGCAAGTCTGATAATCTGAGTTCAACCCCCAGATCCCAGATGATAGAAAGAGAGAAGTGATTCATTCCCAAAGTTGTCCTCTGACCTCCACACACGAGCCTCCCCGACCGCCCCATGTATCAGTGTAAAATAAATAAACCCATGTTTTTTGGAGAAAGAACTATAAAGATTCCAGCTGTATGGCTAACGTGCTTTCCTGAATTGGGTATTTGAGTGCTTGGCCCTCTGTTTATGGCATTCATTTCTGTACCTTTGAAAAATAGCAGGTATTTCCTTATAGCTTCACAACTTCTAGAAACTTCCATTTTCCTACCAAATAGCATTGAGGAAAGTTATTAAATAAATAAATAAATAAATAAACGAAGAGCCAGGCATTGGTAGCTCATGCCTTTAATCCCAGCACTTGGGAGGCAGAGGCAAGTGGATTTCTGAGTTCTAGGCCAGTCTGGTCTACAGAGTCAGTTCCAGGACAGTCAGGGCTACACAGAGAAACCCTGTCTCAAAGCAACAACAACACCAACAGCAATTAAATAAATAAATAAATAAATAAATAAATAAATAGAAATAGGTGAACTATTTCAAGTGTACTGTTTCACAGTCAGAATTTTCCACTCCGCACTGGCACACAATAAGAACAGTTCTGTAACTGAACACCTAGAACAATACTGACCCAACAACCTTTCATCAGCAGCGAAATTTCAGGTAAAGGTCCTGAAAGGAAAGTGAATTGTTGGAAGTGTTGGTGATGTGAAAACACATTCTCTTCTAGAGATGAGAGGCAGTTCTGACTTTGGCCCCTTTCCTCGTGCCTCTCTCCTATCATTTCAAACCTAAGTTTGAAACTCTGAAACAGAGAGGCTCCACAAACCTAATGACGACACATCCGCAATGATGAAGTAACCCCCGTCAGGAACAATGGGTTTCAGGCCAACGCTGTTAAGCAAACGGACCATCCGATCTCTCTTTACTTCCAATTCCTTTGGCAGAGAATTAAAGTAGCACTCTGGGTCATTCATGCGCTTGATATCGATCCAAAAAGCCTCGGCCAAGGCTGCCTGCATGTGAAGAAAGAATGCCAGTTACGGCTTGATTCACTGGTAGAATAAATAAAGATCATCACACTAAGATCTGTGTCAAGAAGTCACTCAGTAAATTACAGCCAGCTTCCTGTGGACTATTCAGCTTCATAGGCTAATGGAGGAAGAAGTTTTGTGTGTGTGTATGTGTAAACATTTAACTCTAATATGACAAACAGAAGAAGACACGAAAATCCCAACCAAAAAGGAGGTGTTATGTAAAGATGGTGTACTTGATAACAGAAAGACATGAAGTGTTTTCTAAAGAGGCGAGCTGTGGTCCAGCTTGCTAAAGTCTCAGTCAAAGAATGGCCAGACAGGTGAAAACAGAGTCAATCTTTCTTTCCTGTTACCAAGGA
Organism: Tokudaia tokunoshimensis; assembly: GCA_036184795.1. Lineage (NCBI taxonomy): Eukaryota > Metazoa > Chordata > Mammalia > Rodentia > Muridae > Tokudaia > Tokudaia tokunoshimensis. The sequence goes on from BTHU01000003.1 coordinate 17,366,336, forward strand.
TGAAGGTACAGGAGGAAATTAAATCTGACCTGCTGACAAGCAAACTCAAGTTCTCCATTCCTCAGAAGAAATACTGAGACCATTCTGATCCCAAGAAGTGAATATGTCTAGAGACAAATCTCTGGGACCTGTGGGAAACTCCTCCAGCAGTGGTGACAAAGAAGAGAGAATGTGGCCAAAGAAAGACAGATTGTAAAGGGGAAAGGACTTAGTGTTCACGTTCCCTCCACACCATTCGGTGAATTCTTAGTCTCCAAGGAATAGACATTACTTCCAATGCCTTTGCCTTTGTAGAGTGACTAGGCCCAGGAGAGTAGAAGCCCCAGGAATGCTACCAGATCCATTTCCATCATGGGAAAACAGAACAGAAAAGAGACACCTATGAGGTAGCAGGCTTCTGGCAGGGTCAGGATCTGAGTCTTTCTAGCTTTTAGAACCAGGAGAAATAAATTCCTTTTCTGTCTTTTTGTCTTTCTTTCTTTCAAGATGAATTAATTAATTGATTAATTAATTAACTTATGTGTATGAGTGCTCTATCTGTATGTACTCTTGCATGCCAGAAGAGGGTATTATGGAGTTGCTGGGAATTGAACTCAGGACCTCTGGAAGAGCAGCCAGTGCTCTTAACCACTGAGCCATCGTTCTAGTCCCTAAATTCCTTTTCTGTATTAGCTACCCAGGCTCTAGTACTTTATTACAACAACTTTCACAGACTAAGTCAGTAAAGATCAGGCATGCGGCTGAGAAACATGGCAAGTCAGGATGATAAAATCAAGTCACAGTCAGAGCAGACATAAAGCACACAGATCTGCCAAGCAGAGGGCGAGACTCTTGGCAGGTCAAGTGAGCCCGATGGCTTCCGGCGTTGGGGATAGAATGGTTAATGACATAGGTACAGCACTGGCTTTCATAATTAGTGCATACTGAAGGGTGTGTGAGGAGGTGAGGAGGAAGGGCCAGGAAAGAAAATCTGTAGCAAAAGACAGAGCATGACAAGGTGTGTGTGTGTGTGTGTGTGTGTGTGTGTGTGTGTATAGGGGGATGGGGGGTGAGGTCAAGATCACACAGAAGTCTTTGTAGCAGGAGAATTTAGCAATGAGACAGAATTCTTTAACACTAGAGGATCAGCATCCAGTTTCCAAACACAGCTGTCTGAGGGCATTTTTCTGCAATGCCGAATAAGATGCTTCAGGAAATGCTATAGAATTTCAGCTGTACCTTTCTGAGCAATTTGTTCATTCACTTTAGAAGTCCTTGTCCTGGAAAACCCAAAGCACAAAGACATAAACATTTGTGCTAAGTGTCCCCGGGCTCCCTCTTTTTCCTAAGCATGTTTGCGCTGCCCAGTGGCAGGCACCACTGACTTAATCTTCCAACTATGTCCAGGGCCCCATCAGTTCTGCTGTTCTCAGCTCTGTTCAGTCCTCTGCTATTTCTCTCCAGTAACTACTCTCTTACTTTCTCCGTCCATGAAGCCCTAGACTCCTTTTGATAACATACATTCACAGACCATAGCTTCCCATGCCCCATGGCAACCTTGCTGTCTATCATTGGGTTGCACTATGATTCTCTCTGTCACAGGGCTCTTCTCTAGGTTAACCAGAGCTCAGATGTTGTCTTCTCCATGGGGCTAGTCCAATATGACATCATGTCCTCTCCAACCTGGGTCATTACAGCTCCCTTCCTGCCAACCTTTTCTTTGCATCTATCAAGTCTAACATAATATCGTTTATATCTCTATTATTTCTGTCTCTTGACTCGGTATTAAGCTATGTGAGTGCAGTGACTTTTTGTCTGTAAAGTCTTGAATCTCCAGTAAATCTTAGTTGAATAAGTGAATGTTTTTATTTTGAGGTGATAAAATGAACTTAAAATATAATAAAGCAAAGCTTTAGAAATAGCCTTTATCATAGGAGAATCACTAAAAATAATGGAAATTTTTCCTATTAGGTAGACAGACAGCTTGGATGAGAAACATTCAATCAGGTTTAATGTAGCCAATACATTTACTCTCTTGTGCTTTCGCTGCGTCCTAGAAATAGAATACTGGTTTAGTTTATTTGGGGTTATTCAGAGAAGGATGATAAATAGATCCATTTCTAGAAATGTATACAAAAATAGCAACAGTCTAACAAAGTCATACATTAAGGACCAGAAATAGTGGTACTTGCCTGTGCTCCCATGACTTGGGAGGCTAAGGCAGGTCATTGTGCTAGAGAAAAGGATTAACCTGGTAGACAGGGTCTGCTGTCTACTTCCTGTCAGCCAGTTCTACCCACACAGGCAGCAGTTAACTGGTTTCTTGTGGATCATCTAAGGAGGTGTCCCACTTCTCTTATACAAAATATAGTATAAATTAGTATAAATACATACTGCCGTGTATTTTGCTTTTTTAATAATTTCACAGTATATTCTGGAAATCTTCCTGTTTAGTCTGTCTTCTTTCCACAGGGCCTCGGTATGTTGTCCAATCATGCTTTAAAGTCTCTGTGTGGCTCAGACTCTCCTTGAACTCATGATCTTCCTGACGAAAGCCTCAAGAATTAAGACATATCACCATACCCAGAGACTTTCTCATTTCTTTTAAATAGCTATCGCAGTACAAAGAACATCAGTACATCAGAGTTGTTTCTTAAAACACACTATCCTGCGCGGTAAGAGGAGTTTTTTAAATGTGATATAAATTATGCAGCTTGAAATTAGGATGTATCCAAAGGCTACGTGTCTGCTCCAAAATTCCCAAAGTGTATTAGAAGGGCTCGCTCATGAAGAGGCCATCCAATCCGCTCATGCATAAAGGCTTACCTGTAAAGGAGTTGCACAAGTGTATAAACTGTTTTGCTGAATAGTCTGTAAATGTTTTATCAGGTGACCAGGGCCAATGCTCCAGCCGAGCTGGGAAGGGAAAACACAAAAGCAGATTTCAAATAATCTAAGGACCTATATCATATCTAAGAGAGTCATTAGTGCAAACGACAAATCTGGGCGATTCAGAAATGTCCCCAGGAGGAAAGTAGGGGAGTGCTTGTCATTTTAAAGTTCCCAGCTCTGCCCTCGCCCCTCAGCCTGCCTTCTGAAGGTAAACACAACATAGGATCGCTATCAGCCCCTCCCCTTGCTGATCTGCCACTTCTGATACTCAGGAGGTACAAAACCAGCAGGTCACACCTGCGTGAAGGCCAGGCACAAGCCTCTCTGCAGGCAACTCAGACACCTCCTCCACAGTCAAGGCACACACAGATCTTTAATTCTCCTGGCCTCTGACTGTTCTCTGTGTCTCAGCCCCAGCTAGTATCAATAAGACAGAATGAGAACTGAATTTTATCTGGGGGATTATTTGTTGTTTTATGAGATGGTATCTCCTGTAGCCCAGGCTAGTCTTGAACTCACAAGGTAGCTGAAGATGACCCTGGGTTCCTGATTTTCTTGCCTCCATTCCCAGGGGCTCAGGATTATGACTTTGGCCACCACCCCTGGATGGATGTGGCCACCACCCCTGGATGGAGGCAACAGTTCAGTGGTTGGTGTATGGGGCTGAAGGTGGGCTCCATGGTCTGGTTTCAGTTAACTAGTAGTGTGATCTCAGACGAGACAGTAAAAATTCCTGTGATTTGGTTTTATAATCTGTAAAATAGGGATAATAGCCATGCCCGCTTTATACCGTGCTCATAAGAATGAAAAAAAAAAAGTAACATGCATAAAACCACTCAGTGTTTGGGCCACAGTTAAAATCATAGTATTAGTCAGTCTTAGAGGGTAAAAACTTGCTTGCTACCAAGCCTGAGGACCCAAGTTCAATGTCATGGATCCACACACTGGAAGGAAAGAACTGGCTTCTACACATTGCCCTGTGACCCTCACACATACCCAACAGCACACATCCCCCTGCTCCCAAATAAATACGTGTAATTAAAACTTAAAGGTTGAAGCTCCACATGAGAGTTGAGTAAATCAGTAAATACAGAAAGGATCATTAACTCTAAAACCCTGTGCATATTATGTAGGCATTTACAATGCAAAATATTCTACAGAATATTTGTCAGTCTGTTTTTAAGCACCTGATTTTTCTGCAGGGTACTGGGGACTGAACCCAAGACTGTCACATGCAAACTATGTGCTCTGCCATTGAGCCCAAGCCCAGTCGCTGCCTTTCTCTTACCTTCCAGCCGGTCACACTGAATGTCTTGCCAGCACTTCCTATAGTTATTGTTCTCTCCCACATACCTGGAAGAGTGGCTTAAAAGAAAAGAAAACCAAATAAGTGGCTTTATATTTCCTCTCCCATTAGTTATTATCAAATATAATCTAAAAACACAATGCAGATAACATGAACTCAAACATAAAAACAGATATATTACATAGTATACTTAGTGGCGTTATTTCAGTATTTTTTTTTTGGATAATTCAAATTTAAGCTCATATTTAGCTAAACTGTTGTAGTGCGTTTCAGTGTTGGACCAATATGCAGACACGCACAGTTTCATCATTTTTTCCATGTCTGTCCATCCATCTATCCATCTATCCATCTATGTATCTATTTAATTTTGGAGGGTGGGGTTACCTGTGCCGCTGCACAGGATGTGTAAATGTCAGAAGGACAACTTCTGGGAACTTATTCTCTCTTGGTTCTACCAGGTGACCCTGGGGATAAGACAGAGGTCAGCTCGGGGCTAGCCACAAGTGCCTTTATCTGCAGAACCATCTAGTCTACTGAGATTTAGCAGTTTTACATGGCAAAACCATTTCTGAGGTGGCAGCCGTGCCAGCAGGACAGACAGCTCAGGGGTCAGCTGTCACTGAAGCTGGGGCACTCAGTGCCTGGTGCTAGTCATGGCTGTAGCACTGCGAGGCTAATTTTCCTGGACAGTACTGGGGATCGAACCTGGAACCTCTCATACTCCAGGCATGTGCTCTACTGCTGAGCACTCCTTTCTAGGTCTGTTTCCCCACACTCCCGAGAACGATCAATCATTCCTGATGTTCAGCCTCACTGGAAGCGTTTAAGGAAGTCGGACCTACAAATGCCCGGTTATCTATCTTTGTTTGCTTTGCCTACAATGTTATTGAGATAAAAAAATTCCTATACTGTATCTGTACAAACATCACTGCCTTTAATTTTGGAACATTTTTTTTTCAACCAGAATCAGAGCCTGTTGACTGATGCCTTCCAAAGTCTCACTTCACAGTTGCCCATCCGATCCCTGTTAGTAGCTACCAGAGAGCAGGGAAAACAAGGCAGCATGGGCTAGGAATTAGGCACCCAGGTGGCAGCAGTGGCAGTGTGCTGAGGGATGGGGTGGGGCAGGCAGGGAGCGTTAGGTAATGGTGAAGGGTCAGGGAGCCAGGGTTGGCTTGGCTGTGATGTGGAACACCACATCAGCTTAGGCAGGCAGAGCGGGGGAGGGCAGGCATTCTGTGCTACAGTATGAAGGGTAACCACAGTCTTTTTAAAAAAACAAGCTAAGTCATTTGTTAATGACTATTTTAACCATATTAGCCTGCATGGCATAAAAGGAAAAGAAATTCCAAAGATTAGTGATTTAGAATATTACTGAAGTGTGGAAGGTTCTTTGTGATGGCTAGGATACCTGTTTTTGCCACTGGAAGATATCTGAGCCGAGATCATCTCATCCTATAAGAGTATATTCTACTACCATTTTCTTCCTTCCCTCTGCCTCTTTTTGTGATAGTATCTCACTGTGCCATTTTGGGCTAACCTGAAACTGCTTATGTACATTAAGCTGGTCTTGAACTCACAGAGATCCACCTGCCTCTGCCTTCCAGGTGCTAAGGATTAAAGATGTGTGCCTCCATACCTAGCTCATTATCGCTTTCTTTTCATTTTTAGGTTTTTAATTTTATTTTTATATGTATGAAAGTAGGCTGCATACCCATGCTTCAGGGCAAACAAACTGCATTTTCTAAACAATTACACAGGAAATTCATATTTTTTGTGTTACTTTAATTTTATAAGCTGTTGCAACAGTTAAAGCAAATCTGAGTTAAAAATATGTCTTGAGGGGGCCATCAAGATAACTTGGTAGGTAACAGTACTTGCTGAGAGAACCAGACCACCTGAGTTGTGTCTCCATATCTCAGGGAAGGGTGGAAAGAGACCAGACTCCAGAGTTGTCTGTGACGTTAATATACCCTGTCCCTTGTGAGTGCCCCATCAATATGAAGTTTTAAAATGTCTTGTATGTCTTTATCAAATAACATCAGTTCTACTGTCCTTTGAGTGCTCATCATGTACTAGGAAATGGTACACTCCTGCCAGCACAACGGTCCTTTGGGTGGAAATCTGGTCCTCAGACTTGGCAACAAGCACCCTCTTTCTGACCCACAGCATTTGATTTTTAAAGGTTGGTTGAATTTCAAACTGGGAAATAGTTCAAGTGACCTAAGACAGGTCATCACCAAGATAAACCACGCTGGGTTCTGACACAATTTGGACACATAATAATACTCAGCTGTGCAATGAACATCTTGAACTACAAATTCTCTGTTTATACACTTGTCCTGACAAAAATCAGTCCTTTTCCGTGGATATAGTTGTCACCAAAATTTGGATGACTGTTAAATATAGCATATTCCTTCCTATTCTGATCCTGATCGTTAAGTCTGCAATTCCACCTATCTCCAGATGGAGTTGCCCCAGTGACCTAGAGACACTTAGCTAAAGCTTACAACACAAACTGTGTCTGGGTAAGTCATAGTGCGGCTTGGTAACCCAGGCTGAAGTGAGTGTTTTCTTCTCGCTGATATCAAGCTCTGTAGTTTATGCCTCTCTCTCTAGCCAGGCTAGCTTTGAACTTGAGACCCTCCTGCTTCAGACTTAGGAGTGGTATGGTTTACAGGTGTGTGTCACCATGCTTGGCTGGAGTCTCTATTTCTTTATAGTCCCTATGCATCATCTAAACTGGCAGACACATTTTGCTTCTGACCTTCACCCAAAACTGGCTCTAACTTAATTTTTTTTTCAGTCACAGAACCAATGCCTTTTGCTGTATAATTACTGTCACTCTGGGGACAAGGTAATATACAGAATTTTGAAAAGACACCCTGAGTTTTCTTTTGCATGATTTTTGTAAGCCACTGGCAGTAGCTGCCACTTATCTGATTTTGAAAATTACACATCACTTAACAAGAGGATCTAGTAAATGAATATTAATCACCAAGTTGAAAAAAAAAACACCCTCAAATGCATTTGCTGTGACAGCTTTGTTATAGAGCTAAGAATTTAACTTGGATGTAAAACTATTATGTTATGCATATGGCGTTTTGCCTGACTATGTATCTGTGCACCAAAGTTTTACACTTGAAAGCTTGGTCCACCCCATATAATACTGCAGGATTTCAGTGAGATAGCCCAGTAGCAATTGCGAAATCCCACTGAGGACAGAATAGCAATAGCTTGCCATTCTACAATTCCTTGCTGTTGTTTAGAAACTCATTCAGCACAAACAATCATGAACCTCTTCATGAAAAGTCCTGTGCCAGGCAGGGTCTACATGCCGAGGAACAGCAGGATTCTTGTGAAGTCAAAGACAGGCAAAAGACCTACGCTGCCCCTTTTCCTCACTTGAACATTTGTCCCTCAAGGCTGAACTTTAATCCTTCAAGCATGATCCACCTAAATATTTCCTGTAAGTGCTCACACAGATACCCATCACTGAAACTATTTTAAAGCTGGCCTGGGATCCTTTCCGATCAGTTGTTCCACACGTGACCAAACACATCCAGACTCGAGACTCTTGTCATCTTCAGTACCTATTTTTATATGCTTATGTCCAGTATAGACAAGCCATTCATAAACCTCATCGCTGATGCACAAAGTGTCATGTTTGATGCAAAGGTCGGCGATGACTTGCAGCTCCTCTCTGGTATACACCTACACATATTAAAGGAAAGGGCACAGCCGATTACTCAACACAGGAGAGAGCAGCAACTCCCAACCTGTGCAAGCAGAGAGGCCCACTTACCTTGCCAATGGGATTGTGTGGAGTATTTAATATAATGGCTTTCGTTTTGGAACTGAATTTACTTTCCAGTTCCTGAGGGTCGAATGTCCAGTCAGAACTGGTCCACTTCATCCCGTCAGTATGTTTCTAGGCACGAAGAATAAGATATAATTTGAACAAACTAATTCATGTTTACTGTCCTACAGACAACCCAGTAAAGGAAAAAGAAGATTTAAGACAGACCTAACAAAGGTAACCGAATAAATGATTAACAAAGCACACACACACGCGCGCGCTCACACACACACACACAAATAATTAGGCTCTAATTCAACCTCTAGAACCCAGAGGATCCAGGTGTTATGTACACACTGGCTAAAGGAAACAATTAACTCCGTCAACAAGCCAGCTGTAACTATGGGCAACGGGAGACACTAAGACTGATGGAAGAGTCTATGAGTCACCTTAGTTACTGTAGTCGTTATTTTCAAAAGACTTAGATAGTCTTCAGTGACAAAGTAATTGGTATTTTATGGCATTCCTAAAGCCCATGGATGACAGGGGACTTACAGATCTCAGGGGAATAAACACAGGCACTGCTCCCGCCATTCTAACCATGGGCTCGTAACAGTCGTAAAAAGGCACCATAATTATCACCTGGGATAAAAGCAAATAAGAACACAGGATGTCAGCCAGCAATTCTTCTCATGAGTTCGAGTGAGGTGCTGTGCAAGTGATGGGATGCAGCAATGGAAAGACAGGTCTGCTCTTTGTGGAGCTAAATGCCTTAGTGCAGAAAACCCTGGACATAAAGACACTCAGGGAGTCAAAGTTGGAGTTCTCGGTCTTTCAGAAAACCTACAGATGGACTTACAGTGAGGACATTCCAAACTGTCACATATTACAGGTGCACGCACAGTTTTATCTGCGGCCTAGACTTCTCATCATGTTCTCAAACAGATGTTCTGACCCAAACCAGTAAGGTCTTTTTTTGTGTGTTTTAAGTTACAAACTACAAGGTAGGATGCACTTGATATATCAGACAGTGACGGAAGCCAGATTTCAGGAATAACTCTGCAATGCTTTCTAGAATGGAGACTTAAAAACAGTGTATTGAGAGTTAACATGAGAATGGGGGGGGACAGGGTGGATGCTGCTGTTCCTGTGTGATGCTCACAGCATAACCCCCCAGGCGTGTGGTATCTGGCACCTGCCTCTTTCCTAGTCTCTAGATCAGACTTCTCGACTCTCAAACTCTCCTCCAGCCGCCCTCGCTGCAGGTTCAGGTAGAGAAGCTGTTCTGCTGCATCACACCCCGGCCTGCGGACCTGAACTAGGAGCTTTTTCTGTCATTCTTTTCCTTTATTCCTCTGTGGTGGTTAGAGTGAGAATAGCCCCACAGGCTCCTACGTTCAAATGATTAGCCTCCAGTTTGCAGAACTGTTTGGGAAGGATGAGGAGGTGTGGCCTTGTTGGAGGAGCTGTGTCAGTGGGGTTTCAAAAGTCCACACCATTCCACTTGTCTCTCTCTCTCTCTCTGCTTCATGGTTGTTTCAATGTGAAAGCTCTCATTTACTGCTCCAGCATCGTGAATGCCTGCCTACCTGCCTGCTGTCATGCAGCTCATGGTCTCTACTCACCGGCTGAAACTAAGCAGGATCCCAATTAAACCCTCTTTTGTATGTTGCCTTGGTTATGGTATTTGGTTGGAGAAATAGAAAAATAAGTAAGACAGTATCCTTTCTCCCTTTCCTCGAAATAAGATCTTATCCAGCCCTGATCTCCCAAGTTCTGGGATTGTAGGCATGTGCTATCTCACCTCTCTAGCTTTCTGTTTTTATACACTTTTTGAATACACTTCTTTGCTGTGTATATGCTTCTTGTGTACACTGTGGTACACATGCGGGAGTCCAAAGACAACTTGCCAGCATCAAATCTAATTCCATCACATGGGTTTGAGATCAAACTCAGGTTGTTCAGCTTTGCAGAAAATGGCTTTACGCAGTGAACTGTGGTTATGTGGAGGTTTAACCATTCAACATTTAAGGCTTGCTAGCTTTACTGCACCATCTTCACATGACTTCAAAATGGATTGACAGTGAAAAAGGTGCAAAATGAAGAAACATTTCCAACATGGGCCAGAAGCAGAGGGGGCATGACAATCAATGTTCATACACTTACTTCATCTCCTGGGTCCACCAATCCTTGGATGGAGTTAAAGAGAGATCCATATCCCCCCACCGTCACGAGGATTTCTTCATTTGGATCAATTGGATGTTGGTAAATCTTTCCATATAAGCAGGATAGAGCTTTCACAAGTGCTGGATGGCCCTGTTGTACAAAAGATTAGGACAAAACAAAAATCCACCTTGAAATTCATTATGAAAACTACTTGTTTGAAGTAATGTAACTACTTTTAAATTTGAGTTTAATCCCTACTATTATCCTTAAATGTTTATTTTTTTAAAAAAAAGATTTTTATTTTACAAGGGTATTTTGCCTACGTGTGTATATACACCAAATGAGTGTAGTTAGTAGAGGCCAGATGAGGGTGTTGATTTCCTGGACCTGACGTGACATCACAGGCAGATGTGAGCCACTCTGTAGGTGATGGGAATTGAACCCAGGTTAAGAGCATCAAGTGCTATTAATCACCAAGTGGCTCCAGCCTCTAAATCTGCATCTGCAAAGCGACAATAAACTTGAAAAGTTATTGCATTTTGAGGGCTTCTCTGTGAGTGGCTATGAAAACTTGCTGCTGATGAAGCGTGTTCACAAAAGAGAGGGTTTGGGAACACAGGATTTGTCCTGGGTTCAACCTATATTCTGAAATAAGCCATTCATACTTTAGCTAACACATAATAACTGCATATACACAAGGGGCGGTGATACCTCACCACAAGATTTTATATAGATCAAATCAGTAATTAGCATTTTCCTTTAGCCCCTCTTGGAAGCTTCTAGCTTCTCTCTTCTATTATAGGTCTCCAAATATACAACAGGTTATTGTGAATTATAATCCCTGTTTATGATGCAGAAGATGAGGATTTTTCCTACCGTCTGGCTGGGTCTCTGTATCTGTTATTAATTTCCCTGTCTTTTTTCTCAGTTGTTCTTCCAAGCCTCTAGCAATTACTCAACTCTCATCTACCTTTCCCTCAACATTTTACAGCTTTTACGTATGAGACAAAACATTCGGTATTTGTCCCTCTGTGTCTGCCTCAGTATTCCAGTTAACACGATGTTTGCTACTTCCATCCACTTTGCTGTGGATGTCTGGTTTTCATCTTATTCGTGGCAGAATAGTCTTCCATAGAAGGCGCCAGATTTTCTCCCACTCTTCTGTTGAGGGTCAGTCACCTAGACTCATTCAGTATCTTAGCTACAGTGACCAGCACTTCAGTAAACAAGGATGAGGGTGTCTATGGCATGCTGACTTTATTCCCTTTGGATATAAATCCAGACATTTCTATATGTGAGGCTCCTTTAATTTTATTTGACATTTATTTATTGTGTGTTTTGCGAGATGGGTACCCATGGCACATTGTATACATTGTAGAGATGGACACGCTGCACATCTCTAACAGAGCTTAGAGAACTACTGGAGAATTGTTTCTCTTCTTCCACCATAGATGTCCCAAGGATCAAACTCAGGTTTTCAGCCCTGACACCTGCCTTCACCCACTGACCTAGTTTGCTGGCCCTGCTTGTACTTCCTTTTGTGATATGTGCACAGTAATATCAAGAGTAAAGAAGAGATCTTTTTTTCCTCTTTCTTCTTTGTTATGCTTTGCTTTTTAAATAATAGCCATCTGGACTGGGATGAGGTGATTTCTTGTGGCTTTATTTACATTTCCCTGATGATTAGTGATGGTAACCACATTTGTCTATTTTTTGCTATGGTTACCTGTGTTTCGGGAGCCTTATTAAAAAAAATCCTATCCTATCCCAATATCTTGACCTTTCCCCTTATATTTTCTTCTACAACTGCCATAGTTTAGGGTCTGATATGGGGCTTATAGACTGGTGAGGTAGTGAGTGTGGTAGCTACTTGTTTGTCAGTTTGACACAAGCTCGAGTCATGTGGGAGAGGGAACCTCAAGTAAGAAAATACCCATTCCCATACTGGCTTATAGACAAGCCCGTGGTGCATTTTGGTGATTGATGATTGATACACGGGGGCCCAGCTCACTGTGAGCAGTGCCATCCCTGGGCTGGTGGTTCTGGGTGTTCTAAGAAAGCAGCTGGGCAAGCCATGAGGAGCAAGCCAGTAAGCAGCACTCCTCTGGCCACGGCCTCTGCATCAGCTCCGGCCTCCAGGGTCTTTCCTTGAGTTCCTTTCCTGGTTGGTAAACTAAAAGTTGCAAGACAATATAAATCTTTTCTCCAAGTTGCCATGGTATTTTGGCATAGCAGTAGACATCTTAATGACAACAGGGAGACCATAAGACCCCCGTGATGTCCTGCTCTTTGCCCTGTTCTCTCATCCCCATAGCAATGCTCTGTGTGAACTGCTTGGACTTTCACAGTTCAAAGTTCACCTTAATCTAAGAAATGTCCGGATACCTGGGTGTTTCAGCGCTGAAGATGATAGGGTTAGAGAGGCTAAAGGAAGCGAGCATCTAGTTAGAGACAATGCTAAGCCAATGCTAAGGCTCCATGGGTGTTAATGAGGTAGCAAAGATGCATTGGAGAATATTTTCCCTTTCCTTGACATCATGAGATCTCATTTTAGAACAGTAGTCAATGAACAGCCAAAATGGGACTGTAAAGTTCCTGGAAATTAGAGAAGGCTCATCCTAGGAGGTGAGGGCAAGGGGCTCCTGAGTCTCCAGGTTAAGACAGTTGATCCTAGAAAGTCAATTTCCTTTAAGGAAGAGGGGTTCACACACACACACACACACTCACACACACACACACACACCCCAGCACGACATATCAGTATATCCCCACATGGCCCTAATAGACTCACAAAGCCCCTTGTGTATTGATTCAGGTTATCGACAAATGAAGCCTTTGATAATTCTTCTTTTACATATGAAGGAGGGGATATATCTGGAAAGCCTTGTCCAAGATTCACAACAGAAGGATCTGCAGCCAACTTAGTAAATTCAACCCTGGCTCAAAACAAAACAAAACAAAACAACCACAAAGATTAGGAAGTACTATAATTACAGAGTTAGCTTCAATATCATATATTCTCATCATAGAATGAAAACCTAATGAATTCCTAACAAAAATCTTACTACCCACAAGGGGAATTTATCTAGCAAATGGTGATTGAACTAATAATCTCAACTTCCTTAGAGAAGTCAATTCAGTCAGGGACATTCATATTTCAGGGACACATATCACACACACATACATACCAATATATGGTTATATGTATGTATATGCAATCATATATACATATATTCATGGGGGAGCTGTTATTACATTTTCTTGTTTTTGCTTTTTTTGAGGCAGGGTTTCATTGTATAACAGAGCTCTGGCTGTCCTAGAACTTGCTTTGTAGACCAGGCTAGTCTTGAACTCACAGAGATCCGCATAACTTTGCCTCCTTAGAGCTGGGATTAAAGGCGTGTGCCACCATGCCTTGCTTAATTTTTCTTATCAACTGCTAAAAGGAGAGCTAATAAGTAAAAACCATAATCCCTGTAAATGCTCATAATCCCAGAACTAGGGAGCCTGAGGCAAGAAGATCAAGAGTTTGAGGCCAGCCTGGGCTACATGAATAGCAAGGTCTTACTTCAAGAAAAAAAAGAAAACAGTTTGTTGTAAATTTCACAAAAGCATCAGTCAAACTTAGTTTTAGATTTTTTTTCTACTGTATATTCAGTGCTAGCCCAGAGGGTAGTGGATATTTAGTGCTAGCCCAGAGGGTAGCATATACTCAGTGCTAGCCCGGAGGGTAACACATTCGCTAAATCAGTAAAGCGGCAAACATATGGATGGCTAACTTCCTCCATTTAATTTTAATGGTGAATTAAACAAATAGCTTCTTTGCTAAACTGCAGGTGAAGTTAAGAATCCAGCTTAAAGGCCCACAGGAAGCTTTACCACACACCCTCTAAGACACTCACCACACATTGTGATCTAGGCCTTCGATCCGTTTGGCGTTTTTGAATTTCGAAGCCATTTTCTGAAAGATATATTGAAAGTTTCTTTTAATTATTGGGTCAAAACTCAAAGAGGTCAGTAAACAATGGACCCTTTTCCCTGTTAGGCCATAAATGCTAGCGCGAGAGGAAGTTTTAGAACCCCATGCAGCGTGCTCCCGCTTGTCCAATCCGTCCCCACTGCCCCTCAGAATACTTTCCCTTGTGGATCTCACATCTTTACAGTCTCAGCCAAGGACAAGACCATCCCAGCACGAATTGCTAATCAGTCTAAAGGTAGGAAACACACTCAGAGCTCACTAATAACATCAAAGGAAAAAGTTTCAAGAGAAACTTGAGCCGTGCTAGGAAGCTTGCCGAACGTATTATGCATCTAGAATTCTGTACGGAAGTCCCTCCTATGGCCTACAGGAAGAACTCAATAAATGGTTTTAAAATCCTTAATAATGAGTTACAGACAATGCTAGGTGACATTAGGAAGCAATGCTTATGTGCCTGGCACCGTTCTGTGTGCTTTACATAATTAATTTTGTTACCATTCATAACAGCCCCATGTATTATGAATTCCACTTATTGAAATAACAACATTGAGGTACCATGAAGATGGAGATGGAGACAACTTCTCACATCTGGTAAGTTCATAAAACCATCTGAAATGAGTCCATGATCTGTCTTCTACAGTCTTTCACATACAAAGGCTTTCTAAAAATATAGCCGGAAGTTGCTGCTAAAAACATAGTCGTCATTCCTACCAGGTCTACTGTCTTAGTCTGGGTTTTTATTTTTGTAGAAAACATTATGACCAAGAAGCAAGTTGGGGAGGAAAGGGTTTATTGAGCTTATACTTTTATGTTGCTGTTCATCACCAAAGGAAGTCAGGACTGGAACTAAGCAGGGCAGGAAGCAGGAGCTGATGTAGAGGCCGTGGAGGGATGTTACTTATTGGCTTGTTATCTCTGTCTTGTTTAGCTTGTTTTTTTTTTTTTATAGAACCCAAGACTATCAGCCCAGGGATGGCACCACCCACAATGGGCCCTCCCACCCTTGATCACTAATTGAGAAAATGCCTTATAGCTGGATCTCATAGAGGCATTTCCTCAACTAAAACTCCTTTTTCTGTGTTAACTCCAGCCTGTGTCAAGGTGATACACAAAACCAGCCAGTACATCTACTCACACCAGTAAGCAAGCTAAGCTAAGGAAAATGCTAGAAGTTATAGCTATCATTACCATACATAACATTTCAGTTCTTTCGATTCAAAAGCTGCATTTTGATGCTCTCTTGGAAGTACTGAATTAGCTTTAAGTTCACTGTCAGTGGGCTGGTGGAAATAAGAAAAGTGACTGACAGCATTTTTGCAAGGAATTTTATAATAGAATATTAAAGCAATTTTAATTCAATCTTGGAAAATGATAATGGTTATTAAAGAGATCATTGTTCTCGTTCTAGTTCCAATAACAATACCAAAGAAATAGCTTTCTCAGCCTCCTGTTGGTAATCTTTGAAACTCCACTGAAGGAACACAAGCAAATTCTCTGGAGGCTAACAAGCTTCAGGAACGGCATTTTGATGAAGCCCCACCTGAACATAATGCTGCTCTAGAGAATATGATTATAAAACTCAAAAGATCCAGCAGGCCAGAGAAAGAGATTTTTAACAAGGGCCTTTCCCTCTTTCTGAAACAATGTTGAGAATGTAATGATTCACACAGCAAGTGACCAGAAATGCAAAGCAGATTCAGAAGCGGGCGGTGGTGGCGCATGCCTTTAATCCCAGCACTTGGGAGGCAGAGGCAGGCGGATTTCTGAGCTCGAGGCCAGGTCTACAGAGTGAGTTCCAGGACATCCAGGGCTACACAGAGAAACCCTGTCTTGAAAAAAACCCAAAACCCCAAAAACACACTCCTCCCCCTCTGGGGATGGCTCAGTGGGTAAAACCCACTGTGGTGGAAGCCTGAGGACTTGAGTTCAGATCCCAAGCTCCCATGTAGAAGTCGGGCTTGCACATGGCCTGTAACTCTGAGACTGGGGGGCAGAGATAGCAAGATCTCAGGGGCTGCTGACAGTCCACCTCAAACACTGAGCTTCGGACCAATCAACGAGAGACCATGCCTAAAAACAAGGTAGAGAGCGACTGAGGTAGATAGATACACAGCATTGACGTTGGGCCTCCAGACTCCATTTAAAGCCACATGCACGGCTCCCACATGTATTGCTCCCCAACAAACAAAACCAGTATGGAGTGCAGTCGACAACACAGCCACAAAGTATTCCAAGTTTATTTAGTTGAGATCGACTCACATTTATTCAAAGTCTGTGTCTTCATCAGCCACTTCTGCTGCCACGGCCTCTCCTCCGGCACAGTTCCATGCCTCAACCATCCAACACTCCCAGTGACGCCCGTTCTCTTACTCTGCGTGTAGCCTTTCCTCTGCTAATACCATCTTTCTATATCAGCTCCCCAGATTCACTATAGAGCAACGGTTCTCAACCTTCCTCATGCCAAGACCCATTGATAATGTAATGTAAACATCTGAAATGCAGGATAACTGATATCTGACCCCTGTGAAAGGGTCATTTGACCCCAAGGGGTTGGGACCCACAGGTTGAGAAGCATCTCTACAGACTTACCCAAGAATCTTCCCTTGCTTGAATTCCATGTTGCGAATAAGATTGTTCCAGGTAGCACTGAGTTCTGAATAATCACAAACATATCAGCAAGCGTTTCTTTTGCTTGGAGAGCATCCATTTTCCCTTTCTTGCCGGTGAGAGTGCTTCTGTTAAGGAGGAATGCTCTGTACTCCACGCAGTCCCTGGTCCTCACAGCACAGTCCTGCCCCCGCACTTGACCAACTCTGGTTCCATCTGCCACCTTTGATATGCAAGTTAGACTTCGTTTCCCCCCCCCCCCACATCCAGGTCAAGTACTTCTATGTGCTCCTGTTAAATACAGTCTTCTCTAGTATGTTGTTCCTGCCTTCGTTCACTTGTATTCCCTTAGATTATGAAAGTGCTTCATGCTCTGCTGTCTTCAGTCAACTTTCTCAAGCGAGTATGAACCAATAACATGTCCAGGACTTGGCCATGCAGCTGTGGGGCTGGGAAATCTGTGACGCACAGAGGAGACAGAGCCTACACCACAGCGCAGATCTGAGCTCTCCATTCTTATTTCCTAGGAAGGGCACTCAGTTTCTTTTCTCCAAAGACATCAACGGAGCAAACCTCATCCATGTTAGGGCTGCTACACAGCTTTCCTCAATCCCACCAATTACATTCTAATTTCATCTATAAACCACCGTCACAGAATACCCACACTGGTATTTGAACAGGTACTTGGGTACTCAGGAAATCACAGAAAAGTCAGGGAACATAAGGTGCTTCCTTCCTTCAGTAGGATGAAATGTCTCTTCTAAAGCGGTGTCAGCCTTTCGGCCTCCAAAGGCAGTGAAGAGACGAAAACAAAACAAAGCAAAACCAAACCAAACCTCCCGTTTCGTAAGCGCTTGCTTTGCTCAAGCACTGGGGAAGTCAGTTGACTAGTGAGAAGTAGGTAAGAAGCCACTGAACATTCAGAGAGGTTAGGTTGGAATGTTGCCCATCCAGAGACCAATTACAATTTTTCTCTGGTTACTTTCAGCTCCCTGAAGAGACTCAGTGTCTGTTCTAATGTATTTGTCGCTAATGTACAAAAACCTTTTGAACTGTATTCACTTAGTAGATCACTAGCTTTGCCAAACAAAAGCTAGTGATCATAGATTAGTGTCATAGATTAAAGGAGAGACCTTCCAACATACACACACACACACACACACACACCTTGCTTTAACCTCCTTACCTAATGTCTTCACCAACGTATTTTAAAAGTGGCTATAATAGCCAGAAGCTGGAAAGAACCCAGATGTCCCTCAACGGAGGAATGGATTCAGAAGATGTGGTATATTTACACAATGGAATACTACTCTGCAATTAAAAACAATGAATTCACGAAATTCCTAGACAAATGGTCAGAACTTGAAAATATCATCCTTAGTGAGGTAACCCAATCACAAAAGAACACACATGGTATGCAGTCACTGATAAGGGGATATTAACCCAGAATCTCGGAATACCCTAGACAATTTGCATATCAATAGATTTCCAAGAAGATAGAAGGAGAGACCCCTGGTCCTGGAAAGACTGGATGTAGGGGAATGCCAGGACAGAGAAGTGAGAGGGGGTTGAATGGGGAAAAGAGGGAGGGAAGGGGCTTATGGGACTTTCCGGGAGGGAGGAAACGGGAAAGGGGAAATGATTTTGAATGTAAATAAAAAAAACTTAGAAAATAAAATAAAATTAAAAAAAAAGTGGTTTGATTTATGACTATCTTTGTTCATTACCACAAACTCTCCATCAGACTGCTACCACACTGGAACGTGGAATTTGGGGGTACCTGTGCTTCTGAACCATGACAAGTCATATTTGGCTCCAGAATAAGAAATATCCGCCCTCCCCCAACACTCCCGCTTTGACAAAGGTTGTAAGACACTCTTTGGTGAGCACACCAGACCCAACTGCAGAGGTAGATAATGGTTGTGTAAAACTTTCTTAGAGAGGATCTAAAGGTCTGGTGTGACTTTGGAACACAGCTAAGCACGTGGAGTGCGTTTTTTCTTTTTTTCCATCAGTTAGATTTCAGGTGTTGCACAGTCCCAAGCTTTCACAAAGCTGCCATTGAAATCACAAGCTGTTTAATCTTCCCTCAGCTTGAAGGGAAGGGTGCCTTTCCAGAGCTTCAACACAAGGTGGCGAGTTTAGCCAAGATAAGGAAAAGAGTCAACAAAGCTAGTTCCCAAGATGAAAGGAATTACAAGCCAGGAGCCCGATACATCGAAGTTACAGTTGTACACATTTTTAAGGGCTTAACCCACAGGATTTAATGATTGTAGGTGGGACAAGACAGGTACAGAAAAAGCCCAACAAACAAGGGGATGAAGCTGAGGAAATAAATCCAGACAGTAGGAGTCATTAATCAAATCTTTACCCAGTGGAGCCAAGGTGACTGGAGGGCAAGAAAGACCTAAAATAGAAAAGGCTGAGCTGTATATGATATATACCTCTCTCTGTATTCTTCTAGAAGGAGCCTGAATACTACACACACACACACACACACACACACACACACACACACTTGTATTTTTATTTTACTTATTTTTTATGTATTTTGATGTTCCAATGCCCACAGTCACAGCACTTAGGACTTCTTCATTCCTTAGCATTAATAATACCTCTTAATGTCTCTCTTTTTGTTTAAAACACACTGGAAACCCAATATCATCTCTCAACCTATGCCATGGCTTCTTTTGTGAAGTACACAGCTGTCATTCAGGCTTCTGGGCAACCTGGCACTCTCAGGAATGCACAGGGCATTATCAAGGGCTGAGTCTTCCCCCAGAACTGTCAGATGCCCGCAGCAACCCAAAGCCATCAGATTTCTTATTTGCATGAGACACAGACTAGATCTGTATGGCTTTTGGTATAAAGGAGAATGATAAGGTTTGTGCTACCGTTGGAAGTGCAGAGAGACTCTCCAGCTCAAGGGGAGGAGACCTTGAGCCCCACAGGTTTTGCTTCATCTCTGCTCCCACCTCCTCTACTTTCCTTCTCATGAGACGAAATACACCCCCATCCCCAAATTCACTATCACAGATGGACATTAAGCCCCAGGAATCACCAGAGAAATGAAAACTAAAATCAGGAGACATGGTAATTAAGATGTTTGTGGACAGCAAGTGTTGCAAGGATGCTGGCGACTGGGATGCCGGGATGTGGGCTATGGGGATGCGGGCGATTGGGATGCTGGCAGGGATGTGGGCAACTGGATACTGTTGAAGCTGCATGGGTAGAAAGGGGTCCAGGCAATTTGGGAAATGTTCTGGCAGTGACCTAAAAATTAAACATAATTTAAAAATAGTTAAAAATGAACCCCATACATCTTACTGTGAGGTGTTTACAAGAGAACGAAAAAACTCATCTAATAAATCAATGTACAGGGATCCTTCACACAGTTTATTCACAGAAATTTAAACCTAGAAACAGTCCAAAGCTTCTCAAAAGAGTCAAAGAAAAGGAAGCAATGGCAAATCTACATCCTGAAGCAGCATTCGACAGCAAGGAGGAGAAACCACCGATGTGTTACACTTAAAATCATTGTATGTAAGAAAAAAACCTACAAGCAAAAGGCTGTAGGACATATTCCTATTTATCTAAACTACAAAAAGCGAACTAATCCTTAATGACAAAGAACAAATCAAAGAACTGGGTTATATCTCAGTGGGGGAGTGTTTTGAGTGTGCAGGCTCTGGGCTCAATTTACAGCACCACAAGGTAAGGCATGAGCTACAGATGAACACAAGGCCTGTTGTCGGTGTAACAGAGACGCAGTGTGGTTGCTTGTGGCTGGTTTTTCATAGTACCTCCCTCCAGCAAATGATCACTGAGTTGGCAGCTTTCACTGTAGTTTGTTGTATCTAGACAGATCCGATTTGAAAAGGTTGTTAGGATGTTCTGAAACCACACCTCCTTTCTCTCTCTAGAAAGCATTCCTCAAGCAAAGATTAACAAAATTATCTGGCAGATTTGAGGTCTTCTAAGACAGGAGTTAACATATTCAAGAAACCGGGTGGATTACTTTCTTTGGCCACTAGATGGCAGCACAAATACAGACTGCTCCAACCATGATGGAAAAACTGAATGTAAAATTCAGCCGGACCTCTGAACTAAGATTTAAGGATGAGGCCATTACACCAGATGCAAAGGTCTGAGAATTTAACTGAAACTTCTAAGCAACACATATTCGGCTTCTCTGTTTTATACAGAATTATTTCTAAGCTGGGTTTGGTGGCTCAGTCCTGTAATCCGACAGTGCTGGAGGCTGGAGATAAAAAGATCATTACAAAGCTGAGATCAGCCTGGTCTGTATAGTGCGTGTCTCAAATAAACAGACAGGCAGGCATGGTGATGCATACTTCTAACCCAAGAACTTGAGAGGCGAAGGCAGGAGAGAGCCAACCTGAGCTACCTAGAAAGTTTTAGGTCAGACTCGGGTACAGGAAACCCTGTGTGAAAAACCAAACCAAATGGAAATTTGAAAGTGATGTGTTCAACACCTCTTGACTGAACACGTGACTCTCTGAGGGCTGGTGTGTTAGAGGAAAACCTTACACACGCCTCAACAGGAAGCCAGGCACAGGCCCCAGCACACCGTCAACACAGGACCGATCCTAGGAGCGCAGGGCGTGTGAGCTATGCTGGACCCTCCTAAACAGACTGCAAACGGGTATCTATCAAAGTCTGTTGCTGCAGTTTTGGCTGACCTCAGCCTGTGCAGACAGTGGTTTGCCTTCCCCTGAATTGCTTATTTCATACACACCTGTGCCCATTGGCGTTTTTTGAACTCATGGCAGCTGAGTCCATGAGTTTCCCCAGCAAGTCTGATGTCCAGTATCAAAAATCAGAGGCTAGGGGGTAGAGTCGGGGGAGGTGCAGCCTGGCACGCTATGCGGTTGCTACACACGCGTTACCCCAGTGTTCACTGTTAACTTCTGCCTCTCACCTAACATCCAAATGACTATCAGACAAAGCTCCTAAACTGAACTCCTAACCTGAGTGAACCCCAGTCTCTACCAACCTTGAAGCCAACAGTGAGACGGAACGGGTAACCAAAAAAAAGGCAGGTCTGTTTGTTTCTCCTTGATGACCTAACTGATGGCCATCACTATATTGGATAAATGCATTGATCATGACTATAAAAGTTCACACAACCTGTCTCCTGATGGAACAAGTCATCCAGGGCAGCTTGAATCTATATTCTGGGCTCAGCCACACAATCACTCATATTTGGCACAAGGTAAAGCCATTTTTCTTATTCCTCCTTTGTTCTTTTCCTTGGTCTCTCCAGAATCCAGAGTTGAATCAACATTTCTGAACTCCTAGACTGAAGTGACTCCTGACTCAGAGCTGGGGTAGCTGGGGTAGCTGGGACTACTGATGTCTTCTGTCTTCCAATTTCTAGTGACTACAGCTCCTTTATAGCAAACAGCCGGACTGGTACAGGACTCTCTGAGTCTCTAAACTTCTCACTGCAGCTTTCCAAACACCGTACAATCTGCCTTTTTATTCTCTGATGGGATATAATTTTTTATCTGTCTGATAATTTCATGACTTATTCTCTCTCTCTCTCTCTCTGTGTGTGTGTGTGTGTGTGTGTGTGTGTGTGTGTGTGTGTGTGTGTGTAACTGCATGCAGGTGCCTGTGGAGGTTAGGAAATGGTGTAAGATCCCTGATGGGTGATGGGAGTTGTGAATGCTCTAACTGAATTCCCAGCCCTGTACAAGAGGAGCAGGTGTTCTTAGGCTGAGCCACCTCTGGAGACTCCCACACCCTCAACCTTGCTGTGATTGTGTGCAAAGCCTTGATGAATGGTAGGAGTGTTTGGTGACCTGGTCAGCCTTTAAAATGGCAGCTGTTAGAAATTAAACCCAGAGTCAACACATAGTCAGTTATTTAATTGCTGGGGAGGGGGAGGCAGTGAATTGAATCTCAAATAATTTGCAGGCTTGATTCTTGTGAGTAATTCTTGCCTGAGATGTAGATGAGATTCATTTACAAATATGTTTTCTAAGAATATGTACGGTCAGCACATCTTTGTAGCTTTAATTTTTTAAAAGACTTATTATTTATTTTATGTATGTAAATACATTGTCACTGTCTTAGACACATCAGGTGAGGGCACTGGATCCCATTACAGATGGTTGTGAACCACCATGTGGTTGCTGGGAATTGAACTTAGGACCTTTGGAAGAGCAGTCAGTGCTATTAACTACTGGGCCATCTCTCCAGCTCCAGCTTTAATTTTTTAAAGCTCTATTTTTAATGATGGTTTCTAAACACTTTAACCTCTCTTGTAGCCCACCACCTAGCAGAGGTAGTGGAAAAAAGGATACAGGGGTGGGAGGGGGAAGTGGACGTGTTTAGAAAGGTTCTTTGGAGAAACTCTCATCTGTGTTGTTTGGAAATCAGCAGTCAATCTACAGGTTAACATCGGCAGCTCAATCCACTCACAAATACTTCATAGATACACCAATACTCTACTTCCGTAGAGTAGGGATAGCAAACAGGAATCAACAATGCTCACACTACCTAGCAGAGATACAGGCCTCAGCCTCAATGTGAGTCAACAGGAGGGACCAGGGCCTCGATTAATGTCAGGAGAAGTTCTAGCTATGGCTCTCTTAGTGAATCAAAGACCAGCAAAGACTTGAGACCAACAAGCGTTGTATAGCTAACTCTAGAAGTAAGCCTAGCTCAGCCTTTGTCATTCTCAATCCCTTTTTATATACCCTTTAAATATCACGTGTCCTCCATGGGTCTTGTCTCAGCACATGCATCTGTCTCAGCTGACATCATTCTGTCAATCAGCCCACGTTCACAGAATTGACAAGAAGCTATAACATACCATCAGAAGTTTTCTGGTGTTTCTCTCTGTAGCATCCTGCCAAATGTAGCTCAACTAATGTAAGGAGGAGCCACGCATGTGCTGTTAGCAACGAATCTTTATCACGCTTCCTTCCGCATGTTTGCTTTAACAGAGCATCCTTTCTCCTATGTCTGCTTCAGTAACATGTTCCTTCCCAAGTCTGTCTTAGCCTTTCCACCTATGTCCATTTCAGCTAAATGTTCCTTCACGTGTCTGCCTCAGCAAAACACCATCTAACCGACTTTCCAAGGAACCCTTAAGTTTTCACTTCATATCTTAGTGTGAGTCACATATGTAATCTAACATATTCCACCAAAGAAAATCACATGTGCACTTTGTTGTTGTCCATCTGTTTTCTTGAGGCAAGGTCTCTCTATGTAGACCAGGCTGGCCTTGAACTTACAGAGTGCCTCTGCCTCCCAAGTGCTAGGATTAAAGGTGTGGGCCACCAACTCCAGCTCACACCTCTTAGCATCACAGTGTGACAGTGATGTTGGGTGATCACACTTGATTCCTGCATTCAATCATCTTCTATGTATGGGAGAGTGAAATTCAAGGTGCTCACCAGATAGAATTCATAATATTTGAAAGTTGATTATGTTCTTTGAACTTTTGAAATCTACACGGAAGGGTTGAGAGATTAGAAGGGAGACAAACAACATGAAGGCCCTGATATTCTACCAGTTTTGACTTATGAAAATGACAATTAGAGTTTTCCCTGACCTTATCCCATTCTATTCCTACTTATTTGGTGAATATCCTTGAGAAAACACCGCAATGTCTTTACCACAATTAACCATAAGCCCACATTCATTTTTCTTTTTAGTTTTTATATGGTTAAACAGATGGCAGGCAGGAAGTTTTGTTCTGCACAAAGCTGTTACAAACCAGGCTAAACATCGATTGCTCACACAGAGCCTACGGTGCTTAGCTGGCCGCACAGACAAACAGTGGGCAGCGGGGCTTACGAGTCAACGCGTCTAAGTGAACCATTCCAATGAGCATGGCCACGAGCTTCCTTCTGCCTCAATCCATCCCACAGGGAAACTGAAACAGCCGATGTTTATCTTATGGACCACTCATTTCTGTGTCTGTCTGACTCCCCGGCCCCACATCCCCCAGGCCCTCACTAGGAAACTAAGTTTGAAACAACCAATCTGCCATTTCTGCCTTTTTTCCTCCTGTTTTCTTTTTCTCATGTACCAAGTCAACTCCCTTTCCTAGGTCCCTGGACCACTAACTCCATGGAATAAAGTATTGCCCAATTCTAAAATGGTAGTGGTAACAACAACAACAGCAACAGCAACAGCAGCAGCAATCGAGGTCTTCAAATGAAGACTTTGTGATGTTGTCCTTCAAAAATTTTGGGGAGGACTGGGTCAGGTTCCTGAATGAATTCTCATGGGTTGTAGAGGTCATGAGGTCCACATGATTACATACATCACCAGAAAACCAAAACTGTTCCACACTCAGCCCTTTTTCCTCAGTGGAAGAGACTGACACCTGGAAGGCTACTGTGGATGCTGTTTAATAACCTGGTGATCTTCGCTGTTCTGTGGAGCCAGCCCTCACCCACATCCCCCTCATCCTGAGCATCGTTCCTCAGTCAATACGACCCGTCCTTATGAAAGAGGTCCCATGTCCTTTGCAAAAGTGTTTGCTGTTATGCTCATTACACACCGGCCCGCCATAGGCCCTTATGGTGAGCACTGATTCTCAGTTAATTGCACCCATTCTTTCGGGAGAGGTCGCAGGTGCTTTGCAGAAGACCTGTACTTGGCAGGAGAGCCTGATGCAATCGCGCCGTAAGCTTCGTGGGTACCGGTCACATCCCAGAAGTCTGAAGCTGCCCAAGGGCTGGACCACTGCCTCTTCTGGTTCATTTCTAAGCTGGCAGTTGTCGAGCTAGCGGGGACGCCCACAATGGGCTACCCCAGGGGAATCTCTCTGAGGCTGTCTCCCGCCTACTCCCCATGCCATTCAGGGACAGAGGCTGGCTCAGTGCTCCATCCCGTAGTGTGACTCACATTCTGGGTTTGTTTGCTCGGCATTCCCTTGCTCTACAGTCAGTTCTATTAGACCAGTGGTTCTCAACCCTCCTGATGCTGTGACCCTTTAATACAATTCCTCATGTTGTAGTGACTCCCAACCATAAAATGATGTCTGTTGCTGCTTCATGACTGTAATTTTGCTGTTATGAGATATTATAAAAACATCTGATATTCAAGATATCAGACGTCATTCCTGTGAAAAGATCATAACCCGCAGGTTGAGAAACACACTGATTTAGGTGTACTGGAGGTCATCAACCTGCACTTTTGCACTTTTGGTCACAGTGATAGCTTTTGCTAAACAAAACGGACTCTCCCCTCCCCCCCCGCCCCCTTCAGCATGGCAGAACCACTCACAGTGAATAAGGTACCTGACCTTGGGTAAGTGAATAAACCTGTCACGCTTTCTCATTTGGAACATAGAGAAAACTCATATTCAAGCTCATATTTTGTGATCACAGAATAAGAACGGCCACCATGCTGAGCCACAACCAGCAGGCAGGTGCTCAAAGTACCAGAGTTCTGGCCAGTGATGAGACTCCCTCCCTCAGCCCACATCACAGAATTACTCCTTCCACTAAGATACTAAAAGCCCCTGGGAAATTGTATAGTTTTTAACCAACACGAGAAAATACATACAATAATGTGTCTGGGACAAGCAATACCTACGGCAGAAGTGGTGAGGCCGAGGACTGTCGAAGAGTAAATTGTCTTTATGGGCTTTGCTCTGCAGCCAAGGGAGAAGAGTCTCCTCTGGGCCAAAAGCATGCTAGAGAAAAGAGACATTGAAAGAGGAGTCAATGAGAGAGTCATTGAAAGAAAAGTGCTCACTGCACCACTGCAAGACACCTGTGGGTGGTTGAGGAACGCAAGCTTATATAAATCTTAAATGCTTATGATATATATGTATATATATGTACACACACACACACACACACACACACACACACACACACACACACACACATATATATGCTTCAAATTTCTTCCCCTCACTATGCTGTATTGTATTAAGACTTCAATGTTCAGAGCATTAACATTAAACAGTGGTAATACTAGGAGTGTGGGGCTCTCAGGACAACTTGTGGGGACTCATGTCTCTCCTGTAACCATGTGAGTTCTAGAGAACCAACTCAGGCTGTCAGACTTGACAGCAAGCATATCTACCCGCGGAGCCATCTCACCAGCCAGGAATACGTTTTTGGCAACTATACTAACTTTCTTCCCTGCCTCCTCTCCCTTTGGATTCTCTATTATATATTATTCATTCTGGAATCATCCTAATGCTCTTCTTCTTCATCTTATAGAACCTGTCACTCAAACTGGAGATCTCCTCGGGTCCTACCAGGGACCAACCTCAGCTTGGAGAGGGTTTCTGAGAGAAGGGGGTGTCTGGGAGCTGCAGAAACAACTCACAATCAAATCGTGAGTCCAAGCTAATGGCCTGTGCTCTGCTGGAGATAGTTTTCCAGCCTGCTTACTCTCTGTTCTTTCTTTTTTCTTTCTTTCTTTCTTTGGAGATCTGCAAACCTATCTCCCTATCTCTCTCTCTCTCTCTCTCTCTCTCTCTCTCTCTCTCTCTCTCTCCTGCTTGAGTTCTCCATACTGTTCTCTGTTGTTAGTCTAAAAAATTCTCTGGACATATCTTGCAGATCACAAGCCCAGTCTTTTTATTTTACATATCAGTCCAGTCACTAACTCCAGGTTTCCCTTTGATTATCCTATGAATCAGCATCCTATTACTCCAGCCCCTTACTTATTAGGAGACAGCCCAACACATTTTATTTTAAACATTGCCTAAAGATTCAGAAATTAGCCTGCCTGGGTTAAGCACACATGATAAGCTAGCTGGGTTGGAGGCCATCCTGAAATTACCATTTCTACCACACCTGGGCCTAATCTTGCTCTGTCCCAGGCTGACCTTGAACTCAGGAATCTCCCTGCATTTGTATTTTTCTGATAAGCTGGTTCATTTATGCAGCTGCCTTTGTTCCTTTAGATTCCTGAAGCCCTTCATAATTCATACTGCATCCTTACATTTTGCATAGTTGAGAAATTATGTATTTTTGAGCTCATGTTTTTAGAGTTATTTTCAACAGCCCTAAGACGGCTGTTCTGAAGGTCCCAGTGTTTACCATTTAGCTAAGACACCTTCACCTCCAGAACTTAGTGCCATCTGATTATCATGGAATCGTTAATGTTAGAGTGTAAAATATGCACATTATGACACAAACAAGCCTTATGACCATGGTAGCCATTAACACTCGTGGAGGCTCACATTCACTGGCCCTGTCCCAGGGGTAGGACCATGTTATTCTGTCCCCTGCAAGGCCATGCTGGACCTGGTAGGGTCTCTCCCCCAAGGATCTTGGGGAACCCCGAGGAAGAGGAGGAGAAGGAAGAACTGTAGGAGCCAGAGGGGTGGAGAACGCTAGGAGAACACGGCCCACAGACAGCAACTAAGTAGGGCTCATAGAGAACTTCCCCTTGTGCGCTGAGCATACTGTCCTTGGTAATCCTAGCAACAGTAAGAGTAAAGTAGGAAGATCATGTTTGTGGCTAGCCTGGGCTAGCAAGACTGTCTCAAAATACTGAGTGACCAGGATGCAGCACAGTGGTAGAGTACTTGCTTAGCACTAGAACAAGCAAAGTCTTGTGTTTAACCCCAGCACCTTAAAACAGAAGAAAAACCCTAAAGCTACCTCCCCTTGAATTCCCATTGAATATGCCCATAGCTTGCTATGCATTCCCCCTGTGGTGCTATGGTATTCTTAAATAAATACTGGTATTCTTTTGAGACATCTCCTCCTCAGATCCACTGATGTTTTATTGAGATTGACAATACTTAAGTCATTTTACATGGAGATTTGTGAAAATATTCTAAACTAAATTATAAAGCTTTTAGGCCAGGTATGGTGGCCCTCCTTTGAGCCCAGTTCTCTGGAGGCAGAGGTAGGTGGGTCTCTGTGAATTCAAACCCAGCCTGGTATACAGAGTGAGATCCTGTCTCAATAATAATAATAATAATAATAATAATAATAATAATAATAAATTTGATCTCATCATGAACACAAAATTTCAGTAAATAAAAAGATAGCTTTTAGAAGTTTAAATATCCAGCATAGATCATTTTAGGAACTAGTCAAATTTCAGTTGTGGTCATCTGGGTAAAAGTCAGTAGTAATAAAAGGACAATTTATAAGCTGGCCCCAGAGGGGGGTGTCTGCAATGCCAGCTACTCCAAAGAGTGAAACTGGAGTGTCAGAACATACATCCCTTAACTCCCTAAATTTTTGAGACGAGGTCTAATGATGTCCGGTCTGGCCTTGAACTTTCTATGTAGCTGGAATTGCAGGTATGTGCCACGACACCTGGCTTCTTCAAACAGGCCCTTGATAAAGGAGAAGCTATGAATCTTAGGTTAATTTTGAAGATGGGTTTCCCGGACAACTATTTCAACAGTCTCCAGTTACAGAAGAACTCATTGGGAATTGCTTCTGTATCTGTAGGGAAATTATTTAGTCTCAGGAAAATGCAGGGAGATCCGGGCAATGAAGCTTCAGGACTGTTCTGCTACTTAGAAGTGGAAAGAAATCCCAGCAAACAGAACTCATCATCCATTAGCTTTTATTCTGAGTATATAAGGCAGCTGTACCAATACGTGGTGTTTCTTCTAACCCTCCATCAAATCTTAGACTGGGAAGGTGTGGGATGTGGCACACTGGATGAAGTGCTTGCTGTGCGTGTACACACTGGGACTGGAGGAATGATTTGCACACAAGATGACAAGTCTTGCCTATGCGAATGCTGATGCTTCCCCTGTAAAAGGGACTGTGTGTTCCCCAGTTCCTTCGAACCTAGGGCCATGCACAGACTAGGCAAGGCTCTCTAGTCGTCTTAGCTATAACCCCAGTTCTTATTTTAATTTGAAGCTTGGGCAAACTAAACTGTCTCCAACTCCTTATGCAGCCTCAGGCTAGTCCTGACTCCACTCTTGGCCTCCTAAGTAGCTGGTATAGGTGTAGGTAGACCCTTTGATTTTTGACTTGGGAAACACTACTTTGAGAATTAAACATAGTGTGTCCCCAACTTGCTAGAATTAATCAACCATTTCCATCCTTTTATTCCCATGTTGGCTTATTGGCTTTTCAATCACCAAGGAGGCACAACCCCCCTTATTCAGTTACAGATTCTGAGCCCCGGAAGCAAGCTAGTTTCCCTATTCATTTATTTATTTTTGAGAAAAGGTCTTAGGTAGCCCAGGCTATCCTCAAGGCGAGGATGACCTTGAACTCCAAATCCTCTGGCCTTCACCTCCCAAATGGGATTACAAGCCTGAGTCACTACATCTCCATGACTTTCAATTTTTAAATAAATGTGTTTTCTGCTTGAAGCCAATTAACACTGTATATTGATGTTCACCGATAAGCTAAACTGATACATACATTCGAATGTCATGAAATTGGAAGAAAAAAAGTAGTTGGCTTTTGGTTTCTCCCTAAGCACAGGGTCTGTGAAGAAAACCAGAGAGATGTGAATTAGGGTGACCAAGTCAATCTAATCATGGAATAGGGTATATAAAACATGAAACCCATGTCAGATACGCACGGATCGACAGAAAAATAAAGATACCATTTTATCATTTCTAGGGTGGACTGATTCAGAAGAAAGACCATGGGCAAACTAGATATCAAAAGTTGAAGGAAAAACGCAAATCTCAAAGGTAGGCAAAGCATTCAAAACTCAGTTTAAACACGGTTAAAGTTTAGTGCTCTGAATTTACTGATTCAGAGTAGCAACTTACAAACCTGACCCATATGAGGTATACATACATAAAGAATAGTCAGAGTGTTAGTAATTTGAAAAAGTTCCTTCAGGTTACCCCGAAAGCTCAAGAAAGACTGTCAGAGACAACCCCTCAAAGGGCTGGTGCTAACAAGCAGGTCCCATTGGTTTTCACCACACACCATACCTGTTAGTCCGCTTCTAGAATGTTTGTAAAGTTCGCTAATTGCAACAGAG
This sequence comes from Tokudaia tokunoshimensis, assembly GCA_036184795.1. Taxonomy (NCBI): domain Eukaryota; kingdom Metazoa; phylum Chordata; class Mammalia; order Rodentia; family Muridae; genus Tokudaia; species Tokudaia tokunoshimensis. The sequence goes on from BTHU01000003.1 coordinate 17,397,002, forward strand.
GGAGGTGACCAGGGTTCCGGCTGGCAAAATACAAAGAGGCAGTTCAAGGCTATATGAAGAGGTGAGGCGTGAAAAAAATACAGTCAAGTTCATCAGCATAGGAGTTCGGAGGCATCATTCAAAACGGGCTTTAACGCCGCGTGAAAGCGGGATTTCGTGTAATCATACATTTTTCACGAGAGAAGCCTGATGCAGGAATTTAGGATTCAGCACACAGGCCAAAGTTGAACAGATTTACAGACTGGCTGACTGCAGCCTTGAGCAAGCTTCCTACCCATCCATTCGGTGCAGCAGAGCCTATAGGGACGCGGAATGGAGGTGCTTAGGGGCGAGAGACTCAGACCTGCAGGAATGCTTGACCTCCAGACACCACCCATTGCGTTTGTCTTTTGAAAAGCTCGGTAAAGATAAGCTCAAGCTAGCTTCTGGTTTAACTGCTTTAGTTTCCCTTATCAACCTTGAACTTTCCCTTTACACGGGCTAGGGAGGGAGCTCAATCAATAGGGAGGAAGCTCTGGGTTCTATTCCAGGCTCCGAATAAGCCCTGCAGCGGTGGTGCAAGCCTTTAATCTTAGCACAGGGTGTGTGGGTCGGGGGTGTGGAAGTGGAGATAGGAGGATTAAAAAGTTCCTTTGCTACACAACTACTTCGAGGACAAGAGACTGTCCCAAAAAACAAACACAAAAATCTATCACGGATGAACCGAAGTCAGTATTGCCCTTGTAAGAGTGCGTTCTAAATACCCCAAACCACACAATCAAGAGTAAAAGGCACAAGGATGAACTTTTCTCCAAAGAGAAGCCTGTCAACTCCAAGGTAAAAGCCACAGTCACCGCTGCGGTCCGACCACGAGCCTCGTACCGGCGTTTCCCCCAGCCCGCCGACCTCCCTTTGGCTCCCGGCTCCGCAAACTCTGTACGCCCCGGACCGCGTCACCGCGCACCACGTCCCGCCCGCTTACGTCGTTCTCCGGGTTCGAACGCCTTAGTCCGGAGATCGCTAGGTGTCGTAGGGGTCCCTGGTGATAAGCACTCGAGGATCCAGACTCTGAGCGCAGCAGGAACCCTCCTGGGGGTAAAGGGGGCGGGGTGGAGGCGGTGCTTGGCTCTGGCCGGGGATTGGCTGCGGCATCAGGGCTAAGGGTACGGATTGGCTGCGGCGTTCTCCAATCCTGCAGCGCACTGTGCCAGTGCGGGTTCCTGGGTTATGGGACCGGGCGTGGCTTTGGTTGAGTACGGCGGATAAAAAGGAAGCGTGCGACTGTTTGGGGGCAGGACTGATTTTAAATCTCCGCTGCGTGAATTTGAAGCAGGTTCTAGGTGAAAGATTTGAAGATGCTTAAGGGGCCGGCCTGTGCAGTGAGCAAAAGGGCTTGTAGGTGTCTATTTGTCTCCTCTGATGGGGCGAGAGGAGGGACAAGGAATGTTCCCTTCGGAACTGTAAAGTGATGCAGGCAGAACCTAATTGAGGAAGCGACGCAGTAGCGGGAAGACACTGAGGAGGAATCCCGGAGTAGGGAGAATGGACGAGCGCCGAGGCACTGCTTGGGGGCGGGGCCGAGGCGGGAGGGGCGAGGTGAGTTTCTGTTAAGAGCGCCGCTTGGGGGTTAGATTTTCTTCCTCCTGCGTTTAAAGCAGTCGAGGTGTCGGAGGTCATGAGAGTGGCTGAAAGCTGTAGGAAAGAGCAAAAGCAGGCGGGTTTGGTTGGATGTCCTGTTCTTGTCACAGCGAGCCAGCCGCTTCTGTGTTTTGCCGTGAACAGTAAATGAGCTCATTGTAAGCAAGGGCGCAGGGAGGCTGCCGAACTGACCGGCCCATGGGTGGGAAAGATTTTTTTTTGCTAGAGATATGGAGAGAGAGATAGAGAGAGAGAGAGAGAGAGAGAGAGGAGAGAGAGAGAGAGAGGAGAGAGAGAGAGAGGAGAGAGAGAGAGAGAGAGAAAGAGAAGAGAGAGGAGAGAGAGAATATAGCTAGAGGGTTTTGGGAAAGTCCAAAGCAGTTATGGCAACTCTATGTGAAGAGAGCAGAGGAGCAGACTGGCAAGGGCTGTTTCTCTTGAGAGCAGAGGGAATAGCAGGAAAAGCCTTGTGTGTTATAAAGAAAAACCGCTGGCTGCAGGTGTGTGTGTGTGTGTGTGTGTGTCTGTGTGTGTTGTGTGCGTGTATGTGTCCTATGAATTGGAACAACCTGGAGTTTAGGGGTAGAAGGGTAGGAGGGCTTGAGAGCTCTGTGGCTTTTGTAGGCACCCTGTATCTCAATAGGCAAGTGGCTTTTCCTGGCAGACAGAAGGTTTCAGAGGTCCCTAATGAATGAGGGTGAACTTTTGTCTCTCTCTGCAATTCTTCAGTGGAGCTTGAGATGAGACAAGGCTTCATTTTGAACTAAGTCAATGGGCCTGCCCATTTTCGGGATTCTTGGAAGTTTTTCCCTTTGGACCTCAAACTCATGAAGATTTGGAATGGCTTTACCTGCAGTTAGTGTTCTGTTGATGTTGTTGAGGTTGAATTGGGGAACATCAGAGTTCATTCTCAATGTTTTCAAGGTTAAGTGGCTGCTCTGTCCCTTTTCTTTCTCTTCTCTCTTTTTCAACATACAACCATTACAGTAGGCTGCTAGTTTCTTATTTCAAAGCACAGGATATGTTTCATGAACACTGTGTTCCCAGTTTCTGATATAATTAAAGTGTTCACGTGATGGCCGGCCGCCCGCCTTTGTCATCTCTCTGTCTTGTGGTCTCCTTGCTGGTTCGAGTATCATTCTGGACACTGTAGCCTCTTGGAGCAAAACATGGAATCTACAAGTTGAAGCTTTTTGTTTTCTGTTTGTTTGTCCTTTTGTTTTAAGAGAGGATCTCACTGTGCAACCTTGACTGTTTTCACTACTTAGCCCATTGCCCCCGAACTCAGACACCCTTCTGCTTCAGCCTCTAGAGTGCCAAAGGATACAGGCATGCAAATCCTTACTCAGATTGTAAGTTGTAAACCATTGCTTCCCAGCTAGGAAATGATAGTGATGTTGGCATTAATTTAAATGTTTCAGAAGCCTTAACAGAAAGTGTGCATTTACCTGCAAAAAATGTTGCAAAGGTTACTCTGTATCTTTCTGTCTCCATCCACATAGATTTGCTGGATTGAATGCAGTTTAGCTGTTCGCACTAACAGAGGTAAGCCCCTGCTGGGTGAGAACACAGTGTGAACACAGGCAAGCCCCTGCTGGGTGAGAACTGTGCTTTGAGGAGGTGTAGGTCTCCTTCTCTCGGTGACTTTGCCTCTGGAACTCCTGGCCCACATCCGTAAGGGTGCATGCAAACTTTCAAGGGATGCTAACAGGCTGAAGATTCTCAGCTCCAGGGATTGTCTACGAAGACTTTCCTCTTGCTCCCTCTGTCTGTCCTGCTGTGCAAAGTCACTGTTTCAGGCTCTTTGCACACTTGGGCCCTGAGGCAGTCTTAGTACATAAATCAACTCAGGTTCTCTGAGTCTTAAAAATGGATGGCAAAGAAACACTTTGTGTAAAGTCTCAGAGCAAGAGGATAAATGTGCATCAAACCTCTGAAATGCTCTTGTAATGTGTAGTAATCCAACTGCAAACACTGATGGAGAATCATCAGAAAAGCGGTGAGGATGAGCTAGTTCTCAGGTTTACCATGTTTCATGAACCCGTTTAGGCTCTGATGGTGCCATGGTCAACAACAACAACAACAACAACAACAACAACATAGAAAAGACCACGTTCTAGGGAAAAGGATAGGGGAATATAGCGTTAAATGTTAACGTTCACAGGTAGTAATGACAGTGATTGCCACTAGATGGCGTACGCTGCTGTCTGAATTTTATGCTTTGAGTCAAGTAACGCTTGCTGAGATAGAGACACATCACTAAAGATGCATTTGGCTTGTGTTTTAGTTAGGATTTTACTACTGTGAAGAGAAACCATGACCAAGGCAACTCTTATAAAGGACAACATTTCATTGGGACTGGCTTACAGGTTCAGAGGTTCAGCCCATTAACAAGGCATGGCAGCATCCAGGCAGATGTGAGGCTGGAGGAGCTGAGAGTTCTACATCTTCACCCAAAGGCATACAGGAGGAGACCTCCAGGCAGCTAGGATGAGGGTATTAAAGCCCATATCCACAGTGACACACCTATACCAACAAGGCCACACCTCCTAATAGTGCTCCTCCCTGGGCTATCACAGATGGATTCATCAGGCTTTGACTCTTCCTCTCTCTTCCCCCCTATTTTGGTTTCTTTTCTTGCTTCATTTTCCCTATTGCTTGTCTGACCAGGGAGATGTGACAACCCATGGTACTAGGGCAGCTCCTTTCTAAATCTGAAAGAGCCACCCCCCTCTTCTAGGGCATTTAGTTTTTTATGAATATGTGTTTATTATCTTTATTCACTATTAGACAGTTACCTACTCCCAATTCTTTTATTTATTTATTTATTTATTTATTTATTTAATGTGTAAGAATGGTTAGCATGCATGCGCATATGTGTATAATGTGCACGCCTGGTGCCTATGGAGGTCTGAAGGAGGCATCAGACCCCACGGAACTAAAGTTAGGGATAGCTGTAAGGCACCTCATGGGTGCCGGCACTCAAACCTAGGTCTCCTGGAAGATCAGCCAATGTGCTTAACTACTGAACCATCTATCTAGCCCCTACTTCCCAATTCATGCTGGTGTTCAACAGAGTTCTGAATAAATAATCCTTGTAGCACAGGTGATTGTGGTTGTCTGTGTGATCTTACCTAACTTCCTAGGGAGACTGTTTCTGATCTAAGCTGGGAAGATCTCTGTAATAAAATGTGGGAGAGTGTGTTGGTCATTTCTTTGCAGATTTGCAGCTAAATATTTCACTTTTTCTCTAATTATTGTGAATTTTGATTTCTAATTGCTCCTGACTTATATATAGAAAGGATTGAAGTTTGTTTATTTTTTGTTTGTTGACTGAGATGGTTAGGGGTGTGTGTGTGTGTGTGTGTGTGTAAAATGTGTGGTTTGTGTTTCCAGTGAGCATGCACAGGTTTGTATGTGTGGATATGGATATGGAGGTCAGATGTCAACACTGCGTATCTATTTCTCGATTGCTGGCCACCTTAATTTTTGAGACAGACTTTCTCATTAAATTTGGATTTACATAACTGGCTAGACTGGCTGGCCAGTAATCCCCAAGTGCTTGTCTGTCTTTGTTCCATCTTCCTCAGAGTTGGGAATACAGATGTGTGCTCTCTTTTCCACTTGTATGTGGATGTTGGGGATCCAAACTCAGGTCCTCATGCTTAGATGGCAGGTGCTTTACTAACTTAAACATCTTCCAATCCCTGTGATCTAATATCGACATTTTGATTGGTTCTAGAACACTGGAGAGATAAGCATCTGGATATGGCTTTATTAAGGTAGTTGATATAGTTAGACCCTCCCTAAGTGAAGTTGCACCATCTTTAGGCTGGGGTACCAAATTGCAAAAGAAGTGAAACCTGAGTAGCAACATCTATTCATCTCTCTTTGCCTCTTGACTGCAGATGCAATGCACTGTACTCAGCCAGACTTCCATGCATTTCCCTATTAATCCCTATCAATTTGACTGAATCCATAAATGAGAGTTAAAATAAACCACTCCTCCTCCTTTTCTCCCCTGTTTCTACCTATAACCCACCTCACCCCCCTTTTTGAGACAGAGTCTCATTATGTAGCCTTGGCTGGCCCTGGAACTTGTTATGTAGACCAGGCTGGCCTTGACTCAGACATTTGGGTGCCTCTTCCTCCCAATTACTGTGATTAAAGGTTCTATCGCCATGTCCAGCTCTGGTGGCTTGAATAGGACTCGAGTTTGAATGCTTGGCCCATAAGGGAATGGCACTATTTAGGAAATATGGCCTTGTTGGAGTGGCTATGGCCTTGTTGGAGGAAGTGTGTCACCCTGGGGCAGAGTTTGAGGTCTTTTTTTTTTTTGGTTTTTCGAGACAGGGTTTCTCTGTGTAGCCCTGGCTGTCATGGAACTCGCTCTGTAGACCAGGCTGGCCTCGAACTCAGAAATCCACCTGCCTCTGCCTCCCAAGTGCTGGGATTAAAGGCTCGCGCCACCACTGCCCGGCGAGTTTGAGGTCTTCTATGCTCAAGCTACTACACCCAGTGTGATACACAGTCTCCAGCTGCCTGGGAATCAAGATGTAGAGCTCTCAGCTCTTTCTCTAGCATCATGTCTGCTACATGCTGCTATATTTTTCACCATGACAATAATGAACTAAACTTCTGAAACTGTACGCTAATTAAATGTTTTCCTTTATAAGAGCTGCTGTGGTCATGGTGTCTCTGCAATCTTATTTTTTTTTTTTTTACATCGTGCTCACTTTCAGTCACCCCCTCCCACAATTCTTCCCCTATGCCCCTCTCTTTCTCTTCCGAGTGGGTGGAGCCTGTTGGGTATCCTCCTGCCCCCAAGACCCTTGCACTTCAAGTCTCTGCAAGGCTAGGTCCTTCCTCATCCCCTGAGGCCAGACAGCACAGCCCAGCCAGTAGTAGAATATATCCCACATACTGGCAACAGATTTTGGGATAGCCTTTGTTCCAGGTGTTCAGGATCCACATGAAGGTCAAGCTTCACATCTGCTACATGTGAGGCCCAGGTCCAGCCTGTGTATGCTCTTTGTTTGTTGGTTCAGACTTTGAGAGCCCCAAGGGTCTAGATTAGTTGACTCTGTTAGTCTTCCTGTGGAGTTCCTATCCCCTTCGGGGCCCACAATCCTTCCTCCTATTCTTTCATAAGAGTCCCCAAGCTCCATCCAGTGTTGGGCTGAGGGTGTCTGTATCTGTCTGAGTCAGCTGCTGGGTGGAGCCTCTCAGAGGACAACATGCTCCTGTCTGAAAGGATAACAGAGTATCATTAATAGTATCAGGGATTAGTGCTTGCCCATTGGTGGGTCTCAAGGTGGGCTGGTTATTGGTTGGCCATTCTCTCAGTCTCTGCTCCCTTCCCGGTGCCTTCATTTCTTTTAGACAGGATAAACTTTGGGCTGAAAGCTTTGTGGATAGGTTGGTGTCTTTATTGCTCCACTGGGATTCTTGCCTGGAAGGGGAGGTGACCTCTTTAGGTCCCATATCCCCAGTGCAGCAGTAAAATCTTAAGACACAAGATAAGCTTTCTTTTCTTAAACTGCTTCTGCTAAGTATTTTGTCACAGCAAGGAGAAAAGTAACTACCAGTTGGCATGGTGTCTTTTGGCCTTGGGAAATTCACTGATTAGTTGTAAGAATAATTCACAGATTCCCTGGGATTTTCGCACAAAAGCATACTGACAGCAAACAAAGACAGCTTCATTTTATCTTCGCTTATCTACATTCCTGTAGGATCTTTCCTTGTGGTACTGTATGCCATAGTTAGAGTTTTATTGCTGTGAAGAGACACCATGACCATGGCACCTCTTATAAAGGAAGACATTTCATTGGGGCTGGCTTATAGTCCATTATGAGCATCGTGGAAAGCAAGGCAGTACACAGCTAGACATGGTGTTGGAGGAGCTGAGAGTTCTGTATCTGGGTTGGCAGGCAACAGGAAAAGAGAAAACTACTGGGCCTGGCTTGAGTTTCTGAAACCTCAAAGCACCTTCTTCTCTCCCAATAACACATTTCCTCCAACAAGGCCATACCATGAGTGAGTAGACCTGTTGAATCTTTTGTTGAAGTACATTTTAACCCTTGGAATTATAACTACTTGGAATGAGTTCCAAGTGGAACTCAATGACCACTGTGTGTCAAAGAAGAAATAATATGTATATAATATATGACTTTCATCATATATGTGTGTGTATATATATATATATATATATATATATATATATATATATATATATTTGTTTCCCTAGACATCTTAAATGAGTTCCATGAGTTTGTAGACCTGTTGTATCTGTTGTTGAAGTACAGTTTTAATTCATTGATATTGACAGAAATTATTAAGATTGTTAGTTCCTGTTATTTTGATGTTGGTGGTGTGTGTGTGTGTGTTTATCTTCTTTTGATTTTGCTGTGAAATTATTAATTTCTTGTGTTTTCTTGGGTGTATTTACCTTACTTGTGTTGGAGTTTTCCTTCGAGAATGCTCTGTAGAGATGGATTAGTGGAAATATATTATTTAAATTTGATTTTGTCATAGGATATCTTGGTTTCTCCATCTATGGTGATTGAAAGTTTAACTGGGCATAGTAGTCCGACTCACATCTGAGGTCTCTTAGAATCTGTAAGACATCTACCCGGGTCTGTGCCTTTTAGAGTCTCTGTTGAGAAGTCAGGTGTAATTCTGATAGGTCTGCCTTTATATTTTACTGGACGTTTTTCCCTTGCAACTTTTAATATTTGTTCTTTGTTCTGTATATTTAGTGTTTTGGTTATTATGTGGGTGGAGGATTTTCTTTTCTACAGTCTAATTGGTTTTCTGTAAGCTTCTTGTATGTTTATAGCCATCTCTTTCTGGAGGTTAGGGAAATTTTCTCGTATGATTTTGTTGAAGACATTTTCTGGCCTTTAATCAGGGAATCTCCACTGTCTATTCCTATTATTTTTAGGTTTGGTCTTCTCATAGTGTCCCAAATTTTCTAGATGCCTTGTGTTAGAAACTTATGACCTTGACCTTTGACCCTTAAAAGTAGAAACTGAAATATAGAACACGTTCGAGGGAAGTTGAAGAGGGTAATTCTGATGATAAGGTCTTTTTCCTCAATTCTTGATTTGTGAGTAAAGAAATCTGGGGGCTAATTACTGGGCAGAAGGTACAGGCAGGACTTCTGTGTCCCAGGAGGAAATGGCAGATGGAAAGAGAGGGTCTTTTCTGCCATGCTTTGGAGGAAGAAGAGCACAGCAACCATGTGAGGTCTTGGGGAGAGGGGAGTTGCGGTCTTTTGCCTCCACTGCAGGTGGGTGACCAAGGATGTTTGGCAGGGCCTAGGTGGGACTAGCCACTGAAATTTAGGGCAAGTGGAGAGACAGATATAATAAATTGTCAAGGGCATGGTTTTCCACAAGGGAGATAGTAATGCCCAGCAATTGTGTCAAGAAGGCAAGTTGTAGAGTAACAAACTGTGTGTGTGTGTGTGTCTTTTTTTCACAGATTCAAGGAAAGCTGGGAAGGGACTGGTGGTAGCACAACCTACTTCCTGGAGCAAAGGAAGGTAGAACAAAAGGGAAATGGGTGGGAGCTGGTAGCTCTGTAGGCCCCAGAGCAAAAGGTGGTAGCACAAAGCTACCCACTACAGCAAATGAATCAGGCATCAAGTACATTTTAAAAAACATATCAAGTCCTATGTGGTTGGCTGAGCTCAGCACTTGTGGTAATCCCTTTTTTTTAAAAAATCACTAACTCCAAGGCTTATTATTGGAAAGTATTAAGTGATCCCAGAAAATAGGAATATCATCAAGCCATCATCCTTTTTCTTGGTGCCAGACTCTTACTTATTGCCAACCTCTATTTGGAATGCAGCTATAACTACCTCCTTTAGGGAGTAGAATATTTGGATCAAATTTAGTTTTTCGATGGCTTCCATGGAGGAGACCACCATTTACCACTAATATTATATAACTACCTGTCTGAACCTTGTTTTTTAACCATTCCTTTTTCTTTCATGATCCAGGTTTTTTTCCTCTATTGACCAAATCATGTCTCCTTCCAGGTCACACTGTCCCTTCTGTGATCATGCAGGACCCTGCAATTTTCTGCTGTTTACTCCTATTAGGTATGCCTGCTTTGTTGTAGAGCTTCCAGCTGTTAAGTTGCTAGTATGAGATCTCTAATTTCTTTATGTAGGCACTTTGTACTGTGAACTTTCGTCAGCACAGCTATCATTGTGTTCCATAAGTTTGGGTATGTTGTGCATTCATTTCCATTGAATTCTAGGAAGCCTAAATTTCTTTCTTTAATTCTTCCTTGACTCAGTGCTTGTTCAGTATAGAATTGTAATGAGTCTGTAACCTTTCTGTTGTTTCTTTTGTTGAAATCCAGCTTAAATCAAGGCTGGCCTGGAACTCAGAAATCTGCCGGCCTCTGTCTCCCAAGTGCTGGGATTAAAGGCGTACGCCACCACTGCCCAGCTCTCATTTCTTCTTTCATTTGTTGAGACTTGCTTTGTGAAAGTATATGGTCAATTTTGGAGAAAGTACTGTGAGGTGCTGAGAAGAAAGTATATTCTTTGTATTTGGGTACAATGTACTATGGATGTTGTTAGGTCCATTTGGCTTATAATATCTGTCAGCTCCAGTATTTCTCAGTTTAGTGTTTGTCTGGATGACCTATCAGATGGTGAGAGTAGGGTAATGAAATCTCCCCACTATTAATGTGTGAAGATCAACGTGTGATTTAAACTTTATTAATGTTTTTGTTATTCATGTGTGGTGCCCTTGAATTTGAGACATAGATAATTAAAAAATTAGAATATCATGTTGGTGGATTTTTCCTTTGATGAGCATGTAGTATCTTTTTTATCATGTATAATTTACTGTCTTCCATTTATTTAGTCTAGGGACTGAAGTCATGGTATGATGCCATTCACATGTTTTTTCCCTTTTTGGAGTATTGGAATTTTTTTTAATTAATCATGCCATTTATCCCACTTCCTGGTTACCCATCCACCAACACCCCATCTCACATCTGCCTTTCCCCCTACCCTTTGCTTATATGAGAGTGCTCCCCCACCTACCCACACTCTCCCACCCCACTGCCCCAGCATTCCCCTATGCTGGGGCATCAAATCTCCCCGGGACCACTGCTGTCAGGCAAGGCCATCCTCTGCTACCTATGTATCTGGAGTCATGGATCCCTCCAGGGACATTTCTTAGTTGGTGGTCTAGACTCTGGGAGAACTGGGTAGTCAGGCCTGCATATGTTCTTCCAATGAATGGAGTTGCAATCCCCCTCTGTTCCTCCAGTTCTTCTGCCAGCTCCCCCACAAGGTTCCCTGAGCTCAGTCTGATGGTTGGCTCCAAGCATCTACATCTGCATTGGTCAGTTGCTGGTCAGACCTCCCTGGGAACTGCCACACTAGGCTCCTGTCAGCAAGCACCTCTTAACCACTGCAACAGTGCTGGGTTTGGTGTCTGCAGACATGATGGGTGGGGGAAGTTCCCAGTTGGCCCTTCCTTCAGTCTCTCTTACAGTTTTTTGTCCCTGTTCTTCCTTTGGACAGGAACATTTCTGGGTTAAAAACTTTGAGATGGGTGGGTGGCCCCATCCCTTGACCAGGGACCATGACTATTTACTGGAGGTTGTTTCAACAGGTTCTATCTACCATTCTCTGTGCATTCAGTTAAAGTCATCCCCATTGGGTCCTGGCAGCCTCACGTTGCCCTGGTGTCTGGGACCCTCCAATGGCTATCCCCAGTTCCCTATCCCTCACTGCTACATATTTTTTGTTCAATTTCCTGACCCTCTATACCTCTCTGACATCTACTTCAGTTCTGATACTGCCCTCCTTATTTCTTCCCCCTCCTCTCTCCTTCCCAGGACCCCATCTCCCTCTATCTCCAATAATCATCCTGTTCCCCCCTCAATGCAGGACTGAAGCATCCATAACCTGGTCTTCCTTCCTTCTGTGCTCTATATGGTCTGTGAGTTGTATCATGGGTATTGTGAGCTTTTGGGCTAATATCCACTTATTAGTGACTACATACCATGTGTGTTCTTTTGGTCTGGGTTACCTCACTCAGGATGATATTTTCTATTTCTGTCCATTTTCTTGTAAATTCCATGAAGTCATTGTTTTTAATCTCTGTTTAGTACTCCATTGTGTATATGTACCACATTTTCTGTATCCATTCTTCTATTGAGAGACATCTGGGTTGTTTCCAGCTTCTGGCTATTATAAATAAGGCTGCTATGAACATAGTGGAGCATATGTCCTTGTTATATGTTGGATCATCTTTTGGGTATATGCCCAGGAGTGGTATAGCTGGGTCCTCAGGTAGAACAATTCCCAATTTTCTCAGGAACTGCCAGACTGAATTCCAAAGTGGTTTTACCAGCTTGCAGTCCCACCAGCAATGGAGAAGCATTCCTCTTTCTCCACATCCTCATCAACATCTACTGTCACCTGCGTTTTTTATTTCAGCCATTCTGATTGGGGTAAGGTGGAATCTCAGGGTCATTTTGCTTTGCACTTTCCCTGATGACTAAGGATGTTGAACATTTCTTTAAGTGCTTCTCAGCCATTTGAGATCCCTTGGTTGAGAATTCCCTATTTAGCTCAGTATTCCACTTTTTAATAGGGTTATTTGGTTCTCTGGAGTCTACCTTCTTGAGTTCTTTGTATATATTGGATTTATAGCCCTATATCAGATGTAGGGTTGGTGAAGATCTTTTCCCAATCTGTAGGTTGCCGTTTTGCCCTATTGACAGTGTCCTTTGCCTTACAGATGCTTTTCAATTTTCTAAGGTTCCATGTGTCAGTTGTTGCTCTTAAAGCATAAGCCATTGGTTTTCTGTTAGGAAGTTTCCCCTTGTGCCCAAGTATTTGAGGCTCTTCCCCACTTTCTCTTCTATTAGATTTAGCTTATCTGTTTTTATGTGGAGGTCTTTGATCCATTTGGACTTGAATTTTGTACAAAGAGATAAGAATGGATCAATTTGCATTCTTCTACATGCAGACCACCAGGTGAACCAGCACCATTTGTTGAAAATGCGGTTTTTTTTTCCACTGGACGGTTTTAGCTTCTTTGTCAAAGATCAAGTGAGCATAGGTGTGTGGGTTCATTTATGATTCATTCATTCTATTCCATTGAGCTACCTGACTGTCTCTGTAGCAATACCATGCAGTATTTATCACTGTATAGCTTGTGGTCAGGGATAGTGATTCTCCCAGAAGTTCTTTTATTGTTAAGACTACTTTTCGCTCTCCTGGGTTTTTTGTTATTCCAAATGAATTTGCAAATTGCTCTTTCTAACTCTTAGAACAGATTTGGAATTTTGATGGGGATTGCATTGAATCTGTAAATTGCTTTTGGCAAGATGGCCAGTTCTACTATATTAATCCTGCCAATCCATGAGCGTGGGAGATCTTTCCATCTTCTGAGATCTTAGTTCTTGTCATACAAATCTCTTACTTGCTTGGTTAGAGTCACACCAAGATATTTTATATTATTTGTGACTATTGTGAAGGGTGTTGTTTCCCTAAATTCTTTCTCAGCTCTTTTATCATTTGAGTAGGGGAAGGATACTGATTTGTTTGAGTTAATTTTATACCAAGCTACTTGGATTAAGTTGTTTATCTGTTGTAGGAGTTCTTTGGTAGAATTTTGGGGGTCGCTTATGTATACTACCATATCAGCTGCAAATAGTGATATCTTGCCTTCCTCCCTCCCAATTTGTACCCCTTTGATCTCGTTTTGTTGTCTAATTGCCCTGGCTAGAACTTCAAGTACTATATTGAATAGGTAGGGAGAGAATGGGCAACCTTATTCTTGTCCCTGATTTTAGTGGGATTCTTTGAGTTTCTCTCCATTTAGTTTCTTGTTAGCTATTGGTTTGCTGTATATTGCTTTTACTGTGTTTATGTATGGACCTTGAATTCCTGATCTCTCCAATACTTTTTAACATGAATGGGTGTTATATTTTGTCAAAGACTTTTTAGGCATCTGATGAAATAATCATATGGGGTTTTTTTTTTGAGCTTGTATATATAGTGGATCACACTGATGGATTTCCATATATTTCTAGAGTGTATTTTCCCTCCTTGTGTTGAAGTTTTCCATCTATAATCCTTTGTAAAGATGTATTTGTGATCCCTGCATTTCTGGAATGAAGCCTAGTTGATCATGCTGGATGATAATTTTGATGTGTTCTTGAATTTGGTTTGTGAGAATTTTATTGAGTATTTTTGCATCTATATTCATAAGAGAAATTGGTCTATAGTTCTCTTTCCCAACTTAAAGGGCCAGTAAATATCTTCAACAAAATTTTAGAAGAAAATTTCCCTAACCTAAAGAAAGAGATGCCCATGAGCATACAAGAAGCCTACAGAAATACACTGGACCAGAACAGAAATTCCTCCCATCTCATGATAATCAAAACACCAAATGTACTAAACAAAGAAAGAATATTAAAAGCAGTAAGGAAAAAGGTCAAGTATCATATATCATATATCACATATAACATATATCAGAATTATACCACACTTCTTACCAGAAACTATGAAAGTTAGAAGATCCTGGGCAGATGTCATACAGACCCTAAGAGAACACAAATGCCAGCCCAGGCTACTATACTCAGCAAAACTCTCAATTACCATAGATGGGGAAAACAAGATATTCCATGACAAAACCAAATTACACAATTCTTTCCACAAATACAGTTCTACAAAGGATAATAGATGGAAAACTCCAACACAAGGAGGGAAACTACACCCTAGAAAAAGCAAGAAGACAATCTTTCAACAAACCAAAAGAAGATAGTCACACAAACATAATTCCATCTCTAATAACATCGACAACAACAAAAACCCCCAGGAAGTAACAATCACTTTTCCGTAAAATATCTTAACAGCAATGGACTCAGTTCTCCAATAAATAGGCATAGACTAACAGAATGGATATGTAAACAGGACCCAGCATTTTGCTGGACACAGGAAATGCACCTCAGTGACAAAGACAAACACTACCTCAGAGTAAAAGGTAGGAAAACAATTTTTCAAGCAAATGGTCCCAAGAAACAAGCTGGAGTAGCCATTCTAATATGGAATAAAATCAACTTTCTAACAAAAGTTATTAAAAAGGATAAGGAAGGACACTTAATACTGGTCAAAGGAAAAGTCTACCAAGATGAACTCTCAATTCTGAACATCTATACTCCAAATGCAAGGGCACCCACATTCATAAATGAAACTTTATTAAAGCTAAATGCACACATTGCACCCCACACAATAATAGTGGGAGACTTCAACACTCCATTCTCATCAATGGACAGATCATGGAAACAGAAACTAAACAGAGACACAGTGACACTAACAGAAGTTATGAACCAAATGGGTCTAACAGATGTTTATAGAACATTTCATCCTAAAGCAAAAGAGTATACCTTTCTCTCTGTACCTCATGGTACCTTCTCCAAAATTGACCATATAATTGGTCACAAAACAGTTCTCAAGAGATACAAAAAGATTGAAATAATCTCATGCACTCTATCAGATCACCATGCACTAAGGCTGGTCTTAAATTCCAACAAAAACAATGGAAAACCCATATACACATGGAAGATGAACAATGCTCTACTCAATGATAACTTTGTCAAGAAAGAAATAAAGAAATTAAACACTTTTTAGAATTTAATGAAAATGAAGACACATCATACAAAAACATATGGGACACAATGAAAGCAATGGTAAGAGGAAAACTCATAGCTCTAAGTGCTTCCAAAAAGAAAATGGAGAGAGCTTGCACTAGTAGCTTGACAGCACACCTGAAAGCTCTAGAACAAAAAGAAGCAAATACACCCAAGAGGAGTAGTTGGCAGGAAGTAATCAAACTCAGGGTGGAAATCAACCAAATAGAAACAAAAAGAACTATACAAAGAATCAACAAAACCAGGAGCTGGTTCTTTGAGAAAATCAACAAGATAGATAAACCCTTAGCCAGACTAACCAGAGGACACAGAGACAGTATCCAAATTAACAAAGTCAGAAATGAAAAGAGAGGCATAACAATGGAAACTATGGAAATTCAAAAAATCATCAGATCCTACTACAAAAGCTTATACTCAATAAAATTGGAAAATCTGGATGAAATGGACATTTTCCTAGACACACACCAGATGCCAAAGTTAGAACAGGATCAGATAAACCATCTAAACAGTTCCATAACCCCTAAAGAAATAGAAACAGTCATTAACAGTCTCCCAACCAAATAAAAACCCAGGCCCAGATGGGTTTAGTTGAGAATTCTATCAGACCGTCGAAGAAGACCTAATACCAATACTCTTCAAACTGTTCCACAAAATAGAAACAGAAGGAAACCTACCCAATTCATTCTATGAAGCCACAATTACTCTTTTACCTAAACCACACAAAGACCAAATAAAGAGAATTTCAGACCAATTTCCTGTATGAACACTGATGCAAAAATACTCAATAAAATTCTTGCCAACCGAATCCACAAACACATCAAAATGATTGTTCACCACTATCAAGTAGGCTTCATCCTAGGGATGCAGGTATGAAATCCATCAATGTTTTCCACTTCATAAACAAACTCAAAGGAAAAAAAAACCCACATAATCATTTAGTTAGATGCTGAAAAAGTATTTGAAAAATTCACCATCCCTTCATGTTAAAAGTCTTGGAAAGGTCAGAAATTCAAGGCCCATACCTCAATACAGTAAAAGCAATATACAGCCACCCAGTAGCCAGCATCAAATTAAATGGAAAGAAACTGAAGCAATCCCACTAAATTCAGGAACTAGATGTCTGCCCACTCTCTCTCTCTATCTTTTCAATATAGTACTTGAAGTTCTAGCTAGAGCAGTTAGACAACAAAGGAAGATCAAAGAGGTACAAATTGGAAAGGAAGAAGTCAAATATCACTATTTGCAGATGATATGATATAATACTTAAGTGACCTCAAAAATTCCACCAGAGAACTCCTAAAGCTGGCAAACAACTTTAGCAAAGTGACTGGATATAAAATTAAACACATTAGTAGCCTTCCTCTACTCAAAGGATAAACAGACTGAGAAAGGAATTAGAGAAATGACACTTTTTACAATAGTCACAAATAATGTTGCATACCTTGGTGTGACTCTAACCAAGCAAGTGAAAGATCTGTATGACAAGAACTTCAGGTCTCTGAAGAAAGAAATAGAAGAAAATCTCAGAAGGTGGAAAGATCTCCCATGCTCATGGATTGGCAGGATTAATATTGTAAAACTGGCCATCTTAATGGATACAGAAAATGTGGTACATTTACATAATAGAATACTACTCAGATATTAAAAACAATGAATTTATGAAATTTTTAAGCAAATGGATGGAACTAGAAAATATCATCCTGAGTGAGGTAACCCAATCACAAAAGAACACGCATGGTATGCACTCACCGATAAATGGATATTAACCCAGAAGCCTGTAATACCCAAGATACAACTCACAAAGCAAATGAAGCTCAAGAGGAAGGAAGAACAAAGTATGGATATTCTGGTCCTTCTTAGAAGAGGGTGCAAAATACCCATAGGAGGAGATACAGTGACAAAATGTGGAGCAGAGACTGAGGGAAAGACCATACAGAGAATGCTGCCCTCACCTTGTGATCCATCCCATATACAGTTACAAAACCCAGACACTGTTGTGGATGCCAACAAAGACTTGTTGATAGGAGCCTGATATAGCTGTCACCTGGGAGGCTCTGCCAGTGCATGACAAATACTGAGGGGGGTTACACTCTCAGTCACCCATTGAACTGAGCACAAGGTCTCCATTGGAGGAGCTAGAGAAAGGACCCAAGGAGCTGAAGACGTTTGCAGAGCCATAGGAGGAAAAACAATATGAACCACCCTGTACCCAAAGAGCTCGAACCAGGGAATAAACCATGAACCAAAGAGTATACATGGAGCGATCCATTGCTCCAGATGCATATGCAGCAAAGGATGGCCTTGTTGGACATCAAAGGAAGGAGAGGCCCTTGGACCTGAGAAGGCTAAATGCCTCAGTATAGGGGAATGCTAGAACAGGGAAGCTGGAGTGGGTGGATTGATGAGCAGGGGGAGTAGGGATGGGTTAGGGGATTTTCAGGTGGGGAGGAACCAAGAAAGGGGACAACATTTGAATTGTGAATAAGAATTTAATAGAAAGAAAGAAAAGTCTTCCTTTCCAGCCTTCATTTGCAGCATGGAACCAGGCAGCTCCACAGTCTTCTGTGCTTAGCCCACCAGAAGAGAATGATCTCCCAGCAGCGACTTCACTTCTGAATGCGGAGGTGACATCTCCACCTTCTCTCTGGAGGGGTACAGCTAGGGGCGCACAGGGCATATGATCATTGGAGCAGCTGGGACAGGAGTCTTCCCTTCTGGCTGCCATTTGCATCAGGGAACCAGACAGCTCCACAGCCTTCTGTGCATAGAAGAGAGTTGGTCTCCCAGGAGTACAGACACAGGTTTACAGGCCCATGGGAGGGGCAATCTCCAGCCAGAAACAAGAAGACCAACTAACTCCAGAAATAACCAGATGGCGAAAGGCAAGCACAAGAACCCTATCAACAGAAAACAAGGCTACTTGGCAACATCAGAGCCCAGTTCTCCCACCACAGCAAATCTCGGATACCCCAACACACTGGAAAAGCAAGAGTTGGATTTAAAGTCTCATCTCATGATGCTGTTATAGGACATCAAGAAGGACATAAATAACTCCCTTAAAGAAATACAGGAGAACATGGGTCAAATGGTAAAGGTCCTTAAAGAGGAAACACAAAAGTCCCTGAAAGAATTACAGGAGAACACAAACAAGCAAGTGAAGGAACTGAACAAAACCATCCAGGATCTAAAAATGGAAGTAGAAGCAATAAAGAAATCACAAAGTGAAACATCTCTGGATATAGAAAATCTTGGAAAGAATTCAGGAGTCATAGATGCAAGCATCAACAACAGAATATAAGAGATAGAAGAAAGAATCTCAGGGGCTGAAGATACCATAGAAAACATTGACTCAACAGTTAAAGAAAATGCAAAATGCAAAAAGCTCCTGAGCCAAAACATCCAGGAAATCCAGGACACAATGAGAAGAACAAACCTAAGGATTATAGGTAGAGAAGAGAGTGAAGATTTCCAACTTAAAGGGCCAGTAAATATCTTCAACAAAATTATAGAAGAAAATTTCCCTAACCTAAAGAAAGAGATGTCCATGAACATACAAGGAGCCTACAGAACTCCAAACAAACTGGACCAGACCAGAAAGTCCTCCCGGCACATAATAATCAAAACACCAAATGCACTAAACAAAGACAGAATATTAAAAGCAGTAAGAGAAAAAGGCCAAGTAACCTATAAAGGCAGGCCTATCAGAATTACACCAGACTTCTCACCTGAGACGATGAAAGCCAGAAGATCCTGGGCAGATTTCATACAGACCCTAAGAGAACACAAATGCCAGTCCAAACTACTACACCCAGCAAAACCATAGATGAAGAATCAATTACCATAGATGGAGAAAATAAGATATTCCTTGATAAAGCCAATTTTATACAATATCTTTCCACAAATCCAGCCCTACAAAGGATAATAGATGGAAAATGCCAACATGAGGAGGGAAACTATACCCTAGAAAAAGCAAGAAAGTAATGTTTTCCCAACAAACCCAAAAGAAAGTAACCACACAAACATAAAAAGAACATCAAAAATAACAGGAAGACTGGGCGGGAGCCTACCAGCTTTCCTTCCATGACCTCTGTTCCCGCAGACTGCACTGAAGA
Organism: Tokudaia tokunoshimensis; assembly: GCA_036184795.1. NCBI lineage: Eukaryota > Metazoa > Chordata > Mammalia > Rodentia > Muridae > Tokudaia > Tokudaia tokunoshimensis. The sequence goes on from BTHU01000003.1 coordinate 17,416,429, forward strand.
GACAGGTACCCCAGGCTCTCTCTCCCCAATATAACATCACTTGGGACACGGCCTGTTGGGGCTTCCATCTGCGCCCGAGAACGGGTCAGCGCTGTGGTCGTCTGGGTGCCAGATCGGCAGGCCATCGCGTCTACAGGGTGAGCGGTGCCACGGAGAGTGCCCTCCGCCATCTTTGCTCCAGTGACTGGGAAGTTGGGACAGCCAGGTTCTGAGACAGACAGGCATAATATCGCTTGGGTCTCGGGCGGCCTGTGTGTGTGCGGCTCCCAAGTGCTGGGCTGATATGCAGTAACCAGCGCGCCAGCTCTGCTGTGGGACTTCTGCCTGGCAGAGGGACCCCGCACTGGGCAGGAGCCTACCAGCTTTCCTTCCGCGACCTCTGTTCCCACAGACTGCACTGAAGCAACAGGTACCCCAGGCTCTCTCTCCCTAATATAACATCACTTGGGACACAGCCTGTTGGGGCTTCCGTCTGCGCCCGAGAACGGGTCAGCGCTGTGGTCGTCTGGGTGCCAGATCGGCAGGCCATCGCGTCTGCAGGGTGAGCAGCACCACGGAGAGTGTGCAGATTGCACTCCACCATCTTTGCTCCAGTGACTGGGAAGTTGAGACAGCCAGGTTCTGAGACAGACAGGCTTAATATCGCTTGGGTCTCGGGCAGCTTGTGTGTACGTGGATCCCAAGTGCTGGGCTGATCTGCAGTAACCAGTGTGCTAGCTCTGCTGTGGGACTTCTGCCTGGCAGAGGGACGCCCCCTCCCCCCCAGGAGAGATCACACACCCCTCCACAGGGCAGGAGCCTACCAGCCTCCCTTTGGCGACCTCTGCTCCAGGAATCCACTAGGCTGAGCCTTTGGATGTGCAAGGCCTCCCCAATATAAGATCACTTGGGGCAAGGCACATTAGGGCTCCAAAGTCACTCAGGAGCAGGCAGGCCCCAGAAATCGGTGCCAGGGGAATCCTGGCAATCCAGGGGGGCAGAAATAGCTTTGCAGGCTCACAGGAGGTCCAACCAACAGCCAGTGGCAGCAGGACCAACTAACATCAGAGGTATCCAGATGGCAAAAGGCAAACGTAGGAATGTTACTAACAGAAATCAAAGTAATGTGGGACCATCCGAACCCAACTCTCCAACAGCAGCAAATCCTGGATACCCCACCACACCCGAAAGACAAGATCTGGATTTAAAATCACTTCTCATGATGCTATTAGAGGATCACAAGAAGGGCACAAGTAAATCTCATAAAGAGTTACAGGAGACCATGAATCAATGGTTAGAAGCCCTTACAAAGGAAACACAAAAATCGCCTAGAGAAATGCGGGAGAACATGGATCAAAAGATGGAGGCGCACAAGGAGACAACGCAAAAATCGTTTAACGAGATGAATCAACGAGTAGATGCACTCACAAAGGAATCACAAAATTTGCATAAAGAAATGCAGAAGAATATGGGTCAACAGACGGATGCCCATAAGGAGGCAACACAAAAATTGCTTAAAGAAATGAATCAACGATTAGATGCCCTTACAAAGGAAACACGAGAACTGCTTAAAGAAATGCAGGAGACAATGGATCAACAGATGGAATCCCATGAGGAGGAAACACAAAAATCGCTCAGAGAAATGCAGGAGAACTTGGGTCAACAGGAAGAAATCCTGAAAGAGGCAATGCAAAAATACCTTAAAGAAATACAGGAAAATACAAACAAACAAGTGAAGGATCTCAGCAAATCCATCCAGGAACTAAAAAAGGAAGTAGAAACAACTAAGAAATCACAAAGGGAGACAACTTTGGAGATAGAAAACCTTGGGAAGAAATCAGGAGTCATAGATGCAAACATCAACAATAGAATACAAGAGATGGAAGAAAGAATCTCAGGTGCTGAAGATTCCATAGAAAGCATCGACTCAACAGTCAAAGAAAATGCAAAATGCAAAAAACGTGTAACCCAAAACATCCAGGAAATCCAGGACACAATGAGAAGACCAAACCTAAGGATTATAGGTATAGATGAGAGAGAAGATTTGCAACTTAAAGGGCCAGTAAACATCTTCAACAAAATTATGGAGGAAAACTTCCCTAACTTAAAGAGAGAGATGCCGATGAATGTACAAGAAGCCTACAGAACTCCAAACAGACTGGACCAGAACAGAAATACCTCCCATCACATAATAATCAAAACACCGAATGTTCTAAACAAAGAAAGAATACTAAAAGCAGTAAGAGAAAAGGGCCAAGTAACATACAAAGGAAGACCTATCCGAATCACATCAGACTTCTCACCAGAGACTATGAAAGCCAGAAGATCCTGGGCAGATCTCATGCAGACACTAAGACAGCAAAAATGCCAGCCTAGACTACTATACCCAGCAAAACTCTCAATCACCATAGATGGAGAGACCAAGATATTCCATGATAAAACCAAATTTTCACAATATCTTTCCACAAATCCAGCCCTGCAATGGATAATAGGTGGAAACCTCCAATACAGGGAGAGAAACAACACCCTGGAAAAAATGAGATAATAACCTTCTTGAATCAAACCCAAAGGTAGATAACCACTCAAACATAAAGATAGCGTCAAGAATGGCAGATGGCAATAATCACTATGCCTTAATCTCTCTTAATATCAATGGTCTCAATTCCCCAATTAAAAGACATAGACTAGCAGACTGGATACGTAAACAGGACCCAGCATTTTGCTGCATGCAGGAAACGCACCTCAGTGTCAAAGACAAACACTACCTCAGAGTAAAAGGCTGGAAAACAATTTTACAAGCAAATGGCCCCAAGAAACGAGGTGGAGTAGCCATCCTAATATCAGATAAAATTGATTTTCAACCTAAAGTCATCAAAAAAGACACAGAAGGACACTACATACTGATCAAGGGAAAAATCCACCATCAAGAACTCTCAATTCTGAATATCTATGCTCCAAATGCAAGGGCACCCTCATTCGTAAAAGAAACTTTACTAAAACTCAAAGCACACATCGCACCACACACAATAATAGTGGGTCACTTCAACACCCCGCTCTCTGAAATGGATCGTTCAGGAAAGCAGAAACTAAACAGGGACACAGTGAATCTAATTGAAGCCTTGGACCAAATGGAACTAACTGCTATATATAGAACATTTCATGCTAGAGCTAAAGAATACGCCTTCTTCTCAGCTCCTCATGGTACCTTCTCCAAAATTGACCATATAATTGGTCACAAATCAGACCTCAACAGATACAAGAAGATAGAACTAATCCCCTGCCTCCTATCAGATCCCTATGGAATAAGGGTGGTCTTCAATGGCAACAAAAACAAAAGAAAACCCACGTACACATGGAGGCTGAACAATGCTTTACTCAATGATAACTTGGTCAAGGTGGAAATAAAGAAAGAAATCAAAGACTTTTTGAAAGTTAATGAAAATGAAGGTACAACATACCCTAATTTATGGGACACAATGAAAGCAGTGCTAAGAGGAAAATTCATAGCCCTGAGTGCCGCCAAAAAGAAACGGGAGACAGCATACACTAACAGCTTAATGGCACACCTGAAAGCCCTGGAACAAAAAGAAGCAAATACACCAAAGAGGAGTAGAAGGCAGGAAATCATCAAACTCAGGGCTGAAATCAATCAAGTAGAAACAAATAAAACCATACAAAGAATCAACAAAACGAGGAGTTGGTTCTTTGAGAAAATCAACAAGATAGATAAGCCCTTAGCCAGACTAACCAGAGGGCACAGAGATAGTATCCAAATTAATAAAATCAGAAACGAAAAGGGAGAGATAACAACAGAAACTGAGGAAATTCAAAAAATCATCAGATCCTACTACAAAAACCTGTATTCAACACAACTAGAAAATCTTGAGGAAATGGACAGTTTCCTTGACAGATACCAAGTACCAAAATTAAATCAGGATCAAATAGACCATCTAAACAGTCCTATACGCCCTGAAGAAATAGAAGTTGTCATTGGAAGTCTTCCAACCAAAAAAAGCACAGGTCCAGATGGTTTTAGTGCAGAATTCTATCAGACTTTCAAAGAAGACCTAACACCAATACTCTTCAAACTGTTCCACAAAATACAAACAGAAGGAACACTACCCAACTCGTTCTATGAAGCCACAATTACACTAATACCAAAAGCACACAAAGATCCGACAAAGAAAGAGAATCTCAGGCCAATCTCTCTTATGAATATCGATGCAAAAATACTCAATAAAATTCTTGCCAACCGAATCCAAGAACACATCAAAACGATCATCCACCACGATCAAGTAGGCTTCATCCCAGGGATGCAGGGATGGTTCAATATAAGGAAATCCATCAATGTAATCCACTACATAAACAATCTCAAAGAAAAAAACCACATGGTCATCTCATTAGATGCTGAGAAAGCATTTGACAAAATTCAGCATCCTTTCATGCTAAAGGTCTTGGAAAGATCAGGAATTCAAGGCCCATATCTAAACATAGTAAAAGCAATTTACAGCAAACCGGTAGCCAGCATCAATCTAAATGGAGAGAAACTTGAAGCAATCCCACTAAAATCAGGGACTAGACAAGGCTGCCCTCTCTCTCCATATCTTTTCAATATAGTACTTGAAGTTCTAGCTAGAGCAATTAGACAACAAAAAGAGGTCAAAGGGATACAAATTGGAAAGGAAGAAGTCAAACTATCACTATTTGCAGGCGATATGATAGTATACATAAGCGACCCAAAGAACTCCACCAGAGAACTCCTACAGCTGATAAACGACTTCAGCAAATTGGCTGGATATAAAATCAACTCAAGCAAGTCAGAAGCCTTCCTATACTCAAAGGATAAGCAGGCTGAGAAAGAAGTAAGAGAAATAATACCCTTCACGATAGCCACAATCCATATTAAGTATCTTGGCATGACTCTAACCAAAGAAGTGAAAGATCTGTATGACAAGAACTTCAAGTCTCTGAAGAAAGAAATTGAAGAAGACCTCAGAAGATGGAAAAATCTGCCATGGTCATGGATTGGCAGGATTAATATAGTAAAAATGAGCATCTTACCAAAGTAATACACAGATTCAATGCAATCCCCATCAAAATCCCAACTCAATTCTTCATAGTTAGAAAGAGCAATTCAAAAATTCATCTGGAATAACAGAAAACCCAGGATAGCTAAAACTATTCTCAAGAGTAAAAGAACCTCTGAGGGAATCAGTATCCCGGACCTCAAGCTGTACTACAGAGCAATAGTGTTAAAAACCGCATGGTATTGGTACAGTAACAGACATGTAGATCAATGGAACAGAATTGAAGACCCAGAAATGAATCCACACTCCTATGGTCACTTGATCTTTGACAAAGGAGCTAAAACCATCCAGTGGAAAAAAGAGAGCCTTTTCAACAAATGGTGCGGGCTCAGCTGGAGGTCAACATGCAGAAGAATGCAAATTGACCCATTCTTATCTCCTTGCACTAAGCTCAATTCTAAGTGGATCAAAGATCTCCACATAAAACCAGACACACTGAAACTAATAGAAGGGAAACTAGGGAAGAACCTTGAACATATGGGCACAGGGGAGAATTTCCTGAACAGAACTCCAATAGCTTATGCTCTAAGATCAAGAATAGACAAATGGGACCTCATTACATTACAAAGTTTTTGCAAGGCAAAAGACACTGTCAAAAAGACAAAGCGGCAACCAACTAACTGGGAAATGATCTTTACCAACCTTACATCCGACAGAGGGTTAATATCCAATATATACAAAGAACTCAAGAAGTTAAACTCCAGAGAGGCAAGTAACCCTATTAAAAATGGGGTACAGAGCTAAACAAAGAGTTCTCACCTGAAGAATATCTAATGGCTGAGAAGCACCTAAAGAGATGTTCATCATCCTTAGTCATTAGGGAAATGCAAATCAAAACAACCCTGAGATTCCGTCTCACACCAGTCAGGATGGCTAAGATCAAAAACACAGGAGACAGCAGTTGGCGAGGATGTGGAGAAAGAGGAACACTCCTCCACTGCTGGTGGAATTGCAAGCTGGTACAACCACTCTGGAAAGCAGTCTGGCTGTTCCTCCTAAAACTGGGCATGACACTCCCGGAGGATCCGGCTATACCACTCCTGGGCATATACCCAGAGGCTTCCCCTGCATGCAATAAGGACACATGCTCCACTATGTTCATAGCAGCCTTATTTATAATAGCCAGAAGCTGGAAAGAACCCAGATGTCCCTCAACGGAGGAATGGATTCAGAAGATGTGGTATATCTACACAATGGAATACTACTCTGCAATTAAAAACAATGAATTCACGAAATTCCTAGGCAAATGGTCAGATCTTGAAAATATCATCCTTAGTGAGGTAACCCAATCACAAAAGAACACACATGGTATGCAGTCACTGATAAGGGGATAGTAACCCAGAATCTCGGAATACCCTAGACACAATCCGCATATCAATAGATTTCTAAGAAGATGGAAGGAGAGACCCCTGGTCCTGGAAAGACTGGATGTAGGGGAACGCCAGGACAGAGTAACGAGAGGGGGTTGAATGGAGAAAAGAGGGAGGGAAGGGGGCTTATGGGACTTTCGGGGAGGGATGAAACGGGAAAGGGGAAGTGATTTGCAATGTAAATTAAAAAAATAAATTAAAATAAATAATAAAAAGAAAACAAAAATATCAGGAAGCAACAATCACTATTCCTTAATATTTTATAACGTCAATAGACTCAACTCCCCAACAAAAAACAGTCTAACAGAGATGTTTTTCATGTGGATCTTCGATTTTATCAGAAAATGTTTGTGACTCCTCTTTCAATTTAGTAATGCTTTTTGTGTCTACCATTTTGACTGTATTATTTTCCATGACAATCTTTAATTTTAACATTTTTTCTGTGTATTTCTTCGATTTTGTTGGAGGTGTTTTTCATGTAGATCTTTGGTCTTGTGTGTGTGTGTGTGTGTGGGTGTTTGTAGTACCTCTTTCAATCAATTTAGGAATGTTTTTGTGCCTACAATTTTGTTAGTATAATTGTCTATGATAATCTTCAATTTTAATGTTTTTTTGTATTTTTCTTCCATTTTATCAGAAGTATTTTCCATGTGGATCTTCAGTTTTATCAGACAATGTCTATAATTTTACTTTCAATCAACTTAGGAACATTTTTATACCTTCCATTTTATCTGTATAATTTTCCATGTAATAGTCAGTTTTAACATGTTTTTCTATATATTTCTTGAATTTTTTTCAGGAATATTTTCCTTGTAGATCTTCAATTTTATCTGAAAGTGTTTATAATTCCACTTTCAAAATACTTAGGAATATTTTTATGCCTACCATTTCATCTGTATAATTTTTCCATGAAATACTCAATTTTAACACACTTTTTATATATTTCTTCAATTTTATCAGAGATATTTTCCATGTAAATCTTCAATTTTATCAGAAAATGTTTATAATTTCACTTTCAATCAACTTAGAAATATTTTTATACCTGCCATTTTATCTGTATAATTTTCCACGATAATCTTCAATTTTAATGTTTTTTCCATAGATTTTTTTCAATTTTATCAGAAATATTTTCCCTGTAAATCTTCAATTTTATCAGAAAATGTTTATAATTCTACTTTCAATCAACTTAGGAATATTTTAATTCCTACCAATGTATCTGTATAAATTTCTTCAATTTTATCAGAGATATTTTCCATGTAAATCTTCAATTTTATAAGAAAATGTTTTTTCAATTTAGGAATATTTTTATGCCTACCATCTTATTTGTATAATTTTTCATGAAATAGTCAGTTTTAATGTGTTTTTCTATATATTTCTTGAGTTTTATCAGAAATATTTTCTTTGTAGATTTTCAATTTTATCAGAAAATGTTTATAAGTCCACTTTCAATCAACATAGGAATATTTTTATGTCTACCATTTTATCTGTATAATTTTTCCATGAAATACTCAATCTTAAACGTGTTTTTCTATATATTTCTTCAATTTTATCAGAGATATTTTCCATGTATATTTACACAATGGAATACTACTCAGAAATTAAAAACAATGAATTCATGAAATTCTTAGGCAAATGGGGAACAGGAGGAGGGAAGAGGGCTCATGGGACTTTCAGGGATGGGGGGAACCTGGAAAGGGGAAATTATTTGGAATGTAAATAAAGAATATAGAACATAAAAATAATAAAAACAAACAAAGAAAAAAATGGCCATCTTGCCAAAAGCAATTTACAGATTCAATGTAATCCCCATCAAAATTCCAAATCAATTCTTCATAGAGTTATAAAGAGTAATTTGCAAATTCATTTGAAATAACAAAAAACACAGGATAGCAAAAGGATTCTCAACAATAAAAGAACTTCTAGGGGAATCACCGTCCCTGACCTCAAGCTGTATTACAGAGCAATAGTGATAAAAACTGTAGGGTATTGGTATACAGACAGGCAGGAAGGTCAATGGAATAGAATTGAATACCCCAAATGAACCCACACACCTCTGGTCACTTGATCTTTGACAAAAGAGCTAACGCCATCCAGGGGAAAAAAGACAGCATTTTTAACAAATGATACTGTTTCAACTCGTGGTCAGCATGTAGAAAAATGTAAATAGACCCTTTCTTATCTCCTTGTGCAAAGCTCAAGTCCAAGTGGATCAAAGACCTCCACCTAAAATCAGATACACTGAAACTTATAGGGGAGAAAATGGGGAAGAGCCTCGAACACATGGGCACATGGAAAAATTTCCCGAACAGAACACCAATTGTTTATGCTCTAAGATCAAGAATTGACAAATGGGACTTCATAAAACTGCAAAGCTTCTGTAAGGCAAAGGACACTGTCAATAGGATGAAATGGCAAGCAGCAGATTTGGAAAATATCTTTACCAATCCTAAATCTTATAGAATGCTTGTATCCAATGTATACAAAGAACTCAAGAAGGTAGACTCCAGAGAATCAAGTAACCCTATTAAAAAATGTGCTACAGTGCTAAACAAAGAATTTTCATCTGAGGAATACCAAATGGTTGAGAAGCACCTAAAAAAGTATTCAACATCCTTAGTTATCAGGGAAAGTGCAAAGCAAAACAACACTGAGATTCCACCTCACACCAGTCAGAATGGCTAAAATCAAAAAACTCAGGTGATAGCAGATCCTGGTGAGGATTTGGGGAAAGAGGATCACTCCTCCATTGCTGGTGGGATTGCAAGCTGGTATAACCACTCTGGAAATCAGTTTGGTGGCTCCTCAGAAAACTGGACATAGTACTACCTGAAGACCCAGCTATACCACTCCTGCGCATATACCCAGAAGATTCTCCAACATGTGTTAAGGACTCATGATCCACTATGTTCATAGAAGCCTTATTTATAATAGCCAGAAGCTGGAAAGAATCCAGATGTCCTTCAACAGAGGAATGGATACAGAAAATGTACATTTACACAATGGAGTACTATTCAGCTATTAGAACGAACTCATGAAATTCTTAGGCAAATGGATGTAACTAGAAAATATCATCCTGAGTGAGGTAACCCAATCACAAAAGAACACACACAGTACACACTCACTGATAAGTGGATATTAATTCAGAAGCTCAGAATATCCTATACAATTCACAGACCACATGAAGCTCAAGAAGAAGAAAGAACAAAGTGTTGGTGCTTCAGTTCCTCTAAGAAGGTGAACAAAATACTCACAGGAGCATATATGGAGAGCAGAGCAGAAGGAAATAGAGCAGAGACTGAAGGAAAGCTCATTCAGAGACTGTCCCACCTGAGGATTCATCCCATATACAGTCACCAAACACAGACACTATTGTGGATGCCAACAAATGCTTGCTAAAAGGAGCCCAATATGGCTGTCTCCTGATAGGCTCTTCCAGAGTCTTACAAATACAGAGGCAGATGCTCAAAGCTAACCATTGGGCTGAGTGCAGGGTCCCCAATGGAGGAGTTAGAGAAAGGATTGAAGGAGCTGAAGGGGTTTACAACCCCTTCATAGGAAGAACAACAATATCAACCAATCAAATCCCCAGAGCTCCCAGGGACTAAGCCCTCAATGAAGGAGTAAACATGGCTCCAGCTGCATATGTAGCAGAGGATGGCCTTGTCAGGCATCAATGGGAGGAGAGGTCCTTGGTCCTATCAAGGCTCAATAAATGTCCCAGTGTAGGGGAATCAAGGGCAGGGATCTGTGTGTGGGATGAAGCAGGGGGAGGGAGGATGGGATAGGGGGTTTCTGGATAGGAGGATGGAAAGGGGTGGAACTGGGAAAGGGGATAACATTTGAAACATAAATAAAGAAAATATCTAATAAAAAAAGGGGAAAAAACTCTTATCAGGGCCATCACTGTTTTGATTGTGAAGATTCTGTGGTTTTGGTTAGCTAGGGCTGAAGAATCAGCTGTGATTAACAAGATACCAGAACTACTAAAAAACCTTTGCATTACTTGGAATATTGATGCTGGTTAGCTGGAGCTAAGAAATTAGCAGTGGTGCCATCCCTGGGCTTGTAGTCTTGGCTTCTATAAGAGAGCAAGCTGAGCAAGCCAGGGGAAGCAAGCCAGTAAGAAACATCCCTTCATGGCCTCTTCATCAGCTCCTGCTTCCTGACCTGCTTGAGTTCCAGTCCTGACTTCCTTTGGTGATGAACAGCAACGTGGAAGTGTAAGCTGAATAAATCCTTTCCTCGCTACCCCCCAAATTAAAATTTGTAAGTTTTTTAAAAAAAAAAATAAAAGAAGTCTGGTGTAATTCTGATAAGTCTACCTGTATATATTACTTGACATTTTCCCCTTACTGCTTTCAATATTCTTTCTTTGTTTTATGCATTTGGTGTTTTAATTATTATGTGATGAGAGGAATTTATTTTCTGGTCCCATCTGTGGTGTTCTGTAGGCTTCTTGTATGTTTATGGACATTTCTTTCTTCAGGTTAGGAAAGTTTTCTTCTATAATTTTGTTGAAGATGTTTGCTGCTCTTTGAATTGGGACTGAATTGCTCTTCAGTCTCTCCTATACCTATTATTTTCAGGATCAGTCTTTTCACTGTGTCCTGGATTTCTTAAAAGTTTTGAGATAGGAGCTTTTTGCTTTTTGTATTTCCCTTGACTGTTGTGTGGATGTCTTCTATTATATCTTCCGCTGCTGAGATTCTTCTGTCTCTTGTATTCTGTTGGTGATGCTTGTATCTGTGACTCTTGTTATCTTTTCTAGGTTTTCCATCTCCAAGGCTGCCTCCCTTTGAGTTTTCTTTAATGATTCTATTTCCATTTTTAGATCCTGGACAGTTTTGTTCAATTCCTTCACTTGTTTGGTTGTGTTCTCTGGTAATTCTTTAAGGGATATTTATGTGTTTCCTCTTTAAGGGCTTCTACTTGTTTACTTGTATTCTCCTGTATTTCTTTAAGGGAGTTATTTATGTCCTTAAAATCCTCTATCATCTTCATGAAATGAGAGTTTAGATCTGAATCTTACTTTATAGATTTGTTGGGGTATCCAGGACTTGATGTTCTGGGAGAACTGGGTTCTGATGTTGTCAAGTCAAACTGGTTTCTGTTGCTTATGTTCTTATGCTTGCCTCCCGCCATCTTATTATCTTTGGTGTTATCTGTCCTCCCTGTCTCTGACTGGAGACTGTCCTTTCTGTGAGCTTGTGATTCTGTTATCCTGGATGTGTTTGAGCACCAGGTGAGTCAAGCTGCAACTGTGATGTGGGCTGTGTGGGATCGGGTCCAGTACTGGGGGTCTACTCCTGGCACAGGTGGGAACCGGAAGGCTGCAGTATCTCTTCTAATTCCCCTTATTTAATTTTGGTTTGAAGTTCATTTTGCCAGATATTAGAATGGTTATATCAGCTTGTGTCTTAGGTTCATTTGCTTGAAAAATCTTTTCCAGCCCTTTACAGTGAGATATTGTCTATCTTTGTTGCTGAAGAGTCTTTCTTGCATGCAACCAAAGGATGGCGCTTTTTTTTTCTTGTATCCACTTTGTTAATCTGTGTCTTCTTATTTGGAAACTGAGTCCATTGATATTGAGAAATATTAATGACCAACAATTGACAAGCCCTGGGTTTTTGTTTGTTTGTGTTTGTTTGTTGTTGTTTTTGATGGTAGTGGTGGTGGTGGTGTGTGTGTGTGTGTGTGTGTATGTGTGTGTGTGTGTATGTGTGTGTGTGTGTATGTGTGTATGTGTGTGTGTATGTGTGTGTGTATGTGTGTGTGTATGTGTGTATGTGTGTGTGTGTGTGTGTATGTGTGTGTGTGTGTGTGTGTGTGTATGTCCCCCTCTTTTGTTTTTGGTGCTATGAGATAATTTATTTCATGAGCTTTTACGGTTGTAGTTAATCTCCTTGACTTGGATATTTCCTTTTAGAACCTCTGTAGTGCTGGGTTTGTTGATAGATATTGTCTAAATTTGACTTTATCATGGAATATCTTGTGGTTGAGTAGGTTGTCTCTACTCAAGTAAGTGGCTAGATTCTGGTGGCCCTTGTGGCCTGAGATGGCAGCTGGATTTCTGGCAACTATGGAGGTCTCTAATAGAGAAGGGGGTCCTCCAGTTGAGGAATTGGATTGGGAGATCAGGAGGACAGGAGTAGTGATAGGGTGGGCGGCCACTGATAGGGTGAGAGAACAGGGGAGTTGGTCAGTGGGTTTCCTTACTTGGACTTTTATCAGCCTGCATGATCTCTTGTAGAGACCACGCTGAAGTCTTAACACAAAACAAAAGTCTGGGTTCTAAAAATAGCTACATAAAAATTCTGACATGGCATAAATGAGCAATAAAACGTTGTTAGAGCAGTGTAAGTTTTCTCTTGCTCCCCCAGTCTGTCGTTACTGTACAATGCCCTTCTGGTATTAACAGTACTTCAAGTTACAGGTAACCTTCACATTTGATCCCTGAGGCAGTCATAGTGATGTAAGTCAACTAAGACTCACTAAGATTAGTAATGATGAAATGCTTTGATTGAAGTAGAACAGAAACAAGAACATAAATATACATCAATTCCCTGAAATACTCTTGTGATGCATTGTAACCCAGCAGTAAAGTCTGAGGGAGAAGCACCAGAAGTGGAATGTGGAGGATAAAACCATTATATGATGCTCATGTGTAAAGCTTTGCTGTAGCATTTACTGTGTGGCAAGATGGATTTTATACACTGATGGTGCTGTAGTCAACAACAAGAACAGGAACAAGAACAAGAACAAGAACAACATAAAAAAAAGGACTAGATCAATTGGGTCTTATATTCAAGGCAAATATGCACAATAAACAACACTCATAGGTAGTAATGAAAGTGATGGACACTAGATGGCACACTTTGCTGTCTGATTTTTATGGTTCTATTTGGTGCTTTGAATGGGCTAATGCTCTTGAGTTGGAGACACATCACTAAAGAAAGATGCATTTGGATGGATTTGGTAGGTTTTCACTCTTCTTATCTCTTGCCTTCTATTTTTAATTCTTTTCTTTTTCTCTACTGCTTGTCTGTTCAGGGAATGTGGTTAACACATGCTAAGGAGATGTGATGGCATAGTGCATGGGTGAATAAATACACCCTTCCTAAGGAAGAAAGAGTCTCCCCTCTCTTTCTAGGGCATTTTCTGTGAATATGTGTTTATTAACTTTATTCACCATTTGACAGTTACCTATTCCAAATTCTTTGAAATTTCTTTCTTTCTTTTTTTCTGTGTAAGAATGTTTGGCCTGCATGTATGTATGTGTATCATGTACATGTGTGATGCCCATGGAGGTCTGAAGCCGGCATCAGATCCTATAGAACTGGAGAAGATGGTTGTAAGGTACCTGGTGGGTGATGGGACTCAAACATAGGTCTCCTGGAGGATCAATCAGTGTGCTTAACTACTGAACCATCTATCTAGCCCCTAATTCCCAATTCATGTTGCTGTTGAACAAAGAGTTCTGAATAAATAATCTCTGTAGCATAGGCAACTGTGGTTGTCTTTGTGATCTTACCTAACTTTCTAGGGAGACTGTTTCTGACCTAAGCTGGGATCTCTGTAATAAAATATGAGAGAGTAAGTTGAGTATTTTCTTTTAATTTTCTATATATTTTTTATTTACATTCCGAATGATTTCCCTTTTCCTGGTTCCTCCCTCCCTGAAAGTCCCATAAGCCCTCTTCCCTCTCCCTGTTCCCCATTCAATCCCCTCTCGCTTCTCTGTCCTGGTATTCCCCTACATCCAGTCTTTCCAGGAACAGGGGTCTCTCATTTCATCTTCTTGGAAATCTATTGATATGTGAATTGTGTCTTGGGTATTCCAAGTTTCTGGATTAATATCCCCTTATCAGTGACTGCATACCATGTGTGTTCTTTTGTGATTGGGTTACCTCACTAAAGATGATATTTTGCAGTTCTGACCATTTGCCTAAGAATTTCTTGAATTCATTGTTTTTAATTGCAGAGTAGAATTCCATTGTGTAGATATACCACATCTTCTGAATCCATTCCTCCGTTGAGGGACATCTGGGTTCTTTCCAGCTTCTGGCTATTATAAATAAGGCTGCTATGAACATAGTGGAGCATGTGTCCTTATTGCAAGGAGGAAGCCTCTGGGTATATGCCCAGGAGTGGTATAACAGGATCCTCCTGGAGTGTCATGACCAGTTTTCTGAGGAACCACCAGACTGCTTTCCAGCTTGCAATCCCACCAGCAGTGGGGGAATGTTCTTCTTTCTCCACATCCTCGCCAACAACTGCTGTCTCCTGTGTTTTTGATCTTAGCCATTCTGACTGGTGTGAGGTGAAATCTCAGGGTTGTTTTGATTTGCATTTCCCTAATGACTAAGGATGATGAATATTTTTTTAGGTGCATCTCAGACATTAGATAGTCTTCAGGTGAGAACTCTTTGTTTAGCTCTGTACCCCATTTTTAATAGGCTTATTTGGCTCTCTGGAGTCTAACTTCTTGAGTTCTTTGTATATATTGGATATTAGCCCTCTGTTGGATGTAGGGTTGGTAAAGATCTTTTCCCAGTTTGTTGACTGCCACTTTGTCTGTTTGACAGTGTCCTTTGATTTACAGAAACGTTGGAGTTTTATGAGGTCTCATTTGTCAATTCTTGATCTTAGAGCATAAGCTATTGGTGTTCTGTTCAGGCAATTTTCCCCTGTGCCCATATGTTCAAGGTTCTTCTCTAGTTTCCTTTCTATTAGTTTCAGTGTGTCTGGTTTTATGTGGAGGTCCTTGATCCACTTGGAATTGAGCTTAGTGCAAGGAGATAAGAATGGGTCAATTTGCATTCTTCTGCATGCTGACCTCCAGTTGAACCAGCACCATTTGTTGAAAAGGCTCTCTTTTTTCCACTGGATGGTTTTAGCTCCTTTGTCAAAGATCAAGTGACCATAGGAGTGTGGATTCATTTCTGGGTCTTCAATTCTGTTCCATTGATCTGCATGCCTGTCACTGTACCAATGCCATGCAGTTTTTTTAACACTATTGCTCTGTAGTACAGCTTGAGGTCCGGGATACTGATTCCCCCAGAAGTTCTTTTACTCTTGAGAATAGTTTTAGCTATCCTGGGTTTTCTGTTATTCCAGATGAATTTTTGAATTGCTCTTTCTAACTATGAAGAATTGAGTTGGGATTTTGATGGGGATTGCATTGAATCTGTGTATTACTTTTGGTAAGATGCTCATTTTTACTATATTAATCCTGCCAATCCATGAGCATGGCAGATTTTTCCATCTTCCGAGGTCTTCTTCAATTTCTTTCTTCAGAGACTTGAAGTTCTTGTCATACAGATCTTTCACTTGTTTGGTTAGAGTCACGCCAAGATACTTAATATGGTTTGTGGCTATCGTAAAGGGTATTATTTCTCTTACTTCTTTCTCAGCCTGCTTATCCTTTGAGTATAGGAAGGCTTCTGACTTGCTTGAGTTGATTTTATATCCGGCCACTTTGCTGAAGTCGTTTATCAGCTGTAGGAGTTCTCTGGTGGAGTTCTTTGGGTCGCTTATGTATACTATCATATCGTCTGCAAATAGTGATAGTTTGACTTCTTCCTTTCCAATTTGTATCCCTTTGACCTCCTTTTGTTGTCTAATTGCTCTAGCTAGAACTTCAAGTACTATATTGAAAAGATAAGGACATAAAGGGCAGACTTGTCTAGTCCCTGATTTTAGTGGAATTGCTTCAAGTTTCTCTCCATTTAGATTGATGTTGGCTACGGGTTTGCTGTAAATTGCTTTTACTTTGTTTAGATATGGGCCTCAAATTCCTGATCATTCCGAGACCTTTACCATGAAAGGATGCTGAATTTTGTCAAATGCTTTTTCAGCATCTAATGACATGACTATGTGGTTTTTTTTGAGATTGTTTATGTAAAGGATTACATTGATGGATTTCCTTATATTGTACCATCCCTGCATCCCTGGGATAAAGCTGACTTGATTGTGGTGAATGATCATTTTGATGTGTTCTTGGATTCGGTTGGCAAGAATTTTATTGAGTATTTTTGCATCGATATTCATAAGAGAAATTGGTCTGAGATTCTCTTTCTTCATCAGATCTTTTTGTGATTATGGTATCAGCGTGATTGTGACTTCATAGAACGAGTTGGGTAGTGTTTCTTCTGTTTCTGTTTTGTGGAATAGTTTGAAGAGTATTGGTGTTAGGTCTTCTTTGAAGGTCTGTTAGAATTCTGCACTAAAACCATCTGAATCTGTGCTTTTTTTGGTTGGAAGACTTCCAATGACCACTTCTATTTCTTCAGGGGTTATAGGATGGTTTAGATGGTCTATTTGATCCTGATTTAATTTTGGCATTTGGTATCTGTCTAGGAAATTGTCCATTTCCTCCAGATTTTCTAGTTGTGTTGAATACAGGCTTTTGTAGTAGGATCTGATGATTTTTTGAATTTCCTCAGTTTCTGTTGTTATCTCTCCCTTTTCGTTTCTGATTTTGTTAATTTGGATACTGTCTCTGTGCCCTCTGGCTAGTCTGGCTAAGGGCTTATGTATCTTGTTGATTTTCTAAAAGAACGAACTCCTAGTTTTGTTGATTCTTTGTATGGTTTTATTTGTTTCTACTTGATTGTTTTCAGCCCTGAGTTTGATGATTTCCTCCCTTCTACTCCTCTTGGGTGTATTTGCTTCTTTTTGTTCCAGGGCTTTCAGGTGTGCCATTAATCTGCTAATGTATGCTCTCTCCTGTTTCTTTTTGAAGGCACTCAGGGCTATGAATTTTCCTCTTAGCACTGCTTTCATTGTGTCCCATAAATTAGGGTATGTTGTGCCTTCATTTTCATTAAATTTAAAAAGTCTTTGATTTCTTTCTATTTATTCCTTGACCAAGGTATCATTGCGTAGAGCATTGTTCAGCCTCCACGTGTATGTGGGCTTTCTGTTGTTTTCATTGATATTGAAGACTACCCTTATTCCATAGTGATCTGATAGGAGGCATGGGATTAGTTCAATCTTCTTATTTCTGTTGAGGTCTGTCTTGTGACCAATTATATGGTCGATTTTGGAGAAGGTACCATGAGGTGCTGAGAAGAAGGTATATTCTTTTGCTTTAGGATGAAATGTTCTATATATATCTGTTAGTTCCATTTGGTCCAAGGCTTCAATTAGTTTCACTGTGTCCCTGTTTAGTTTCTGGTTTCCTGAATGATCTATTTCAGAGAGTGGGGTGTTGAAGTCACCCACCATTATTGTGTGAGGTGCGATGAGTGCTTTGAGCTTTAGTAAAGTTTCTTTTATGAATGAGGGTGCCCTTGCATTTGGAGCATAGGTGTTCAGAATTGAGAGTTCTTCTTGGTGGATTTTTCCTTTCACCAGTATGTAGTGTCTTTCCATGTCTTTTTTGATGACTTTAGGTTGAAAGTCAATTTTATCTGATATTAGGATGTCTACTCTGGCTTGTTTCCTGGGATCATTTGCTTGTAAAATTGTTTTCCAGCCTTTTACTCTGAGGTAGTGTTTGTCTTTGACACTGAGGTGCGTTTCCTGCACGCAGCAAAATGCTAGGTCCTGTTTAGGTATCCAGTTTGTTAGTCTATGTCTTTTTATTAGAGAAGTGAGACCATTGATATTAAGAGAGATTAAGGGATAGTGATTATTGCCACCTGCTATTCTTGACGCTATCTTTATGTTTGAGTGGTTATCTACTTTTGGGTTTGATGAAAGAAGGTTACTATCTCGTTTTTTCCAGGGTGTATTTTCTCTCCTTGTATTGGCAGTTTCCACCTATTATCCTTTTCAGGTCTGGGTTTGTGGAAAGATATTGTGTAAATTTGGTTTTATCATGGAATATCTTGGTCTCTCCATTTCTGGTGTCAGAGTTTTGCTCGGTATAGTAGTCTGGGCTGGCATTTGTGTTCTTCTCTTAGAGTCTGTATGAGATGTGCCCAGGATCTTCTATATATATGTTACTTGGCCTTTTTTTCTTACTGCTTTTAATATTCTTTCTTTGTTTAGTGCATTTGGTGTTTTGATTATTATGTGATGGGAGGTATTTCTGTTCTGGTCCAGTCTGTTTGGAGTTCTGTAGGCTTCTTGTATGTTCATCGGCATCTCTCTCTTTAGGTTAGGGAAGTTTTCCTCATAATTTTGTTGAAGATATTTACTGACCCTTTAAGTTGCAAATCTTCACTCTCATCTATACCTATAATCCTTAGGTTTGGACTTCTCATTGTGTCCTGGATTTCCTGGATGTTTTAGGTTACACGGGTTTTCATTTTGCATTTTGACCGTTGAGTCGATGCTTTCCATGGTATTTTTAGCATCTGAGATTCTGTCTTCCATGTCTTGTATTCTATTGTTGATGTTTGCATCTGTGACCCCTGATTTCTTCCCAAGGTTTTCTATCTCCAAAGTTGTCTCCATTTGTGATTTCTTAGTTGTTTCTACTTCCTTTTTTAGATCCTGGATGGATTTGCTCAATTCTTTCACTTGTTTGTTTGTATTTTCCTGTATTTCGTTAAGATATTTTTGCATTTCCTCTTTCAGGATTTCTGCCTGTTGACCCAAGTTCTCCTGTATTTCTCTAAGCAATTTTTGT
Source organism: Tokudaia tokunoshimensis (assembly GCA_036184795.1). Lineage (NCBI taxonomy): Eukaryota > Metazoa > Chordata > Mammalia > Rodentia > Muridae > Tokudaia > Tokudaia tokunoshimensis. The sequence goes on from BTHU01000003.1 coordinate 17,435,445, forward strand.
GTTTCCTCCTCATGAGCTTCCATCTGTTGACTCATATTCTCCTGCATTTCTTTAAGCAATTTTTGTCTTTCCTTTGTAAGGACATCTACCCATTGATTCATGTTCTCCTGTATTTCTTTAAGTGATTTTTGTGTTCCCTCCTTATGGGCCTCCATCTGTTGACCCATATTCTCCTGCATTTCTTTAAGCAATTTTTGTGTTTCCTTTGTAAGGGCTTCTTCCTGTTGATTCATGTTCTCCTGTATTTCTTTATGAGATTTATTTACGTCCTTCTTGAAATCCTCTAATAGCATCATGCAAAGTGATTTTAAATCCAGGTCTTGCCTTTCGGGTGTGATGGGGTATCCAGGACTTGCTGCTGTCGGAGAGTTGGGTTCAGATGGTACCACATAGCCCTGATTTCTGTTAGTAATGTTCCTTCGTTTGCCTTTTGCCATATGGTTATCTCTGGTGTTAGTTTGTCCTGCTGTCATTGGCTGTTGCTTAAACCTCCTGTGAGCCTGCAAGGCTATTTCTGCCCCCCTGAATGGCCAGGTTTCCCCTGCCACCGATTGCTGAGGGGCTGCCTTGCTCCTGTGTGACTATGGAGCCCTGATGTGCCTTGCCCCAAGTGATGTTATTCTTGGGAAATCCCTGTGTACCTGGAGACTCAGTGTAGTCAATCCCCGGAGCAGAGGTGGCTAAGGGGAAGCTGATGTGCTCTCTCCCGGCGTGGGTCCCTCTGCAGGGCAGATGTCTGATAGCAGAGCTGGTGCATAGATAACCACAGAACTGCCCAGCTCTTAGGTGTAGGGAGTACACCAGCTGGCTGTCACCCAAGCGATGTTATGCTCGGTTATCCCTGCACCCGGAGGTCCCAACTGCTCTGTTGCCAGATCAGAGATGGCGGAGGGTACTGTGCTACCTCTCGGCGCAGATCTCTCTGCAGGGCAGATGTCCCATAGCAGAGCTGGCACCCAGATGACCACAGATCTGCCCCGCTCTTGGGCGCAGATGGAAGCCTAGCAGGCTGTGTCCCAAGCGATGTTATACTTGGGGAATCCCTGCGTACCTGGAGACTCAGTGTAGTCAATCCCCAGAGCAGAGGTGGCTAAGGGCAGGCTGGTGCACTCTCTCCCTGTGTGGGTTGCTCTGCAGGGCAGATGTCCCACAGCGGAGCTGGTGCGTAGATGACCACAGAACTGCCCAGTTCTTGGTTTCAGGGAGCACACCAGCTGGCTGTGACCCAAGCGATGTTATGCTCGGTTATCCCTGCACCTGGAGGTCCCAACTGCTCTGTTGCCAGATCCTTTCCTAGGCTTTATATCTCCAGGGTTGTCTCCCTTTGTGATTTCTTTATTATATCTATTTACATTTTTAGATCCTGGATGGTTTTGCTCATTTCCTTTGCCTGTTTGATTTTGTTTTCCTGTAATTATTTAAGGGTTTTTTTTTCTTTTTTTGTGTTTCTTCTTTAAGGGCTTCTACCTGTTTACATGTGTTCTCCTGTATTTCTTTAAGGGAGTTATTTATGTCCTTCTTAAAGTCCTCTATCATCATCATGAGAAGTGATTTTAGATCTGAATCTTGCTTTTCTGGTGTGATAGTTTATCCAGGACTTACTATGGTGGAAGAATTGGGTTTTGCTGATGTCACCTTACCCTTGTTTCTATTGCTTATGTTCTTATGCTTGCCTTCTGCCATCTGGTTTTCTCTAGTGCTACCTGTCCTCACTATATCTGACTGGAGCCTGTCCTTCCTGTGATCCTGGTTGTGTCAGAACTCTTCAGAGTCAAGCTGTCTCTGTGATTCTGTGATTCTGGGATCCTAAGATCCTGGGAGTGCCCAAGCTCCTAGGAGTCAAGCTGTCTCTGGAACCCTGAGATCCTGGTGTGACCAAGCTCCTTTAATCTTGTGATTCTGTGATTCTGGGCATTTTAGAGCACCTGGGAGTGGAGATTCCTATGGGTATTGTGGGATTGGCTGTGGAGTTTGTGCCCAAGATTTACTCAGGGCACTGGCCCAGACAGACTGGAGGTAACCCATGCCACTGGTCTGGCAGAGATCCTGTTTCCCTGGGTCCCACTGTTCCATTAACTCCCTCAATTATATTTTCATCAGCTTTCTGTGTTCTATGGTTTCCTTTACTAACAAAGCTTGGCTGACCTCGTTTCTGTAATGAACTCAGTTCTTCTTTCCTATAATTCTACAGTGCCTGGATTAAAGGATTGGGTCACCATCCCCGGACTTTTCTTTTCACACGTTGGAAGCTTAGCTTGGTGTAGTCTTGCCCTGAGGCCACTGCTCCCTTTATTCCATTTAATATCAAGATTTCCTTTGCTCTGTTTATCTCCTTGAACGTAAGAGTTAGCTCCATTCTTACTGTCACCCCCCTTTTCTCTTCAAATTTTATATTTTGTAAGTTTCCTTGCTATGCTTGATCATTTTCATTATAGACCTTGATAAGCTTGGCCCTTAATAACCACATGACAAAGCCCACACTAGGCTGTTTTGAGATTTTCTCTGCAAACTCAATTAATTTAAAACTTTTCACTTTTACCTCATGTAGATTTTTAGACAAGGGCAAAAGGTGGGTAGACTATTTGCAAAAATATCCTAAGAACATTCTCTAGACCACATATTAACAATTTTCTCCAATGAATGTTCTCAATCCAGATCCCCACAGTTCAAATCATCCTCAACATCACTGTCTTCCATCGTTCTACTGCTATGGTTGACTAAATCAAGCTTTAATTGTCCAAATGCTTTACTAATCCAAAGTTTCAATGCCCACATTACTCCAAACAAATAATGATCAGACCTATCACAATACCCAGGTCCCTGGTACCAACTTCTGTCTTAGGGTTTTACTGATGTGAATAGACACCATGATTACCTCAACTCTTACAAAGAAAGACATTTAATTGGTATTGGCTTACAGTTTCATAGTTTGAGTCCATTATTGTCATAGGGAGCATGCAGGCAGACATAGTGCTGGAGATTACAATGAGCGTTCAACATCTTGATCTATAGTTAGCAACGACAGACTGTATGTCACACTAGTCATACTTTGAACATAGAAGACCCAAAAGCCTTCCTGCACAGTGACATCTTTTCTTCAACAAGTTCACAGGCACTCCAGCAAGGTTGCAACTCCTAATAGTGTCACTACCTGTGTACAAGCATTAAAACATGTAGTTTATGATGGAGAGCTATTCCTACTCAAACCACCACAGTATGTGCAGCACCATTCATAGGCTAGGGTACCAAACTGCAGAATTAGCAAAAGCTAACTGAGTACCAGCATTCATCTCTCTGTGCTTCTTGAGTGCAGACACAACACAACATAACCAGTCATATTTGTATACTTTTCCTATCAATCATTAGAGACTCAACTAATAATGAGAGCTAAAGTAAACAACTCACCCATCTATCTTTCCCCTCACAGGCTTTCACTATGCAACTTTGCCTTGCCTAGAAATTGCTATGTAGACCACACTGTCTTTGAACTCAGAGATCTTCATGCCTTTGCATTCCAAGTGCTGGGATTAAAGGTTTTGCCAGCATGCTCAGCTGAGCCTTTCTTTTTTTTTTTTTTTTTTTTTTTTTTTTTCGTGGTCAGTGCTATTTATTAAGTCTGATTTGGGAGGCCCTGCTGTCGCCAACCATCAAGCTCGACTTTTTTTTTTTTTTTTTTTTTTAATTTAATTTTATTTTATTTTTTTAATTTACATTCCAAATCACTTCCCCTTTCCCGTTTCCTCCCTCCCCGAAGGTCTCATAAGCCCCCTTCCCTCCCTCTTTTCTCCGTTCAACCCCCTCTCATTACTCTGTCCTGGCGTTCCCCTACATCCAGTCTTTCCAGGACCAGGGGTCTCTCCTTCCATCTTTTTAGAAATCTATTGATATGCTGATTGTGTCTAGGGTATTCTGAGATTCTGGGTCAATATCCCCTTATCAGTGACTTCATACCATGTGTGATCTTTTGTGATTGGGTTACCTCACTAAGGATGATATTTTCAAGTTCTGACCATTTGCCTAGGAATTTCGTGAATTCATTGTTTTTAATTGCAGAGTAGTATTCCATTGTGTAAATATACCACATCTTCTGAATCCATTCCTCCGTTGAGGGACATCTGGGTTCTTTCCAGCTTCTGGCTATTATAAATAAGGCTGCTATGAATATAGTGGAGCATGTGTCCTTATTGCATGCAGGTAAAGTCTCTGGGTATATGCCCAGGAGTGGTATAGCCGGATCCTCCGGAAGTGTCATGCCCAGTTTTCTGAGGAGCCGCCAGACTGCTTTCCAGAGTGGTTGTACCAGCCTGCAATTCCACCAGCAGTGGAGGAGTGTTCCTCTTTCTCCACATCCTCGCCAACAACTGCTGTCTCCTGTGTTTTTGATCTTAGCCATCCTGACTGGTGTGAGATGGAATCTCAGGGTTGTTTTGATTTGCATTTCCCTAATGACTAAGGATGATGAACATCTCTTTAGGTGCTTCTCAGCCATTAGATATTCTTCAGGTGAGAACTCTTTGTGGAGCTCTGTACCCCATTTTTTAATAGGGTTACTTGCCTCTCTGGAGTTTAACTTCTTGAGTTCTTTGTATATCTTGGATATTAGCCCTCTGTCGGATGTAAGGTTGGTAAAGATCATTTCCCAGTTAGTTGGTTGCCGCTTTGTCTTTTTGACGGTGTCTTTTGCCTTGCAAAAACTTTGTAATTTAATGAGGTCCCATTTGTCTATTCTTGATCTTAGAGTATAAGCTATTGGAGTTCTGTTCAGGAAATTCTCCCCTGTGCCCATATGTTCAAGGTTCTTCCCTAGTTTCCCTTCTATTAGTTTCAGTGTGTCTGGTTTTATGTGGAGATCTTTGATCCACTTAGAATTGAGCTTAGTGCAAGGAGATAAGGATGGGTCAATTTGCATTCTTCTGCATGTTGACCTCCAGCTGAGCCAGCACCATTTGTTGAAAAGGCTATCTTTTTTCCACTGGATGGTTTTAGCTCCTTTGTCAAAGATCAAGTGACCATAGGAGTGTGGATTCATTTCTGGGTCTTCAATTCTGTTCCATTGATCTACATGTCTGTTACTGTACCAATACCATGCAGTTTTTAACACTATTGCTCTGTAGTACAGCTTGAGGTCCGGGATACTGATTCCCCCAGAGGTTCTTTTACTCTTGAGAATAGTTTTAGCTATTCTGGGTTTTCTGTTATTCCAGATGAATTTTTGAATTGCTCTTTCTAACTCTATGAAGAATTGAGTTGGGATTTTGATGGGGATTGCATTGAATCTGTGTATTACTTTTGGTAAGATGCTCATTTTTACTATATTAATCCTGCCAATCCATGAGCATGGCAGATTTTTCCATCTTCCGAGGTCTTCTTCAATTTCTTTCTTCAGAGACTTGAAGTTCTTGTCATACAGATCTTTCACTTGTTTGGTTAGAGTCACGCCAAGATACTTAATATGGTTTGTGGCTATCGTAAAGGGTATTTTTTCTCTTACTTCTTTCTCAGCCTGCTTATCCTTTGAGTATAGGAAGGCTTCTGACTTGCTTGAGTTGATTTTATATCCGGCCACTTTGCTGAAGTCGTTTATCAGCTGTAGGAGTTCTCTGGTGGAGTTCTTTGGGTCGCTTATGTATACTATCATATCGTCTGCAAATAGTGATAGTTTGACTTCTTCCTTTCCAATTTGTATCCCTTTGACCTCTTTTTCTTGTCTAATTGCTCTAGCTAGAACTTCAAGTACTATATTGAAAAGATATGGAGAGAGAGGGCAGCCTTGTCTAGTCCCTGATTTTAGTGGGATTGCTTCAAGTTTCTCTCCGTTTAGATTGATGCTGGCTACTGGTTTGCTGTAAATTGCTTTTACTATGTTTAGATATGGGCCTTGAATTCCTGATCTTTCCAAGACCTTTAGCATGAAAGGATGCTGAATTTTGTCAAATGCTTTCTCAGCATCTAATGAGATGACCATGTGGTTTTTTTCTTTGAGATTGTTTATGTAGTGGATTACATTGATGGATTTCCTTATATTGAACCATCCCTGCATCCCTGGGATGAAGCCTACTTGATCGTGGTGAATGATCGTTTTGATGTGTTCTTGGATTCGGTTGGCAAGAATTTTATTGAGTATTTTTGCATCGATATTCATAAGAGAGATTGGCCTGAGATTCTCTTTCTTTGTCGGATCTTTGTGTGCTTTTGGTATTAGTGTAATTGTGGCTTCATAGAACGAGTTGGGTAGTGTTCCTTCTGTTTCTATTTTGTGGAACAGTTTGAAGAGTATTGGTGTTAGGTCTTCTTTGAAGGTCTGATAGAATTCTGCACTAAAACCATCTGGACCTGTGCTTTTTTTGGTTGGAAGACTTCCAATGACAACTTCTATTTCTTCAGGGGTTATAGGACGGTTTAGATGGTCTATTTGATCCTGATTTAATTTTGGTACTTGGTATCTGTCAAGGAAATTGTCCATTTCCTCAAGATTTTCTAGTTGTGTTGAATACAGGTTTTTGTAGTAGGATCTGATGATTTTTTGAATTTCCTCAGTTTCTGTTGTTATCTCTCCCTTTTCGTTTCTGATTTTATTAATTTGGATACTATCTCTGTGCCCTTTGGTTAGTCTGGCTAAGGGCTTATCTATCTTGTTGATTTTCTCAAAGAACCAACTCCTCGTTTTGTTGATTCTTTGTATGGTTTTATTTGTTTCTACTTGATTGATTTCAGCCCTGAGTTTGATGATTTCCTGCCTTCTACTCCTCTTTGGTGTATTTGCTTCTTTTTGTTCCAGGGCTTTCAGGTGTGCCATTAAGCTGTTAGTGTATGCTGTCTCCCGTTTCTTTTTGGCGTGAGCCTTTCTTTTTAAGAGTTGGCTCTGTTAAGTATTTTGTTGCAGTGACAAGAAAAGTAACACATTTAGACCTTGTGTTTTCTGACCTTGGGAAACTCACTGATTAGTTGTAAGAATAGTTTTGTAGATTTCCCTGGGGTTTTCACACAGGATCATATTGTCTGAAAACAAAGACATCTTCATTTTATCTTTTCTGATCCATATGCCTTTTGGGATCTTTTCTTGTGATATAGTAGTAAGAGATCCAGTGTCATGTTGAATATCAGTGGTGAGAATGGCACCCCTCAGATTTGTTTCCTAGGTCAGAGGTGAAAATATTTAGTTTCTCAGTAAGTGTGATACTGTATGGGTTTTTTTTTTATAGCTGCCCTTTATTGTCTCATAAAGCTGACATCTGGCTGGGTGTGGTGGTGCATGCCTACAGTGCCACCATTATAATCAAAGCAATTATGAAAATTTGATGATAGCCTGGGCTAGGTAAAAACACATATGAAACCAAAACAACAGACAATGACCACCCCACACCCCAAACCAATGAAACAAAAGTGGAGGTGACTCCCAAAGCTCTGGGATTGTTTTATCATTCAAGATTTTTATGTATCTGTTTGTGGAACTCAGCATTTTATTTTGTATTCTTAAGCTTTCAGTGTAGTGAATAACTTGTTTTTGCTCCAACATTTATTTATTGGATAAATTTGGCCTGATACAAATAAGTTATTTCAGTACATTCCTGGATTTTGTTAGCTAATATTTTGTCATGGAGTTTTGCATTTAAGTTCATGAAGGATGTTGATGAAGATTTCTCTGATTTGTACTTTTTCTGGACCAATTTTAGTATCAAGATGAAGCCGGGCGGTGGTGGTGCACGCCTTTAATCCTAGCACTTGGGAGGCAGAGGCAGGTGGATTTCTGAGTTCGAGGCCAGCCTGGTCTACAGAGTGAGTTCCAGGACAGCCAGGACTATGCAGAGAAACCCTGTCTCGAAAAACAAACAAACAAAAAAAAATCAAGATGATGCTGTTCTCCTAGAATGAATTAGGAAGTGATTTCTCTTGTTTATCATTTCTTCTTTACATGTACAGTAAAAGAACACTTTCTGGATCTGGAGAATTAGCTTTTGGTTTTTTTCTAACTTCTAAAGAGGTTGTAATTCAAGTGAACTCTTTATCAAACATGAGTTTGTCGCTAATAATATTAAAATTCAACTTGTCAAGATCTGGGATCACTGAGACAACATCACCGAGGAATGCCTCTGAGGGAGTTTCTAGATTGTTAGTAGAGGTGGGTGGGAGGACCTACACCAACTGTGGGCAGACAGTTTCACAAGCTGAAGTTTCTTGCTGAATAGAAAAGAGAAATCGACTGGAGAGCTAACACTCATCTCTCTCCATCTCCTCACTGAGAATGCAATGTGACCTGGTTCCTTACCCTTCTGCCACCTTGATATTCCCTGTCATGATAAAGCCTTCCTTCCTCAAGTTGCTTTTGCTGGTATCTTGATGCAACAACCATGGAAGTAATGAAACAGTGAGTTTAGTGCTGAGTGCTTTCTTTGAGAAGTTTGCTGATTTATCTGAACTGTCACTGTTACTCACAATTGTCAGAATGCTTATTTTAAAAACTGTCTTCATTGATCAAAAATTGTTTTTATATTTTTCATTGTGTATGTTCATTATACATGGTACTGCATTGTAAAAGGATATCTTTATATAAGCACATCTTGTATCTTTAGTACACCCCCTTGCTCCTACCTTTCTCTTCATGCCTCTCTTCCTTTAGTCCCTTCTGTTTCCTTAGATAGTTGCACTATGACCTTTTTTTATATATACATAGATTAGTTTATGTATCTATATGCATCTAGAAGCTATATATTAAAGAAAACACATATTTGTCCTTCTGAGACCGATTTAATTTGCTTAATATGATTATCTGTGGTCGTATCAGCTTTCAATAGAAACCATGACTCTGTTCTTAATTGTTCTCTACCTTATTTTTGAGAGAGGGTCTTCAGAGAAAGCAGAGCATATCTGTTGCCTAGGCCGTCTGGCTAGTAAGCCCATGACTCCTGCTGTCCATCCTTACTCCACCTTCAGGCCTAGGATTACAGGTGTATAACACAACGTGTGTTTAGTTACGTGGATGCAAGTATCTAAATTTAGGGTCTAATGATTGCAAAGCATTTTGTCCACTGAATTCTTCCCCTAAAAGTTCTCAGTTCTTTTAAAAGATGTTACACACTTGCCTTGCCCCTTTGGCAGTTGGAATATCGTTTATATATACGGAAAATACTAAGACTTGGTTAAAACATGGGAACAAGAGCCTTTATTGTGCGTAGGGAAAAAAATCAACAGGATTTCAAATACATAATAGGGAAAGATTAGTGTGAGTTTGTGGTTCCAGATAAATTACTAAAGTTCTTTTGATATATCACAGACTACCTGTCATCCTTTAAGGTCCATCTTTGAAGTTACTGCTCTGCACTGTGCTTGTGTCACATTACTATGGAAACCAGTGTCAACATCCCATCACAGTTTTAATCTATGTGAACTGAAACAATTCCATCTCCAGCCCATCCATTTGTGACTTAGCTCCTTGTTATACTAACGGCTTCTCCCATCTTCTTGTGGCTATTATATCCTGGGACCCTAAGTCTCCATGCAGTCAATCCTACAACTTTACATTGTTGAAAATAATGCTGACTAGTCCTGTCCTTCAGATCCACCACACTCCTGGATACCTTGGTTTCTAATCATGTGCACAAGATTTAAGAATGTGCTCAGGGTCCATTTGTCTCCTGGAGACAATTATTTGGAAAAGTGACTTTTTTCTGTGCAGTTTGTTTGTCCCTCTACCATGGTAGAGAGTCAGTGATGCCCTCTGTACACAATCTTAAAGGAAGATAGACATGATTTCAACAATTGTGTTGTGTGTCTTTCCTGACTTTTAGTTTTCTGATGCAAGAACCAATTATTATCAACTAGGGTTCTTGTTCCCAATTCTATATGTTGTCCAGCTCTGCTTTGAGTGACTGGACAGAGCTGTTTATCAGGCCTTTAGCTTATGATGCACTTGTGCCTGACTTTCTCCCGGAGAACCTCGTTCTCTTCTTGAAGTCTTTCACACTCCTGCTTTATTTTCTTCTCTTCCTAAAAAGTGACAAGAAGAGAAAATGAACCATTGCACTGAGTTGATCCCTGTGTTCTATGCAAGTTCCATACTAGTTAGTTTTTATTAATTTCTTAACATTTTCTCTAACCTTAACTTTTATTATAATTTTAATCTGTTTTTATTTATGAGTAAATTTTAGTGTTTAGGGGTCCATTTAGCTGAGAATTAGTTCCATTGGTGGACTAAATCAATTAATTGTCTAATTCAGTTCCAAGCATCCAGGTCTGTGGCTCACAAACACCTATAACTCTAGGTTCAAGGCATCTGACTCCTTTGTTGGGCCTGTATAGATACAAAATGCATACAAGCAAATACACACACACACACACACACACACAAACTTAATTTTCTTTTTTAACAAAGAGAACATAGAAGGTGCTGCGATTGTAATACCTGAATTTTGTGCGCCATGGCTCTCCGTTGCTCCTCCCTCAGCTGCTCCCGTTCTCTTTCCATCTTCTCACTCAACTGTTTCATGCGCTCCTGGTAAATCTGCTCTTTCTGTTCCATCAACTGCTCATTCTTCTTTCGCATTTCCTCCAGAAGATTTGAGGCATGCTCTGCAGCTTCAGCTTTCACACGCTCCACTGTGACGGAAAGCAAGCAAGAAGGTTTAAATGCTGTTCTGCTCCTCCTCTAAGACTTCATTGTTCCTGCTGACTTCATAGTGATACCCAGGCCTGATGCCAGCCAGTAAAATGCAGCTTTGTTCTTTTAGTTCTAGTTTAGGGTCCCAGGATTACAGGTTATTTAAACTTTTCATGGCTTTTGAGGGCACATTGTCCCTTAACTTGTGCCTCACCTTCAATCACCTTTTCTTTTTCTGTCAGACTCTGGTCTGTCTGCAGAATTGCATCTATTATATCCTCCTTTGTCTGCAAGAATTTCTTGAGAGCTTCTTCAGCCTTTGAGTATAGGGAACATAAAGTTTACAGGAAGAATTACTCCAAGCTTTTGCACCTTCCTTCCTACTGACCTTTTCCCCAATTATATCAATCACAGAAGCAAACACACAGTCTAGGCTTGGCCTCAGTAAGGAATGTCTATTATTGGAGGCCTCTGTAAGAAAACAAAGACTGTCTTTTTAGACTGAGGGTTCTAATTTTGAAGTTATTGGTGCTGTGGTCTTAGATGTGTAAGTTTGCTGAAGACATAAGCCCTCATGGAGAACAAAGAGATCAGAGTGAATGAGAGAGGAAGGAAGTGTGGGGCTGGGAAAGATGATGGACAAAGAGACATGGGACAATATTATTTAAGGATAATGTGAATCCCAAACCGATGAAGTATAAGTTTGTTTAAGGGGTTGTCATTGAGTACTTTGCAACATAAAGAGTCTAGCTAAAACAGTGGGTGACAGTCACAGTGGTGGCTAAGTTGGTCAAGTTGAGCTCAATTCATAAGTGAGTGCACTGTCTCTGATGGGTGAGCAGGAAATATCCAGTATGACAACCTTCAGGTATGGGATACACAAACAGCATATGCCTGGAGTTCCCCAGTGATGCTTGGGGACACTGCAGTCTGATGGTAAGCAATTTCCCAGGACATACAAAATCTTGGTTACCTGCACCCCCTTCCCAGGTTCTTCATAGTACTTTTTCTTCAACTTCTGCATCTTCTGGTTAAAAAGACAGTAACCCTTTGGTTTGTAATAAACACCCTGCTTCACATCTTCTTCTAGTGGACTGAAAATATCCCGAAGCAGAGATGAACAGCGATCTGAGGACACCTCTTGATTCTTCTTACAGAATTCCTCTTGCTTTCTTTCTAATTCTGTCTTTAATAAAATATATATAAAGAAAAAATAATAAGAATAAGGAAGCCAGAGTTTAGACTTTTGGGGAGCATTCCTTAAAAGTAAAACAAACACAAAACACAAAACAACCCCAAAAACCAACAAAGAAAAGTGTACGAGCACTGACTATAACTAGATGGATCCCTTCCTCTGATGCCAAATTTCACCAACACCATCTTTGCTCCTTGACAGTGAAGTTCAGAGCAGACATTTACACCTTTAGATGTTAAACTACTTTTTCATATTGGGCTAAAGACGACACAAGGAATAAACATGGCTCAATGTTAATTTGTTATTGGCTTGAATATTGAATCAGTCTGATGACAAGGGCATGCAATGTGATCAGATACACTAGTTCTCTGTTATTTATTCATTAAAGGGGGATATTGCTGGCTTATTCATGGCAGGAAAAACATTTCAAAGCTTTGAGTGTATTGCAATCAATTTTTATTTATTGTGATTATTAGTAGGTATCTGTTACTACTTTGAAATCTAGTCCCAGTTGCCTAATCACAAACACCCATTGATTTGCTTTTCAAAATCTACATTCAGGAAACTTGAGGAGAAAAATTACCTCTAATTTTGTTAGGAACACTTGATTAACATCTTTGAAGGAATTTTCCATGAAGATCTTGATGGCTGCTTTCTCACAGGTCCTGTGCAGGTCCATCAGCTCCTGGAGGGTCTCTGTGGGCAGCTGCACCCTCTGGTTCATCTGCTGGTCATAGTGGGCAATGGCCTTTTGCACTGCTGCTGAGTTCTCTGTTTCTGCCAAAGCCAGGACAGCATTCTCCATGCAGGGCAGAGACCCATTGCTGATGGAGTTCACATAGGTTATCACCAAACTCTTTAGTCCTACAACCAGGAAGCAGGCAACAATATTTGCTACAGATGGATGGAGACAAATCTATTCTGTAAAATTCTAGATATGTCAGTCATTGATGCCAAAAAGCACCAGTGTCCTTAGCATTGTTTAGAAGAATGACAAATGGAAGTATCCCAGCCTCTGTCTAACACTGATGGAATTAGACTTTCCTCTTAGCAAGATCCTCTCATGAGGTTTCTGCAACCCCTAAGGCTAAGAATGCTGGATGGAGATTACATGGGCCTCTGTCTATGGAATGTTTGCATCCATTTCAACATAAGCACCATGAGAACAGGCTCAACTTAAAAGGTTTTTTAACTTTCTTTTGCTCTCTTTTCTCTTTTTCTAAGAAGAAAGCCTTGTTAGAAAAAAAATTATTGCGTATAAATTGATTATAAATGGTGGTATCATAACACCACCATTTAGTACTACAGTGGTGATAAATTAATGCTTCTTCACAGCTGAAGTAGGTCATTCCTGTCTCATGATACTGTGGCCTATAGTGAGCAGACAGACTGCGAAAGGACTCACGTGGTCCATTGACCTTGAGGCCTCCTGAAATCGTTTTAACCTTGGAAGCCCTGAACACATAGGAACAGAATTCTGCCACTTGTTCCACGAAGTCAGAGTCCAGGTCTTGATCCTGCAGCGATTCCAGCTGCCCAAGCTTCTTCCCGGGTGCTGGGCGCTCAAAGACAAAGCATTTCTTCGTTGGGAAGAACTTCCGGATACAGAGCCGAGATAGATTTAATTCTTTTTCTTTTTCTTCTTGGCCGGTAACTAGATATAGTGAAAAACAGAATTTTCAGTCATGATGTGTGAGCTGAGTATATGTTTAAAATTCGATCATGTGAACATTTGAAATCCTGAAACGCTCAAAACTTAGGCAGGAGAATTATAAGTTGAGACCAGCCTGGATCATATAGTGAGATCCTGAAAACACAAAACAAGAAGAGAGAATGGGAACATGTCAGGGTTGGGCAGTGTTTTCTGCTCTAAGAATTTTCTTTTTTTCTAAAAGGGTTACCAATGCTGTGTTAGTCTTTTCAGGAAAGGTGGCTTCTAAGGATTCAACCCACTGACAGTAGGTAGACTGTTCACACAGGCAACGTGCAAGCCCAAGAGTACTGCATCATTTTATTTCCATAGACTACTGGCAACTCATAATGTCTGGGGGCCACACTGACAATCCATCATGTCTGAGGGGGGCAGACTATTCCAACAGTTGTACAATGTAACACTTCATTATAGTTTTTCTCAAATATAGCTTCATTCTGAAGCAGAATAGTCAAATTAATCCCTGTAAAGGAAACCGTGAAAGACAAATAAATAAGAGAAAATGCTTAACTCAATCTCACAAATCATATATTAAACACTAATTTCTATGTTTAGTCAGCTAGAAGAAATAAGTACTCAAGGTATAAGAAAATTATAGATAGAAGCTGAACTCTCCGTTTCTTCTTCTTCTTTTTTTAATCCTCATTTACCAGTTGTAAGTCTCTTACCTTGAAGAAGCTTCAGGGAATTCTCTAGGTATTCATCTGCTGAGATAGGTTGCCCATTTATTTTCAGCTCAAGAGAGAAGTCTCTCAGAGTCCACACAAAGTCTGGGAAGAAGCTCACGTATTCATCTGAGTCCTCCAACTCCTGTTGGCCAGGAGAGCATCTTGTTCTGATTCTGTCTGTCAGCTCTGTTACATAGCTGATCAGCTAATTAAGGAAAGCCACGGAAACAACTGTAGAACTGACCAAAGCTCCAGTATCTCCATGCCACAATAATTCCACATCTTCCCAAACCTCGATAAAAATCTTCAGTTGCCTCATCCCTAACATCACTGTGAATACTTCCTGCTACATATATATGAGTTACTATCATTTTATATTGAATTAAGAAAAATCAAGAGTCATGAAGGGAGGTCTGAATCTCAGAAAGGATACTGCAGCTGGTCCATGGCCTGCTGGTTGATGACTCCCATGCTGTTGTAGACAAAGGTGCTGCTTAGTAGAATAGCCAGGGCAAAGATCCAGCAGTCATTCTGGTTGTCACCCTGGAAATCACCATACATATATGTAGAGAGTATGTCTTGTTCTTGTGTCACTTTCCAAATCAGCAGTAGGAAAGTATGCGTACTTCATGAGAGGGCATATTAGCCTTAAAAATTGAAACCTTGAAACCTATGCAAGGTACAAAACCAAACAACAGAAACAAAAAACCTGCAGATGCTGTCCAGAGCACTTGCACGGTGAATGTTCTCTCAGTTTGTGGATTCATTTGTGATGATTCACAGGAGGACTGGTTATCATTTTGTGTGTATCTCTGTGTGTGTGTGTGTGTGTGTGTGTGTGTGTATGTGTGTGTGTGTTTAATACTGCAGACTACAATTTTGCTATTATATAATCCAGTCTTGTGACAACTTTCCTCTTCTTTGTTGGCTAAATATGACCACATGTCATGTAAGTATGAATGAATCGAAGTAATGATGATGTTCTAATTCTTATTGAAAAACTACAAGCCTTACAGCCTGAGTTCAATTCCCAGAACCCACATAGTAGAAAAGAGAACTGGTCCACATATTGTCTTGTAACCTCCACATGAGCACTGTAGGTCATGCAACATGACACTTGTGATGAACTCACCCACACACTTACGTGTGCACATCCATGCACACACAGGTGCATGCACACGCACGCGCGCGCACACACACACACACACACACACACACACAGACACAAAAGTAATAAAGGATTTAAAAACAGCACAGACAACAGCATAGAATATTCAGAGATTAAGACTGGATTACAAATTGAACCCCATTCTTACTTTCTCAACATCTCCCAGACCCTCGGTGTCAAGCAGAACAAGGCTGTGCTCAGGCTTCTGGGGATGAGGCACACACCACATCCAGATGCCTTTGGTTTGAGACTGCACAGTGGAGCCCAGGGAGAAACCTGCAAAGCAGAGAAGAAAGAGGGATTAGACGCTTACCATCAGGGCCTTCAGAAAGTGGTAATAAAGTTAGCACAATGGAAGTGGAAAGGGATTAAATGTGCTTGCTAGTCTTGGAGAAGCTTACAGTTCAGTTCTCAGAATCTACAGAGCAGCTGACAACTGTAAAACTGTTTCAGGGAGCCTTAAGCAGCAGTAAGTACCAGGCACATAGTACACAGACAGAATATTCACATATGTGAATTTAAAAAACAAATCTTTCTTGAGAAATCCACACAAGCAAGTCAGTAAAATTAGCTAAAACTAAAGCTAGTACTGATGTCACACTAACAGATATAACAGATATTCATTTTCTGATACGCAGAATGCAACAGCCACAAGGCCCCCAGGCATGCACCAAGGTTCCGAAGGAAATGTGTGGCAGGGTCAGTCTTTCAGGTGTAGCCCCTGAGCTTCTTGTGTTTGAGGCAGTGATGGTATAGCTGAAGTAACCATGGAGACCCCAGGTTGTTAGAGATGCCAGGACTGAGGGATGCCCACTAAGGTAACCTGGAGTTAGTGAATACACCTGAGCCTAGAGATTCCTTGCACCCTTTAATGAGAAGGACACTAGAAGCAGTGTCTTCCAGATGACAGTGTATAGAGAAGATCACCACATGTCCTGTACACTACACATTGAGCTACAGTTCTTGGGGTTTTCTCTGCTGGGGTTCAGTCTTGTTATGGAGTATTCTTCCCTTACCGTCCTCCTGAACACTGAAAATGAGAAAGTTTGCTCTGTGACATTCCATATCCCAGGTTACCTTGAGTCTGAGAACAGACTTTGGACTTTTTTTTTTCACACTATTAGAAGTATTAAACTATAGGGACTTTTGAAGATGGAGCCGTTGCATTTAGGGTCCTGGATCAGAATGCTATGGATTGCATATAAAATATTCACCACAGGACCATGTATTTGAACCTGGGTCCCCAGTTAGTGCCACTGTTTTTGGAGAGATGGGTGCATTAGGAGGTAGGATTTGCTTGGCAGTGGGAAGGCCTTGGAATTTTAATACTATGTTTGCTTGTGGTCCTGTGCTGTCTGCTTCCTGTTCAGCCATGATACAAAAAGTCACACACACCTACCAGTACACATGAAGCCACAAAGCCTTGTCTCCCTTGCCATAGTGGATTGATATCCCCTGAGTTCTGAGGAGAATAAACCCTTCTTCCTCACATTGCTTCTGTCAGGCATTTGATCAGTGGTGAGACTAACACAACTTGAAAACCTGGGCTCAGACAGGTATCTATAGCCATCTTCATGTCAGTATCATTCAGAGTACTCAACTGTCTTCTCCACAGGTGAATGGAGAAGACAATGTTAAGGATACCTGATTATTGACCTTGAAGAGGGAAGACTGTTTTGCTGTCCCATTCTCACAGTGACAAGGTTCGAAGGTATCATGCTAAGTGAGAGAACAAGCAATGAAAATCCCCATATTTTGTGTGAGTCCACATATGTGACACTGTTAGGACAGTCAGAGTCATAGCATGTGGAATAGCAGAATGGGATGGCCAACGGGCTGGTTCTAGAGATGAATCAGGAGATCCACAGGTGTATTAGTTTATTTAATGCCACAGATCTGAATACTTAAATTATAAAGATGACTCTTATGTAATTTATGATAATAAAAAAGTTAACACGTACTATGGATATACTTTTAAGCATCAAAAACCCATTGTTCCCACATGAACATTTTATCAATGCCTTCAAGCTAATTAACATGTAAATTAAATTATCCTTATTATTCCCATTCTGCATTCAGGAAAGCAACTCTTTCTGGTTTTAGAAGGGAAACTAGGAGACAGATGTGATGGTGCAGATATGCAAGCAGCACTCAGGGGGCTGAGAGCGGAGGATCATGGGTCTGGGTTCAGCCAGACTACATACTGAGCTAGATACCTGCTTGGGCTATGTAGTGTGACCTTGCCTCAGAAATGAAAGCAAACAGAATGAGCAGCAATGGCAACAACACAAAGGACTTTGAGGGACAAGAGTGACTGGAAGATTAAATTCTTCACACTTTCATTCAGGAAGCAGACAACATGCATGCACCTGGGGCACAGTACAGTTTTGTTGGTGATGCTCACCTGTGTTCTTCCCAGCCAGTTTGTTCATCAAGTAGGATTTGCCTGTGCGGTAGAGGCCCACAATGGCCACCACCACCACTGGCTGCTGGATATCAGAAAGGTTGCTCAGGGCTTCCTGATTGACTCTCAGTTGCCCTTTCACATTCTCAATGAGGCAGACAGGACCTGGCATGTTGTTCTCTGAGGCCATAGCAAGGACCTGTCCCCTGTGTATAGACGGACAGATAAGATATATTAGAAATGATCCTTTTCACTCAGAAGGTAGAGTTATGAAACTCTGAATCAACACCACATTGTTGTTTACATTGGAGACACAGCTGAGAGAGAACGGGTAACAATTAGAATCTTATAAAATATTTGTAAATATTTTATTTATAATGTAACAGTGACATTTTATTGCTCTCACAACAGAAATATTCTGCAAGTAATCTAGCATTTTGTACTTTTCATATTAAAGATTTTATAATAGATAGCAAGTTTGAAAACAAAATACAATTTAGAGAGATTATTTTATGATGCAGCTGCATATAATCAATTAAATATTCATTTGTTATAATTAAAACAAATAAAGACATTCATGAATTTATGTTTGATATAGGCTTTTGTGACAATTTCTAGAGATTTAAGATATATTTATTCTACCTTCCCAAGTGGTTATTCTCAATTCATGGGCACAAGTATAATTTTTCTTGTCATTCTAGATAAAGCACCAATGTTAAACAACATAAAGTAATTTTTGTACAATTTATGACTATATGTGTCAGAGACTCTTCCAGGGACACAGTGCCCTAAGAGCAACTCCCAGAAAATTCAGCAGCTGATCAATAGAGTTCAAAGCCAGAGAGTCTTCATTCCCCAATACAAACACTGGATATTGAAGAAAGCAACTATGATGTAAACAGCTAGAGATCAGGGCTCTGGTCCAGACTGCTGGAGAGGAAGTGGTGCAAAGAGATTACTTCCTGCTCTTCTCCCTTTGTTATTCTGTTTTGTTTTCCCTTTGATAGAGAAGACAGAGGAGAAATGCAGAGAGGAGGAAGAGAGACACTAGGAGTGTGAGGGATAGGAGCTGACCAGGCTGAACAAACTCATTAAACAAGACTATGGTGAGTGAGAACGAAGTCTGAACTCAGATTCTGGTTTCTAGAAGGCAGGAACAATTGCCTGAGGGCCTGGAGTTGGGGTCCTAGATAAGCAGACATTGCCATTAGTTTTGTCTGCAGTGGGATTTTATAGAGAAAGCCTGTCACGACACTGTTTGAGTCCTGCAGGACAGAGTCAAGAAGTAAGTGGGCAGGAGGAATGAGCCAATCTTGCTACTGAAGGAGGAAAATTCACTTGGCAGCCAAGCTCTCATGTGTGGTAGTAACTACCCTGTTCTTCCTTTTTCACTCTGGGATTCAGCTGTGAACTGAGGCTCCCAGGAAAATAGCCACAACTGTCAATGAACCTACAAGGCCAAGTGATCAGAATTTGTGTTTGTGGAGAACTGCAATATTGTGAAATCTAGAGCCATAGTTTGTGGCTATTCTTAGCTTTCTTCAAATCCATTTCTCCTATCAGAATGCCTGGAGCAGTTCTCACACGTTGCCAGAACTGGACTGCCCCATATGCCACTCATGAATTTTGAAAGTACCTTGATCCGTGACTTTCTTTTTTCTGTTGCTACAGAAACTTCCAGAAACCTGTCAAGTTGGAACTTGGGGTAAGCTGAGTTTGTGTCCCTGGGTCATCGGTCACTCACTCTCAGCTCTACAGCAGACCTTAGCTCTTATTCCCTGTTCTTACATCAAAACAGTGTTTTCTTGCTTTGTCCTTCACAAAGGTGGCGCTTGAATATCAGTCACAAGCAACGCCCTCAGGAGGAGTAGGACTGAGTCAGCTCTGCTCCATCCCTGACCACAGTCATTTAACTGTGTGCATCAGCAGAGACAGTGTGATCACAGAGAAAGACGATCCCAGCACATTTCTCACCCCCGGTTAAGACATACATCTGTTGTTCACTAAATCAAAGCAAGTCCAACAGTGACCTTTGGAGACTGGCTGCCTTGTTAACACCACCCAGGGGTCCATCAGGGGCTGTGTTCCAACCTGTGCCCAGGAGCCATCTTTTCTAGTCACTACAGCAATTCTAAAGAGAATGAATTAACCCTCAAGAATATCATCTCATTCCCATCCAAGCTTCTGGCCCCATGTTTCTGGAGTTGATTTCGTCAGACCCAGCAAGTACACAGGCCACTTCCTCATGTCCTTGCTGCTCAGTGACCATGGGTGTGTTCTGCTACATGCCTTTTATTTCCTCCTGCAATCCTGTGAGACTTTCTAGATTTTCACAAGAGGGCAAATGTTGAAAAGCACTGCAATTTCCACACAGTGGTGAAGCACACCTCTTATCTCAGAATTCATGGGTCAGAGGCAGGCAGATCTCTGAATTTAAGGCTAGGTTGGTCTATAGGGCAAATTCCATGACAGAAAGGGGTACTGGAAAAGCACTGTCTTGAAAAAAATAATATATGTATATACATACATACACACACACACATATATATACATATATACACATACATATATATATACATATATATATATATAAACAAAGAAAGAAAATAAGGAGGGAAGGAAGGAAGGAAGGAAAGTATGTAAACCTTTGAAATGTGTTGAAGGACTGAGAAATTGAAAAGAAATTGACCATGAAAGTGAATCAACAAAGGAGCAAAGGCTTCAGATAGCTATGACAGTGGTATGTTTTGTCAGGATTTCCCAAGAACAGCCTTCTATATGTAATCAAAGAGATTAAAACCCATTTGGTGTTCAAAAATATATCTATGTCACAAGAATGCATGTAATAATTTTTAGGCTTATAGCTGCTTGGAAAACCATAGATCAAGAGAATAGGTATAATCCTCTTACAGTGTACTTTCTTAAAATAGTGTAATTAGTCCCCAGACCATAATATGAATGACTCGTGATGGAATTTAAATTCAGGTCATAAAGCACAACAGGGAGACAGTATTACGAGCTCAAAACAAACAAAGACATAATGCATCCAAGTTCAAGGCTTGGTGAAAGCTCATAAATGTACTAACCTTGCTTTCTGGCTTCTGTATTTCTATTTCTGGCTTAGTGCTCTTGTTAAGTGAAGAATGACAACCAGAACATGGATTTTCGTGTTTATAAGATCACCCTGAGACAGGCTCAACCTACACTGGTATCCTGAACATCATGTGTAGCCTGCTAATAAAGGCTTTCTATTGGTTTAAGCCATGTCTAAGCAGTCTTCTCTGATGGGTACCAAACAACACTTCAGGAGGTCACAATGTTCCACTGTTTGTCAGTCAGTTGTATTTCTCTGCATCCCTGTTTCCCTGTTCTGTTTCCCTGGATTGACCAATGACTGTCTTCTGTGTGAAATTTCAAAGACTAAGACCTATAGACCCTCCTGATAGGGACAATAATCCATTTGCCTCTTCCAGATTACCCAGAGAAAGAAATAAACAAACCCCCATGCACCCCACTCTGGAGCTCTTCCTTAACTTGTAGCTTTGACCTTGCACAGGGTCCCTGATTCTACTTGTTCCCCTGTAAAGTCAGGGAGAGGCTGAGCCTCCTTCCCAGGGCACCCTGTCACAAAAGTGGAATGCACACCAGGAGGAAAATAGTTCTTAGGCTCCCTGCCTACTCTAAGCAGACCCAAGTTAAAAAGGGGGGAGGGAGGGGGAACTCACTCCTTCCTCTTTGATGATATTTGTGTTTGCTTGTTTTTCAACCAATGATCTTCCTATTTGGAAAATTCAAAATTCACTGCTCTGAGAGACAAAGAAAAATTGCCTAGGACTGATCAAGGGTAGAATTGCCTGACATTTCAGCCAGAACAGGAAGTATTTTCCTGTCTGTATAACACTGACCAAAACAAATGGAAACCCTTTAATTAGGTTCTTCTAGAAGAATTAAAGACAGCTGCCACCTACTAGGCTTCAGGTATTTGAAGAGAAGTGATAAAAATTAGAATACTAAAGGCAAAAGGAGGTCCCAGTTGGTGGAGGGAGCCCAAAAGTTGTTGAATAACAGAGATCTGATCTGGACAGAAAAGACACTGACTCTTTCTGTGCAGGTGAGATGCAGACACAATAGCCAACAACCCTGGAAACACAGAGGGGAAGGACAGTGCACATGGCCTGGCATGGAGACAAAGGCACCATGGTGCCCTGCCAGTTACCCTGCATCCCATCTTCCTGCCTGGGGAGAACACTGAGAGCACTGATTCTCATGGGTCTGATTCCTCCAGAGAATCTCGTGTGTACACTGCCTTGGACAGGAAAGATAAAGGTATACGCTGTATCCTCCCATTGGCACAGGTGAGTCAGCTCATCTTTGTTTTTCAGTGGACAGATTCAGAGGGAGGTTACCATGGGCAACTTATCAGATTGCCCCCAAGGTTGACATGGGCAAGAACCAGATTGCCCCAAGGAGTGAAAATTTCTCTTACCCTATTTGATGAGACTCCAAATGCTGCCCTCCTGCCCTCACATCTGGGGTTTTCCAGGAATTTAGATTATAAAATGCACACCAAGGGATTGCCACATGAGTTACAGTCCTCGGGCTGCAGAATATCAGGTAAGAGCTATTTGCATCAGAGGCTAGCTATCTTGGCCACTAGATGAGAGGGAGCTAAAGGAGCCAGTCTCAGAGCAGGGTTGAAGCCATCCTTCCCCCATCAATTCCCAAGGCTAAGAGACAGGTTTGCTAGGCCCTTGGTGTAGCTAGGTATTGCTGCCTCTGGATAGCCTTGTTTGCTGGGTAAGGGTGGAGGTATATGCTGAGGTGTGGCCTGAGACTAAAGAAAAGACATTGTGGTCTACAAAAGGTGTTCTGACTTCAGCTCCATCCCTAGTACTTCCAGATGTCTCAAAAAAAAAAAAAAAAAAAAAAAAAATGAAAGAAAGAAAGAAAGAAAAACAAAACAACAACAACAAAAAAACCTTTCATCCATTTGTCCATGTAACAAAAGACATGACAGAAAGGGCTTTAAGCCAAATTTGGGCCCATAGAAATTCTCTGTGACATGCATATTCAAATGAGTAAACTGTGGACCCAGAAGGGGCTTCTCCTGTCTAAGAACCCTGACTCTAAGGAACCACAGAAAGAAAAAAAATAAAGACCAGAAAATATGAAATAAAACAAGCAAAACACAACAACAACAACATAATTAACAACCTGGAATTCACTGTATAACAGGACCAAATACTCATAGCACTACAGGACTGAGATGAAGCCCTTCTCCAGGGAACACCAGAATGCCAGATGTCTAATGCCTGTGTGACCCTATCCCAGATCCTACTCTGGGGCTGCTCCTGACTTCAGTATAGGAAACACTCCACCCTCGTTCCTTTCATCTTCTTACCTGATGGCAGCTTGCTGGTGCTCAAGTATGACTGCCCCAAGTTCAAAGAGAAACGAGGGCTGTGAGAGCAGCAGCGGTTTTAACCGACACCATTTGGGCCCAAGCCAGGCTTTTCAGCCTGAAGAGCAGAACTGACCAATCTGCCCCAGGCTCTCAGACAGGGAAAAGGAAAGTGCAGTTGCAGATTCTGGATACTGCCTATGCTCTCAGGATCACGCATGCCCATGACATGTGCCATAGAGAAACAGGGCTTCTCGCCAGTGGGGAAAGGGACTTAAATAGAGATCACCTTGTCTCCCCCAGAGGCTTTTTGACTTCCCCTACAAATTGCTAGCCTTCACTGCCAAGAACATCAGAAAGAAACTCCCCTGAGGCAAGAGCCAACCAGGCTGCTGACCTGCCTGCCTGATAAAGGGCCCTAAGACCAGTGGGGTCTATTCATATGTTGAGCATGATCATTGACCTACTATTGCTTGACAGAGATTCCATGGCACTACAAAGAAGAAATAGAAGATGAAAAAGAAGAAAAAAATCAACATCTCAATCCCTCAGTTTGATGTAGAGGGAAAGATCATTCCCCCAAAAACAGTTGGCAGCACTCTGCTAACTGACCTTTGCCAAGCTATTTATCTGCGGTCCACAAAACTTTCTGAGTTGTTCAGAACAAGGTATGTTACACTCAGACTGAACACCTGACACAGGATATCTCAGTAAGATGGGAGGGTTGGGCTCAAGTAAATGCCAAACTCAGAGCTCTTTCCTGTGAAAGAATCTCAAAAAGAGGACAATGCCATTGTAAATCCTGGAAATACTAACTTCATTCAGCTCTGGCCTGCCATATCTCCGAGTTTTTATAGATTCCTTTTCCAGGAGAGTTGAAGCATTCTGCACCAGGACTGAAACTGCTCAAATTGTAGCCTAAAAATCTCCTCCAAGGAGCTGGGCTTCTGATTTGCTCCCCGACCCAACAATGGGGTACCACTATGACCTGGATTTCATAAACAAAATCTCTCAATATCTAACCTTTAGGCATAGGTTAAAAACCTCATTGTGCGTGTGGACCTCAGAGTTCTTGACCGGTAGATAAAATAAACAGGACATTTCAAGAAACTCTAACAAAATGTTCATCAGAGTCCAGCAAAGGGTGAATAGACCTCCTTCATTTGCTCTGCCTTAGGCCTGCTATATCTCATTACAAGAAGGAACTTACTCACTATGGGACTGTGCTTGGAAAATCTTCCCCCACTGCTCCCCAGGCTCAGAGAACATCAGTTGGTGGAATTCTATATCCATTTCACTCTCAAGTCGCTATAGCCCCTCCACGTTTCCATGAAGGCTATTCCTTGGACTATGGAAAAGACCCAGCTGACTTTAGAGTCCACCACAGTGTCTCCTTATTGTAGCCTGGTGATAATTTCTGGATCAAGCAGGGATTCAAATGGGCACTGGAAGAAAATGGACAGGGCCGCATTGGTAATTCTCTCCAACCCTGCTGCTCTGAAGAAAGGTGATGCTATACAATGGATCCACCACATCCAGGTCAAGAGAGCAGAGACCATGGATGAGGACTGACAAATGACTCTTTCCAGACTATGGACTGAAGGGACAGAAAATGCAGCCTAGCCCATCAATGGCCCCAATAAGTCAGAAGTTTAGAAATACCTTCTCATTCCTAAGTAGCCATAAATATCTCAAATTCCAGACCCTGCTCTCTGTCAGTGAAGTGGATAAAAGGTCACACTTCTTGCTCTTCCAGAGACTGCTTTCTGTATAGAACTACGTGAAAGGGCGTAAGACAGGCCTTTGAATACGTGATTCTGGCCTAGTAAGATAACAGGAAATGAGCTGACTAACCGATTATCTGGTTTCTGTAAACTACTGGTGCCATAAAGGGAAGATAACACGCTGAAACCTCTGGTCCTATCTAAACTGTAATTTGTTACCCCCACTCAACTGCGAACCTCTGAGACTATAGGAAACTGGTTGGTTCACGAAGCCCGGGCTTGGATGTTTTAAAATGATTGGTCTAGAAACTATAGAATGGTACAAATCGATTGGCCCTCACCGCGCAGGTTCTGGATGCTATGAAATGATTGGCTTGCAAGGCACGGACTTTGTTTTAACCCTGTAAAAGCTGCCCTAATTCTGCACTTGGGGTCCACAGTGCTCTACTCCTGCATGGCGTACGACTGTGCACCCCAGCGAGCTTGGTATTAAAGTCCTCTTGCTGTTGCATCCAGACTGTTTCTCATGAGTGTTTCAAGCTGTCACCTTTCCTGAGTCGGAGCATGGGGGTTCCTCTCGCTTTGAGGGCCTTTCAGGACCATAGCATGGAATGTTTCATCTGGCCCCAGGTTCTTCAATGGTTTACTGTGTTTTGTCTTCCTGAGTTTTCTGTTTGGGATGACAGAGACAGGGATGGTACTTCCTAATGTGATTACAGACCAGCAACCTACATTCTTTCTGACTTGTAGTCAGTGTTCCTCACTCTAAATTTCTGATTGTACTTACTGAAAAAGGAAAAGATATGGAAATTGATCATTTGGGATATAAATTCAGAGTCTGCTATTCAGTGCATGCCCTGTGGCTAGTCTGTAGTTGTTAAGGTCGAGGGAGTTTCCATTGCAAAATTTGGGGCTGTAAAACAGAGACTTCCTAAAAACACATGGATGAATACACAGAAAGCAATCACTCTACCAAGAAGTGCAAAATAAGAAGCATAACCAAATGGCCACAAAATTTAAATTATGAAAATTCTGTAAGAAACAATCTGTCCGTGGGACAAGTAGGGGAATCAAACTGTATGGCTCAGGAAGGGACCCTGGGAAAGTCTTTATTGGTCACAGCCAGAAATCAGCCAGTGTTGCTGGTTATGCACCCATCACTCATACTATACACAGATAGGAAGTAAGCTAACTGTCACTTAGCCCAGTGACAGACAAACTCATGGTGACTGAGAACAGACCCAATTAACATTAGAGAACGTGACTTGCTTCTGTCTTCTGAAGTCACCTGCATACAGACAAATACACATGAGCAAATAAAATAAAATCTTGAAAATGAAAAACCACATCTAACACCTGCAGTCTGTATTTACTTTTCCACAAAATGTAGAAAATAACACACTTAGAAGAAACCCTAACAAAGCCTACACTGATTGAGCACACTCATCTTATAACAGGCGTTAACCACATATAGGTCTTGCTGAGGTTTGAAGTTAGCGCCTTTAAAGTGTGCTTCCTGAAGACCCCGCACAAGCTTACAATTAAAAAAGTGAATGTCCAACACACAAGGCGATAGGAAGGAAGGAAATCTTCACAGTAAACTTAGGCCAAGTCTGAGAAGGGAGTAAGGTGCTGTCCAAGCTCATAGACACTCAGTCTTCAACCAGAGCCACATGAGATGTCTGCATACACAATTCCACCAGCCTTTACAGCACAGGATAACTGGGCTGCAGTTCCACTTTCTCAGATGGTGTGAGGCTTTACTGTGGGAGGGGGCTTTTTTCCTTCCTGTGTCCCAATAATCTCTCTATGTTTATGTCCAGCTAGCTGTTCAAGCTGGCATCAGTCTCACATTCTTCCATTTTTCAGTGCCAGCGTCATCTCTGTAGTGAGTTTCCTGACATCCAGGCTGTTTCCCAGAAGCAACACTTTCTGTCTTGTGGTCATAGTGACAGCAGGTCCAGGTTGTCCTGAATTGACACCGCAAAACCTTTCCTTACATTCCTTGGTGCAGTAGAACTGTCAACTCTTAGTTTAGCTACTATGGAGGTAAAATCCTTTGGGGATGTGAGAGAATTGAAGAACAGCTTTATTATAGTGAACTCCAATGTCTAAAAATTGTTCTTATTTTGTTGTTGTACCACAGTAAGAGCCAAGATTTTAAGTTCTACTAAAAACAAAAGAAACAAACAAAAGGATTTTATCTTTTTATGTTCATTTAATAACATGTCCATCATTTTATCATTGCTATAAAAATATATTGTATTGAATATAATAAAAAATAAAAATTAAAATTAAAACATAGAAAAGTAAATATAGCCTGCAGGTGTTGGTTGTGGATTTCTTTCCAAGGTTTAATTTTATTTGCTCATGTGTATGTGTCTGTGTGCAGGTGCCTGCAGAAGAGAGAACAGGACTTCAGATCCCCTGTAACCAGAGCTGCAAACAGTTTTAAGCAGCTCTGCACTGTTGCTGAAATATAAACTCCAGTCCATTTTAAAAGTAGAAAGCCCTATCCTTAGCCACTGAGTCATCCCTCCAGCCACTGATGTGTTTTAAATCGTTCATCAGGCCAAGAGATCCAGGATATCAGGATAGCTGCTCCATCTAAGAGTTCAACAAACAGTAACCTGACCAGGGTTAGGAGTTCAAGTCGGGTTTCTGCGTGACTCTTCTTTGTAACACAGCCTGACAGACAACATTCTCATCATGTTTGCCTGTTCATTCACTCTCCTGGAATTTGAAGTCTACATGGTCTCCAAATAAAGGATAAAAGAACCACATGTTCCCAGGCTTTCCTCTACCTCTTTCTGTAAGGAAAGGTTTTGCGGTGTCAATTCAGGACAACCTGGACCTGCTGTCACTATGACCACAAGACAGAAAGTGTTGCTTCTGGGAAACAGCCTGGATGTCAGGAAACTCACTACAGAGATGACGCTGGCACTGAAAAATGGAAGAATGTGAGACTGATGCCAGCTTGAACAGCTAGCTGGACATAAACATAGAGAGATTATTGGGACACAGGAAGGAAAAAAGCCCCCTCCCACAGTAAAGCCTCACACCATCTGAGAAAGTGGAACTGCAGCCCAGTTATCCTGTGCTGTAAAGGCTGGTGGAATTGTGTATGCAGACATCTCATGTGGCTCTGGTTGAAGACTGAGTGTCTATGAGCTTGGACAGCACCTTACTCCCTTCTCAGACTTGGCCTAAGTTTACTGTGAAGATTTCCTTCCTTCCTATCGCCTTGTGTGTTGGACATTCACTTTTTTAATTGTAAGCTTGTGCGGGGTCTTCAGGAAGCACACTTTAAAGGCGCTAACTTCAAACCTCAGCAAGACCTATATGTGGTTAACGCCTGTTATAAGATGAGTGTGCTCAATCAGTGTAGGCTTTGTTAGGGTTTCTTCTAAGTGTGTTATTTTCTACATTTTGTGGAAAAGTAAATACAGACTGCAGGTGTTAGATGTGGTTTTTCATTTTCAAGATTTTATTTTATTTGCTCATGTGTATTTGTCTGTATGCAGGTGACTTCAGAAGACAGAAGCAAGTCACGTTCTCTAATGTTAATTGGGTCTGTTCTCAGTCACCATGAGTTTGTCTGTCACTGGGCTAAGTGACAGTTAGCTTACTTCCTATCTGTGTATAGTATGAGTGATGGGTGCATAACCAGCAACACTGGCTGATTTCTGGCTGTGACCAATAAAGACTTTCCCAGGGTCCCTTCCTGAGCCATACAGTTTGATTCCCCTACTTGTCCCACGGACAGATTGTTTCTTACAGAATTTTCATAATTTAAATTTTGTGGCCATTTGGTTATGCTTCTTATTTTGCACTTCTTGGTAGAGTGATTGCTTTCTGTGTATTCATCCATGTGTTTTTAGGAAGTCTCTGTTTTACAGCCCCAAATTTTGCAATGGAAACTCCCTCGACCTTAACAACTACAGACTAGCCACAGGGCATGCACTGAATAGCAGACTCTGAATTTATATCCCAAATGATCAATTTCCATATCTTTTCCTTTTTCAGTAAGTACAATCAGAAATTTAGAGTGAGGAACACTGACTACAAGTCAGAAAGAATGTAGGTTGCTGGTCTGTAATCACATTAGGAAGTACCATCCCTGTCTCTGTCATCCCAAACAGAAAACTCAGGAAGACAAAACACAGTAAACCATTGAAGAACCTGGGGCCAGATGAAACATTCCATGCTATGGTCCTGAAAGGCCCTCAAAGCGAGAGGAACCCCCATGCTCCGACTCAGGAAAGGTGACAGCTTGAAACACTCATGAGAAACAGTCTGGATGCAACAGCAAGAGGACTTTAATACCAAGCTCGCTGGGGTGCACAGTCGTACGCCATGCAGGAGTAGAGCACTGTGGACCCCAAGTGCAGAATTAGGGCAGCTTTTACAGGGTTAAAACAAAGTCCGTGCCTTGCAAGCCAATCATTTCATAGCATCCAGAACCTGCGCGGTGAGGGCCAATCGATTTGTACCATTCTATAGTTTCTAGACCAATCATTTTAAAACATCCAAGCCCGGGCTTCGTGAACCAACCAGTTTCCTATAGTCTCAGAGGTTCGCAGTTGAGTGGGGGTAACAAATTACAGTTTAGATAGGACCAGAGGTTTCAGCGTGTTATCTTCCCTTTATGGCACCAGTAGTTTACAGAAACCAGATAATCGGTTAGTCAGCTCATTTCCTGTTATCTTACTAGGCCAGAATCACGTATTCAAAGGCCTGTCTTACGCCCTTTCACGTAGTTCTATACAGAAAGCAGTCTCTGGAAGAGCAAGAAGTGTGACCTTTTATCCACTTCACTGACAGAGAGCAGGGTCTGGAATTTGAGATATTTATGGCTACTTAGGAATGAGAAGGTATTTCTAAACTTCTGACTTATTGGGGCCATTGATGGGCTAGGCTGCATTTTCTGTCCCTTCAGTCCATAGTCTGGAAAGAGTCATTTGTCAGTCCTCATCCATGGTCTCTGCTCTCTTGACCTGGATGTGGTGGATCCATTGTGTAGCATCACCTTTCTTCAGAGCAGCAGGGTTGGAGAGAATTACCAATGCGGCCCTGTCCATTTTCTTCCAGTGCCCATTTGAATCCCTGCTTGATCCAGAAATTATCACCAGGCTACAATAAGGAGACACTGTGGTGGACTCTAAAGTCAGCTGGGTCTTTTCCATAGTCCAAGGAATAGCCTTCATGGAAACGTGGAGGGGCTATAGCGACTTGAGAGTGAAATGGATATAGAATTCCACCAACTGATGTTCTCTGAGCCTGGGGAGCAGTGGGGGAAGATTTTCCAAGCACAGTCCCATAGTGAGTAAGTTCCTTCTTGTAATGAGATATAGCAGGCCTAAGGCAGAGCAAATGAAGGAGGTCTATTCACCCTTTGCTGGACTCTGATGAACATTTTGTTAGAGTTTCTTGAAATGTCCTGTTTATTTTATCTACCGGTCAAGAACTCTGAGGTCCACACGCACAATGAGGTTTTTAACCTATGCCTAAAGGTTAGATATTGAGAGATTTTGTTTATGAAATCCAGGTCATAGTGGTACCCCATTGTTGGGTCGGGGAGCAAATCAGAAGCCCAGCTCCTTGGAGGAGATTTTTAGGCTACAATTTGAGCAGTTTCAGTCCTGGTGCAGAATGCTTCAACTCTCCTGGAAAAGGAATCTATAAAAACTCGGAGATATGGCAGGCCAGAGCTGAATGAAGTTAGTATTTCCAGGATTTACAATGGCATTGTCCTCTTTTTGAGATTCTTTCACAGGAAAGAGCTCTGAGTTTGGCATTTACTTGAGCCCAACCCTCCCATCTTACTGAGATATCCTGTGTCAGGTGTTCAGTCTGAGTGTAACATACCTTGTTCTGAACAACTCAGAAAGTTTTGTGGACCGCAGATAAATAGCTTGGCAAAGGTCAGTTAGCAGAGTGCTGCCAACTGTTTTTGGGGGAATGATCTTTCCCTCTACATCAAACTGAGGGATTGAGATGTTGATTTTTTTCTTCTTTTTCATCTTCTATTTCTTCTTTGTAGTGCCATGGAATCTCTGTCAAGCAATAGTAGGTCAATGATCATGCTCAACATATGAATAGACCCCACTGGTCTTAGGGCCCTTTATCAGGCAGGCAGGTCAGCAGCCTGGTTGGCTCTTGCCTCAGGGGAGTTTCTTTCTGATGTTCTTGGCAGTGAAGGCTAGCAATTTGTAGGGGAAGTCAAAAAGCCTCTGGGGGAGACAAGGTGATCTCTATTTAAGTCCCTTTCCCCACTGGCGAGAAGCCCTGTTTCTCTATGGCACATGTCATGGGCATGCGTGATCCTGAGAGCATAGGCAGTATCCAGAATCTGCAACTGCACTTTCCTTTTCCCTGTCTGAGAGCCTGGGGCAGATTGGTCAGTTCTGCTCTTCAGGCTGAAAAGCCTGGCTTGGGCCCAAATGGTGTCGGTTAAAACCGCTGCTGCTCTCACAGCCCTCGTTTCTCTTTGAACTTGGGGCAGTCATACTTGAGCACCAGCAAGCTGCCATCAGGTAAGAAGATGAAAGGAACGAGGGTGGAGTGTTTCCTATACTGAAGTCAGGAGCAGCCCCAGAGTAGGATCTGGGATAGGGTCACACAGGCATTAGACATCTGGCATTCTGGTGTTCCCTGGAGAAGGGCTTCATCTCAGTCCTGTAGTGCTATGAGTATTTGGTCCTGTTATACAGTGAATTCCAGGTTGTTAATTATGTTGTTGTTGTTGTGTTTTGCTTGTTTTATTTCATATTTTCTGGTCTTTATTTTTTTTCTTTCTGTGGTTCCTTAGAGTCAGGGTTCTTAGACAGGAGAAGCCCCTTCTGGGTCCACAGTTTACTCATTTGAATATGCATGTCACAGAGAATTTCTATGGGCCCAAATTTGGCTTAAAGCCCTTTCTGTCATGTCTTTTGTTACATGGACAAATGGATGAAAGGTTTTTTTGTTGTTGTTGTTTTGTTTTTCTTTCTTTCTTTCTTTCTTTTTTTTTTTTTTTTTTTTTTTGAGACATCTGGAAGTACTAGGGATGGAGCTGAAGTCAGAACACCTTTTGTAGACTACAATGTCTTTTCTTTAGTCTCAGGCCACACCTCAGCATATACCTCCACCCTTACCCAGCAAACAAGGCTATCCAGAGGCAGCAATACCTAGCTACACCAAGGGCCTAGCAAACCTGTCTCTTAGTCTTGGGAATTGATGGGGGAAGGATGGCTTCAACCCTGCTCTGAGACTGGCTCCTTTAGCTCCCTCTCATCTAGTGGCCAAGATAGCTAGCCTCTGATGCAAATAGCTCTTACCTGATATTCTGCAGCCCGAGGACTGTAACTCATGTGGCAATCCCTTGGTGTGCATTTTATAATCTAAATTCCTGGAAAACCCCAGATGTGAGGGCAGGAGGGCAGCATTTGGAGTCTCATCAAATAGGGTAAGAGAAATTTTCACTCCTTGGGGCAATCTGGTTCTTGCCCATGTCAACCTTGGGGGCAATCTGATAAGTTGCCCATGGTAACCTCCCTCTGAATCTGTCCACTGAAAAACAAAGATGAGCTGACTCACCTGTGCCAATGGGAGGATACAGCGTATACCTTTATCTTTCCTGTCCAAGGCAGTGTACACACGAGATTCTCTGGAGGAATCAGACCCATGAGAATCAGTGCTCTCAGTGTTCTCCCCAGGCAGGAAGATGGGATGCAGGGTAACTGGCAGGGCACCATGGTGCCTTTGTCTCCATGCCAGGCCATGTGCACTGTCCTTCCCCTCTGTGTTTCCAGGGTTGTTGGCTATTGTGTCTGCATCTCACCTGCACAGAAAGAGTCAGTGTCTTTTCTGTCCAGATCAGATCTCTGTTATTCAACAACTTTTGGGCTCCCTCCACCAACTGGGACCTCCTTTTGCCTTTAGTATTCTAATTTTTATCACTTCTCTTCAAATACCTGAAGCCTAGTAGGTGGCAGCTGTCTTTAATTCTTCTAGAAGAACCTAATTAAAGGGTTTCCATTTGTTTTGGTCAGTGTTATACAGACAGGAAAATACTTCCTGTTCTGGCTGAAATGTCAGGCAATTCTACCCTTGATCAGTCCTAGGCAATTTTTCTTTGTCTCTCAGAGCAGTGAATTTTGAATTTTCCAAATAGGAAGATCATTGGTTGAAAAACAAGCAAACACAAATATCATCAAAGAGGAAGGAGTGAGTTCTCCCTCCCTCCCCCCTTTTTAACTTGGGTCTGCTTAGAGTAGGCAGGGAGCCTAAGAACTATTTTCCCCCTGGTGTGCATTCCACTTTTGTGACAGGGTGCCCTGGGAAGGAGGCTCAGCCTCCCCCTGACTTTACAGGGGAACAAGTAGAATCAGGGACCCTGAGCAAGGTCAAAGCTACAAGTTAAGGAAGAGCTCCAGAGTGGGGTGCATGGGGGTTTGTTTATTTCTTTCTCTGGGTAATCTGGAAGAGGCAAAAGTGTTAGTGTCTCCAACTGGAGGGGCCCACAGGTATTAATTCCTGCAGTGGGGTCTCACACAATGTCATTGGTTCA
This sequence comes from Tokudaia tokunoshimensis, assembly GCA_036184795.1. Lineage (NCBI taxonomy): Eukaryota > Metazoa > Chordata > Mammalia > Rodentia > Muridae > Tokudaia > Tokudaia tokunoshimensis. Next base: position 17,468,861 of record BTHU01000003.1, read on the forward strand.
TACAGGGACATAGAACCTACTGACAAACAGGGGAACATTGTGACCTCCTGAATGGCTGTTTGGTACCCTCCAGAGAAGACTGCTTAGACATGGGTTTAAGGCAATAAGTCTTTATTATCAGGGTACACTTGATGTTCAGGATTCCTGTGTAGTTTGAGCTAGTCTCAGGGTGAACTTGTAAACACAAAATCTATGTTCTGGTTATCATTCTTCACTTAACAAAAGCACTAAGCTAGAAATAGAAATACAGAAGCCCAAAAGAAAGGTTAGTACATTTAGGAGCTTTTACAGAGCTTTGAACTTGGATGTATTAGGTCTTTGTTTTCATTTTGGCCAGCAATACTGTCTCCCTGTTGTGTTTTATGACCTGAATTGCAATTCCACTATGAAGTTAATCGTACTAAGACCCTCGGATCTGATACATTATTTTCAGAAAGTAGACTTTAAGAGAATCTCCTTATCTCCTGATCTATGATTTTCTGAGCAGCTCCAAACTTGAAAATTATTACATGCATTCTATATAACATTGATATATTTTTGAACATCAAATTTGTTTTGCCGTCTCTTTGCATTAAATATAGAAGGCTGAGCTTGGAAATCCTGACAAAACATACCACTGTCACAGCTATCTGAAGCCTTTGCTCCATTTTTGACTCACTTTCATGATCAATTTCTTTTCAATTTTTCAGCCCTTCAATACATTTGAAGGGTTTACAATGCTTTCCTCCTTTTTTTCCTCCCTGCCCCTCCCTCCCTCCCTCTCCCTCTCCCCCTCCCCCTCCTTCCCTTCCTCTCTCTCTCCCCCTCCCTCCCTTCCTTCCTTCCTTCCTTTCTGTATTTCTTTTTATATTTTTTCAAGACAATGGTTTTCTGGTAGTCCTGGATGTCCTGGAATTTGCCCTGTAGAACCATCTGCCTGGAATTTTCCCTGCGGCCTTAAACTCAGAGATCTGCCTGTCTCTGTCTCTTGATTGCTGGGATAAGAGGTATGCTTCACCGTTGTGTGGAAATTATAGTGCTTTTTACATGTGCTCTCTTGTGGAGATCTAGAAAGTCTCACAGGATTGCAGGAAGAAATAAAAGGCACATGGCAGATCACGTCCACGGTCACTGAGCAGCAAGAGCATGAGGAAGGGGCCTGTGCTCTTGCTGGGTCTGGTGAAATCAACTCCAGAAACATCGGGCCAGAATCCTGGACAGGAATGAGATGATATTTTTGAGGGTTGTTTTAGTTAGGGTTTTACTGAAGAGAACAGACACCATGACCAAGGCAACTCTTATAAGGATGACATTTAATTGGGTCTGGCTTACAGGTTCAGAGGGTCAGTCTATTATCATCAAACCATGAAGAAACATAGCAGCATCCAGGTACACGTGGGACTGGGCGAGCTGAGCATTTCACCCTTTGTTCCAAAGGAAGCTGGCAGAAGACTTATTTCTAGGCAGTTAGGACAAGGGTATTAAAGTCCCAACCCACAGTGACACACCCAATCCAACAAGGCAGTGCCACTCCCTGGACCATGCATCTACAAATCATCACATTCCACTCTGTGGCTCCCATAGACTTGTTCAAACATTCCTACCCATACCTACCCATACCATAGTACAAGACATTTAGTCCAGTTTCCAAAGCCCCCAGAGTCTATCGCAGTCTCAACAAAGTTAAAAGTCCGAAGTTCAAGGTCTCTTCTGAGATTTATCCAATCACTTAATTGTAATCCCTAGAGTAAGACAGGAAAGCAGCTGGGCAAACTCCAAATTCTGCATTTCCATATCTGATGTCAAAGCAGTCTTCAACAAACTTCTTTCTCCTGGCTGGTTCCTCTCCTTATTTATAGCTTTCCTCAGAAGATAGCCCATGGTTCTGGCATCTCAAACATTTTGGAGTCTCCAAGGCAACTTCAGTGTTACAGTTTCTTGGTTCAATGTCTAGGATCCACACATGAATTTCTTGGCTCCTTCATAAGGCTGACATCACTTCTCCAGCTCTGCCCTTTGTAGCACTCTTAGCTCAGAATGATCCACTCCACTGCTACTGCTGGTTTTGGTGATCTTCCCAAGGTATTCTCATCTCCAATACACTGGGGTCTTCTGCCGCATGTAGGTTTCACCAATAGCCTCTCATAGGCTTTCTTTATGGTGCCAAGTCTCAAATCCTTTGCATGACCCATTCAGTCCTGGGCTGTCAACTGCAACTGAGGCTGCACCTTCACCAATGGCCTTCCATGGCCTCTCACAGTGCCAAGTCTTAGCTGTTATTCACAACCCCCTTCATGCCTTCAAAATCAGTACCACCTGAGTGATTCTTATGCATTACCAAGTATAGCTGCAGCATGAGGTACAACCTTGGCAATCTCTGGAACACAGCTTCTTTGTGCTCTCAGAAAACATTTCCCAGATGATTTCACCTCAATGATTCTGTTCTCTTTTTTTTCCTTTTTCTTTTTTTTAATTAGATATGTTCTTTATTTACCTTTCAAATGTTATCTCTTCTTAATCACCACTAATTTTTTAGCTCCAGCTAATAAGCATTAATTGTCCCAGTATTACCTTCTATTCTTGACTCTAAAGCCAGAGTTACATGGCTGGCTGAAGCTGCTGAGTTCTGCTGCTTGCTGGGCTTGGAACATCACCCCCTTGTCCTATTACATTATCACTAGCTTTCTATTTTCAGTGAATTTACTCTCTGCCTAAGCTTGGTTATCCTGGAACTTGCTCTCCAGACTGACTTTGACCTCAGTGATCTGCATGCCTCTTTACTAAGTGCTAGGATTAAAGGTGTGGTCTACCACACCTAGATTTAAGCTTTTTTCTACTTGAAACTTTCTCTGTACTGGACTGGCCTTCAACTCAGAGTTCTGCTTGACTTTGTCTGCTGGAATTAAAGGTGTTAGCATCATGCCTGGACCTAAACTTAGTTGGGTGGAATCTTGCTCCAAAATCCCATTCCCTTAATCTGTTATTTCTTAATATGTTAAAACATAGGATTCTGCTCCATTCTACTTCCAGGTATGTCTTTAATTCTTGAACTATATGTTTTATATTTTTCCTTTTTAAGCTTGCTATGCTTGTTCAAAACACTCTTCATGAGACTACCAGAGAACAAAGTCTCTGTTGAGCTTTTTTGAGACTCCCTTTGTAAATGCAAGTAATACAAATCTCTTTACCTTAGCCTCAGGTGGACTCTTTGGACAAGGGCAAAAAGCACCCACATTCTTCATCAAAATACTACAAAAAAAGTCTATGTATACTGAAATTCTTCTCCATTGAAACATCTTGGGCCAGGTCTGTAAAGTTCAAATTACTCTCAGCAACAAAGTCTTCCATATTCCTGCTAAGATAGTCCATTAAGCCTAACATAAAGCATTCCACTGATTTCCAAATGCAAAGACCCAAAATCCATATTCTTGCAAACAAAAGCATGGTCAGACCTATCATAGCATTACCCAAGTCCCTGGTACCAACTTCTGTCTTAGTTAGGGTTTTACTGCTGTGAACAGACACCATGACCAAAGCAACTCTTATAAGGATGATATTTAATTGGGGCTGGCTTAGAGGTTCAGAGGTTCAGTTCATTATCATCAAGGCAGGAGCATGGCAGCATCCAGGCAGATGTGTGCTAGAGGATTTAAGAGTTTCACTTCTTGTTCCAAAGGCAACTAGCAGAAGACTTGTAGTGTGTAGTTTCTATTACCCTGCCTTAAGTTTCAGGTGGACCATGCTACCAGCCCCCTGCCTAGGTTCCTTTGGATCTCCAAATGAAAGACACACACAAACACACACACACACACACACACACACACACACACACCCTTATTTTTAATATGCTTTAGCTCAATGGTTATGCACCTCCAAGCCTCCCAAAGATAATGTGCCCTTGTCATTACTCCCAGCTCAACACTTCCAAATCTGCCCCCAGCTTACTTGCTCAGTTACCTTTAGTTCCAGCTCAACATCTCTAAATCTGTTCTCAGCTTAGTTTCCTGTTTACCTTCTCCTTGATCAGCACCTGAAATCTGTCCTCAGCTTAGTTTTGTTTCTAATCTCCCACCTGGTACCCCATGCCCAGTTGGGGAAGCAGCTAATGAGCACTTTACCTGAGATCTCACATGGCTGGTGGATCTATCTTTCTCTCTCTGATGCATGCTGAATCTCCTTTCCTCCTGCATCTCTTAGCCTGCCTGTGGGAACCTGGAAGTCCTGGCTCTTTTGCCCAGCCAGTAGCCACTTACATCCTTGTTGATAGATCAAGAACCAATTGGGGAACAGTACCTTCAGTGTTCACATGCAGATTCCCAATCACAGCATCAGAACCATATGCTACAAAGACTCGATTCCAGGCAGCTAAAGCCCAAACTACAGTGACATACGTACTCCAACATGGCTACACCTCCTAATAGTACCACACCCTGGGCCAAGCCTATACAAATCATCAAAAAGGTTAATTCATTTTCTTTAGAACTGCTATAACTAGAAAAGACTGATCCTGGGCATGGGCTAGAGCCCAGCAGCTGATTAAACCCTGGGTGGTGTTAACAAGGCAGTCAGTCTCCAAAAGTCAATGTTGTACTTTCTTTGATTTAGTGATCAGCAGATGTATGTCTTAACCAGGGGTGAGAAATGCACTGGGACCATCTTTCTCTGTGATCACACTGTCTCTGCTGATGGGCACAGTTAAATGACCATGGTCAGGGATGGAGCCCAGCTGACTCAGTCATACTCCTCCTGAGGAGACTGCCCTTGGCTGATATACATGAGGGGAAACAAAATGAAACGCAGCGTGAACAGCCTTGCCCCTATGGAAGACAAAGCAAGGAAACACTGTCATGATGTGAGAATAAACAGGGAATAAGAGCTAAGGTCTGCTGTAGAGCTGAGAATGAGCGACCAATGGCCCAGGAACACAAACTCAGCTTACCTCATGCACCATGTCCCAACTGGATAGGTTTCTTGAAGTTTCTTTAGAAATAGGAAAAAGAAAGTCATGAATTGAGGTACTTTCAAAATTCATGAGTGACATCATGGGGCAGTCCAGTTATAGTAACATGTGGGAGTTTGCTCCAGGCCTTCTGATAGAAGAAATGGATATGAAGGCAGCTAAGGATAGCCCAGGGAAATTATCATTGCAATATCATCATTTCCCTAAGTCCATTTACATATTCTATTTGACATTTAGTGTAAAATCATAAGGAGTTTTTCTATCAATTAAATTAATTGGAATGTTTCTGTTGTGAAAGCAATCAGATTTTGACACTATTATATTATAAATGGAAATTTTAAGTTAAACTGTAAGATTCTAAAATTATATGTATTCTTCTTCACCAATGTCACTGATACATACAACACTGTTTTGTTTTTTGAGAATTTCATCACTTCTAACTTCTGAGTGAAAATAATTGCACCTAGCTAGTCTTATCTTTCTGTCTATACACAGGGGACAGGCCCTTGACATGGCCTCAGAGGACAACATGCCAAGCCCTATCTGCCTCATCGAGAATGTGAAAGGGCAACTAAGAGCCAGCCAGGAAGCCTTGAGCATCCTGTCTGATATCCAGCAGCCAGTGGTGGTGGTGGCCATTGTAGGCCTCTACCACACAGGCAAATCCTACTTGATGAATAAGCTGGCTGGGAAGAATACAGGTGAGTGTAGTCAACAAACTGTGCTGTGCCCCATATGGTGAATATTTTACATGAAATTCATAGCATTCTGCTCCTGGACTCTAAATGCAGTGGCTCCATGGTCTTACAGTTTTAATAGTACATTAAAAGTCCAAAGTCTCAGCTCAGACTCAAGGCAACCTGTAATATGCGATATCACAGAATAAACATTCCCATTTCCAGTGTTCAGGAGTATAGGAAGAGAAGAGCACTCCATACCAGACTGAACTCCAGCAGGGCAAATCCTAGTTACAATAGCTCCATGTGCATCATGTATGGCCTGTGGGTTTCTTCTGTACACTATCATCTTGCAGACCCTGCCTCTAGGGTTCTGCTCTTTAAAGGGCACAAGAGATCTCTGTAGGCTCAGGTGTATTCACTGACTCCAGTTTACCTTAGTGGGCATCCCACCATCCTGGCATCTCTAACAACCTGGGGTCTCCATGGTTACTTCAGCTTTACCATCGCAGCCTCACATACAGCAAGCTTAGGGGCTCCACGTGAAAGATTGACCTTGCTGTGCATTCATTTTGGAACCTTGGTGTAACCCTGGAGGCCTTGTGACTGTTGCAATCTGCGTATCACAAAATGAGTATCTGTTGTGTCTGTGAGTGTGAGATCAGTACTAGCTTTAGTTTCAGCTAATTCTCCTGACTTACTTGTGTGGATTTTTTTTCAAGAAAGATTTGTTTATTTTAAATTCACATGTGTAAATATTCTGTGTACTAAGTGCATGCCTGGTACTCCCAGCTGCTAGATAGGAGCTTAAGGTTCCCTGAAACTGGAGTTCTACAGTTGTCAGTTGCTCCGTAGATGCTGAGAACTGAACTGTGAACTTCTCCAAGACCAGCAAGCACTTTTAACCCCTTTACACTTCTGTTATGCTAATTTTATTACCACTGTTTGGAAGCTCTGATGCTAAGTGTCTAATCCCTCCTTTCATCTCTGCTTTTTAGGTTTCTCCCTGGGCTCCACTGTGCAGGCTGAAACCAAGGGCATCTGGATGTGGTGTCTGCCTCATCCCCAGAAGCCAGACCACAGCCTAGTTCTACTTGACACCGAGGGCCTGGGAGATGTTGAGAAAGTAAGAATATGTTGTGCCAGGGAAATGTTAGTGATCCCCCAAAACACACAGGAGCCAATCTGATGCAACTCACAGCAGGGTCTTTATTCTATTCGCACTAGCTCAGGCCCCTCCCAATGCACTGCCTCATGCAGGACAGTTTTGGCGGTGGTGGTGAGCCCGAATGTCTATGGGGCAAAACTTTATAGTAAGCAGCAAGCAGGGATTACATGTGCAAGCAACTAATTGGAAAGCTACTGTGGCCTTTAACATAATTGGCTGATGCTAGGAGTCATATCATAAACTTAATTTGGGCTTCCCTCTGTATTGGTGATTGTTAGGCAGGGGGTGGGTGGGCTTGTAACCTGGGGGTATAGTTTGTTGGGGGAATAACCTGGAGACACTAGTCTTATTGAGGATGTAATCTGGAAATGCTGGTCTTTTTGAGGATTAGCCTAGAGGAGCAAAACCTACTCCTGACCGGTGTGTGTTCTGATTTTCAGGGTGACACCAAGAACGACTGCTGGATCTTTGCCCTGGCTATTCTTCTAAGCAGCACCTTTGTCTACAACAGCATGGGAGCCATCAACCAGCAGGCCATGGACCAGCTGCAGTATCCTTTCTGAGGTTCAGACCTCCCTTCGTGAAGTAGCTCGGTGAGTTAGGATCTTGACTGATGTAACATAAACTATAAAAATAACTCATATATAGATAGGTACAGTGTTCACACTGAGGTTAGGAAAAAGGCTAAGGAAGGTTTGAGCTAAGGTTTGGAATGATGTGGTACTAACACAGAATTGAGACTCCTGGATTTCATTGGTGCTGTAGTTGTTTCTGTGGCATTCCTTAATTAGCTGATCAGCTATGTGACAGAGCTGACAGACAGAATCAGAACAAGATCCCCTTGTGACCAGGATGAGGTGTTGGACTCAGATGAATTTGTTGGCTTCTTCCCAGACTTTGTATGGACTCTGAGAGACTTCTCTTTTGAGCTGAAAGTAAACGGGCAACCTATCTCAGCAGATGAATACCTAGAGAATTCCCTGATGCTTCTTCAAGGTAGATACTTACAACTGGTAAATGAGATTGTCAAAACAAAACAAAACAACAAAACCCTGAGAATTCAGCTTCTATCCATAATTGTCTTATACCCAGATGACCAAGCCTGCTCAGTCAGTCAACAGGATCTCCAGAGCAGGAGCGAGGATTAAAAGAAAGAGACAATTAGACAAAACTGCAGCATGACCCCAGTCAATTCTGAGACTGAAGGCAGGTTTAATAATTTCGAGTCCACTTTTTATACCAACTTAATTACATGCAAGAATTAAGGTCAATAGTGGTACAGTAAGGAACAAGCAAGACAATAAACACAAAATCATCAAGGCAGTAAGCAAAATTCTGTGACGGTTGTTACAAAGGACTTGTCAGAATGACCAAAATTTCCTGAGCCTACTTCCTCATCCAAGCCCAAGACCTTGCCTGAAGCCTGCTTTCTCAACTCATTCCACCATAAGATTAAAATTCCTGCCTTTACCTACTTCCCTATTATGCCAGAATGTCAGATTCCTGCTTGAAGCCCTCGTCTTTGGCCAATGTCAGGTTCCTGCCAGGCAGCACATCTTCCCCTTTTTAATTTCAAAAACAAGGCTGAGTCTGTCTTAGGTCGTTCTCACAAGAGGGCCTTCCTTACCCCTCATTAAGGCCATGTGCAGCTTGTTTGTGTCATTAGAACAAACACAGCCTTATTAGTGCTTATTAATAAGCAAGCACAGTATTGTTAGTGTTAATTAATAAACACGACCTTTTGGTGCATGCCTCTGTCTTAGGTTGGTAAGGTTTTGTGCAGAATCTTACCTGTCCTTGACTTGCCAGCCTGTTATATTAAAGACTCTGGGGTTCATTTTTAGTTTCAAACCATGTTTGCCAACAGATTTATTTTGTTAAAGACGAGCTTTAACACGATGGGTAGGAATAGCAGTATTCCCAGGACAAGAAGGGCTAGCATGGTCAAGCCATATATTCCATTCTTGAAGCTTGACCAGGATGGAAATACTGACTTCAGGCTTTGGATAATTTTGCCAGTCATATTGGCAGCATTAAAGCTCAGTGAAGCAGCATTCTTTAAATTCATAATCTCAGTATGCAAAGCTAAAACATCTAGAGAGGTGTTGGAATTATGCCAAATATCCTGCAAGTGTTTTTGAACCTTTTCCCAATTATAGAGACTATCACTGTAAACTTTAGAAGTAACGCAAATCCATTGGTATTTAGCATGGCATTCTGAGATGACTTCTTACTTTTAAACTCTGGACCTGCTCTCCAATAATTTGAATGATATCATTAAGAGCATTAATCCATTGCTCCATACATGAACTAAATCTTCTTGAATACTCAGAACATTAGTGACATTTTTTGCTAAGTGATTAAAATTAGCTGTCTTAACTTCTTGTGTCAAGGCAATTGCAGAGGCAGTGGTGGTAGCTATCAATGTAATTGAAGCTGCTATACCAGCAATAATCAAGCCCACTGCTCTCTTGCTTCTGCTTAAAGCCTGACTCACTTCCTCCAGTACCTGCAAGCTTCTTTTTCAGAATACCAAAGTCCTATAATATTTACAGGTAATGAGACAAAAATTGCTTGATAGACCACCCTAACAGACATGCCAGTTTTCAACACAGTAACACAATTAGAAAGTGTACAATCAATCCAACTTACATTAAATACTGTAGAAGAGACAAAAGTAATTTTGATATTGCTAATTAATAAAAGATTGGGGGGCCTTAACACATGCACTATCACTTGTTTGAAATCTATATCCTGTCCCAATTTTATCTATTGCTAGCATAACATCATAGAGAACTGCAGCTAACATCCACATATGTCTCTGAAAATGTCCAGAACCAGCCTTCCAAATGAAGGCTGACATTTCCAATATTGGATTAATTTCTATACCAGTCCCTGATTGAGTCAGAATAACACAGCAACAGCTTCATAATAAACTTTCTTTTGAGACGAAGAAAGATGAATCCACATTAGTGTTCCCTTTTGCCAAAGGACCGCTATTGGTCTGTGAGTTGTAGCAAGAATGCAAGCAGTCAACAATTGATCATAATCTATATAATGTATCTGTTGTTGGCTGATAGCTTCCTCTACTTTTTGCAAAGCTATTCGTCCCTCATCAGTTAATTGTCGAGGGGAATTAGGGTTTGTATCCCCTTTGAGGGTATCAAACAAAGGTTTAAGTTCTCCTGTAGTAAGCTTTAGCTGAGGTCTTAGCCAATTAATGTCTCCTAATAACTATTGAAAATCATTTAAGGTAAGTAAATTATCTTTTCTTTTTTTTTTTTATTATTTATTTTATTTTATTTTTTTAATTTACATTCCAAATCACTTCCCCTTTCCCGTTTCCTCCCTCCCCGAAAGTCCCATAAGCCCCCTTCCCTCCCTCTTTTCTCCATTCAACCCTCTCTCGTTACTCTGTCCTGGCGTTCCCCTACATCCAGTCTTTCCAGGACCAGGGGTCTCTCCTACCATCTTTTTAGAAATCTATTGATATGCGGATTGTGTCTAGGGTATTCCGAGATTCTGGGTCAATATCCCCTTATCAGTGACTGCATACCATGTGTGTTCTTTTGTGATTGGGTTACCTCACTAAGGATGATATTTTCAAGATCTGACCATTTGCCTAGGAATTTCGTGAATTCATTGTTTTTAATTGCAGAGTAGTATTCCATTGTGTAGATATACCACATCTTCTGAATCCATTCCTCCGTTGAGGGACATCTGGGTTCTTTCCAGCTTCTGGCTATTATAAATAAGGCTGCTATGAACATAGTGGAGCATGTGTCCTTATTGCATGCAGGAACAGAATTGAAGACCCAGAAATGAATCCACACTCCTATGGTCACTTGATCTTTGACAAAGGAGCTAAAACCATCCAGTGGAAAAAAGATAGCCTTTTCAACAAATGGTGCTGGCTCAGCTGGAGGTCAACATGCAGAAGAATGCAAATTGACCCATCCTTATCTCCTTGCACTAAGCTCAATTCTAAGTGGATCAAAGATCTCCACATAAAACCAGACACACTGAAACTAATAGAAGGGAAACTAGGGAAGAACCTTGAACATATGGGCACAGGGGAGAATTTCCTGAACAGAACTCCAATAGCTTATGCTCTAAGATCAAGAATAGACAAATGGGACCTCATTAAATTAAAAAGTTTTTGCAAGGCAAAAGACACTGTCAAAAAGACAAAGCGGCAACCAACTAACTGGGAAATGATCTTTACCAACCTTACATCCGACAGAGGGCTAATATCCAATATATACAAAGAACTCAAGAAGTTAAACTCCAGAGAGGCAAATAACCCTATTAAAAAATGGGGTACAGAGCTACACAAAGAGTTCTCACCTGAAGAATATCTAATGGCTGAGAAGCACCTAAAGAGATGTTCATCATCCTTAGTCATTAGGGAAATGCAAATCAAAACAACCCTGAGATTCCATCTCACACCAGTCAGGATGGCTAAGATCAAAAACACAGGAGACAGCAGTTGTTGGCGAGGATGTGGAGAAAGAGGAACACTCCTCCACTGCTGGTGGAATTGCAGGCTGGTACAACCACTCTGGAAAGCAGTCTGGCGGTTCCTCAGAAAACTGGGCATGACACTCCCGGAGGATCCGGCTATACCACTCCTGGGCATATACCCAGAGACTTTACCTGCATGCAATAAATTATCTTTTCTTATTTGAATTTTCTGTGCTACAATTCATTTAGGATATAACTGATATCTCAAAAATTGAAAAAAATATTGCCTTTGAATCTTTTCTGGAGCAACAACTACTCCAAAAAAATTTTTTATAAGAGCAAAGGTTTGTAAAAAAATTCCATAAATAATATACACTGAAAGATTCAAAGTCCTAGCTTCTTGTATTGAAGCAGAGACAAAAAAATTTTTTTTTCACATATAAGATAAGGCTAGTAGCCATTCCTTGAGGCAAAACTTTCCAATGATATTGACTCATGAACCCTTTACCATCATCATGATGCAAAGGAATAACATAAAAAACTTCTCCAAATCCATAATAAATCTATATGCAGTAGGCAGACCAGATTTTAATGACTTCATAAGTTTCATAGCCTCATTAGCCTTTCATAAATCTTAAATTTGAACTTTATTTTGAACAACACCTAGATAGACCCATTAATAATGCTGCTTTGGCCTAAGAGGAATTCCCCAAAGGCAAGGCGAGGGCCCAAAAAACTTCCCTAGGAAGGAAGTGTCACACAAGCCTCTGAGGCTGCTCTGAGCTATACATTAACTCAAATGTAAATATTTCTTTACTTGAGACTATTGCCTGAGGCCAGGCCCAAAGATGACTTCTCCTGCTGTGAGGATAGATTCCAGGGGAGCAATTCTATCTATGTTCTTAATTTTTTGGACAATCTTTCCTAGCATTATTTATGCCCCATACTTAAAACATTCCTTATCACCTCAGCACTGTGAAAGCATTACTTGTACTCTAGACCTCTGCAAGACAGCAGCCATAGTCAGACCCCGATTGTCTGAGGTTTCAATTTAAGTCTGTCTTTGCTTTGTATGGCTGGATGGCTGTGTGGCAGATGGCATTAGCATTCTCATAAGGCAATTGTGTAACAAAAGGAACCCCTGCTTAAGGGTCTCTGAAAATTCTACTCGCTGCTTTTTGTCTATCCACAAATTCTGAAACAGTTCATCAGGAGGCTGTTTGATACCAAATGAATTCCCACTAAGATCTCCTTTTCAATCTTGGAGGGTTAAATTTGCTTCTACTGTATCCAATAAAGCTTGTGCAAAAGGGGAAGCGGGCCCATACTGGCCACAACTGTTTTTAACTTTTATTTACTCTTGAAATCATCCTAATTATAAAATATGGATGAATTAAGAATCATAAGCTTGGGATTGGAACTGTAAACTTCAGTCAATGAAACACTGGCAATTTTACCATAATTTTTAAGTTCCCTTGTAACACCAAAGCATAGCCACAACTTTGGAAAGCAAAACCCAATTTTAAACAATCCATTCTCTTTACAACCAATACCAAAACATTACTTTCACGTTACAAAGTTCGACTGCCGGTTTTTATATATAAATGTTTGACAGTGCAACTTTTAATTTCTCGTTAAAGAAACATTGTTTTAAATCTTATCCCTTATAAGTCTAATTTCTAGGATAAGAATTACACGAAATATTATTGCAATTTAGAAGTATCTTCTGAGGCCTGATTTCCTGGGCTGGTTCGTGCCATGTGTTTTTTAAAATGACTCCAACCCTGAGTTACCAATTTTAAGCTAACTTTCTTTACCAATGTTATACCTTTTTAATCATACCCAGTAACTTATAAGCCAATATTCTATAACCGAGACATGCAGGACATATTTATACCATTAAAACCAATCAGAAACAAAATGGAGCAGCCACACGAATCTTATAAATTTAGACCAAATAAAATTTTTACATTTTCTGACTGTAATTTCAAGAGAGAAGCTCCTTGTTACCTGCTGAACTCAATAATCACAGTTGCAGAGGGTTTTGTAGGAAAAACAGCCACCAGTTCCCTTACCATAGAAGCCAAGAAGCTTCTGGCCCCTTTAAGATCAGCTTGTACAGAGAGAAGCTCCTGGCAGGGCTTCTCAGCTGTGCCAGACTCCTAACTACAGGTGCTGGTCTCCAAAGGCCAATTGAGACTGCTTTTTATTTATTTTTCTCTTTTTATGAAATTAGTTAAAACTAAATCAAAGGGTTAAGAACCAGCACATAAAGTTTTAACCATTTTTTCTTTTGAACATGAAACACAGAACAACCAACCAAACCACAAAATGAAAACACAGACTTAACATAAAACAGTCAGTTTTGACAGACATGGACAGATTGGCGCGCCAAGGACAGACAATAGACAGAGAGGGAAGAGAATTAGAGGTTCCGAAGGGACCCAGATATCCTACCTAAGGCACCCAGAACCAAACATTCCTCCAGTAGGAGACAGAGGAGGCAGGACGTCTCCTGACCTCCTTTTGTCCCTAGGAGAGCTCTAAGACAGCTTTCCTTCATTTTCCTTCTCTCTTGCCAAAGCTTCCCAGACAGTCAGGAAGGACTGCTTTTCTCTAGCCCATTCTCTCATGTCAAGGGTGTAAACTGTCTCTAGGCAGGGTCCAAAGACTAAAGCACCTATGAGAATTACCTTTGCTTCTCTAACCTTTAGCATAACTCTAAACACATACACAAAACACTTTACCTTCACCTTGTCCTTCTACAAGGTGTATTCACTGCTGGCCCAAATTTTCCTCTGCACGTGCTTCCTTTTCCCATGGTGTCCTTCACTGTATCCCACTTTCTGGAGCCCCCATGTTGGGCGCCACCTGACCAAGCCCACTCAGTCAGTCAACAGGTTCTCCAGAGCAGGAGCGAGGATTAAAAGAAAGAGACAATTAGACAAAACTGCAGCATGACCCCAGTCAATTCTGAGACTGAAGGCAGGTTTAATAATTTCAAGTCCACTTTTTATACCAACTTAACTACATGCAAGAATTAAGGTCAATAGTGGTACAGTAAGGAACAAGCAAGACAATAAACACAAAATCATCAAGGCAGTAAGCAAAATTCTGTGACAGTTGTTACAAAGGGCTTGTCAGAATGACCAAAATTTCCTGAGCCTACTTCCTCATCCAAGCCCAAGACCTTGCCTGAAGCCTGCTTTCTCAACTCATTCTACCATAAGATTAAAATTCCTGCCTTTGCCTACTTCCCTATTATACCAGAATGTCAGATTCCTGCTTGAAGCCCTCGTCTTTGGCCCATGTCAGGTTCCTACCAGGCAGTACGGTACCCCAGTAAGGCTCTCCACACCCAGAATTCCTATTTCTTCTAGCTAGCTACTCCTAAGAATTAGTGCTTAATGTATGTATGACTTATCAGATTGAGTGAAACATTTTTCCTTTTGTTCTATGAACAAATTGGTCTTCCACTTTTCCCTTAAATTTGTACTACCTGCTTCGGATTTGTGCACAATGAAGATATATTTGGGAAAAAAAGAATGAAGTGTTACTAGTATCCTTGTCCAACTGTGGGAATTGTGTGGCTCACACAACTGCTCGAGTGTCAGAAGTCTGTAGAAATCACATGATACTGTACATGTGGCTTTACATGTCTATGCACACAGTCCCACGACATTAAGTGGGTCAAATCCTTACAATAGAAGCTACCAGAGCATTGATACTTTTCTAAGACTCAAAATGATTAAAACAGATATCACCCCATCCCCTGTCCCATTCTCTCTTCTTGTTTTGTGTTTTCAGGGACTCACAATGTGACCCAGGATGGCCTCAAATTTTAGTCCTCCTGCCTCAGCTTTCAGTGTTCCAGGATTACAAGGGCTCACATGATTAAATTAAAGGATATATCTTCACCTTCTAACATCTGGATGAAAATCCTGTTTTGTTTTATTTTATTTGTTTGTTTTTCTGATCCATCTAGGTACTGGCCAAAAAGAAAAAGAAAAGCAGTTTAATTTGCCTCGGCTCTGTATCCGGAAGTTCTTCCCAATGAAGAAATGCTTTGTCTTTGAGCGCCCAGCATCCAGGAAGAAGCTTGGGCAGCTGGAATCGCTGCAGGATCAAGACCTGGACTCTGACTTCATTGAACAAGTGGCAGAGTTCTGTTCCTATGTGTTCAGGTCTTCCAAGGTTAAAACGATTTCAGGAGGACTCAAGGTCAATGGACCACGTGAGTCCTTTCACAGTCTGTCTGCTCATTGTATAGGCCACAGTATCATGAGACAGGAATGACCTACTTCAGCTGTGAAGAAGCATTAATTTATCACCACTGTAATGCTAAACTGTAGATGATATCATAATTTATAATCAATTTTGTTTATCAGATTTTCTTGATGGGAACAGAGAAAAGGGGGCAAAAGAAAAAAAAATCAAATTACCCTAGCAAACTGGCACTGCATTTACCAAATGCGTAGTCACTAAATAAAGCTAGGACAGGGAAGCAGGAGTGGGTGGGTTGGTGAGCAGGGGGAGGAGGATGGGATAGTGGGTTTTCAGAGGAGAAACCAGGAAAGGGGATAACATTAGAAATGTAAACAAAGAAAATATCTAATAAAAAATTTAAATGTAGGTACAAAAAATCTACATGGATCTAGTTATTGTCATGTTAGCATATACAGAAGTTCTCTTGGGCAATGCTACTTATACTAATCATTCTGATAGAGAATTTCTGACTGGGAGATCATGTTTTGTTCCCAAATGGGAACTATGCTTAAAATGGACAGTGTTGGTAACACAGACAGCCATGATGGAGGTGTGGAGCCTGTTCTCATGGTACTTATATTGAAATGGATGCAAACATTCCATAGACACAGAGCCGTGTAATCTCCATCCAGCATTCTTAGCCTTGGTGGTTGCAGAAACCTCATGAGAGGATCTTGCTAAGAGGAAAGTTTAATTCCATCAGTGTGAGACAGAGGCTGGGATACTTCCATTTGTCATTCTTCTAAACAATGCTAAGGACACTGATGCTTTATGGCATCAATGACTGACATACCTAGAATTTCACAGAATGGACTTGCCTTCATCCATCTGTAGCAAATATTGTTGCCTGCTTCCTGGTTGTAGGACTAAAGAGTTTGGTGATAACCTATGTGAACTCCATCAGCAATGGGTCTCTGCCCTGCATGGAGAATGCTGTCCTGGCTTTGGCAAAAACAGAGAACTCAGCAGCAGTGCAAAAGGCCATTGCCCACTATGACCAGCAGATGAGCCAGAGGGTGCAGCTGCCCACAGAGAACCTCCAGGAGCTGCTGGACCTGCACAGGACCTGTGAGAAAGCAGCCATCAAGATCTTCATGGAAAATTCCTTCAAAGATGTTAATCAAGTGTTCCTAACAAAATTAGAGGTAATTTTTCTCCTCAATTTTTCCCGAATATAGATTTTGAAAAGCAAGTCAAATGGGTGTTTGTGATTAGGCAACTGGGACTAGATTTCAAAGTAGTAGCAGATACCTACTAATAATCACAATAAATAAAAATTGATTGCAATACACTCAAAGCTTTGAAATGTTTTTCCTGTCATGAATAAGCTAGTAATATCCCCCTTTAATGAATAAATAACAGAGAACTAGTGTATCTGATCACATTGCATGCCCTTGTCATCAGACTGATTCGATATTCAAGCCAATAATAAATTAACATTGAGCCATGTTTTTTCCTTGTGTCGTCTTTAGCCCAATATGAAAAAGTAGTTTAACATCTAAAGGTGTAAATGTCTGCTCTGAACTTCACTATCAAGGAGCAAAGATGATGTTGGTAAAATCTGGCATCAGAGGAAGAGATCCATCTTGTTATAGTCAGTGCTCGTACACTTTTCTTTGTTGGTTTTTGGGTTTGTTTTGTGTTTTGTGTTTGTTTTATTTTTTTTTTTGTTTTTTGTTTTACTTTTAAGGAATGCTCCCCAAAAGTCTAAACTCTGGCTTCCTTATTCTTATTATTTTTTTTCTTTATATGTATTTTATTAAAGACAGAATTAGAAAGAAAGCAAGGGGAATTCTGTAAGAAGAATCAAGAGGTGTCCTCAGATCGCTGTTCATCTCTGCTTCGGGATATTTTCAGTCCACTAGAAGAAGATGTGAAGCAGGGTGTTTATTACAAACCAAAGGGTTACTGTCTTTTTAACCAGAAGATTCAGGAGTTGAAGAAAAAGTACTATGAAGAACCTGGGAAGGGGGTGCAGGTAACCAAGATCATGTATGTTCTGGGAAATTGCTTACCATCAGACTGCAGTGTCCCCAAGCATCACTGGGGAACTCCAGGCATATGCTGTTTGTGTATCCCATACCTGAAGGTTGTCATACTGGATATTTCCTGCTCACCCATCAGAGACAGTGAACTCACTTAAGAATTGAGCTCAAACTGACCACCTTAGCCACCAGTGTGACTGTCATCCTCTGTTTCACCTAGACTCTTTGTGTTGCAAAGAATTCAGTGACAACCCAGTAAACAAAACTTATAATTTATCAGTTTGGGATTCACATTATCCTTAAATAATATTGTCCCATGTCTCTCTGTCCATCATCTTTCCCAGCCCCACACTTCCTTCCCCTCTCATTCACTCTGATCTCTTTGTTCTCCATGAGAGCTTATGTCTTCAGCAAATTTACACATCTAAGACCACAGCACCATTAACTTCAAAATTAGAACCCTCAGTCTAAAAAGACAGACTTTGTTTTCTAACAGAGGCCACGCATCAAAGGTATTCCTTCCTGAGGTCAGTGTGGATTATGTGCCCTTTTCTTTGACTGTTGTATTTAGAAGAAAGTTTGGTAGAGATGTAGCACAAAGCTTGTAGCCATTCCTGCTGTTAACTTCATGTTCTCCATACTCAAAGGCTGAAGAAATTCTGCAGAAATTTTTGCAGTCCAAGGAGGATTTGGCTGATGCAATTCTACAGACAGACCAGACTCTGAGAGAAAAGGCAATGGAGATTGAAGGTAAGGTACAATTTAAAGAATGGCATATCCTTGTAAGCTGTGAAATGTTTAAAAATCATTGTAAACCTGGTGTCTTAGTCAGGGTTTCTATTCCTTCACAAACATTATGACCAAGAAGCAAGTTAGGGAGGAAATGGTTTATTTAGCTTATACTTCCATAGAGCTGTTCATCACCAAAGGAAGTCAGGACTGGAACTCAAGCAGATCAGGAAGCAGGAGCTGATGCAGAGGCCATGGAGGGATGTTACTTACTGACTTGCTTTCCCAAGCTTGCTCAGCCTGCTCTCTTATAGAACCCAAGACTACCAGCCCAGGGATGACACCACCCACAAGGGGCCCTCCCTCCTTGATCATTAATTGAGAAAATGCCCCTCATCTGGATCTCATGGAGGCACTTTCCCAACTGAAGCTCCTTTCTCTGTAATAACTCCAGCCTGTGTCAAGTTGACACACAAAACCCAGCCAGTACAATTGACCCCTTGTCAAATTGACACACAAACACATCACTATTAAGCCTCAATCCTTACTTTCTTATTTATCCCCAAGATCTAAATAACTTTAAAAGTCTCACAGTCTTTACATATTAAATGTTCAATCTCTTTAAAATGTCCAATATCTTTTAAAATTCAAAGTTTTTTTAAAAATTCAAAGTCTCTTAACTGTGGGCTCTACTAAAATACTTTCTTCCTTCAAGAGGGAAAAATATCAGGGCACAGTTACAATCAAAATCAAAACTTAATCGCTAATGGTTCAATGTCTGGGATCCAACTCACAGTCTTCTGGGCTCCTCCAAGGGCTTGGGTCACTTCTCCAGCCCTGCCCTTTGTAGCACACACCTTGTCTACTAGGCTCCAACTGCCTGTACTCCACTGCTGCTGCTGTTCTTGGTGGTCATCTCATGGTACTGGCATCTCCAAAACACTGCTGTCTTCCACTAGGCTTCACCAATAGCCTCTCATAGACTATTACCATGGTGCCAAGCCTCAACTCTTATGCATGACCCATCATTATGCATGGGCCATCAATTGCAACTGGGGTTGTACCTTCTACAATGGCCTTCCACAGCCTCTCACAGGGCTGAGCCTCAGCTATTCTTCATGACCCCTTCATGCCTTCAAAATCATTACCTCCTGGGTGACTCTTACACAGTACCAAGTCTAGCCATAGCACAAAGTACAACTGTAGCTATCTCTGGAACACAGTCTCTGTGCTCTCAGAAAACACTTCCCAGAAGATTTAACCTCAGTGATGCTGGTCTCGTCTTAATCACTAATTTCTTAGCTCCAGCTAACCAGCATCAATAGTCCAAGTAACACAAAGGTTTGCTTTAGTGGTTCTGGTATCTTGTTAATCACAGCTATTCTTCAGCCCCAGCTAACCAAAACCACAGAATCTTCACAATCAAAACATGGCCCTGATAAGTGTCTTTAATCTTTCCTCTGAAATTTTACAAGTCAGGCCTCCATCTTCTGCACTGTTCTCAACATTATCTTCAAAGCTCCTACACAGAGCTCTTAACACTGAATAGATCGTCTATCCCAAAGTTCCAAAGTCCTTCCACAGTCCTCCCCAAAACATGGTCTGGTTTTCACAGGAACACTCCACTATGCTGGAACCAATTTGTCTTAGTCAGGGTTTTTTTTTATTCCTTCACAAATATCATGACCAAGAAGCAAGTTGGGGAGGAAAGGGTTTATTTAGCTTACACTTCCACAGAGCTGTTTATTACCAAAGGAAGTCAGGACTGGAACTCAAGCAGGTCAGGAAGCAAGAACTGACGCAGAGACCACGGGGGGATGTTACTTACAGGCTTGCTTCCCCTGACTTGCTCAGTGTGCTCTCTAATAGAACCCAAGAATACCAGGCCAGAGGTGGTACCACCCACAAGGGGCCCTCCCCCCTTGATCATTAATTGAGAAAATGCCCCTCATCTGGATCTCATGGAGGCACTTTCCAAACTGAAGCTCCTTTCTCTGTGATAACTCCAGCCTGTGTCATGTTGACACACAAAACCAGGCAGTACACCTGGGATCCTAAACCAAGGCTAAAAGAACAGAATTATGTTTTATTGTGTGACAGCAGACATGGCTACCGTTATGACGTCATCAGTAACATTGAAGCATGTGAGGAGAAATAGAGTAACATTTTCACCTTCCTTCTTGCTTTCCTTCACAGTGGAGCGTGTGAAAGCTGAAGCTGCACAGGCTACAGCAAAAATACTGGAGGAAATAAAAAACCAGAGTGACCAGTTGCTGAAAGAAAAGGAGAAGTTTTACATGGAACATGTGAAAGAGTTGACTAAGAAGACAGAGAAATAACAAGCCCAGCTGAGGGAGGAGCAACAGAGGGTGACTGAGAACACAACTTAATTGTATCACTGTCCGTCAAAGATCAGCATCAGCATTTAGGGTAAACTGAGGCAAGATTTAGAGTTGGTGATCAATCATCCAGCAGACTTTTCTCTGAGGGAACAAAGCTTGATTCTCCCTGCCCAGTGAAAAGGGTGAGGGAACACACACATACCCACACTTGGTGAATGAAGCAAGGCTCCAACAAGCAAGCCCGAACAACTTCACACATACATACACATACAAACATACATACACACATTCACACATTGGGTGTTTGGAGCAAATCTCCAATGAGCAAGCTCCAACAACTGTATTCCCGCCCCCCCCCCCCGAGCTTATATAGCCCAGAAAAATCTTTCAAGCAGTATAGAAATTAAAATGAATGATTATAAAAAACCTCAGTATGTTCTGAACACCTTTACATGAAAGACATTTACATATCACAGGTGAAGAAAAAGAATCTAATAATTCCCAAGAACCTACATACATTTGTAACTAAGCAGCCTTGCTATAGATTAACAAGGTGTAAGTAAGCAAGGCAATTTTCTCATTAATTGCAGGCTACAATTTGTAGAGAAAGAATCAATTATTTTAGTATTTGTATTAAAAACTAACCTCATAAAAATCCTAAGAGAATCACAAATCTAAAGAAATTAATTATCACCTTGAACACTAATGTACCTTCATGAAAAAGAGTCACGTCAGCCAGTGCTACTTAGGCTACCATTATTTTTGTTTCCTGACCTTAAAAAATATCCCCAGATTAACTAAGAAGAATACACCTTTCTGATCTTCAAATTGTTCTCTAAGATGTTCTCTATCAGATCCACTGACAAAAAAAAAAAATCTTAACCTAACTCTAATAATAATTTACATCTCCAAATTCTTTCTAAGGTAGTGGTCAGTGCTAGCAATCTACATCTCTGAATTCTTTCTGAGGTGGTGGATATATCCTTAATCTTCTCCGGCAGCAATGCTTCAAAAAGATCAATCACTATAACTGTAAGTGCTTATAATATTGCTTAATGAGGAGCTGGAAGCCCCCTTAGAGTTTTTACACAACTCATAGGTTATGAGATGTGATGTAAGGGCATCAAGCAAAGAGAAACTACAACAGCATGAAGTTCTGAGAACGTATCGTCCTTGGGGATCTGCCTCTTAATGCTGCATTCCATGAGTTCCATTTTTTGTTCCTCTCATGTGAGCCTTGACATCTCTCTGTGTTCTCTTCATCAAAAAAAAAAAAAAGAATTAAATTGTGTGTGTGTGTTTATTTGCTTGTGTGCATGTAGTATCTACAGAGTTCCACAAAGGGACTCAGATCGTCTAGAGCTAGAGTTATAGGTGCTTGTGAGCATATAACCCGGATGCTTGGAACTGAATTCCAGTCTGTAACACACTCTTTACTTCTGAGTCATCTATCCAGCCTCCTGTTCTCTCCATTTCTGTTTACTATGAAATTTAATGAAGCCTAAAGGTTGACCCAGCCTGCATCCTTATGTTACTTATTTTTAAATGCCTGTTTGATCATCTGTTGCCCATGTCTGGTAACTAAGTTTTCAATGTTCTATGATGTCACACTATATTCTGTAATATTTTGGCACTTATGCTCTTTATGATTTATTATTAATTAATTAATTAATTTTTTACACTCAATATTTTATTCCCCCCCCACCCCTCATCCACCCTCTGACTGTTCCACATCCCATACCTCCCCCCACTGCCAGTCTCCACATGGATGTCCCTACCCCTCACAACACCTGACCTCTAAACTCCCTGGGACCTCTAGTCTCTTGAGGGTTAGGTGCATCATCTCTGAATGAACACAGACCTGTCAGTTCTTTACTGTATGTGTGTTGGGGGTCTCATAATCAGCACCAGTTGTATGTTGCCTGTTTGGTGGTCCAGTGTTTGAGAGATCTTGAGGGTCCTGATTAAATGAGACTGCTGGCCCTCCTATAGGATTGCCCTTCTTCTCAACTTCTTTCAGCCTTTCCTAATCCAACAACAAGAGTCAGATGCTTCTATCCATTGGTTGGGTGCAAATATCTGCATCTGACTCTTTCAGCTGCTTGTTGGGTCTTCTGGAATGTGGTCATGCTCGGTCCCTTTTTGTGAGTGCTCCATAGTCTCAGTAATAGTGTCAGGACTTGGGACCTCCCCTTGAGCTGGATTCCTCTTTGGGTCTGTTGCTGGACCTTCTTTTCTCAAGCTCCTCTCCATTTCCATCCTTGTAATTGTTTCAGAGAAGCACAATTATGGGTCAGAGTTGTGACTGTGGGATGGACTCCCTTTTCTTCATTTGATACCCTGTCTTCTTGCTGGAGCGGGGCTCTATAAGTTCCCTCTCCCTACTGTTGGTCATTTCATCTAAGGTCCTTTCCTTTGAATCCTAAGAGCCTCTCACTTCCCATGTCTCTGGTGCATTCTGGAGGGTCCCCCCAACCTCCTATCTTCTGAGGTTGCCTGTTTTCATTCTTTCTGCTGGCCCTCAGGGCTTCAGTCCTTTTTCCTCACCCAATACTAGACCATGTTTCCTTCTTCCTCCACTCCCTACCCCTGTCCACTTTCCCTCCCAGGTCTCTCTCTCCCTCCCTCCCTCCCTCCATCCCTCCTTCTCTCCTTTCCTTCCTCTCCTTTGTGATTGCATTGTTCACCCTCCCAAGTGGTACTGAGGCATCCTCACTTGGGCACTTGGTCTAACTGGCTGTCTGTTTGTAGAAAAAGGGAAATAGACCCATATTTGTCACCTTTCACAAGGCTCAAGTCCAAGTGGATCAAGGACCTCAACATAAAACCAGATACACTGAATCTAATGGAAAAGAAAGTGGGAAAGAGCCTTGAACTCATTGGCACAGGGGAAAACTTCCTAAACAGAATTCCAGTGGTTCATGCTCTAAGATCAAGAATTGATAAATGGACCTCATGAAACTGGAAAGCTTCTGTCAGGCAAAGGACAAAGTCAATAAGACAAATCAGCAACCTACAATTGGGAAAAATTTTTTCATTAATCCCACATCTGACAGAGGGCTAATATCCAAAATACATAAAGAACTCAAGAAACTAATCACCAAAAAACCCAAACAACCCAATCAAAAAATGGGGTATAGAACTGAACCAAAATTTCAAAACTGAGGAATTTTGAATGGCTGAGAAGTACCTAAAGAAAACAACTTGACAGGAATTCCCCAAGTGGCTTGTTTTCCAAAATACCAAGAACAAGGTACTCCCCAGGTCTTGTAACTCAGCAAGGCTTATGAATGAAATAATAGTGCCCAATAACATTCTGCTTTAAAAGATCAATACAGATGAAATAAAAAGAAAAAAAAAGAAAGAAAGAAATGTTCCAAGTCCTCAGTGATCAGAGAAATTGAAATCAAAACAACCCTGAGATTCCACCTTATACCAATCAGAATGGCTGAGATCAAAGCCACAGGTGAAAACACATGATGGAGAGGATGTGGAGAAAGAGAACACTCTTCTATTGCTGGTGGGATTGCAAACTGGTACAACCAGTCTGGAAATAAATCTGGAGGTTCCTCAGAAAATTGGAAATAGATCTGCCTGAAGACTCAGCAATACCACTCTTGGGAATATACCCAAAAGATGCTCTTCATGATTTAACTTTGTTTCTTTCTTAAGACTCTATAAACCTATTGTATAAAAGAAAGAAACACAAGTTCATATAAGATGAAAAATACACAATCTTAGTATTTTGGGAAGTGGAGGCAGGAGCATCAAAAGTATAAAGCTATCCTCAGTGACATAGAAAATTAAAAACCAACCAGGGCAATGGGTCCTGTCTCAAAAACAAAACAAAACAAAACAAAACAAAACACCACCAACAAAAAACCTGAATCGAACCAAATAAAAAAACCCAAAAAGACAAACAAAAAAACCAAAACAAAAGAAACAAAACAAACCTTAGTGGAATCCACAATGGTAGTTGTTTTATTTTATCTGGTATGAGTTTATTCCTAAGAGTGTTTAGCAAAAATCCCCTTTACTTGCCATTTGGTCTTGCCCTAGCTCACTTTGTGTGCTCTCCTGGCTAATCTCTCATTAATACCCCATGGTAAATCCTCCTGGTTACTCTTCTCATGGTCTCCCTACATCATCCACTGTTCCTCATGGTCTTTCTCTTCTCTCTCTACTCTTTCTCCTCTCTCTGGGACTCCCTGATAGGGACCAGAAGTCCTGACCTATTCTCTTCTCCTGCTTAGCTATTGGGTAATAAGCACTCTATTAACCAATTAAAGGTGATGAAAAACCATTTTTATATAACACTGAGACTGGAGATACTTAAACATGCCATCTTCCAAAGTGCTACCAGATGTCTGGGCATATAAATCAGCATCTCAATACGCAATGCACAAAACCGTCTCCAATCATCCATCATTCTCCACCACAGTTTTTGAGACAGGGTCTGTCACTGAACTTGGAGTTCACTGATAGGGCTATCCTGAATGGCCAATGTGTTACAGTGATCTGCCTATATCTGTCTCCCCAGTCTGGTTCTACAGAACAGTGCTGTACCTCAGTTTTACATATGTGGTCTAAATTCCATCTCATGTCTTCATGCTTATATGGCAGGCGAGTTACTGTCTGAGCCATGCATCCCCCACCCCTGGCTAAATTTCTTAGATGAAGATTCATAGCCTTACTTAGATTTTCAGAATTCATTCCTGTGTTGCATATATACCTAAGATGATAGTAGGTAGATATATTCAATTCTATAGTGGTAAAATTTGAAATCCAATATATGATTATGATTACCTACATTGGCTATAGACAACCAACTAGTGGGAAAAACAATACTGATAACTTAAGTTTATCAGCAGAATTAATTTTTAGTTAAAGGAAGCCACAAGAAGTGATAATAACTGCTCAAGAAAAAGCATAATTTGGGGGAGAGGAATAAAACATCCCAAGGAGTAAATAAAAGCAAACCTTTGAATATTAAAATTTACTCATGACTAAAAGTAGGTTAAAATTATAATGAAATTTAAAGTTAGAAAATGGTTAAGAAATTGAATAATAAAAATTAATTTTTAATGAAACTGCCCAGAACATAGAGGTAAACTCAGTCCAATGGTTCATTGTCTCCTCCTGTCACATTTTAGGAATAGGCTCTACTACTAAATGAGAAATTTGAGCAGGAGTGCAAAAGACTTCAAGACCAGATAAAAAAATCTCCAGACAAGGGAACAAGCATACAAAAGAATGAGAGCTAAAGGCCTAAGAAATAGAGCTCTTCTGAGATACAAAGCAGAGCTAATTGGGTATAGAATCAGGAACAAGTGTCCCTTCAACTGATAATCATCGGGTCCTGCCTCAGAAAAGTAAAAATAAGTGAGATTTTTGAAATCATGTTCATAATGATGTACAGTGTGATTGTCGAAATCATGTTCATCTTCCTATAATACTGTGTACAGAGCATGTCACTGACTTTCTACTACAGGAGAGGGATGGACAGACTGATCAGAAGAAAGTCTCCTTTCCAGATGACCTCCAGGAGAAAATGGACACTGAGTACATTCTTAAATTTTGACACATAAGGGAATCAAGTTGTCCAGGCGTGTGCTTAGTCTGAAGGACAGGGATAGCCAGGCTCAATCCTTCCTGAAGACAAGGTACAGTTCTCCATTTTATCAAAATTGTCCGACCTCTCAGCAATGGCATGATTAATGGACACTGGTGATGGATAACCCTATCAACACACTCCATTATAAATGAAGTTTCCGCCGGGCGGTGGTGGCGCACACCTTTAATCCCAGCACTTGGGAGGCAGAGGCAGGAGGATTTCTGAGTTCGAGGCCAGCCTGGTCTACAAAGTGAGTTCCAGGACAGCCAGGGCTACACAGAGAAACCCTGTCTCGAGAAACCAAAAAAAAAAAAAAAATAAATAAATGAAGTTTCCTGCATGGAGGTCTAGAATTCCAACATATAATATGCCCAAAAAGATGAACAGAGCTATTAACATGACAATGAGATGAATCAACAAACCTACCAATTCAGTTCATGATGCAGAAACTATAATGAGAGACATTTGCAATCTTTAACAGTTAACACTGGATTACATAGCAACATGTGAAAACACAGGTATAGTGGTAACTTTAAAGATGGACCCTAAATGATGATAGACAGTCTGTTATATGTAAAAGGTACTTTAATACTTTATCTACAGCCATAAACTTAACACTTATTATTAGCAGCTTGAAATCTTGTTGATTTTCCTCAAGCAAAATAAAGATTGCTTTCCATATATCAACCAGTTCTTGGTACTGTGGAGTATATATAAACCATAACCTAACTGCCAATAGTTCAAAGTAAGTGGATAACCTCTTTTGAATGGTTTGAGAACTTTCTGGAGAGCTTGACATGGTGGGACAAATGCTTGTAGCAAAAACATGAGGAGGAACTAAATTCAGATCCATATAACAGCACCCGTATAACAAACCAGACACAGTGGTACATACTTGTCATTCTAGAACTGTGATTAGGGTAGGGGTAGAGAGGACATTCCCTGGGACATAGCAGTCAGGTAGAGAACCAACAGATGAGTTCTGGTTTCACTGAGAGACCCTGCCTCAAAAATGGAGTCAAGAGCAATTGAGGACAGAATTATCCTGTTTGTTGGAAGGAGATACAACCAGAGATAATCATATAAAAATACATCAATGCCAGAAAGACAAATATATATTTTCATTAGTATATTGCTTCTAGACTATATATAAACACATAAAATTGTGCATGTGTATTTGATCTGAAAGTCAAATGAATCTGTCTAAGGAAACAAAGAGGACTGTCCACAGAAGAGTAGGGACATGCTAAACATACAAAATATGCTATATGAAAATATTCTCCTATGTCCCAGTACCATGTATAATGAATATATGCAATGAAAAGTATAAAAAGTTTGCAATCAACAAAGAACATTTTTTAAAACAAGCATCCTGAAAACTCCATGTGAGTAACATTAACAGTTCAGATAAACCAACTAATTTCACAAAGAAAGCATAAAGCTAAAATTCACTCTATTTGTTACTTCCATGGTTGCTGTCACAAAATACCCAGGCAAAGCTATTGAAGATAGGAATGGTTTATTCTGGCTGACAGTCTGAGGGTAGTGTCCATTAGGGTGGGGATATCATGGTGACAAGAGTGAGGAAGCTTGTCATGTTGCATCCACAGTGAGAGAGATGGATGTTGGTGGTCCAATCAATTTCATCTTTGTATTCAGCCAGAAACTCCATCTCATGGGATTGTCTGTCCATGATAGGGTAGTCCTCCCACCTCCATTACCCAGTGTAGACATTCCCTCACAGGAGTGTCTGGAGGTGTGTCTCCTGCTCAGTCCTGATCTTGTTGAATCAGTAATCAGTATTATTAACTGTCACACTCTTGTAGAATAAAAGAGGTCACTTGAATCATAACTGCACATGAAATTAGACTTGCAGTTTAAAGTAAAACCTGAAAACTGCTTCTCTATATCCAGAAAGCTTTTCCTTACTGTGTATGTAAAGAAGAAATTATACAAATTCTACAGTTTCTTTCAGAAAATACAAACAGAAGCACTTCGTAATTCATTCTATAAGACCAGCACTCTCTGGATACCAAAATAACTTTAAAAACAAGGTACAAATAAGTGCAACCCAGAGACCAACATTCTTCATGAAGTTAGATGCAAAATTCCATGACAAAAATTAGCCAACAAGGGTTGGCTGTGTCTTGTGGAATGGGCCTCAAGCTGGACCAGTCACTTATTGGCTATGCATATAATTTCTGTGCCACAGTTAACCACAGCACATCTTGTAGGCAGGGTGTGGTACAAGTCTCCTGCTCTTTTGTTTCACTTGCTTGGAGTATGGGGTGGTGGTGGTTGCCATTTGCTGTTGTTGTTGTTTTGAGTTAGGGTCTTGTTATGTAGCCCAGGCTATCCTCAAATTTGCACCAGTGCTCCAGTTTCAGCCTCCCACTTGGTGGGATGATAGGTGTGTACTATCACACCTGGCCAGATGTTAACTTCTTTAACACAATAAAGAGCAGCTTCAAAAAGCCCACACAGCTTCATACTTAATGAGAAACTAAATATTTGCCCCTCTAACCTAGGAAACATCCCAGGGCTTCAGTTTTCACCACTCATATTCAAGGTGACACTGGATCACTTGCTGCAGAACCACAAGAAAAGATCCTAACGTCTTATGGGTCAGAAAGGATAAAATAAAACCAACTTCCTTTGGCTGTGGAAAAATCACTGTGTGAAAATACTAGGAATCTAGAAAACCATTCTCACAATCCACTGGTGAGCTACCCAAGGCCAAAAGACGCACAATCAGTGTGTTAGTTGGAGTTCTTGCAGCGGCAACAAAATACTTAACAGAACCAACAACAAAAAGAAAGGCGGTTTCTGTTCTAATTATTTTAGTCTTGAATTTGATTTTTTTTTTTGGTGTCTACTTTTCTTGGGTATGCTCACTTCTTTTTGTTCTAGAGCTTTCAGGAGCATTATTAAGTTAAAGAAAAACTTTTATTTGTGAGTTTCAAAGTACCCACCCCAGACACATCTCCCTATTCCCACATTCACCTACTCACCCATTTACTCATGCAACCTGCCCCTGAAATACGTCACTTCTGCTCTTTCTTCCACAGGAGGCCTACACACCACCACTTGTGCCATCACCATGTCTCCAGTGATCCTTGAGAAGTTCCAGCACATTTTTTGCGAGTACTCAACACCAACATCAATGTGTGGTAGAAAATATCCTTTGTCATCACTTCCATTAAGGGTGTGTGGCAGAGATATGCTCATGTGGTGTTGAGGAAAACAGATGTTGACCTCACCAAGAGGGCTGCAGAACTCACAAAGGATGAGGTGGAGCATGTGATCACCATCATGCAGAACCCATGACAGTACAAGATTCTAGACTGGTTCCTGAACAGACAGAAGGATGTGAAGGATGGGAAGCACAGCTAAGTTCTGGCCAATGGGCTAGACAACAAACTGCATGAGGACCTGGAGTATTCCCAGGACAAGAAGGGCTAGCATGATCAAGCTATATGTGCCATTCTTGAAATGGCTTGGAAATACTGACCTCAGGCCAAGAATATATTATAAGCAATATCTCAAGCATCAAGGCTCAGTGGAGCAGCATTATTTACATTCATAATCTTGGTATGCCAAGTTAAAACATCCAGAGAGGTGTTAGAATTATGCCAAATACCCTGCAAATGTCTTTGAACATTTTCCCAATTATAGTGACTATCACTGTAAATTTTAGAAGTAACACAAATCCATTGGTATTTAGTATGACACTCGAGATGGCTTCTTACTCTTAAACTCTGAATTTTCCTTCTCTCCAATAATTCGATAGCATCACATAGAGCATCAATTCAATGTTCCAAACACCTATCTAAATCCTCTTGCATACCCAGAGCATTAGTAACATTTTTTTTTTGCCAAATGATTAACAACAGTAGATGTCTTAACTTCTGTGTCAAAGCAATAGCAGAAACAGTGGTGCTAGCTATTAATGTAATTAAAGCTGCTATACCAGCAATATGCAAGCCCACTGTCCTCTTGCTTCTGCTTAAAGCCTGATTCACTTCTTCCAGTATCTGCAAACTTTTTCCAGAATACCAAGTTCCTGTAATACTCACAGGCAATAAAACAAAAGTTAGTTGATAGATCACCATAACAGACATGTCAGATTTTAACACATTAACACAATTAGAAAGTGTACAATCAATACAACTTACATTAACTACTGTGGAAGAAACAAAAGTAATTTTAACATGACCAATTAGAAGCTTAACGCATGCACTAACACTTGTTCAAAATCCAGATCCTGTCATTGTTCTAAGTCGAGATCCTGTCCCAATTTTATCCACTGCAAATGTAACTTCATACAAGGTAGTTGTCAGTTTTCAAATATGCCTCTGAAAATGTCCAGATTCAGCCTTCCAAATAAAGACTTAGCTTTTCCTTTTTTCCAATATTGGATTGATTTCTAGACCAGTCCATGATTGAGTGGGAATAACTGGTCACATTAAAGGAAAGAGAAGAGTCATTATAAAACTTCTCTATTTGATTAATTTTTGAAGGCAATTTCCACAGTCTCCATGTTTTCTGCCCTACAAGGTCTAAAAGCTTGAGGCAAGGCAGTTTGTCCAATCTGGGGCATAGGCAAGCAAAGGTGAGTCAGGAACATGTGTCCAATATGGCTTCCCAGTCACCATTGTCAGGGCACTCAGCAATCTTACAGGTTAGCATCATTCTTTGTCCCAGAATAAGCATGTCTCACCAATCACCCTAGAGGCTAGTATATTCCTACAGCATCCTGCAGGGTTAAAAAACAGAAACATGTCCCTCAACGGAGGAATGGATTCAGAAGATGTGGTATATCTACACAATGGAATACTACTCTGCAATTAAAAACAATGAATTCACGAAATTCCTAGGCCAGAACTTGAAAATATCATCCTTAGTGAGGTAACCCAATCACAAAAGAACACACATGGTATGCAGTCACTGATAAGGGGATATTAACCCAGAATCTCGGAATACCCTAGACACAATTCGCATATCAATAGATTTCTAAGAAGATGGAAGGAGAGACACCTGGTCCTGGAAAGACTGGATGTAGGGGAACGCCAGGACAGAGAAAGGAGAGGGGGTTGAATGGAGAAAAGAGGGAGGGAAGGGGGCTTATGGGACTTTCGGGGAGCATGTGTCCTTATTGCATGCAGGTAAAGTCTCCGGGAGTGTCATGCCCAGTTTTCTGAGGAACCGCCAGACTGCTTTCCAGAGTGGTTGTACCAGCTTGCAATTCCACCAGCAGTGGAGGAGTGTTCTTCTTTCTCCACATCCTCGCCAACAACTGCTGTCTCCTGTGTTTTTGATCTTAGCCATCCTGACTGGTGTGAGATGGAATCTCAGGGTTGTTTTGATTTGCATTTCCCTAATGACTAAGGATGATGAACATCTCTTTAGGTGCTTCTCAGCCATTAGATATTCTTCAGGTGAGAACTCTTTGTGTAGCTCTGTACCCCATTTTTTAATAGGGTTACTTGCCTCTCTGGAGTTTAACTTCTTGAGTTCTTTGTATATCTTGGATATTAGCCCTCTGTCGGATGTAAGGTTGGTAAAGATCATTTCCCAGTTAGTTGGTTGCCGCTTTGTCTTTTTGACAGTGTCTTTTGCCTTGCAAAAAACTTTTTAATTTAATGAGGTCCCATTTGTCTATTCTTGATCTTAGAGCATAAGCTATTGGAGTTCTGTTCAGGAAATTCTCCCCTGTGCCCATATGTTCAAGGTTCTTCCCTAGTTTCCCTTCTTTTTTTTTTTAATTTAATTTTATTTTATTTTTTTAATTTACATTCCAAATCACTTCCCCTTTCCCGTTTCCTCCCTCCCCGAAAGTCCCATAAGCCCCCTTCCCTCCCTCTTTTCTCCGTTCAACCCCCTCTCATTACTCTGTCCTGGCGTTCCCCTACATCCAGTCTTTCCAGGACCAGGGGTCTCTCCTTCCATCTTTTTAGAAATCTATTGATATGCTGATTGTGTCTAGGGTATTCTGAGATTCTGGGTCAATATCCCCTTATCAGTGACTTCATACCGTGTGTGATCTTTTGTGATTGGGTTACCTCACTAAGGATGATATTTTCAAGTTCTGACCATTTGCCTAGGAATTTCGTGAATTCATTGTTTTTAATTGCAGAGTAGTATTCCATTGTGTAAATATACCACATCTTCTGAATCCATTCCTCCATTGAGGGACATCTGGGTTCTTTCCAGCTTCTGGCTATTATAAATAAGGCTGCTATGAATATAGTGGAGCATGTGTCCTTATTGCATGCAGGTAAAGTCTCTGGGTATATGCCCAGGAGTGGTATAGCCGGATCCTCCGGAAGTGTCATGCCCAGTTTTCTGAGGAGCCGCCAGACTGCTTTCCAGAGTGGTTGTACCAGCCTGCAATTCCACCAGCAGTGGAGGAGTGTTCCTCTTTCTCCACATCCTCGCCAACAACTGCTGTCTCCTGTGTTTTTGATCTTAGCCATCCTGACTGGTGTGAGATGGAATCTCAGGGTTGTTTTGATTTGCATTTCCCTAATGACTAAGGATGATGAACATCTCTTTAGGTGCTTCTCAGCCATTAGATATTCTTCAGGTGAGAACTCTTTGTGGAGCTCTGTACCCCATTTTTTAATAGGGTTACTTGCCTCTCTGGAGTTTAACTTCTTGAGTTCTTTGTATATCTTGGATATTAGCCCTCTGTCGGATGTAAGGTTGGTAAAGATCATTTCCCAGTTAGTTGGTTGCCGCTTTGTCTTTTTGACGGTGTCTTTTGCCTTGCAAAAACTTTGTAATTTAATGAGGTCCCATTTGTCTATTCTTGATCTTAGAGTATAAGCTATTGGAGTTCTGTTCAGGAAATTCTCCCCTGTGCCCATATGTTCAAGGTTCTTCCCTAGTTTCCCTTCTATTAGTTTCAGTGTGTCTGGTTTTATGTGGAGATCTTTGATCCACTTAGAATTGAGCTTAGTGCAAGGAGATAAGGATGGGTCAATTTGCATTCTTCTGCATGTTGACCTCCAGCTGAGCCAGCACCATTTGTTGAAAAGGCTATCTTTTTTCCACTGGATGGTTTTAGCTCCTTTGTCAAAGATCAAGTGACCATAGGAGTGTGGATTCATTTCTGGGTCTTCAATTCTGTTCCATTGATCTACATGTCTGTTACTGTACCAATACCATGCAGTTTTTAACACTATTGCTCTGTAGTACAGCTTGAGGTCCGGGATACTGATTCCCCCAGAGGTTCTTTTACTCTTGAGAATAGTTTTAGCTATTCTGGGTTTTCTGTTATTCCAGATGAATTTTTGAATTGCTGTTTCTAACTCTATGAAGAATTGAGTTGGGATTTTGATGGGGATTGCATTGAATCTGTGTATTACTTTTGGTAAGATGCTCATTTTTACTATATTAATCCTGCCAATCCATGAGCATGGCAGATTTTTCCATCTTCTGAGGTCTTCTTCAATTTCTTTCTTCAGAGACTTGAAGTTCTTGTCATACAGATCTTTCACTTGTTTGGTTAGAGTCACGCCAAGATACTTAATATGGTTTGTGGCTATCGTGAAGGGTATTATTTCTCTTACTTCTTTCTCAGCTTGCTTATCCTTTGAGTATAGGAAGGCTTCTGACTTGCTTGAGTTGATTTTATATCCGGCCACTTTGCTGAAGTCGTTTATCAGCTGTAGGAGTTCTCTGGTGGAGTTCTTTGGGTCGCTTATGTTTACTATCATATCGTCTGAAAATAGTGATAGTTTGACTTCTTCCTTTCCAATTTGTATCCCTTTCACCTCTTTTTGTTGTCTAATTGCTCTAGCTAGAACTTCAAGTACTATATTGAAAAGATATGGAGAGAGAGGGCAGCCTTGTCTAGTCCCTGATTTTAGTGGGATTGCTTCAAGTTTCTCTCCATTTAGATTGATGCTGGCTACGGGTTTGCTGTAAATTGCTTTTACTATGTTTAGATATGGGCCTTGAATTCCTGATCTTTCCAAGACCTTTAGCATGAAAGGATGCTGAATTTTGTCAAATGCTTTCTCAGCATCTAATGAGATGACCATGTGGTTTTTTTCTTTGAGATTGTTTATGTAGTGGATTACATTGATGGATTTCCTTATATTGAACCATCCCTGCATCCCTGGAATGAAGCCTACTTGATCGTGGTGAATGATCATTTTGATGTGTTCTTGGATTCGGTTGGCAAGAATTTTATTGAGTATTTTTGCATCGATATTCATAAGAGAGATTGGCCTGAGATTCTCTTTCTTTGTCGGATCTTTGTGTGCTTTTGGTATTAGTGTAATTGTGGCTTCATAGAACGAGTTGGGTAGTGTTCCTTCTGTTTCTATTTTGTGGAACAGTTTGAAGAGTATTGGTGTTAGGTCTTCTTTGAAGGTCTGATAGAATTCTGCACTAAAACCATCTGGACCTGTGCTTTTTTTGGTTGGAAGACTTCCAATGACAACTTCTATTTCTTCAGGGGTTAGAGGATGGTTTAGATGGTCTATTTGATCCTGATTTAATTTTGGTACTTGGTATCTGTCAAGGAAATTGTCCATTTCCTCAAGATTTTCTAGTTGTGTTGAATACAGGTTTTTGTAGTAGGATCTGATGATTTTTTGAATTTCCTCAGTTTCTGTTGTTATCTCTCCCTTTTCGTTTCTGATTTTATTAATTTGGATACTATCTCTGTGCCCTCTGGTTAGTCTGGCTAAGGGCTTATCTATCTTGTTAATTTTCTCAAAGAACCAACTCCTCGTTTTGTTGATTCTTTGTATGGTTTTATTTGTTTCTACTTGATTGATTTCAGCCCTGGGTTTGATGATTTCCTGCCTTCTACTCCTCTTTGGTGTATTTGCTTCTTTTTGTTCCAGGGCTTTCAGGTGTGCCATTAAGCTGTTAGTGTATGCTGTCTCCCGTTTCTTTTTGGCGGCACTCAGGGCTATGAATTTTCCTCTTAGCACTGCTTTCATTGTGTCCCATAAATTAGGGTATGTTGTGCCTTCATTTTCATTAACTTTCAAAAAGTCTTTGATTTCTTTCTTTATTTCCACCTTGACTAAGTTATCATTGAGTAGAGCATTGTTCAGCCTCCATGTGTACGTGGGTTTTCTTTTGTTTTTGTTGCCATTGAAGACCACCCTTATTCCATAGTGATCTGATAGGAAGCATGGGATTATTTCTATCTTCTTGTATCTGTTGAGGTCTGATTTGTGACCAATTATATGGTCAATTTTGGAGAAGGTACCATGAGGAGCTGAGAAGAAGGTGTATTCTTTAGCTCTAGGATGAAATGTTCTATATATATCAGTTAGTTCCATTTGGTCCAAGGCTTCAATTAGATTCACTGTGTCCATCTTTAGTTTCTGCTTTCCTGAACGATCCATTTCAGAGAGCGGGGTGTTGAAGTCACCCACTATTATTGTGTGTGGTGCGATGTGTGCTTTGAGTTTTAGTAAAGTTTCTTTTACGAATGAGGGTGCCCTTGCATTTGGAGCATAGATATTCAGAATTGAGAGTTCTTGATGGTGGATTTTTCCCTTGATCAGTATGTAGTGTCCTTCTGTGTCTTTTTTGATGACTTTAGGTTGAAAATCAATTTTATCCGATATTAGGATGGCTACTCCACCTCGTTTCTTGGGGCCATTTGCTTGTAAAATTGTTTTCCAGCCTTTTACTCTGAGGTAGTGTTTGTCTTTGACACTGAGGTGCGTTTCCTGCATGCAGCAAAATGCTGGGTCCTGTTTACGTATCCAGTCTGCTAGTCTATGTCTTTTAATTGGGGAATTGAGACCATTGATATTAAGAGAGATTAAGGCATAGTGATTATTGCCATCTGCCATTCTTGACGCTATCTTTATGTTTGAGTGGTTATCTACTTTTGGGTTTGATTCAAGAAGGTTATTATCTCATTTTTTTCCTGGGTGTTGTTTCTCTCCCTGTATTGGAGGTTTCCACCTATTATCCGTTGCAGGGCTGGATTTGTGGGAAGATATTGTGAAAATTTGGTTTTATCATGGAATATCTTGGTCTCTCCATCTATGGTGATTGAGAGTTTTGCTGGGTATAGTAGTCTAGGCTGGCATTTGTGCTGCCTTAGTGTCTGCATGAGATCTGCCCAGGATCTTCTGGATTTCATAGTCTCTGGTGAGAAGTCTGATGTGATTCGGATAGGTCTTCCTTTGTATGTTACTTGGCCCTTTTCTCTTACTGCTTTTAGTATTCTTTCTTTGTTTAGAACATTCGGTGTTTTGATTATTATGTGACAGGAGGTATTTCTGTTCTGGTCCAGTCTGTTTGCAGTTCTGTAGGCTTCTTGTACCTTCTTCGGCATCTCTCTCTTTAGGTTAGGGAAGTTTTCCTCCATAATTTTGTTGAAGATGTTTACTGGCCCTTTAAGTTGCAAATCTTCACTCTCATCTATACCTATAATCCTTAGGTTTGGTCTTCTCATTGTGTCCTGGATTTCCTGGATGTTTTGGGTTACATGTTTTTTGCATTTTGCATTTTCTTTGACTGTTGAGTCGATGCTTTCTATGGAATCTTCAGCACCTGAGATTCTTTCTTCCATCTCTTGTATTCTATTGTTGATGTTTGCATCTATGACTCCTGATTTCTTCCCAAGGTTTTCTATCTCCAAAGTTGTCTCCCTTTGTGATTTCTTAGTTGTTTCTACTTCCTTTTTTAGTTCCTGGATGGATTTGCTGAGATCCTTCACTTGTTTGTTTGTATTTTCCTGTATTTCTTTAAGGTATTTTTGCATTACCTCTTTCAGGATTTCTTCCTGATGACCCACATTCTCCTGCATTTCTCTGTGCGATTTTTGTGTTTCCTCCTCATGGGATTCCATCTGTTGATCCATCGTCTCCTGCATTTCTTTAAGCAGTTCTCTTGTTTCCTTTGTAAGGGCATCTAACCGTTGATTCATTTCTTTAAGCAAATTTTGTGTTGCCTCCTTATGGGCATCCATCTGTTGACCCATATTCTTCTGCATTTCTTTATGCAAATTTCGTGATTCCTTTGTGATTGCATCTACCCGTTGATTCATCTCGTTAAGCGATTTTTGTGTTGTCTCCTTGTGTGCCTCCATCTTTTGATCCATGTTCTCCCGCATTTCTCTAAGAGATTTTTGTGTTTCCTTTGTAAGGGCTTCTAACCGTTGATTCATGGTCTCCTGTAACTCTTTATGAGATTTATTTGTGTCCTTCTTGTGATCCTCTAATAAGATCATGAGAAATGATTTTAAATCCAGATCTTGTCTTTCGGGTGTGGTGGGGTATCCAGGACTTGCTGCTGTTGGAGAGTTGGGTTCGGATGGTCCCACATTACTTTGATTTCTGTTAGTAACATTCCTACGTTTGCCTTTTTCCATCTGGATACCTCTGGTGTTAGAGAGAGAGAGAGAGAGAGAGAGAGAGAGAGAGAGAGAGAGAGAGAGAGAGAGAGAAGAGAGAGAGAGACAGAGAGAGACAGAGAGAGACAGACAGAGAGACAGAGAGAGAGAGACAGAGAGATACGGAGAGAGAGACAGACAGAGAGAGAGACAGAGACAGAGAGAGAGAGAGAGAGAGAGAGAGAGAGAGAGAGAGAGAGAGAGAGAGAGAAAGAGAGAAACTGCAGAGGGAGGAGCTGATACTAAATTCTGGTTCCCTAATTGTTTCTTGATTATGGCAATAAAGAAAAAGAAAAAAGAAAAGAATAAAAGAAAAAAGGTGGGATTTCCCGGTTCCAACATGAAGAGGAGGGACAAAAGATAGCATGGTTGGGGGCTTTTTGGCTAGGCTTTTGGACAGAGGAGCACATACACCATGTAAGGCCTGGGGACAATTAGGTCTGGTGGAGGCCTCCACCTGTGGCTGAATTCTGACATACTGTAGCTAATGAGTTCAGAGCAATAGATTCTTTGCCCAGAAGTTGTGTTATCAGGCATGTTTTAAAATATTAAGCCTGTCTGGTGTTTTCCATCCACAGAGACTCAGTTGGGGTGGGCATGAGCTGAACTAGCCTCAGGGTGGTTGACCAGTAGAGAGTTTTCCAAGCTCCCAACATTCCTGGGAAAAGCTTCAGCTGGCCATCGGCAGAGTTAACCATGAGAGGTTGAGGGAATGCAGTTCCCAGTTAGGGAAACAGGTGGCCATTGGCAGAGCTATGTTAGCAGTGGACCAGGGGGAGATAGTTCTCAGAGCTGAGCTAGAGAACAGCCTGAGAAGGAGCAAATGTAGCTTTTAATACTACATGCGAAAGAGGAACTCTGGGAAAGAGTGAGGCACGGGAACCTTTGCCATAGACTTTGACTCAGAGGAAGTCAGACATATGAACCAAGGACAGATAATAAGCCATGTAGCCATCATAGGACAGTATAACTGGGTTAAATGAGTTATGAGCCAGGGAGAACAAGCCTAGTTTATGACCTAGGCAGCTTTTAATAAATAATAACCATCTGATTCATTGTTTGCAAACAAAGGCAAGAGTGAAAACGCCTGAAGTTACAGAGAATATTTTCTCCTACTGGGTTGCCTTGTCTAGACACTGTAGGAGAGAGTATGTCTAGTGTTACTGTAATTCCATATGCCATGGATTGTTGATATCCGTGGGAGGCATTCTCTTTTCTGAAGAGAGAGTGGATGCAGGGAAAAGCAGGTGGAGGAACTGAGAGTAGAGGAGGGAGGGGAAACTGCTGTCAGGATACTAAACTAATTACTTAATTATAAAAACAAAAAGTGAAATTCCATTGCTTATTTCATAAGGAGCATCTGAGGGGAACTAACATACACTACACTTATTGAGTGTTGAAAAGAATTTTCCATGGATACACTACAGTAACGCTATCCTAAATACTAAACCATAGACTGTATATGATGAAATCTGAACACTGATCATTTGACTTAATAATGCATATGGGCCGTGAAAGGTGGTGATTCCTAGCACACTTGATCCTGCAATTATGATTGAAGTGTATTCACTAGTAAGGGAAATGTAAGGGTAGAGTAGAAGGAGGTGAATGCAGGTTATAAGGTAAGGAGTCAAGTGAGCGAGCACCCCACTAACACACCTAGTGAATGACAAAGGTCTCAACATGAACATGGAGGACATGGAGAAGACATGCCACTGTAAATCCAGGAAACCTCTTGTGCATTGTATGGATGTATCTCCTGTCAATTAAAAAGCCTATGGTCTATGGGTTGTGAGGAAGCAGAGGTGTGACCTCACAGAGGGGAAGGATTGTTGGTGAGAGCCAGGCTGGTGATCAGCCTTGGAAGCTGTAATGAGGTGGAATCATGATACCTTAGTAGAGGTAACCATCCATGTGGCAGAATGTAGGCTAGAATAAATGGGATGTTTTATGTTATATCTAGTCAGAGAAGAGTCTGGGTATATGACCAAGGTATATGTGAATATATTTGAGTCTGAGTTTTATTTCTGGGAGCATGGTGTTGGGAGGAAGAACCAAGACCTAACATCAACAGAAACAAACCAGCAACAAAAAGCCAATGGGGTGATTCAAACCTGTGTGAAGAACTAAGACTGTCAATTCTTGGGTCCAAATTCCCCCCAAAAGATGCATATCTGAAGTAGTATGGAAGATCCTAGCAGAGCAAAGCAATGTCTGAGTGGGAGATTCTATTGCTGTGAAAAACACCAGGGCAAAAATAAGTAAGGAGGAAACTGTTTATTTCCTTTTGCACTCCCAGGCTGTACTCCATTAATGAGGAAAGCCAGGGCAGAAAGTGTGGGCAGGAATCTGAAGGCAGAAACTGATGCAGAGGATATGGAAGAGTCCTGCTTACAAGCCTACATCACATTTCCTCAATGCCCTTTTAACCTGCGAGGTGAGTACATTCATTAGTAGTTCTTGGAAAAAATCTAGAGTTCCGTTAAGGAACCCTGAAGCAGAGTTCTCTTTCATGGCTCGAATCTCTTCTTCTTTTAGTTTTATTTCTCTTTTCAAGTCATTACACTGCTCCTCAAGTCCTTCATGTACTAGTTCTTCTAGTGCCTACCAAAAAAAAAAGAGAGTTCATTTCTCAGAATATCCATTACTGCATTTCATATCAACAGCTGCAGCAGCTGAACATATGTTCCTCCACCTTATAAAAAACAGAATTTGAAGAGTTTGTCCAAACATCAAGCATTCACCTGAATTGTGCGAGTGACTGTGGCAGATAGGAGTTTATAATTCTCTTCCTGGGATGAAGGAGGCTTGAGGCAATGACAGCCCTGAGAACTATGGAGTAAGGTACAACATCTCTGTGGGGGGCTGAGTGTTTTACTCCCATCCACTCTCAGCATCACTATGCTGAGCCAACCCCATCTGTCTAACAAATGATGGAAACTAACTGTTGCCCCTGAGAGTGGAGCTTTCAAGCTCTGGGATGGGAGAAAGACTGCTTTTGTATTCTATTCTAGGTCAGTAGAATGCAGCAACCAACTCTGGAAACATCCACTACAGGATTCAGATCCTCAGATTCTTACCCTGACTAATCAGATCATTTTGAACTGGTATCCTTGAGGTGAAGTAAAATAATGCTAATCCAAAGCATACAAGTTTTATGTGGGATGGTATTTTTTAACTCCTAAGAAACCAAAACTTTTAAGTTCAGACTTTAGAGAACCTGACATAAGTTTGAACTTAGATAGACTAACAGATTGGTACCTAGGATTAGGTTCCAAGATGGCACCAACTATCCCTGAGCCTAGTTCAAGTCTCTAGTCTAATCCCCAATAAGACCAGAGTTTTGTGGTTACACCCTAAACCAAACCAGTGTCTCCAGGTTATTCCTCAACAAACTTGCACCCCCAAGGTTATAAGCCCACACCCTGCCTCCATCAATGCTAAGGAGATCAAAAATTACGTTTATGGTATGACTCTCAGGACCAGCCAATTATGTCAAAGGCCATGGTAGCTTTAAAATTAGAGGCTTGCACCCTTATCCTCCCCCCCCCAGTTTCTGTTTACTATAAAACCATGTGCTGATGGACATTTGGTGATCCCATACCTCTAAACCACCCTGTCTGATGACAAGTATTAGAGGGGGTGCTAAGCTAGCTCAAATAGAATAAAGACCTAGCTATGTGCTGCATCAGATTGGCTCCTGTTTCTGGAGATCAACAACATTTCCCTGGCACTACACTCCCACATTCTTCACTTTACTGACATGACAGGAGGTGATGTGTACTTAGAATTAAGGGCTTTACATGGGTAGAAGTTAATTTCAGGTTTTCATGATACGTGTAATTGGGGGTTCTCTCTGAGATCATGATTTCTTTGGAAATGCCATATGGTTCCTTTCAGGGGAGCCATGGTCTGTCATGTACTTCCATTCCATCAATACTCACCTTCATCTTGATGTCCAGAACGCTCTCATATTCTCTCAGCTGGTTCTCCTTTTCCATCATTATCTTCTGCATCATCTGAGCCAAGGCTTCTGAGATGCTTTTCTTTAGATCTTCCATCTTTTCCTCAGTCTCCATTTGCTGCTGTCTACTTAGCTCCAGTTCCTTCTCAGCTGCCTCCTTCTTGGCCTTCTCAGCTGTCCCACAAGGGTTTTAGAGAAGGAAGAAAGAATAGTTAGAACTGTGACCTTCCCTATAGATCTCAGAGATCAGGAGGATTTCCACCTGAAAACATTTAAAGCATCATATCATCATGCAATGATGCCCTATGTGATAAGTAAGCACTGACGGGCTAGACATTCAACACCAATCCCAATCCTAGACTTCAGATCTAGAAGAGGATACAGGAAGGAGGTCCTTGTCTGGAGGATCTTCCTATCCATTATTCATAGGAGTCTACAGAAGTCTTAGAGAGCTGAGTTCTCCTCTGTACCTTCCAGAGCTTTCTGACTTTCAGTGAGGGCTTTATCTGACTTCAAGATGGACTCTTCCGTAATAATCTGTGACTCCAGGAAGTTCTGGAAGACCTCACTTGCCTGGGTAGGAAAAGAGAGAAAACCTTAAGCAGTGAGGATACCTTCTGATGGAATAGTTATCATTCAATGAAATTTCTGCCCTGACTGTAGTACTTAAATCCTGCTTTAATTCTTATGTGAGTCATATAATACTTATGCTATTACAAACTCTATGCTCTTTGCTGAGAAAAAAAAAGCCCTCTGAAACAAGTTACTGTTGCTCTCCATAAACCTCACCCACTAGCCACTACAGGTAATACTACCATCCAAATTTGTTTGC
Source organism: Tokudaia tokunoshimensis (assembly GCA_036184795.1). Taxonomy (NCBI): domain Eukaryota; kingdom Metazoa; phylum Chordata; class Mammalia; order Rodentia; family Muridae; genus Tokudaia; species Tokudaia tokunoshimensis. The sequence continues at coordinate 17,511,221 of BTHU01000003.1, forward strand.
AGTTCTACAAATACCTATGAGGCAGGAAGTCTAAGGGTAGATTAGTAGTCTGGGACCGTATTTGGTTTAAGGTTTAAGTTCCTCTCCTTTTTGTAATGATTCCTTTGCCAGCCTGATTCTTTTTCCTGCATGTAATATGCACATATACTCCTCTTCAAACAATAATCCTAGCACCTCAGACCATCCTGATGTGTTCCTGAACTGACTCCACATACACTCCTGTCTGTACAAGTATCTTCACTTCTAATAAATCACATCATGATAGGTTCTATTTACCTGTATCTCCTATGTATGTATCAAATAGAATAGAAAGGCCAATCTGGACTCAAGTAGCTTTTAGTGCATGCACAGTGTTGTCTGGCTAACTTTGTACTTCAATTGAAATATTATAAAGAACACCAATAATTAGCATCTCATGCCAGTGAACAATTGAGTGTGCATATGATTAAAATCAGATGAGATCTGCTTAAGGAAGGGCATGAGCATTAGAGCAATTGAGTGCATGACTTAATCTGTCCTTCAGAGTAGAGAGCCACATGAACTATGGCCAAAGTAAGTGCCTCTACCTTCTTTTAGATCCACTCATATGACCCAGGGTGGGCACTGTGTCATTTGAATAGCCTCACTTATGTGGTCTGGATATGGCCTGTATACTCCTCTCCCATCTGTACGAATGCTTCACTCTGAATGAAGCTACCCTGCTGCTTTGGCAAGTCTGTGTGAGCGTCTCTGTTCATCACACCCCTCAACTGCACCATGGAGATACTGTTAAGAAGTAATTCATTCTGACACTGAGTTTTAAACTGATATTCCAATGAGGCAAATAACACTAATTCAATTTAGGAAATGAGCTCTTGATAGGTTAGCATCATCATCATTACCATCATCATTACCACCACCATCACCACCACCACAACCACCACCATCATCTCCATTGCTGACTCTACCTGTTTATGTTTGATGATTAGTTCATATTTAACAAGCATACTCTATTGTCCTTGTCATCTAAAGTCCTAAGCTTCTTGACATTAAAAGTTTTTCCTGTTATTATATGTATACTCAGATGAAAAATTAAAAGATTATTTAATCAATCACTGTTCTTTTTCTCTTGGATTCATGTTATAAATCCCATTTCTAGAGGAAGCAAATATTTAGAAGTTATTTAATATTATGCAGTGTTTTGTGTATCTGAAGACTGGAATGGTCATGGTACATTTACTCTGGTTTCTCTCCATAAAGCCTGTGTGCTCTTAGAAACCAAGAGCAGCAGTTCCAGCTCTAGCTGTGCTGTAGCTCTACGACCTTACCTGCCCTCATCCCTCACCTTCACTCCCTTCCTGGGCACTCGCGAATAGTCCTGCTCAACCTTCTTCCTGGTCTGTAAGTAGAGACTGTGGCCTCCAGGAACAGAGAAAACTCCACGCAAGACGCTCTCCTTCAGAGACTCTGAGAGCTTGTCCAGCTCAGCTTGGCAGTGACTGAGAGATGCTTCTTCATTCTGTCGTATCAAGGTTTCCTTCCTTTCCTCTATGCTGACCTGTTTTGTGAGTAGGGGAAGATAAATCAAGTAGGTTGTTAGAAGAAAGGTGCCATTATACTTATTCTGGACAGAGTAATGTGACAGTCCCAGATTTGACAGGGAAAGGATGAATGGGGAATTGGCTTATCTCTTTTATGGTCTCTGTGAGTGAGTTCTGTAAACCATTGTAATTTCTCTGTGCACAAGCTCAATAGCTATGTAAGTGATGTTAGGCATAAAACATGTTTTCTTTTTCATCTGCTAGGATGATGTGTTTATGCAAATCAATGAGTGCAAAGTTCAACCAGGAGGGGACACAACTTCCTCAGGATGGTTTAGGCCAAGATATCTGTACAGGAAATCCACCTGTCTGTTCTGAGTAGGTATATTATGGACAGAGTAGTAAGTGCTTCATGGATTCCTTGAAAAGGAGGGAACACTGTGAAGTTAAAGGATGAAGAATCTAAGGTGGATACTTCTGAATTACAATGGAACTGGTTTTGTCAGTATGAATTAATAAGTTCTCTTCACTTGTACGATGTTGATACAAGGATTGAAAGGAAATCTTTCAGTGACAAAGTCTTTGGTTATTAGAATTAAGAGTAATCCAGGCTTTCTTCCCTTGGTGCCTTTGTACCATAGCATCCCATAATACAGTGGCTCTCAACTTTCCTAATGCTGTGATTCATTAATACAGATCCTTATGAGCTGATCCCAAAACATAAAGGTGTTTTTTTTGCTACTTCAAAAAGTAATTTTATTATGGTTATGAATAGTAATGTAAATATCTGATATGCAGGATTCCTGTTATACAGCCCCCATGAAAGAGTTGATCATGACACAAAGGAGTAATAATGAACAGGTTGAAAACCACTGCCATAAAATGATAGACACTCATTAATTGTCTTGTAAGATTGGACTGACTCTTAGACATGGAGCTTATTTAATTACACTGTTTATTTAAATCTGTGTACTATGATTGATTATAGACAAGCGAAACCAGAGGGATTTGAAATGGGGCATGATAAATTAGAGCCTGTATATTTGAATATTAAAGGAGGTCACAGAGCCTGTAAGTGAAATCTAAGCCTATTTGACAAATTGCGTTAACTTGGTGAGTAGAGACCTACATGCCTTGTGCTGTATCTCAGCAGCCTGACCCAAGTGATGCACATTGGTTGCAGCTGCTGATGAAAGTCAAGTGCCATATTTTAGCTTCTCAACCTCTTCCCCTTCCCTACATTAAGCCTAAGAGCACTGGTTCCTTCGATGATACGATGAACAGAGCATGAGATCAAATGCTAGGTCAAAGTCAAATGAGAGATGGGCAGGGACCAGTAGGGAAAATCTAAATGGACATCACCAGAAGCTGCTTCTGGAACTCCAGCTGGTCATCCTTGAAGGAGTGCTCCATGAAGACAGCAATGGCTTCCTTCTCACAGGCCGCATGCACATCCAGCAGCTCCTGGAGTGTGTCTGTGGGGAGCCTCACTCGCTGGGCCATCTGCTCACTGTAGTGGTCAGCTGCCTTCTGCACAGCTGCTGAGTTCTCACGCTGGGCCAGGGTCGTCACTGCATTCTCCAGACAAGGAACAGTCCCACTGCTGATAGCATCCAAGTAGGTCTGCACTAGAATTGCCAGCCCTGTCGAGACATGATAGACAGAATTCCCATTCCTATTTTATAAGTTTTCATGGTCTGCATTCTTCAAAGGCACACTTTACTGAAGATAATATTTACATTTTTCTATAACACCTTCTTTATCCATGTACATCTTTGTTCTGTGAATCCTCTTTCTTATACTACCAAAATCATCTTTCTTCTTCATTTGGTCTTTTGTTGTTCTTTAATTCATTACAGTTGAAATGAAATAATGATTCAAGCACTATGTTCAGATGTTCTTTGAAAGAACACTTTGCTTCTAAACCAAGGTGGCCTATCTTGTACACTAAATGCTTTACATGTGAACATCCTTTACAAATTGACCATGAATGGCTACAATTTCAGGTTACTGTAGAATTAGCTTGAAGTGACAGAGGGTAGGAAGAGACTAGAGTGTGACCTTCAACAGACAGGATTATTTCAGTACTATGCACAAAGTAGAGCAGCATCTCTGCTGAGGGAAATTGAGGGAGCTTCCAGGGGAAAAGCTCCCTGTGACACTTTATAGGGGTGCAGCTTGGGGCTTGGTATGAGGAAAGTGTGGTACTCATGGCCTACATTTCTCTATGGCAGTCTCTTCTTCCTGGAATTGTTTGCCTAAGCTGAGACAGATTGCCTTGGGAGACAGGTTGCATCTTCCAAAAATCCTTTCTGTGTTGATCAATAAAACTGAGCAAGGTCACCTGTAACTTCCTAGGAATCCTATTGTACCACATAGGCCCTCATTCAGGACCTACTATAGACGCTGATACCACAGTGGTCCAGTTTTACACATAAAGCTCTGGACAGAGAGTGACTCTATATTTTACTCTAAAGTAGTCACTGAACTCACATAGCACTCATAACCTGTTGTATTATTTACCACTGAAGAAAAATAAGAAAATACCTGTAACTGATTTTTGTGATTACGAACCAACCAAGGTTTCTATAAGTGTGACATGCTATTGAAGGCAAGTCATATCCAATTGAAGGGCACCTCAGTTCTCTTTTCTATATATTGGTTGATTTTGTACATATTTATTAATTTTCTTACTAGTTACTTGGAATTTATGTTTGTGGGTTTTGAAACAGGTCTTTGCCTATTCTAAGGACAGAACCTTCAAATTAGCAAGATACTCAGGTGATTTGCCTGCCCACCAATGGGCAATATCCCCCTTTTATATAAAGTAAGTCTGTGTTTACTGAACATGAATTCCACTAGTCTTAAGACCCTTAAAATGCACCATTCTATCTTCTTTGTGTGTGTATCATCTAGTCTTTGAACACTGGTTCCGGTGGGATTCAGTTATATAAGCAGGATATGATACAATCCAAGTTAAATGGAGTGTGTTACTTAGTGTGATCAAACTCAGTGTTGTCCAGTAGGGACTTAAAATGAAGGACAGATTTTAATGCCAATGATTCCCGTTATTATTGTCACCAATCTTAGTTGGGTAGCTAATGATCAATCAAAGTAAGTACATGGCCTGAACTTTCAATTCTATTTTAATTAAATTACATGTAATTAAATATACAATATATGCATCTTTTGATGCTAAATTGAATAGTTAAAATAAATATTACCCATTGCAGATAAGTGCAGAATTATTGAGGATAAAGTCTATTCCTAGATCATTATAAACTTTTTCTAGCCAAAGAGATTTGACTTACAAAGTGATTATGTATTACCTGAGATCATCAGAAATTTTGCCAAATTATAAAAACTGGAGTTTTATAGGTATTATATACCCAAATAGCATCCAGTCTAGAGCAACCATTGACTACTAGGACTTACGAGCTCCGTTGACCTTGATGCCTCCTGGGAGAGTTTTAGCCTTAGAAGAGCTGTAGATGAAGGAACAGAAATCTTTTGCCTCTTTCACAAAGTCAGAATCCAACTCATCGTCCCGCAGGCTCTCCAGCTCTGATAGCTTCTTCCACTCAGCAGGTGGACAGAAGACAAAGCATTTCTTCTTGGGGAAGAATTTTTTAATACAGAGTCGGGGCAGGTTGTATTTTTTATCTTCTTTACTGGTACCTGGAAATATGTATCACAGTAATAGTGTGTTTATGTGTAGCATATGGATTCCTCTCTTAGTTTTTGGTGGTATGCATGTCCACATGACCAGGAAGGAGATTCAAACAATATGATTACAGCACAGAGTCAGTATTTCTCTCTTTGCCATGGAAAATATCAATTGAAATTTACATATCAAGACAGATATGAATAACTTCCTAGTTATTCAAGATAAACATGAATCACTTCCTAGAAAGAGTGTGCCCTTCCCACAGCCTTGAGCTAGCTACATCACACCTTGTTTGCCACAGTTGCCTAGCCTACCTAGGGTAGAGTCTTCTGAACTTGGTGAAGTCTATTGTTCTGCCTAATCAGCAGTTTCCAGCAAGAAGCTACTAACTACTGAAAAACTGAGCTTGTTTTACTGGTGAGATCCTGGCAAAACAAGAAATGTGGCTCCCCCTTTAAATTCAGAGTTAAACAATAAATTTTGGGTGTTGATTAGAACTTTGTCTTGGCTTCCTTGTTTCTCTTGCTTGCCTGTCCTACCCCAGCCCTAGCTCCCCGTCCAGGTGTACCCTGTTGACCAGAGCTGCTGAACAGCTACAAAAGAGCCTGAAAATCCAAAAAGAGAAATGCAAATCTGAACACCTGCATAAAGTGTAAATTCATGTGATTTCCCTCTCTTTTCTCCAGTCATGAGACCCTGTACCTTTCTTGAGCTTCAGGGAATTCTCCAGGTACTCATCTGCTGTGAGACATTGTCCATCTGCTTCAAGTCTTAGGGTCACATCCCTCAGAGTCCACATAAAGTCAGGGAAGAAGCTCACAAACTCAGCTGAGTCTTCCACCCCATCATCCTGGTCAGGTGAGGATCTTGCACGGATCCTATCTGTGAGCTCTGTCACATAGCTGAGCAGCTAAGGAGAAGTGGTGAATGAAGAGGGGCCCCAGTCATCTCCCTCATTCCCGCATATGATGTTGCCACGTTCTGTCTCAAGTGTGAATCCATTGGTGAGTACATGGGATCTCGCCTTGCCCTGGGACTATTCTGTCAGCTATTTGTTAATATCGATTCTGCAGCATTCCTAGAGTGAGCTGTTCTCCCTCAGAAAGGATACTGCAGCTGGTCCATGGCCTGCTGGTTGATGGCTCCCATGCTGTTGTAGACAAAGGAGCTGCTGAGAAGTAGAGCCAGGGCAAAGATCCAGCAGTCATTCTGGTTGTCACCCTGGAGGTCAGAACACTCCTTTATAGATTGAACATGCTCAAGATGCTTTGTTTTGGTATATTATTTGTTTTTCGAGTAAACTATTACTATGGCTTGTTAGAAAAAGCAAACTATAGAACTATATTCTCATTAGCAGAACTGAGATTATGAGTTGTTTCTAATTAGTGTCACTAGTTTGACTTGACTCATATTTTCTTGTCTTACTAGGTCTTTTATGTCAACTAGTGGGTAATTTCAATAAAACAGATTGGTGGAGAAACCAAGTTCTTAAAGACTCACAAAGCTTCTCTTCATGTAAAGTTTAAGGGTCTTATATAATAATAGTAATACTTAAAAATGTGAGAAAATATAACAAATACAAGGCTTTAAATTTAACTCACTTTTAAACTGAATAGTTTGGGTGATATTTATTTCCCATACCCTCCCTTGTCCCTAGCCCAAGCCAACAAACTTCCTCTTCAGGGGACCCCTATTACACAGATGGAGTGTGTGAGTGTATGTTTCACAAGGTTTAATTAGGCTTCTTTGCAGTATTGAGGATGTGCGATAGTTTAGTCATGCATGGCCACCTTACTCCTGGCCACACAACATTGCTAGGCTTACTAAATGATCAGTGCTATAAGTCAGATAAAGTTCTATCGCATTCAGTTTTCTCAATAGTCGAGGGTACACCAAACTTTTATGTCTTGCTAAAACTACAGAAAGTGTAAGGGGAAGAACTGTTTGTTAACCATAATGTCTCAGCACTTCAGTACCTCAGTCCTTAAGCAGCACCTTCTGTGGGGAAGTACTCAAGAGCATTTTTAAGGATTTTGGATACCTGGATTGGCTGACTTTATGAAGACATCTGTGTTCCCTGATGCTCATAGTCCCCCTATCACTCAGGTTTCTGACTATTTTATTCCACATTAGTTACCAAAGTTCTCACCAGTAGATAGAAACAAAAAACACTGCAATTAAGAGTGAGCTCCTAAGTATTCCAGAGACCATTCAGAGTTAAGGAGCTTTATCCAAAACAGCACTCTCCCTTCTTACTTTCTCCACATCTCCCAGCCCCTCGGTGTCAAGCAGAACAAGGGTGTGGTCAGGCTTCTGGGCATGAGGCACACACCACATCCAGATGCCCTTGGTGTGAGACTGCACTGTGGAGCCCAGGGAGAAGCCTGCAAAGGGCAGAGGAGGGACAAGGGTAGAGATTTTCTAGCTGACATTTCTGGAAATAGAAATATGAGTTGATGTAAATCAAAGTTAAAAACATGATGTGATCACTGCCAGGGTTCCTGTACATGGGTGAGTTTGTAAAAACTAAGAACAAAAATAGTAATTAAAAAAGAAAGAGAAGCAATGGAAAAGAGAACTTGAATATTCCTTTTGTTTTGGAAGTTTTCTCTCATCTCTGTGCTCAGGAGTACCTCACTGTTGATTCGTGAATTATTAAATACTTGGTAACTTTGAAATGTTTGTATAGTAATAATCTCTCTTCTCTACTCATTTATTCTACAAAGAAAAAAGACATTACATATTTTAAATAGGTAATTAAGATAAACCAATTAAATGATGTCTGACTCTACTTTCTCTGATTGGCATAAAGAGAAGTACATTAAACAGAGTTGAATTTTTTTTTTTTGCCATAGCCAACATATAAGTCTTTTTAAGATAAATTAATCACAAACATAATCTCTCTCTCTCTCTCTCTCTCTCTCTCTCTCTCTCTCTCTCTCTCTCTCTCTCTCTCTTCACTATAGATTAACCATTACCTTTGAGCATCCATCCTCCTCTTGAACTTTCAGTTCTAATTCCCTATGCTGAAACTGAAGGTGAGGCTGGAGTCACAGGACCCAGCACAGCTCTCTTGGTGACACTCACCTCTTCTCTTCCCAGCCAGCTTGTTCATCAGGTAGGATTTGCCTGTGCGGTAGAGGCCCACAATGGCCACCACCACTACAGGCTGTGTGATGGTTGACAGGATGTCCAAGGCCTTCTGATTGGCTCTCAGTTGTCCTTTCACATTCTCAATGAGGCACAAAGGGACTTCTGATTCCATGTCCACTGGGGTTCCTTGACTCCAGAGTGAGAAATGGGATTAATGAGAATTCTAGGCTTCTATCTGAGCTATCCCTTTCAGCAGAAAGCTGCTTACAGAATGCTGTGAGATTCACCATGCAGCAAGCTGTGCACCAGAAAGATAAATAAGAAGGATATTTGTGTAACTTTATAATTTCATATGATACATCAAAGTAGTCAGGAGCTAAATAATTTTTATGAAAATGCTTTGTCTTCATTAAAGAATTCTAATGATAAAAATATTCAGGTAACTTATGCTAAAAAGAATTTTTTCTTTGAGCTTTCCTACTGAAGGGTTTATAATAACCATTAAGCATAAATTAGAATATCTTTTAGTGGAAATCTTTGTCTAATATTTATCTATATCACCTCTTTCATATGTGTACAAAATATATGTGTTTTTTTCCTTCATTAAACTAATTTCTCATTTTTAATTTTACATGCATGGGTGTTTTGTCTGTATGTTTCTTATCATATCACTTCCATGTCTGATGGCAACAGACCAGAAGGTACCAGATCCCCTGGAACTGGAGTTGTATGTCATGTGGTTTAGAGGAAGGTTTTCTTGAGACAAGAGAGTATAGTACAGTCAGAGGCATCTGGAAGAGTCCAGAACAGGGACAGAAAGCAGTAGACTGAATTGGGCCATGAGGGGAATTTGGGAATGGAGAGAGGGAGAGAGAGAGAAAGAGAGAGAGAGAGAACCAAAATAAGGAAAGAGCGAAAAGAGAGTGGACCAAGCAGACGCTGGGAGAGGAGGAAGAGAGAAGGGGCAAAGAGGACAAAGGAAGACTGAGTCAAGAATGTGGGAGCCAGGAGCATACATGGCTGGAAAGGCAGGGTTATATGGGAATGATAAGTTCTGGGAAGGAAAGCTGGAGAAGTTTAAAGTAGGGGCAGTGTGAGAAGTGTGCTAAGCATAGAGAGAGCCTGGAGGCCAGCAGACACTTTGGGATTGTGCCACCATGGTTGGCCATTTGTCACTTTCTTTTGCACCTGATACCTCCCTCCTCTCTCCTGAGTTTCAGTTTCTTTTTCTCAGTCAAGGTTCTGTTTACTGGCATCTGGCTTTACTATTTTTAATCTTGTTATTGAAAGAACATATCCATCATCCTTACCGTTTCTTACCTGCAGTTGGCCTTAACTGAGCAAATTCCCTCCATGACAATGAAATCCGTGTCCCTTAAAACACTGCAAGCTCTAAGAAAACACAATCTGAAGAAATTTCCAACTTTCTGTTCTAGCCAAACATCTACCATCCACCAAGTCAAGTTCTGGGACACAGCTAGGTAATACTGAACTAATTCTCAGCATCACCTCAGGTTTTGTAAGGAAGGAGCTGAGTTTTGTGACTCCCTGCAAGGACCTCATCACGCTCACTCTCATAATTCAGGACACTGGAATGGGCAACAGTATTGTTTTGGTAAAAAAAAAATGTCAATCCATTTATTATTTATTTTGCATTTTAAAAAATAAATATTCATTTTTCAGTTTCCAGATTGGTTTTCTGTGTTTCATATGAAAAAAAATCCCACTTGAGAGGTTGATTTTTCTAGTTCTGTGAAAACCTGAGGCTTATAACCATACAAATTCTCACAGCTCCATGTAGAAATACTCTGCTTTGACATAATAGGAGAAATGGCTAACTATAATCAGCACCACACAAAGAATCAGAAGTCAAAACAGGATGTCACTGTCACCCATTATTTTAGGAGTGCAGTTTCCTTGGTCTGGAGCTCCTTACCTGAGGGCTTATGGGGCTCTCTTCTGAGTCTAGTACCTTGCATTAGTAAGATAGTGAGATGACTTACCTGATTTTCTTCTCTACTGAGGACGAATTCCACTACTGAGAGGGAGGCCTTCTACCACTGTCTGTCTCTGCCTGCTGTTGCTTTAGCTCTGAAGTCCTTCAGAGATCTGCATCACAGAAGCAAACGTGATGCACTGTGGAACTAAAAATATCTAGAGGTTCTGACGAGTAGTCATAAAAAAAGATTGATGGAAGTATGGCCAGAAGGCTGAGTATCTGAACATGATATCTTGATCCATACAGTTTCTGTTTTGGAAGAGACTTCAGAAAGTGAAGTTTTGTAGCTGTCTAAGATGAATAGATCTAGCATTCTTAAGGTGAAGCATCAAAACAGACACAGGTATGGTTGCTGGGTGGTTTCATCCCACACATGAGTACCTATCACCTTCTTGGGAAATGCTCCTGGTAGAATACGGTTGTTCTAGCTCAATGTATAACAAATGTTTTCTTGTAATCTTATAGAAACTGAGGCACTGAAAGAAAATAACATTCTGTTTGTGCCAGGAAATTATGTCTGGATGATCAGTCTTATGGTAACACTCTCTCTCTCTCTCTCTCTCTCTCTCTCTCTCTCTCTCTGTCTCTCTGTCTCTCTGTCTCTCTCTGTCTCTGTCTGTCTCTGTCTCTCTGTCTCTCTCTCTCTCTCTCTCTCTCTCTCTCTCTCTCTCTCTCTCTCTCTCTCTCTCTCTCCTCCTCCTCCTCCTCCTCCTCTATCTCTCCCTTCTACTTTCCAATTTCAATTTCTCCTTAAATTCTTCCCTTCCTCATTCCCTTTTTGGTTAAAATTTAGGAGAATAAGGAAGAGGGGAATTCGTAAGTATGTATATCCAAAACACAAGCCCTTTTCTGATCTTTAATTTTTTTTAGCTCTATCAATCTTTTCTTTCTAATTACAGTCATTGATTTTTTTTTCTTGACACATTTTTTTCTATTCTTGCTATTCTTCCTCATAGTCAACAAATACAGCTGATACAATGTCCTTTTATGTTTGGGATTAT